>OV651819.1:74762467-74937467 GCA_927349885.1 Psylliodes chrysocephalus | reverse complement strand
AACAAACCCTTCGTCAAGAAAATCATTTCTTGGTTCACATACTCTATCATTTATTAACACCAACACCACAAAATGACCCTCCGAAGAAAAGTTTCAATTTATCTGAAGAATACACCGTTAAAATTGCCGAAACACAAAATATTGAACTTTGTTAATTGCGTTAAATATAATTTAATTTTATTATTTTGCTTTTTATTTTCTTTAGCCTTTGTCTTATTTAATACTAACTTTATTTTATTTTTATATTTTTTCTTTCAAAACTTGCTGTATATCATCAATTTTTGTGTAAAGGGGAGTTGTTATATAAAAAATTCATAATGTATATTATTTCATAGTAAATTCATTAGAGTTTAATTATGCTTACTTGTTATTCCTAGAATAGTTATCATTGACCTCTAGGATTATATTCAGCTAAGTTGCATTTCTTGTAAATCCAACACTTTTGTCACCTTACACCTTTTTGCTATATCTTTTGTTTTATCTTGCCTTATAAATAAGGGCGAAGCATAGGTTTGATCAATTCTGAAGTTATAGATCACTCTGTATAATCAAAAATAATTTTCAAATGTGCAGATTAATATTATCTACAACTTTTGTAAATAACATTCTTTGATATTTTCTATAATATAGAATATACCGAACTTCCACACACTATTGGAACACCCTGTATATGTAAGAATTGAAAAATGCATTGCAAATGGTAATGGTAAAAAACTGATAGTGGTAAATTTTTAACGAATAAATAGCAAGGCATAAAATTACTCAATCCAACTCTACCAAGTTGCTTGTAACGACTGTCAGACGTACAATTAGCAAACGCACAATGTTTTGTAGGCATGAAAATTTGTTTTTTAATTTTTTTTATCACAATATTAATTTATTCTAATAATAATAATATGTACGTTTGACGTAGTTATTAACAGAAAATTCGAAACATATGTACCCCCCACCACTGCTGCCCCTAGCGGATCTTTTTTAAATCTTCTATAGGAAAAAGGCTAATTGCAACAGTAAACGAACTTTTTGTATACTACTCGTCATAGGCGCCAAATCCCCGGGGCTCTGGGTGCGCAAGCACCCAGAGCAGTTTTAAACTGAGTGCGGAGCACCCATAGCACAACGTGGACCAAAAATGCCAATAAGTGAAATGAAGAAGCTGTCGTGGTCCAAGTTGGTATAGCGACAGGATGCCTCGACATAGTTATTTACGTGTCAAGCTCAGAAAGTGACACTTTACAGGGCGAGCATGCAAGTTTCAGGTTGCGCGTACAATATTTTTTGTGTTGCCACCAATAATTTAACAACAATATAGGAACAAAATATTTATTCCTCAAAATGTATTACAAAACTTAACTCATTTATTATTAATATTTATGTTGAACGAGTAGTTAGGCAACGAACAATTATTAAACGTTGATTTTCCGGTGAATTTAGGAATCATAATATTTGTGTTATCAATTCTAATGATCAAGTTCATGCTATATACACTGATTTTTCAAAGGCATTCGACAGAGTTAACCACAATTGCTTGATTGGAAAGCTTAGTAACATTGGCATTGCTGGTAATCTTCTGAAATGGATCGAATGCTTTATAACAAACCGCATTCAAATTGTTCGTGTTTCTGGTTTCTTATCCTCTGGCTTTACCACTACATCTGGTGTCCCTCAAGGTTCACATTTGGGACCTCTACTTTTTAATATATATAACAATGACATCCAAAATTGTTTTAAGAATTCTCAGTTCCTTTGCTTTGCTGATGATTTAAAATTATTCATGCGTGTAAATTCCTTACGTGATTGTATTTGCCTTCAAAAAGACTTGGATAACTTGGTCCAATGGTGTAGTATTAATGGAATGGAATTAAATACAAGTAAATGTCATGCAATCAATTTCAACAGAAAACATAGTCCTATTGAATATATCTATAAAATCAATGACATAACACTGGATACTATTACAGAGGTAAAAGATTTGGGTGTGATATTAGACTCCACCCTTTCTTTTCAAACTCATATAACAGCCTCAGTTAATAAAGCATTAAGAATGTTGGGTTTCCTTAGAAGAACTACTTCTGATTTTCATAATGTGATGTGTTTAAAGATTCTTTATTGTGCCTTAGTTAGACCTTATATTGAATATGCTTCTTCTGTATGGAATCCTTTTTATGTATATCTAATCCATAATATAGAACAGGTTCAAAGAAAATTTTTACGCATTGTTGCATTTAAATCGAGTATTGTTTATTATTCTTGGTGTATAAACCATATGACGTCAAAAAAGAAGGACTAATAACGGTCTACAATTATCAAGACAAGAGCTCTGAACATATGCTATTGGGCAAATGCTTGAGGGGAGAAGGAAGAACATTTGAAAGTTGCTCCCGATCAAGCACAGTTTCACCCCCTGAGCGAAAACCCTCTATCGGAGATAGGACTTACCAGTAACATTTTTAATGGAAAGATGGCGAAGGTATTTTTACCTAAATAATAACCTAAATAAGTTTTACATCGCTACTATCTATGTAGCCTAAGCAGTGGTTTACCAAAAGTACAAAACCGGTTTAACATAATTTTTACATTGTTATTAAAAAAAAACGAAGTATTTGTAACAATTGTAGTTTTATTTCTGTGGCTTTCAATTATTGTTATCAGATGACATTCATTGGTCGCCGTAAAGTAGTAAGGTTTAGTTTATTTCGTTGTAAAGTGGCATATTAGTCATAATGGTTTACTCAATTGCTGAGAGGGAGCAAATAATGTGCTAATAGAACTGCCCAACTGTTTAACAATCAACATCAAAATCGACAGTATATTTTGGAGTTAGTCCAAAAATTTTTGGAAACGGGGTCAGTAGCTAACAAATAACGTGAAATGGAAAATTCTGTAGTAAATGAAGCTACAGAGGTGTCGTTTTAGGGGTATGTTGTTCAAAAACTCACGTTGAGTACAAGACAGTTGGTGATAACATCTGGTATCAAGAGCAGTTTCATCCCTACAAAATTCATTTGGTAAAAGAACTTAACAAAGACGATTTTGATAGGCCATTACAATTTTGTAAAATTATGACTGAATGGGCAATACATGATCAGCATTGTGTTTTTCATGCGAATGCACTTTTTTTCGAAATGGTATGGTAAATCGTCATCACTATCCTTATTGATCCGATTCAAATCCCATAATATTTCATGAAGTGCATGCATATGCAACATACGGAAAAACTGAATGTTTGGGCTGGTATTTTTGGTAACCTTATAGTTGGCCCCTTTTTTTACCTGGAGTTTAACCGCAGAAATGTATCTGGAATTATTAGAAAATGCAATTTATCCAGCATTACTAGAATTGATTGAGAATGACGATCAGTACATAACAAACAACTTAATATTCCACTGTTTGTCAGTATTTGAATCAAACATTTTCAGGTCAATGGAGCAGAAAAAGAGGAAGTATTGAGTGGCCTCCACGGTTTCCGGATCTAAGCCTGTTAGATTTTTATAGGGTCACTTAAAAACAGATCACCTCATAGATACTTCAAAATGTCCAAGAGCGTTTTGGACAAAACCTCTATTATTGCATGGAGGCCCAGGGTCAGCATTTACAGTATTTACTCGAATAACTGGTAAGCTTTTACAGAAAATACAAATCGTTAAAAGATCATGGCAAGAAAGATAGTAGCGTTTTAAAACCCAGGGGTCATAATCTATGTAACAATACCTTCAAAATAAGCTGTTATTCGACCCCTCTTTCCATTTAAGAGTTTAGGGGTAGGTTTCACTCCCGCTAGAAGGTTTTCGTTCAGAGGGTGAAACTAGCAAAAAATGTTTCCTCCTAAAATCAAAAATTGACGGGTCGAAACGTTTTTTCGTAAATGACCTGGGGTGTCCAAAATTGGCTGTTTCAAATAGCCACCCTGTATATATACAATGCTCTATTATATGTGCAATAATAAATCATCAACAATCTCCTTCTAAATTCATGATAGTTATAAATGTTTTATATTGTGTTTCTACTTATTGCATTGGTACTCTAGCACTGCAGCACCACTGCATACCAGTAGTGGCTGCAACGAGCATATAGGGCTGCCAGATGCCAGATATCCCGATTTAGGTGGGTCTCCAGCCTATCCAGAAATGTTTTTCAAGAAAACTTTCATAAAATCAACGCTTTAAAATAGCCTTTTAAATACTTTTAAGTGGTGCCTTTAAATAAGGTGTGAAGATGGGGGGTGGGAAGTGATAGCCTCCATTACCCGCATAGAGGCCGGCACCCAAAGCAATTTTTAAGTTCCGGCGCCTATGCTACTCGTATTTGTAGATAGGTAGGTACTAGTCAGAGTTAACAACTAAAAATTGTGTGCGTTTCTCTCCTATATGGATTCATCAGAAAAAAACACCCTCTCAATTAATCAAATTGCTCAATTACCTGAAATTACGATTAAACAGCAAAAATATTTTAATCATTGCAATATTTTGCGATATATCAACAAGCTCTGTGGATTTATCATCGGTCAATTTAGCAGATTTAGCTTACAATTTAATTCAACGTATACCTACTTGATTATCGCGATTATCAACGTAGTTGTTTATTTTGATTATAGATAATTTATACACGCATAATTATTTCGGTTATCGGCCAATTGTCAATAGTGTGGGCTAATTCAATCTGTTTAATTTTTAATTAATTGATAAATGGCTGTGATGGCAAGCCCGGCCCGTACTAAGCCAATTATAATAGATGATTTATTATGCGCTTTATTTATCTCTAGCCCAGTTTCCAAAGGTGTCTAATATATTCGTTTTATAATCTGGTATTTTATTACAAAGGTAGTTATAATATCTGTTATGTAAATGTTATATACTACGTATTCAAAATAAAAATGTAGTCAATTTAAAAAAAGTTAAATTAAAAAATAAAAAGGGTTATAGTTTACTAGACAATCTTTATATGTAGCAGAAACAGTTTCGAGTGAAAGTACCTTGAATTTATTAAGTATATAGAAAATACCAGAATAAATTGTATCAGTAAAAATATAAATATTCTAACCCTTTGACTCACGGTGTCTACAATTGTAGACACTAACTTTCCAGTATCCGTGATCCCCACAATTTACTTCGTTTCGCGTTTATACAACCCTGAATACATTCGTAGACGTCACTGCGCATGTGTTAGTCAGTTAGCGGTGACATCTGTTATAGACAAGTAGTCACATATACAGCAGCGTGCATCGTGTTTTCTTTGTTATACGTTCTATCCAGGTAAGTTATCATAATTCTATAGTTATATCGAAAGTTACTGGTAATCCAGTCAATGTTATATTTTTCCTTCTATCATAAGTGATTTATCTCGACGCTTTCATGCATATTTTCATGAAATAAACCGCCTAAAAATTGTAATAGGCCCCTATAATCTCGTGTCTACAATTGTAGACATTTGTATACAAAGAACTGATTATCTGTTCGGCGGAAATATAAAATATTTTGTTCATTTCAGGAAATCATGGACAGAAAGAGAATTTTGACTGAGAAATAACTTCTAGAAGAACTAGAGAAGGGCCTTTCTGACATAAAAGGCCTTGATAGTGAAGATAGTGATGAAGATATCATGATACCAAGAGAAACTGGAGATCCATTGCCAGATGTCATAGAGGAGGATACTGAGGAAAATTTTGAACAACCAGACGAGGACCAGGATATCATTAAAGAAAGAATTATAGATGATGAGCAACCAATACCAAATTCCCGAAATTATGAAGACACTCTTCGAAATATATCTATATCCCAAAAGAGCGAAATCGAATGGATGCAAGGTGTCAAGTTCCAAACCAGAAGTATGTTCTTGGAAGATCAACAAATGCAAAATATATTACTTGAAAATGAAATTTCTCCAACAGAATACTTCATGAAATATTTCCCAGAGAACTTATTCGAGAAAACATTTATGCACTTCAAAACAACGACATGCATTTTCCACCCACCAATACCAAAGAGCTGAAAGCTTTCTTTGGATTCCACATAATCACAGGCTGTTTGAAGTTTCCACGACTGAGTATGTACTGGAATAAGTCATTGAAAGTTGAAATATTTCACGAGACAATGGCTATAAATAGATTCTACAAACTTCGAACCAATCTATATTGCGTCAACAATTTGGATGACCAAAATCGGAACGATACGCTATGGAAAGTGAGACCAATCTTCGATTTCGTACTCAATAGATGCAGAGAGGTGGATGTTGAAAAAAAATGTTTGCGTAGATGAACAGATGGTCCCATTCAAAGGCCACTCGAATATAAAACAGTATATAAAAAATATGCCACATCCTTGGGGCTTCAAATTATTTTTTTTCTGTGATGCAAGTGGTCTAACATACAATTTCATCATATATCAAGGAAATACAACATAAATAAATCCACAGTTATCAAAAAAAGTTGGGCAAGGTACTGCGATAGTATTACAACTATTATCACTATCACGAAAGCATACATTATTTTGTGATAACTATTTCACGTCTTACAACTTGATCGAAGTTTTGAATCAAAAGTCATTTTTCGTGACTGGTACTGTCAGACTGAATAGATTTTCCAAGCCTCCTCTCACAAACGATAGGGATTTTCGTAAAAACAGAGGGGATTTTCTGAAGAAGTTATATCAAACCAAGGAGTTGTTTTGGTCAACTGGCTAAATAATAAACCAGTAGCTTTGGCATTAAACTATGTTGGAATAGGCGACCAGGACAATGTGAAACGCTGAGATAAAAATACAAAATCTCGTATTGAAGTGAACCGACCGCAAATAGTGAAGGAATACAATACTTCTATGGGTGGCGTCGACAAAGCTGACGCACTCATATCATTATATCGAAGAAAAATCAGGTCCAAGAAATGGACATTGAGGATGATATTCAATGCGGTGAATACGGCACTCCTAAATTCATAAACGGAGTACAGAAAAGACTCTCAGCTGCTTGGTGGGTTAGCAAAAAAGACTCTAGATTTACTACACTTTAGAATGGAAATAGGGGAGGTGCTCATCAAACAGGGAAATGAAATTTCCGGAAAAAAGGTAGGGAGGCCATCGGAAGACGACGTTCCAGTCCAGCCAAGTCGAAAAAGAAATGAAGTGAGGCCTCTCGCAGATGTACAGTTGGACAATGTAAATCATATGCCAGAGCACACTGGGGTGTATCTGCCTGGGCGATGTAAAAATGTTGGCTGCAAGGGCAAGTCCCGATGGATTTGCACTAAATGTTTTTTAGTTTTTTATGTTTGATTTTATGTAACCATTGTTCTTTCGTTTTTCAATAAATATCATAATATGGTTCATCGACTACTGATGTCTACAATTGTAGACACTTTTTTTTTTCGTACTACTAGGGGTGTCAATTCCAAACAAATGTCCGAAGTGTTTGCAAATATCATATTTTGACAATATATGACCAAAATATAATTTTTACCCTTAAAACAAAAACTCGTGAGTCAAAGGACTAAGCACCATCCATTTAAAGTTTCTCATTCACGTTTGGCCAACTAGACCAATTTAATTGAGAACACAAAATAAAAGTATGATTGCGTATATTATTTAGCTGAATGATTCTTGCAATATAATGGTCCAAATATGAAAGTCAAAAAGTGTAGCTACATCTACGTAAAATGACATTAACTATAATTCAAATATATACCATGTTATCAAAAACCTTAATTTATTAAACTAAATAAAAATTCTTGCTACCGGTGGGATTTGGTCCTGAGGCCCTTAAATCTTAAAGTCATGACCCAATGACTGGATCAACGCACTTAATAAAAAAAATATTTTTTGGGCGTAAACAGTTAATAGTACTAGATTCGTTAAATTCGTTTACATTGAACACGTCCATTAAAATGATGCTACTCGTTTTGGCCTGTATGGCAATTTTCATAAAATAATTACTATCCAAATTTATTAATGTTACTTAGTTAATAGTACTTAGTTAAATATACACTCCAACAAAAATTAACGCATCATTTCAATTTTCTTACAAAACGTAAAATTTTTTAAATTTTTTTTCTTATAAATTAAGAACTATTTGTATGTAATAAAGGCAAAAATGTAAAACTTAAGAAGGGACCAAATAAATTTATTCGATTTTTTTACATATTTAAAAAAGTAATTTGGGTGCAATCGATAAATAAAACAAAATAAATACCTTTTATTACCACCCCGTGCTCTAAGTACTACCAGACATCGACGTAGCATACTTAAAATCAGGCTTTGCATCAATTGTTCCGGCAAATTGTCCCATTCCTTGGTTAGAGCATTTTGAAGTTGATTTAAGGTGTTAGGAACAATTGGTCGATTTCGTACTTGTCGTGAAAAATTGCCCCAGACATCCTCTATTGGATTTAAATCAGGACTTTGAGCTGGCCAATTCAATGTGGGAGTAATAACTTCGTTAAGGTACTGACGAACAATTAAAGCTGTGTGCGGGCGAGCCACCCTGGCTCTAATTCCTCCTTACCGAAGACGATTTCTTATTGTTTGCACAGAAATTCGTGTGTTGCGGGCAACGGCTATACTCAAACAAAATATTGGAGAAGGTGAGTCATATGCATGATCAATACTGTTGTCTATGAATGAAAATTCCAAAAGAGTCAGCATAGGCGGCGTATCAAATACCAAATAATTATTTATTATTTATTAGGTATTTGTTAGTAAACTTTATTAAATTTGTTTGTCAACATTTTTATTCAAACAAAGATGATGCATTTAATATACGTTTTTGATAGTTTTCAAGAAATGAATATATTTATTCCCTAATGACTTCGTTATCTGTGTTTTATGATTTTAAAATGTATTTCAAGTAAATAAACGACAGACGGGTTAAATATTAAATATTCTCAGCACAGGCACAAAGACAGTTAAAAACTAACTTTCGACGAAGTTAGATTTGTACCGCTTTAACTATTTACGATAATTATTTTATATTTTATAAACACTTTTTTGTATAAGTGCTCTTTTCTGATATACGAGTAGGTGTTTGTGCCTTACAATTTGGTAGTGGTAGTGCATATTCGAGCAGTTATATTTATTGTGTAGTATATTAGGTAGGTACTTTAAATATTGGTGTCATTATAAATTTAATAAAAACAATTTAATAATTCTACTATTATATTGTTACAATAGTAATGGATTCAGAAGCGGGTCCAAGTCAAATCCAATTATGTCGGCGAAAGCCCTTATCAAAAGAAGAAAAGAACATAATATGGAAAGTGTATGATAAGCTGAAACAAACACTCCCTCCAAATGAAGCTGTAAACCGCAGTTCTTTTTTAACTGGAGTATCTGTTTCAACAATTGAACGTATTATACGCGAAAAGACAAAAAAAGGCTCCTTAGAAGTCACTAAAACGCATACCCGTGGTCGAAAATTGTTAAAATTAGGCGATAACCAAAAACAAATCATTCAAAGAACTGTACATTCTTTTTTTTTTTTTTTCGAAAACAAAGCCCCAACACTTAAATTTGTTCTTACGAAATTAAGAGAAAACGAAGAAATTCCATTAATGAGCCGTGAAACTTTACGAAAAATTTAATGGGGCCTAAAATTTCGTTTTGTCAAACGGTGTAGGAAATCAATTTTAATTGAGAGGTCAGATATAGTGTATAACGCCGTATTTACGAAATATTAAAGAGTTTAGAGCCGCTAAAAAAAAGATATACTATCTCGATGAAACGTGGGTGAATGCTGGACACACGGTATTTAAGATATGGCAAGATACTTCTGTAACTAGTCATCGCCAACTTTTTATAGAGGGATTATCTACAGGTTTAAAAGCACCATCGGGTAAAGGACAGCGCCTAATTGTTACCCATATCGGAAGTGACAGTGGATTTTTGGACAATAGCGCTCTTGCGTTTATATCAAAAAAAAAACAGGAATTTACCACGAGGACATGAATGCGGAATGCTTTGAAAAATGGTTTACTGAAGTCTTACAGCATGTAGAACGAAATTCAGTTATTGTAATAGATAACGCTTCTTATCACAGTCGACGAGTTGAACGCATTCCGATAATGTCCAGTAGGAAAGCGGATATGCTTAAAGTATGCTTAAAGTAAAATTAAAGGACCTAATAAATGAACACCGCCATTAATATATTTAATATGTTGTCGACACAATGGCTCGTGATCGTGGAATAACGGTATTAAGACTTCCCCCTTTTCACTGCGAATTTAATCCTATTGAACTAATTTGGGCGCAAGTGAAAGGGTTTGTAGCTCGAGAAAATAAAACTTTTAAAATAGCCGACGTTCAAAGTTTATTAAAAACCGGTATAGAACGTATAAAACCTGAAGATTGGCAGAATGCTATTTCCCATGTAATTAAGGAAGAAAATAATGTGTGGCGCTTGGACGGTATGATCGAAACGGTAGTTGAACCTTTAGTCATAACTTTAAGTTCCGACGATAAAGACGATTCCAGTGATAATTCTGCAGAATCAATGAATTAGGAAACTTAATAGATGTAGAATTCAAGTAAGTGATACCAAGCTTAATTTACATATTTTTTTAATAAACAAAATACAATTATAAGCATAGATAGGGTATTATAACAAAAATAGATAACCAACTTACTTTCATCTAGTAATATTCACAAATACACATTTAATTTGCCAATATAGTATTTCTGCGACACTGGAAGGGTGCATTTTGATATGATAACGATACCTTGTGCAGTTTTAAGGCGCGCCTTCTTCAATATTTTGTTCTAGTATAATACCCCATTTAATTTTCCAATAGTGTTTCCACGCCACTGGCATAATATTTACATATTTTAACAATAAACAAAACAAAATTATAAACATAAATGATTATAACTGCAAAAATAGATAATCAACCTACTTTCATATAATATAATTTATATATAATATATATAATATTATTTACTATTACCGCATTTAATTTGCCAATAGTTTTTATACGCCACTGGCGTAATTCACTTTGCAGTTTTAAGCGCGTGATTCCATTCATTTTGCTCTGGTATAGTATGATTGTTGTACGTGAACAGGAAGGAATCACATTCTTCAATATTTTGTCCGAGCATAGTTCGTTTTGGAACATTCGCGCTGTACAGTGTCTAGTTCAAGGAGCGGTTAATATTAAAAATCGGGTGCCGCTACTGTGGCAACCCTTGGACGACCTTGGCCAGGCCTTCTATAGTATTGCCACAGCTTATTTATATCAAGCTAAAACACTCTTGGCGGAACTTTTGATCTCGTGGTCTGCGATCAAGCGAGGTAGAAGCGTTGCTTTCTCTGTTGCACAAGAGGGAAAAGTCAGAGCCGGATTATAACAATTATTTATTGAAGTAAAATGTTTAATTTCTGCGTGACAGTACCGTAGTAGGTAATTTTAAATTTTATTGAATTATATTTTTTTAATCTATATTGTAATATTACGATAAAATTAGGTTTGGAGTCAATAAGGGTTGTTGAAAAATACATTAAAATTATTCCGAAAAATAATACATTTTCGTTATTATAGATTAAAAGAACTTGTGTGGGCAGAAAAAGGGCGATTTATAAAATTGTCAGAATAATTACGATAATGGGGTGTTTGTTATCTTACGAAAAAAATAGTGATTTATAATAGTCGTTGATGTTGGTTGTTCAAGATTATGTTCAAAATCCTGTTGGCAGTCAGAAAGTCTTAAGAGCATCTGATCAGAATCTGCCTCACAGTTTTCTGTACCTGAGTTAAGCAAGTTGACGCATTGCACCTTTCTAAATGTTCTATGGAACTGTATGGCTGTGGGGTTAATGCAGTTACCGTTTTCACTTCTTATTTTACCGAAATGATTCTCCAAGCAGTCTTGGTTCAATCTTCGTGTAAGTATATACTCAAACCCAGCATTTTCTCGAAGATAGTAAAATATTTGAATAATACTGTTGATTGAAATTATTAAGCTTTTAATAAATTTTATTTTGTTGGCAACGTTTGTATTATTTTTGTCTCGAATTTCAAGACTTTTAAAAAAGGACAAGCAATCCATTAAAAACTTTAATTGAAATGAGTTTGCTTTAAAGGCAGCATTATATTTTTTTGAGGCAAAGGTTTGCGAAGAATTTAAAATATCAAAGAAATTTTTTTACAATTAACATAAAAGTCATATTTCATTAACATATTTCTCATCGCTTTAATAATATGTGGCACATCAAAGATGAAAAAGAGATACCGGTTTTCTAAATAAAAACCAGTATTGTCTGGAGATATCTTTAAAATATTTGACAATTTGATATTGTTGGACCCCATATCACAAGTAACTGCACAAACATTTAACCCCACATTTGTTGTTTTTTGCACAGCTTCATTTAATAGTTTATGTAATAGATTAGCAGAACAAGAAGCATGACATAAAAAGTAGGCTATCGGCTGTTTCCATTTCGAATAAGTTCCCCTTACCATAAGTACACTGACAGTTAAAGTTGGTTTAAAAATCTTTTCCCCTGTATCGCCCATTGCTAGCCCTATGATGTCATCTTGATTTCGTTCATAAAATAAATTTGCTTTTATTGACATTTCATCGAAGCACAATAAACAATATTTGCTTTGAGACTGGAAACTGTCAACTTTTTTTTTTTAATAAAATGAAGAACTCGGGATTATCTAATCCTGGTCCTATCTTAACTGCTCTGATTTCTTTTAGCAAAGTGTTAGGCGAGGGAAGGCTATATTTAGACATTAAATATTTTTTATAAACTCTGGGACCAGCAAAATATATTGATAGGCATTCAATTTTAAATTCTTTGCTGTAACGTCTTCCCTTTGGATGTTTATGCCCCTGTGATACTTGCATATTAACACATTTTGCAATGTCTGGATTGCAAAATTTATATGTTAGGGACATATATTGCTCCAAAGATATATTGTCCAATTCATTATTTTTTTCAAGGACATCAACGCTTTGTCGTAAATATTTGTTTTCGGCAGTTATGGACTTGATATGCTGCCTGTATTTAACTTTTCTTGGTGTATCGAAGGATAAACTGGCTGACGTTTGGGTAAATGTTGGAGACGTCAGAGGAGGACTGTCTGTAATTGGACTCAGGGCGATCTCATGTTGAACCTCGATTTTGAGCTCGGTTTCAACTAGATTTGTCTGGTTAGCTGCAAAAATACATTTTATTTAAACTTTAAATAACAACTTACATGAATAAGTATAAAGAACGATTTATTTGCTTTAAAATGATTTTTTTTTATTTAGGGCGGATCAAAAGCTATAACAAAATTTTACAGCTAAAGATAATCATGTGATTATTAGCTTGTTTTAAAAAGTTAAAAAATAAAAAAGTTGTAGTCTTTTAAAAGTGGAACAAATTAGGTTTACCCCTCGCTTCACCCTGTATATAAAACATTATATTTAATTTTAAGTAAAACACTATTATTTTTAGTACCTGAATCAAATAGTGCAGGTGTGATAGGTGGAGCTATCAGTCTCTCATCTAGAACTCGTATTTTCGCAGGAAGTTGCAAGAGCGGTGCAATATAGGTATGGTCTTCAGTTGTGGAACTCCCCTCGAGGGACGGGAATAGGGTAGGAATTGCAATGGCTACTAATCTTGTACGAAAGTGACTCGTGAACATCTTCTCTTCAAAGTGGTCTTTACATATCGAGTAACTTTTATATAATTCGATTAGTTTTTCAAATAAGTCCTCTCGATTGGCTTTCATTGCCCATGTTCTGGCTCTGTAAATATTTAAATATATTTTTAAACAATGCTATATAGGTATTGTAAACGCCAAATCTGAAGAACCAGCGCAAATGCTCAAGTTCGTTTACTTAAAAATCGCCACGCCCATTCACAATTTGAACCTTGTCCTTGCTTACGGTCAGTAGCGTAACGACTAGAACATTGTTTGTTTCTTGTTTCTGTGTTTTGGTTAAAGTGACTGGTTTTATTTTTAATAATGTCTTCTATTGTGGGTGAAAAAAAGCGCAGATTTGTTATTAACGGACAAAGTCGTGAAGTAATATACAATGTTTTTAAATATTTTGACGCAACAAAAAAGGAAGGAGTTACTTTAGATGATATCAAACTTCAAACTGCACAAGCAACAGGTAAACATACCCTGTAGTTTATTTGGAATTAAACTTGTGTAGTTTTCCATATTTTTTTGTATTTTACACACATATCTGTGCATTTTAATATTTTATATTTAAATTTTTTAAATTTATCTTCTGTTTCTAAAAAAATGTCTTATGTCTTATGTCTTAAAATATACGGACCTCTGGTTTACAACTTTCTAGGTAAGCTACCAATTCTATTTATCCGTAGGCGTGTTAGTAGCATTATAAATGCGCATCCTTGGTTCTTTAGATCTGGCGCATACTGTATCTATTTGCTTCCATTTAATATTTGTTGATATACATATTTTATTATTTCGATTTGCAAAAATATTAAACAAAACCACCAATAAACCCTCCTTTACCTTAACAAGTATTAAATTAATAACTACTTAGCTATATATTTATACAGGCCAAACATAGCTTCTCATAATTAAAGAAGATTTTGTATGACTTTAAATTACTTTTACTACAACATAGCAAATAATCGAAAGTTTACTTTTCATCAAAATATGCAAAAAATATCGTGTAGGTAAGTACTTACCGGTTAGCATCCTTAGGAAAACAATAGAATTTCTTCTTACAATTATAACCTTTATTAAAACAATTTCGCACTGCACAAACATGATGATGTCCTGATAGTTTTTTGTCACTCATTTTACTACAGTAAAAAATAAACATAAAACACAAATGTTTAAAAGAATTACAAATTAAACACAAAAATATACGCACGGCTATGTCCGCTTAACGTAGAATAAGTAATACTGATCTCTCGACTGCACGGCAAAGACATCTTTTCCCCGAAAAGGCGGAGCATAAAACCTGCGCGAAGGGATCGACGCAAACCGTTCCCGCTAAGAGAGTGTTCTAGCTGGATATGAATAAGCTGTGGTATTGCCCTGTTTCTTTAAACCAGGCAGCTACCCTGGAAATTGTTAATTGTTGAACATCAAAAGCATTTGCAATGCAATGTTGACTACGTCCTTCTTCAAGTAATGTTATGATTCTAACCACTTCGTCATGTCCCCAATTTTTTTCTCTGCTGGTCAGGATTATTCATTTCAATAATTTTCAAAATTAAATACCACAAAAATCAAGTTAACTTTACTAAATATTGAAAGCAACTAATCGCGAAAGTTGGTTGCAATTTCAAAATATTAGTGTTTATTTTACAAAAACATTTACACATAAAAAATTCATCCTTTTTTGCATGTAAGTATCCAAAACTAATATACAGGGTGTCCCAATACTTAAATATATCCAAAAATAAAATAAAGAAAAACTTTTTGTCATTTTTGATAGTGATGCGCTAATTTTTGTACAGAGTGTATGTGATAATTAGAATATTAAAAGGATCAGCATAGAAAAATTTAAAAAAAAGAAATGTGATTCTAATAGACCTAGGGTAAATCTTTGGACATTGTCACATTACCTCATCATCCTTATTTTCAATTACCGTATTTTTTTTTCATTTAAGATTTGTTATATCATACCGCTAATGAATAAACTGTAATGACATTTCGCCTTTTTATTTTAAATATATAGAATTTCTTAAAATATCCACTTCAATTTTTAAGTAGTATACAGGGTGTCCCAAAATCCATGTAGATAGAGCTACTGTACGTTAGTGAGATCAAAATAAGTCTATTGAGTGAAAATTACCTATATTACAAAGTGCTTCGTCTGCTTGTAAGGAAGCTTGAAATTTGAAAGAAAATATTTTTTCTACGAACTCTTACAAAAAGACATCTTTCGCCACAGGATACTTTCAGCGAAAACTTGATTTCCGTCACTAGTAAGAAAAAATCTCATAACGTTTACTTTCGTCTCTAGTGACGAAAGTAAGTTGTTACATATTTTCATATATCAGTCGCCTCGTATAATATTTTGGCAGCCTATAATTATTAGTAATGAAATAAAAAGATGCTCATTAAATTCTATATGCGTTTTTACCTAAACTTTAATGAATTAAAGATAAAATAAAAATGTATAAAAATAGTGCAAATTAAACCAATCTACATCTAGTTTTCTGGTTTTCATTTGTTTATTTGAAGTTTTATCACTTTTGAGAACTGTCAGTTTCAGTCCGTCCTAAATTTAACACATTTTCATGATGTCTGAGTCAGAAAGCGATTATACTCCCCCAGAAATTATTTTTAAAGCTGAAGAAACCTCTTCAGATTTACCGGCCAAATCAAAAAAGAGATATGAAGAAATTTATATCAAATTTTTGGACTGGAGAGAAAAAAATAAAGTCAAATCATTTTCGGAAACTGTACTACTAGCATACTTTGAAAAAAAATGTTCAAATTTTAAACCGTCGACGTTATTGTCCATTTATTTGATGCTAAGAACTACACTCTCTGTTACAAATGATGTCGATATTAGTAAATATCCAAAGTTACGTTCGCTTTTGAAAAGAAAATCTGATGATTTTAAAAGCCAAAAATCCAAAAATTTTTCGCCTGAAGACATAAAGACTTTCCTAAAGAATGCACCTGACTATAAATATTTAATAACAAAGGTAACGAAATTATTATTTTTATTTTAACAAATACTTAATACATAACTACTAATATTTGTAGGTAGCATTAGTTTTTGAATTATCTGGCGCTTGTCGTTGCCACGAACTAAAAGATTTAACAATAAGCGATGTAAAGGATACTGGAAGTATTCTGTTAGTTAAAATCCGTAATACAAAAACAAAAGTTCCGCGTTCTTTTCATATTTCTGGACCTTTCTATGATATTTCTAAAAAATATATGAGCCTACATCCCGCAAACATGGATCAAATTAATTAAAAATTCTTTATTAACTATCAGAATGCAAAGTGTAGCAGACAGGTTGTTGGAATTAATAAAATCAGTAAATTTCCTAACGAAATTGCTAAGTTTTTAACGCTTCCGAATCCTCAAGATTACACTGGGCACTGTTTCCGCAGAACATCCGCAATGCTATTAGTGGATGCAGGAGGTGACTTGCTTCTGTTAAAAAAGTACGGTGGTTGGAAATCTAATAGTGTTGCGGAAGGATATGTTGATGAATCCACGAACAGTAAAAACGAAATACAAACCAAAATTTTACAATCTGTACAAAATACGATTATGGCGCATCATCATCTGAAATGACATTTAACAGTAGAACAAATATGTCGGCATCTACCTCAATAAATAAAAAGCTTGAGTGTGATACCCCCATAATTTTGAACAATTGTTCAAATATAACAATAAATCAATATTTAAATAATTAATAAGATTTCTGAAATATTTAATTGTTGGTTAATTTTTTGTTATTCCTAACACAAAATAAAGCATTTGCTAAGGTTTGTTTTTTTTTTTTTTTTTTCATTTTAGTAGGTACCTACATGACATAATAGAGTTCGTAGAAAAAGTATAGTGTTTTACTCGTCGAAAATCGTTTTTTGAAGCGAGAGAACAATTTACCAACCGAGGCGAAGCCGAGGTTGGTAATGTTATTGTCGTCACTCGTGAAACAATATACTATTTTTTAATTACTCAAAACCGCTTCTTTCGATTTTTATAAAATTTAGTATCTAGCTATTTTAAATAAAGATCCATTGTTCAACTGATCTAAGATCCTTCACCCATCTGTTTAACGGATGAAAGTCTATTTTTATTAAATAAAATATGTTTATAAATATACCGCAAATGAGTTGCCTAAAAAATACGATCATGACTATTTTTTTTTTAATAAAAAAAATACACCCTGTAAAGTATTCCTTAGTAGCTTTGACTATGCCCAAACTTTAATCAGCTCAACGCAGGATAGATTAAAGCTTAAGTTTAAAATTTGGTGTTTTTCTCTTCATCTCTTTTTGAGTTATCTTCAAAATTTGAAAATTTTTCTTTTTCCTCAAATATCTCGAATTAAGTCCATTTTAGGGAAATAATGTATAAATAAAAAATGTAGAGAATTACATCACAAGAAACTTTTATTATGATTTCTATACTTTCCTTATGTGTATACAGAATGCGGGTGTCAACGTTACTAATAAATTTTTTTATAATTTTGACAGATATGATGTAGAACTCTAAAAATTAACGATACTATTAATTTTGTTTTTTTTTGTTTCGCTTCAAAGTTCTTGTATAGGAGTTATTTTAATCATTTGGTGGCTGGTATGGAGTATACATTTATGTTGCTAGTGCTTGGTTTGTGTAATGGCAACTGTCGTGAGACTGTTCGAGTATACCATGGAAGATTTCTAGTAATTATGACGATTTTTCTCGTCAAGAAAACACTCCACAATTAATTAACCAAGTCGAATTAAATGATCTTATGAGAGATTTATAATTACCAAGATCTTAAGCAGAGCTTCTTGGTTCCCGCTTATAACAATGCAACTTACTAACACCAGACACAAAAGTTACGTTTTTCAGAAACAGAAGCAAAGTTTACTCAGAATTTTTCAGAAGAGGTGGTGAATATTTTTATTGTACTGATGTCCAAGGGTTTTTAAAGCAATGAATCAAAACTATTATAAAACACAGTGACGCTTCTTCATAGACTCTTCGAATTTTTTTTTTTATTTACAATATTGCATCAACCTCGGAGGGTTATTAGCAGCTATATTATCTAGATCACATATTATGTAGTAGTTGTATGTCTTTTAAAAATTTAATTAAAGTGATGCTATGAACGTAAACGTTAACGTGAGAATTGACAGCTACGCATGCGCATTCAAATTATTACGTTTACGTACATACGTAACTTTACGTGCTTTGGCGTAAGCACGTAATGAAAACATTTAACCTATTTTTATATTGGAAGAAAAGAAATCATAAATCCTAATTGTCATTTTCTGTCATAACTGAAGATATTATATATCTTTTCCTCCATTGACAATAGCATTAAATAGAAAAAGAGATTTTGATTCACCGAATACCATACCTCTAGTTATATTAATTGAGAGAAGTTTTTGAAAAAAATTCCATATCGTCGTCATCGTCGCAGTCAACGTCTGAGTCACTTAACAATTTAACAATGAGAATTGCTTCCATTCTAAACAACAAATTTTTGTTAAACATTAAAAAACTAATGGTCTAAAAAGTATATGTATTTACTTTGACAGTATATAGGTAGTAGAATTAATATTTTTTCATATAGATTGCGTATTTATACACACATTTACAACACGAAATTAAACATATTTTGATACATTTATAGATTAGTTTTCATAGAGTTTTTCTCTTTTACTGTTCAATAATTCGGCGGCACGTAAATTTACCGATACGTTTAACAACTTCAACTCATATTTTGGAAGTTACATAAACGTCATGTTTGTACCTTTACGTCTATGTTATAGTCTATTTTTATGTATGAGAGAGTAATAAAACAGCATTTCTAATGCAAAACTTAGTAAGGTCATTTTAATTATTTTTACAGAATAATCTAAATATTTCCTAAAATTGTAATAAATGTACCTGAGCTATTACAAGTTTTGTGTCTTTTATTGGTCTTTTATAAACATAAGCTGTACAGAACAATAGAAAAAGGTTTGGAGAGGCCAAAAGCCCTGTGTATTAAAGATTACATAGCCGTATATTAAGATTATTTTCAATAAAAACCTATTTGCCAATTTTGTTTTTATTTTAATTCCAAGAATTTCTTACAGTAATCGAATTATAAGTAGATAAATACCTTCCCAACAAATTTTATCGAAAATGCGATTATAGGTTTTCCATTTTCCAAGTTGTGTATTCTTGAGAGTTTACTAAATGTCGTTTAGTTGCAACTTGCAAGGTGCAGTGTGAATTCTAGTGTGATAATGGAAAATTTGGAAGGGCCGCGTAAACGACAAAAAATCGGTCATTTAACAGTTAATGAAAAAACATTAATATTTAATTGTTTTAAATCATTTACAGACAAACGTTTATGTAAAAGTGTTGATGATACAGTGGAATTAGTTAGTAGTACGCTTGGTGTTGGGAAATCTACGATTTACAGAGTTGTTAAAGAAGAGACATGTGGCGAGTTTCAAACAGCACGTAAAGCTCCAGGAAAACCAAAATTTCAATTAGAAAATCTTTTGAAAGAAAGACTTAGAAGGAAAGTGCATGCGTTCTTCTTTAGAAAAGAATTTTCGACAGTAGACAAAGTTCTTGCCACGGTTCGAGATGATAAGGATTACCCTGAAATGAGTCGAAGCACACTATGGAAACTTTTAAAAGAAATAGGTTTTCTATGGAAAAAGCATTCCAGAAAGTCTATTTTAATAGAAAGAAGCGATATTGTAGTACGGAGAAGAAATTACCTAAGGACTATAAAAGAAATGAGAAACCAAAGAAGGAATATATTTTATTTAGATGAAACATGGATCAACGAGGGACATAAACCAAATAAATTTTGGCAAGATGAAACTGTTACAAGTCGAAGACAGGCTTTTTTAAATAATTTATCTACTGGTTTAAATCCACCATCAGGAAAGGGGCGCAGACTAATAATAGTACACATCGGTAGTTCAAACGGTTTTGTTAAAGGTGGTTTATTGACTTTTGAATCTACTCGTCCCGGTGACTACCATGAGGACATGATTGCTGTTGTCTTTAAAGAGTGGTTCGAACAAATTATAGATCTTCTTCCTCAGAACTGTATAATAGTAATAAATAATGCAAGTTATCACTCGATGCCCACAACCAAGTGGTTAAAAAAATATTTACAGAATAAATTCAAAGAATATTAAGTTCTATCCCGGTTCTGTAAGAAAAGAACTGTATCATTTGTGTTCCCTTCATAAAGAGAAATTCAAAAAATATGAAATTGATGAAATTGCAAAAAATCGTCGGATGACGGTGGTTAGATCACCACCATATCATTGCGAAGTAAACCCGATTGAACTGATATGGGCACAGATAAAGGGAGAAGTTTCAAGAAAAAATAATTCTTTTAAAATGAGTGATGTTAAACAGTTGTTTTTGGAGGCTGTAAATAATGTGAAGCCTGAAAACTGGGAAAAGGTAGTAAATCATACGATTAAAGAAGAAAAGAAAATGTGGAAGTTGGACAATATTACTGATGAAATGATCGAGCCACTCATTGTAAATATTGGTTGCGATAGTTCATCTTCTGATTTCGATTCTGATTTGGATTTGTAGGTAAGAAGTAGTTTTTATATTAAAATTATTATTTATGAACGTAACGTTGTTTAAAAGTCAAAGTTTAAACCCTTATACCTACATAACCCGTTTGACACAATGTTCTTAACATACCTTGTGGAAAAATAAAACATTTAGGAAAAAATTGCACTTTTTTACCTTCAGCTGTTTAGAAGTTATAAGCAGGTTAATTAGGTGAAAATATAAGTATATACTCGAGGAATAACTTCAAAAAATATTTTAACTGTCTACTAAAAGAAGTGGTACGCCTATGGATTACGAACGCTTTATTATTTTAATACTCTCTCATACATAAAAATAGACTATAACGTTGACGTAACGAAAGCACTTCAACTCTCTATTAAATTCACAATTTTTGCTTAACGTACATTGAAAACTCAGCAGACGAAGATATGGGCTTAGTATGCATCATATACATAGATGCTGTATAAAGAGGTATTTGAAGATTTGACAACGAGCCTGAAACGGCGTCTAGCCCGAACTAGTACATCAAATTACTGTCTAAGAATCTCGACATTCAATGTCGTCATGGTCTGGCGATAAGTGCATTTGTGTATAGAGCAAAGATGTCTGGGTTCAAATTCTGGCAGCAACAGGTTTTTTTTTCAAATCTCTATATCTTCTTTTTACCTTTGGTGTTTGGGGATGGTCTTAATAATTCGTAGGGGATTTTTGATATTTGATTCCAAATTTTCAAATTATTCTAGAAAACTTAAAGGTCGATTTAGGATAAGATAAAACTTAGTTTAAGACAGAAACATTAAAAATATAATACAATACAAAGTCGAAAATTGTAAAAAAAAGAACGCCTCAAAAGCTTTAAAATTAGAAAATTTAACAAAATATTTTTCTGATGGTAAGTTGTAAATAATTTCAATAGGTCTAAATAACAGTATTATATAAATTTCCATATAAATGTGTTCAAAAATTAATCAAATATTTTTGTTGTACTTTTTCATATCCAGTAAACTAAAAACAGTGAGTAAACAAAACTGCTTTATTTATTTGATACATATTGTAGGTATTATGAAATTATAGAGCATTCTAAATTTATATTTTATTTCAATATACTGACTTTTATTTTAAAAATATAATTTTTAACTTATTTGTACACAAAAAATATTGCTTTGTATACCGTGAGGACCATAATTTTTTATTTCAATATAGTGAATTTTATTTTAACAATATAGTTTTTAACTTATTTGTATACAAAACAATATTGCTTTGTATACCGTAGATTAGATTGGGAAATGGCCATTGTTTGTCCTTGCCAACCGCAACCTTTTCGGGTCTATTGTTTTATAGTATGTCGTCTACCTTGGTCTTTTTTATTAGACTTAGTAGCTTTGACAGTGGCTCCCGCATTTAGTTGCATACGTTTGGATTTTCTTCGCTCAATGTTAAAAACGTCATTCCAGCCAGGCCTTTACATTGTCACAGGACGTGGAATGATGTTTCCTCTTCTTCTTCATAGAACCTGCACAAAGTTACTTCGTCTATTGGATTAATGACACTCATGTGTCTTTTGGGGCGACAGTGTCCAGTAAGAAGGCCTACTGTTATCCTAACGATTTGACGCTTTTGGTCTTTCATGAACTTGGCCGATGGTTCCTTGATGAACTGTTTTGCCTGTTTTACTATTCCTGAGATTGTTTTTGCATCAATTGTTTGATGGATGCCTTGCACAATGCTTTAGCAACTCCACAGAAGGGCTCAGGTCCTGTCATGTCCTTATCTGAGCCTTCTCGGGCTAATCCTTCGGCCTTTTCGTTGCCCTTATGGCTTGGCACCCAGGCTAGGATCACCTTGTTTTGACTACTAAGCTCTGGCAGGTCTTCTAGATAGTCTTTCACAAGTCGTGATTTGATTTCTGTTAAGATAATTGCCTTTAGAGCTGCTTGGCTATCAGAGTATATGGCAATAGTTTTGCCTGATTTAACATTTATCTTGCACAGTGTTGTATGGCTATTAGTTCAGCCTGTAACACTGTTGCATATTTTCCTTTTTCCTAAACTCAGCGAAATCGTTGTTTTCGACTTGAGTCCATATATTCCAGCATCAACTCCTTCCTTGGTTTTTGAACCGTCTGCGTACCAGACGAGTTTAGCCTGTACGGGAGGTCCCTGTTTCCAGGATTCTCGTGCTGCTATTTGAAAATTTCTTTTAAATTTGTATGTGGCTATGGCTCTATCAGTAGGCATAGCTAGAATATTATACCTTTTTAATTTTTAGCCTTGTGTGGTCGGCTCTAAATATTTGTCTTATTGGGTTCTATTCCTGCATTAGCCTGTGAATAGCTGACTTGGTTTCTCCTTGTATGAAGATGTGCAGTGGCGTAAAATTTAATAATACCTCCATTGCTGCAGTTGGCGTAGTGCGTATGGCCCCAGTAGCACTTATACAGGCAAGCCGCTGAATGCCAGTAGGTTGGCTTATTAAACTTGCTTGTGCATTTTGGTTACCCATACCACCGTGCCATAGGTTATCATGGGTTTTATTACTCTTATTTATAACCATATTTTCATTTTGGGGTTTAGACCTCAGTTTTTCTCATATAGTCTTCTACAGCTTACGAAAGCTATTGTAGTTTTGTATGCGAGTTTTTTGAGATGATTTCACGTCAGGCTGTGGTCAAATAGGACTTCGAGGTATCTGGCTTCTGTGACGAATGGGTTAACTATGTTGTTTAGTACTAGTGGTTTTAGTCCTGTAAGTACCCGTTTTTTGTGAATGGTACAATTGTTGTTTTTTGTGCAGTAATGAACAATTGTTTTTTTACACCAGTTGTTCACTATGGTTAGAGCTGTTTGAGATCGCTCCGAGACTGTGCCTGCAAATCGTACCCTGCGTCTGCGTATCCTATGCAATGGTAGCCTTCATTGTACAATGTTTTGAGGATTATATCCTCTTATGCCACTCTTCCTTGATATATTTTGGCCCATTTTGGCTCTGTGATGAAGCGATTATACAGGTGGTGGTCGTATGTATCGAGCGAGAACATTGGTGATCGTATATACCAGTAGGTTTGATAATTAAATAAATAATAATTATTGTGGTTGATTGTGACGTTATTTCCATAGTATTATTCCTGCGGGAAGATTTAAATATAACAGCTATAATAATAAGTATTGTGTGAGAATTTTGTATCTTAAAAATATAAAAATGCCGGTGATATGTTATGTAGATGACATGCAGTAAACAAAAATGGGAAGTTCATTTTTTCGATACCCGATAGAGAAAGATAGGTAAGATAGTTTGCATTAACTATCTTGTTTATTAACAGAGTCACAGATTCGGTTTCGATAAAATTTTAATGATTTTTTAGGTGTGAAAATTGAAAACGCGCGTTAGGGTTTGTAGGTACTCATAAATATGCCAATTTAACTTAAGAACATCGTTATGGGAAAATAAAAGTTTGCGACTTGTACTTTCTTGAAGAAAGTTATATGAAAACTCATCTACAATGTAATGCTGTTCCCTCATTAACTTTGTTAAAAAATAGTAAGTGTCTAATTATAAATAATGAATGTTTGTGTATTTTCGGCTTTATAAAATATTTTACTCAAGGTTTGTTTTATTTTTTAATGAAATATTTGACATGTCGTGTCAATTTTTTAATCTCGTTTTGTGTTCCTAAAATTCCAAAACCTGATAATTAAATGAATTTGATATGCTTATTTGAGCTAGATTTAACAAATTTTTAGCATGCTGAATATCTGATAATAAAGTTTTTAATTGCTGGAAGCATTTAAAAATTTGAAACATTCTAAATTTTTCCTTTAAAAAAAGCGGTTGTATTATTGTAGATATTTTAATCTTTTCGCCTATTTTAATATTTTAGATCATGTTAAAGATCAATTATCGGTTCTTTTTTAATCTCTGCTAATATTGCTTTGCTGCTGATACCGCAGAACGGCTCAGGTCCCACAAAGGGTGTTTGGTCACCTTTCCTTGTGAGACTATCGGCAATCTCGTTACCCAATTATGTTCTGCGACTGATATAGGATAAGATAGGATAGATAGGATAGATGTATTAATAATAATTTAATGTTTTAATTTTGTTAATTAGGATTATGACTTTAGTTATGTTAGCGTACATTGTTTTGCTATTTTGTTGAATTTCCATGTAATTAGGCGTAAAGCCTGTTTGAAATTAAATATATAAATAAATAAAAATGGCGCAATCGAAAAACGGACTTGTCAAGTTATTCCTGTGGACGGCTCATGTTTATTAGGTTCTTTCCTGGATTTATATTTTTATTAGGCATATATCATGGGAATTAACAGCTTATTTTCTTGTATAGTTTATGAATTTTGTAGCGACCAGTTAGAGTTAGATCTACTATAATAATGTGATTTTCTAAAATTATGAAATTGGCGCTTATCATGTTTTTCCTCTGAACCTTTCAGTTTTAATTTACCTCTTTCGGTGTCGTTTCGTAATAATAGCAATTGTGCTCAGTTGTTACAAAAACTGAACGAATAACGGGAAGCCATTCAATAAACTACATTTTTTAACTACTGTGGTCCGAAAGAAATCAAAATCAACGAGACGAAGGTAATAAAAAAGAACTTGAAACATCTATGGCGGTTAGGACATTTATTGGAAAAAAGCCAAGAATGAGAAAAAGAAGAAATAATAAACATAAACAATAGAGTTTCCTGACAAGGCAAGCTATTTTTTGTTTTTCAAATTATTTGCGTTTAAATATAAAATAAATTTAAAAATTATTGATATACAAATCACAAAATTAATTTGTATAAAAACTTTTAAATAAGAGTCTAGGCAAGATAATTGCGATAGGTATGAACACGAGTATTAGTAGTTCTACAATTTTTACTTTTTTTATTTATTATTTACTGTATTAATCGAGGTATTAATAAAGTTAATTATAAAAATCTGATGTGTCCAACACATGACTTTCCTATCTAGTTATTATAGGCATTTTCCGGTTATTTTGTACAACCTATTGCAGCATCTCTATAAATGTTTAGAGGATAAACTGAATATATACATTTTACACATACATCTACCTCGAAACATTTTTCTATAGATATTCATTGAAAACGAAAATACAGAAAAATTTAAATTTAGCACTTTTCCATTACGGACCATTTTAGAAAAATCATGTATAAACAAAAATTATAGAAATCGATATCGCAAACAACTTTTAGTTCAACAATTTTCATAAAAATCAGAATTTTGCACATTTTGTCAAATTTCTCGAATACGGACCATTTCAGGAAATTTTGACATAAAACAAAAATTATAGATAATAATATTAGAAGTAACTTTTATTTGAACAATTTTCTTCTCCAAACATAAATAACAGATATATTCCATAAAATATAAAAACGGCCTCCCATAAAGTACCCCCCCAGATGTTCCAACTTTGTCCAAAATCTAATCATTTCACGTCAGGCCGAAATAAACCTTAAGTTTAAAATTTAATGTTTTTTCCTTTATCCGTTTTTGAGTTTTCTTCAAATTTCGAAATTTACACATTTTCTCAAATATCTCGAATACGGTCCATTTTAGAGAAATTATGTATAGGACAAAAATTATAGAGAATTATATTATAAACAACTTTTATTTGAACAATTTTTATAAAAAATTATGTTTTTTATATTTTGTCAAATTTCTCGAATACGGACCATTTTAGGAAAATTTTGCATAAAACAAAAATTATAGATAATTATATTAGAAGTAACTTTTATTTGAAGAATTTTCTTCTCCAAACGTAAATAACAGATATATTCCATAAAATATAAAAATGACCACCTATAAAGTACCCCCCCAGATGTTCCGACACTGCCCAAAATCTAATCAGCTCATTGGACGCTAAAACAAAGCTTAAGTTTAAAATTTTGTGTTTTTCTGTGTATCGGTTCATGAGTTATGCGTTATACAGACACACACACAGACACACACACACACACAGACATCATCGCGAAAATAGTCAAAACGGATTCAGGGGACCTCAAAACGTAAAAATCCGTCGAAAACTCGAGGTCGAAAAAAATCATGATTCCTATACTTTCCTTATATCTGTATACAGATAGGAAAGTAAAAATAATAAGTATTATTTCACTTTGCAAAAGTAATTAAATAAAAATGCTTTCTAATCAGATAATTATAACGGGACAATGGCATTGACAACCGATATTTTCTGAGGACTGGACTAACGGTTTTGAATTTAGCAATTATAGAAACGGTGATTGGGTCAAATGTTCGCGTTCTGTGTTACATTTGTTTTGTTACTGATTTATGGCTCCCACCTATGTGTAAACTATTTTGTGCTAGATTTCTCTGTCCCTGTAGAAATAATTAACTCCGTTTCTGTTATTCATTGTAATTGTCGCTACGTACATAACTAGACTATCTTCGGGTGTGAAATAATTGTTTACCAGATGGCACATACTTATACCGTGCCTCTAATAACCAGAAAAACTTTAAATGTTTACAGGCTTGAAGCAAGTCATGCAGAAAATTATTAATATTATGAATACTAATTGTTGTTTATGTACCAAATGCAAAAAAATGTTGTTCATAAGACACGTTTATTGTATGAAGAATAAATAAGATAACCAATTAAATGGTAAAAGATATAGATACGTGTATATCAAGGTTTTGACCTTACGTCTTATACCATTTTATTTAATAACTGGTATTAGAAGTACTTAAAAGTATCCAACATTTAAGAGGGTATAAAATTAATGTGTCAAGTAAATGAACATAAATGTTGGAAATAAAAAGCATGCCTGGCATGAGGTACTTTCTATATACAGACTTGGAAAAGGACAAAAATAAAGCAAACAAACACAGACGGGCTTTGCATGTAAAGTGCTACTAAATGCACCACTAAAAAGAGGCATGCGTAATAAGCCCCAGTCGGAGAAAACTGTACGGTGGTGGGCGGGGCATTAAATCGGCGGCTGTCATTGACTATATTCAGTCCGTTGGCAAGTTCAGTAAACCTAGGACTCGCATAGGCGCTGTTACCGAACCAACGTTCTATTGGCTTCGAAGTAACTATTTTTTCTTTTTTATTACTGTTAGAACGTTTCATGTCGCCAGGTAAAGTCTAATAACTAGTTTTGGAGTGTCACCCTGTGCATGGGAGGCCTCGAGGGCAGCCAAACCGTCGGGAAAACCGGCACCGGTCGCGATATCCGCGGAACCAGAGTGCGAACAATCAAAACGGTTATCGAGTCGTGTAAAAGCATACAACAAGTTAGTGCAACAAAGCCGGGAAATCTATATTCGATACCCTAATATTGCAAGACCTAAAAGAATGATAACTTTAACGGAAACCATAAAAACTGTGAGTATAGGCAAATGAACAGCTAACCTGAGAAAAAATACCAAATTCCAGGGAGATCACGCAAAAGTTTTTTTCCAAAGAAAAAGTATGGAGAAAATAGCGCCAGTCAAGTTCAAAACCTTCATGCAGCCGAAGACACCGCAAGATACTTGAACCAACAAACTACCTCTTGAGCCGATTAGCCCTCAGAAAATCAGGTAAAACAAACCATACAGAATGCTCCCAGCGCCGATGGATAGCAGAAAGAAAGTTTGGAGAACGCGCTCTACAAAGTTTCTCAAGACGAAGCCAACAAGTCCCAAGACATAGAGGATATCAAAATGACTGAAAACAGCTACGGTTTGAACTCGAACAGACGAAATAGTGCCCATAGTGCCGAGAAACTTGGAAATAACACCCCAAAAAGCTCAAAAATTGACTCGGAAGAAAGCACGGAAACGACTATAAGAGGTATGTCGACAGTACCTACAAAGAAGACAGCAAAATCTCCGAAAATACCGTACTACCAAAAATCTCGAAAATATGGAGAAAAATGAAACCGTACAAAATAATGAAAAACAGTTTCAGACAAGTTAAAGACACATTTGTTTCTGAATATGTGGCAACACGAGCAGTAAAAGTCCTAAAAATAACGATCATACAGGCGCTACGACATAATATAATTGCATATAACAGCGAGCCAGAACACCGCGAGACAAAAATAAAATCCCAAAACTCAAACAAAAGGCAGTAGTACCTATAGAATATCACCCAATATGAATATGACCCAAAACCTATACCACACAAACCCGAAATTCTAAATACCTCTTCTAATAGTACATTCCCGCTTCAGATGAGCAAGAAAAGCTGCTTAGACACTAGTGATCTAGATAAAATCTATGTACGTCCTTCTGCAGATCCCACGGATGTACAGGAAAATATTAAAGATTACGTTTCACCCCCGAAAATAAGTGGACATCTAAAAAGGATTATTAAACAAAAAGTCATAGTAACAATGCCCAAACCATTTGAGACAGATTCCAGGTGCTCACAGAATCAGAAGAAATCTTAAAAAAACATCTACAAGCTAGAAAAAAAAAAGGAGATAGAGAGAGAGCTGAAAATCAGAAAAAACCCTCAACAGATAAGCCAGTTGACAAATCTACAGAAAATAACAAAAAAAAAACAAAAAAATCGAGTATATTACCTATTGTCTTTGATAGAGTACTCGACGATCACAAAGCACTCACATGAAGACTCCGAGAGATTATTAAGGGTAATTTTAACTTAAAATACACCAACAACTCAACTATTGTATTCACTGATGACAAAGTGGAATGTGATAATGTTATGGAAAGTATTAAAAATTACGAAATGGCTTTCCACACAGGAAAAATAAGTTGAATTAAATAAGCGGTTCAAAATCCAGGAGGCATTTATGCTCCAAGCTGTATACGGAAAATAAATTCATTTTACGGAAAACTAATTTTTAAAACAAATTAGCTGGATTAAAGCAGGCGATTTTCTTAAAAAAAAAAGAAAACTAACAAGTGAAATTAAACTGTATCGAAATTTACAACACTCGGTCACATGAGAAATAAAACTTTACAAGGAATGGAATTAATGCACTACGCTGGGCATTCGATCGAAGTCAACACGAAATCTAGTTTACACGTTGATAGCGAATTTCGAGCTTCTCGTCCGACTTTGCCAAATTATTATAGGGAAATTCTATCTGGGGCGGACGGTTGTAAAATTTCCAGGAATAGTGGCCGCCCAGGAGATCCAGAAGTGGCTCAACCAAGAGGTTTTACAACACTAGATCGCGATAATTAAATTAACAAAAATTTGAAAAAAAGAAAATGATTGCGTCAATTTAAAAAAAAATGAATGTTTTACTGGGCGGGGTTGCAAAGCTTTCCGGGTTAGAACCTATCCAGGAGATCCGCGAATGGCTCAACCAGGAGAATTTTGACAACGCTAAAACGCGATAATTTGACTAATATTAAAAAAAAGTAATTGCTCAACTAGGACGCGAGACGATAACGGCAATTTCGCATAAGAGAAAAGAACAAATTATGTTGAAAGGCCTACCTTGTTTATTAATCGGGATTGCTGGAGCTAACGGTTCACTAACTCGGTATCACTTATCACGAAAAGAAAAGAGCTTCGGCTACTGAAAACTATTGGTCACTACGGTGGTCAAAAAGGCAAGGTATTGTAATTTTTGCCACCCTCACACTTATGCCTTTTCAACTATGCACGTTGACCAGTTCGGAGTGGAAGCACCCACTACTGGTTTTCGGACTATTTACTACTAATTTGTACAAAAAATTACACTCGCATACCTTCGCAAATAATTTTTGATAATTTGTATAAAATTCGGTGTTTTAATACAAACATGATTTTACAGTACAAACGAGAATATTTTAAACTACGGGGGCTCGCTCAGCCGTTCAGGATCTGCGATGACTAGGGAATTTAATATACGGGATCTTTAAAGCATACCTTCATGGAAATTAACTAAAATACACATGTTTAAAATAAATTAAAAATAAAATTCAGTGACTTCGTCACAAAATATACCAGCAAAAACTACAAGTCGCACGCATTTGTGTTACGTGGACTAGGAGAAGGCACAAAGATAGATGACCTCGATAAAGATCTCATGCACAATTATGGTAGTTTTCGACACGTCAATAACTCTGGAATACCTGAACTGAAACGTCAGAGTGGTACTGTATACGAGAGTAATGTATGAGCTGAGAAGATCCACAAAGCAAATTATACAGTGCCACAAATGCCAGGCGTGGGGTCGCGCCACTTCAAACTGTGAAAGGCCACCAAACTGCTTAAAAGCGCATCTGATCACCACACAAGGACATGTATGAAGTCCAGAGACACCCCCGCTACTTGCTTAAACCATGGAGGTGACCACCCAGCAGATTGGCTAGATTAGAGGAACGAAAACTAACTGAAAACAATAATAATAAAAAGAAATACATTTCTGCACCACTACCAACCAAAAATAGGTAGAAAAGCAGGAGAGAGGCCATCAAAAATAAAAGTTTTAAATAAAATTAGTTACCACCCCTGCCAGGAAGCAGAGCTGAACCACCACCTATGAGATATCAGGATTATAGAAGACAATATAGTAATCCAGCATCACAGACACAAGCCACACAGGGAGGTATGGACGACATCTTTGCCCTCAATCATAAAATGCAAGAATTAAACTCTATTGTCAACATCGCAGCACTCACTCGCGCGGTAAGGGATCTTAACTCAAAACATTCCAAAATCATTTAAATTTTTTGTAACAAGAGTGTACAAACAACAGTTGTTCAAGCATTTTTAATATTCAATGTAATATTTAAATACTTCAATTAAATCAAATAAATCGTAGATGAAAATAATAAAATTTCATTGCAATTTTAATTACAAGTCTCGACCTTAAGTATCTAGGAAAACCACAATTTATATTTAACCAGTCACATTGTAAACCTAAAGTAATAAGAAAATCAGGCCCGACGTTAAAGGCCCAAACTATTTTAAAAGAACTCTTCTAGGGCTAGTTTACTCTACACGGTGTTATATGTCCACGAATAAGTACAAAAACCGTATTAAGGAGCTTAACTATGAAGTTCATTAACTTTTATAGCTTTTTTTAATTAGTTTTGTCAATGTTGTTATTATAGATATAGGTTTATAATTGAACATTAGATTAATTTATAAATTATATTAGCTAGAAATGATATAAATAGGAACATCCCACTAGAAAAGATAAAGTTTATGAGATCAGCAATACGTTTGGTTAACCCGCTATGAAATTTTTTATATAATTTTGCTTTTAAGTTATCTATTCCTGGTGCTTTATTTATTTATTTAATTTTATTATAATTTATTTCAAGTACATAATCTCTTCCTAGGTCACTGGAAACCAATAAATAGTCTTTTTTTTTATTTTCAAGGATAATTTGTTGCTTTTGATTTTTCTCCTAGATGTTCTCCTACCGAAGCAAAGTAATTATTAAATTCCTTTACCTTCTTTTATATTTTATTATTTTTTTCAAATTTGCAGGTATTTCAATAATAATATTATCTGTCATATATTTTTTAAACATATTCTTAAATTATTAGTAGTGAATAATTTTTTTTTATAAAATGTGTTAACTAACTTTCAACAAAAATCTTGTGCAGTGAAAACCTTTTTATCCCTCCAATGTCAGTTCCGTCTACGCCAATGATAATGAGAAGAGAATTTATAGAGCGTTTCTGGTTTAATTTCAGGAATGATATAATATACTATATATTATCCAGCTATTAATAGTTAAAGTTGTGCGGTGTATTCAAGTATGGGCTAATTAAAAGGAGAGAGAAAGATTAGGGGGAAAGAGAGAGATGGGTTGAGATAGGAACACGGAAACAATGAATCAGAGGTGGCTTTGGGGAAAATTACAAAAGTATGCAATGGGATTTTGTACAAATAATGATCGATTAGTAAAATATTAATGACGGTGGTAATGGATTTGTTTTTTCCTTAAATTACATCAGAGTTTGAGCTAAAATAATTATAGTGTAACTACGGTGAACTACAGTTACTTTAGGTTATTCAATTCTCTAAAAAATATGGACCTTAACTGTCCATGTTTTTCTTGGAGGTCTGATTCTTTATTTTCCGGATACAGGCCAGTAGTAATAATGATAATTTAAAAGTAATAACTTTTATATTAAATTAAATTCTGGAAACTTTGTATACATTTACAATCACAAGTTTTTACTAAATCGTTATACTAAGTACGGCTTATTCTTGAAATTTGCTTTTAATGTAAGAAGATCAACTTATGTTTATTAACGAAGAACTCATTAGAACGAAAAGGCCTGGGCTTTTATTACCTAAATTAGGTATTAAATGATATGCTTTCTGGGTGCCCTTATTACTGCTTATAATTATTAAATAGCCGATAGTATCAACTAATAAAAACGTTCTACTTTAATATACAGAATTTATTTATGTCTAAAAAAACATACAAAGCAAAGATTAATCTAACTTTTCCTATAGCCCTTATTTTTATTTATAGCGCCACGTTGGGCGCCAAATGTAACGTCAGATTAACGTAACACAAAAGTTCGGTTGTCCCAGATGTCAACTTTGTGGCTCCGGTTCACTCTAGTGGAGATGGGAGTGGGTGATTACTTTGTAATCTGGGAAAATAGTATATTTTTGATGTTCGGTTGGAAGCCAGATAGATCTTTAATATTGAGTCTTTTTAAATCCATTAAAGTTCTACTTTTAAATGAACCAAATAATTAGGACATAAAAAGACAATCTTAACTTAGATCTTGTTTATTTACAAATTAAAAAAACACCAATGCATGATAGCACAGCTTTTTATGACAATGGTCTATATACAGTAGGGTGGGCCGAAAATTGCAAAAAAAATCTATATATTATATTTACTTGAGGGTACCAATAAAAAGTTGCTCTATGTCAAAATGAATTTGTAGAAAAAAAGTAGCGTACTTGCTCAATATTTAAGGGGGTCCCAGGGGGCCCCAATTTTTTAAATATATATTTTGTGTGGGTAGTAATAAAAAGTTACCTTATGGTAAAATCAATTGCAAAAAAAATTACTCAAGTAGCCCAATATTTAAGTGTGCCCCAGGGACCCCAATTTTTTATATATATATATATATATATATATATTGAATTGTAGTCGTCCGTGGCATCCGTATAGATATGACCCTTGATGGCATCCGCCCAATATACACCATGTATACTGAGAATAATTTAAAAATACTAATAGCGTCTTTCGTGAACTCTGTAAGTTTGACAACACTGATCCGTTTGAAATTGCATGAAATGTTACTAGTTTGTGTAAAATTCAGCCCCTTTTAGACCTTAAAACCACATGTGTTTATTTTACGGACGTTTAGTTGTACTTTGAACAAAGACCCAAAAATAGATATTTGGGTATTGCTCGTATTTCTTTTACTTTAAATAAATAAAGTGCCTTGGTTTATTTGGTCATAAATTTTTATTTAATTTTTTATTTTATAGGCGACAGATATATTTTGGATAACATATTCTTTATCTTCTGGTTCAATAAATTATTTTTTAAAACATGAGGAACTAAAACACATGTAATTTTTTAAAACATTTAAAGCCCCATCTTTTGTTTTACGGCGTGTGGAGGTGTATTCGAAATAATATAATTTGATTTAACAAGATATATACAGTAGGAAAACAAAAACATGAGTGTTTACAAATTTAAAAAATATCAGTGGCGTTAAAATATAGAATAAAATTAAAAAACTTACAATTAGTTAGAATTAAAATAAATATTTTATGTCTGTTTTAATATTTTTTTAAAATGTATCATTTCAGGGATAGTTCTTTTGTTTTATTTGATTTATTTTCGAGAATTTGTACATTTTCCAAAACAGTGCAAAAAATGTTCTATATAGAACTTGTGTATTTCTTATGACTCCCTAAAAAGACAAAAAACAGTCCAAAAATGACGTTCTCCTTAGTAAACAAAATCAATCAAAGAAAAACTGTGATAGGGTATTTTTTTTTTTTCTAAAATTTTACTTTAAACTTAAATTGGAGTTAATATAAATTTGGGTTAAACATGTAATATTAATGGATTTTTAGTTTTATAATGTTACTATTTTCTATTAAAACGGAAAAAATAGTTGTTTAATTATACATAAAAGCACAAGATTGTATGCCGTGGCTGGTGTTTCATAGCCGAAGCGAAGAGTTATGTTTAATTAAAATTTAAAATTGTCCTCAAATTTCTTAAATACGGACAATTTTAGGAATGTTATGTATGAAAGAAAACATAGAAAATAATTTTGCAAACAACTTTTATTTAAGGAAGTTTCTTCTCCAAGTATAAATAACAGAAACATTCAATAGAGTAGAAAAATGCCCTTGTATAAAATAGCCCCAGATGTTTTGACTATGCCCAAAATCTAATCAGGTTACCACATAATAGATTAAAGCTTGTTTAATATTTAGTGTTTTTCTCTTTATCCGCTTTTGAGTTATATTCAAAATTTAAAATTTTCACTTATCCTCAAATTTCTCAAATTCGGGTCATTTTACAAAAATTATGTATAGAAGAAAAAATAATTTTGCCAAAAAATTGAATCAAGGAAGGTTTTCTCCAAGCGTAAATAACAGATATATTCAATAAAGTAGAAAATTACTCTTTCATAAAGTAACCCCCTGATGTTCCAACTATGCCCAAAATCTAAGCAGCTTACCGCATGGTAGATTGAAGCTTAAATGTATAATTTGTTGCTTTTTTTTAATGCGTTTTTGAGTTCAAAATGTTCAAAATTCTAAATTTTCACTTTTCCTCAAATTTCTCGAATACGCTCCATTTTAGGAAAATTATATATGGAGTAAAAATTCTAGAGAAAAACTTCTAAGCAAAAATAACAGATGTATTCCATAAAGTATAAAAAGATCCCCCATACAGTACTCCCAGATGTTCCGACTAGGCCCAAAATATAATCAAAAGTTTAAAACGGATTCAAGAGCCCCCCAAACGTAAAAATCCGTCAAAAACTTGAGGTCGAAAAAAATCATGATTACAATACTTTCCTTATCTGTATGTACACAGATAGGAAACAAATAAAACTTAAGAATTTTTTTTTCTTGAAAATCAACACGCATTGTAGTAGAATAAAGAAATTTGATTATTTTTTATTTGACCAACTGTTTGTCACTAACGCAGTATAACATTTATAATTAATATTTAAAGTAGGTACTCCATAAAGTAAAATAAAAAATATGATGTACATAGGGTAAAAATTGTCTTACAGCTTGTATTTAAACCAACCACTTCTCAAACTATCCCTACATTTATTTTTAAATATTTGTAATTATTATTTTTATCCTCATTTCAGTAATATATTTGCTCTACTTTTAGCTTTAATAGTCAAAATTACTGTAAAAATTAGAGAAATATTAGACAACATTCAAACTTTGGATTTTGCAAGAGATTTGTTTCCTTTTTATTTTATTTAATGATAAAATAACTCGGATATTAGCTATTCCAAAACCTATGCAGTGCATGTGTCACATAAAATAAATATTTTTATTTATTAAACTTAACATTTTTTATAATGTTACAAAAAAATTATTTTCTAAAGTTTTAATAGTTGGTTAAATTTTTAAATACAATGCTAAATAAGTAACATATGCTTGACTGACTCAACACTTGATTTCGGAGCATCTTATTTACAATGGAAACCTTTACAATGGAATCCTTTACAACGAAATGATTTATTATTACCTATTTGAGAAAGGTTCAAAGAATTAGAATCTCTTTTTAAAAACATTTTAGGCATATCGAATGATCTAAAAACAAATTGGTCTCTTCGCCCTTTAAATTCATTCGCGTATACAAATTTACCAATGGATTATTTCTGGCAATAATTATTATAATATTGAAAACTGTTCATAAGGCCAAACTTTATTCTCGTGTGTTATTTAAAAAATGTTTTTTTTTTATTTCCTTCTATTAAAAAGCATGTTAAATTTGAGATTAAAACTTTATCATGAATTTAAATAGTTTTTCAAAAAATCAAAGAAGCAACATATACTTTCCAATTATACAAGGTTCTCTAAAAAAGTAATACAATATCAAAGTTTTCGTACTGATTTTAAAGACGTTTATAGTGCAAAAGAAACATTTGAAAACCATTTTTTTGGAGTAAATGGTTTTCATTATTATTCAAAAATGTTTACCGATGTACTACTTTTTTAATTTTAAACAAATCTTTATAGGGTACATCAGTACGGAAATACATCATTTTCCCATTTTCTTTGATGACAAAAAAGATAATTCACAAAATAGTTTAATTTTAACTGGTCACTGGTTGACTGGAAATAGACTGTGTGTTAATTAGTGATTAGAATTTTACTAGCTGTAATTTATTGATTGAAATTTTTTTTTACAATATCCTTAAAATTTAATAATTATTTATGAAAAATGTGTTTATTGGAATCGTAAAAATATTATTATTTTAAAAGATATTTTTTATTAAATATGTGTAAAATGTTTTTATTGAAACGACAATTTAAATAAATACATAAGAAATAGTAATAAAAAAATGTGAAAAGAAAATTTCAAATAAATGGTTAAATATTATTAAAATTTATAAAGTACTAACTAGTAACTACCTATTTGTGACAAATGTGTTTATTGGTTTCGTATATGTTATTGTTCTTATTTTAAAAAACATTTTTCAGCGAATAAAAGTAAAAATGTTTTTATCGAAACAAAAAATGTATCGAATACATAAAATAAAGAGCAATAAAGCAATTTTAAATTTAGAATGAGGATATATAATGCTTGGCATTCTATATTATACTCTTTACAGTTTAACAGACCCTCTTAACCAGCGATTTTTTTATAAACATTTTTTTTTGGGAACAAATAGGCTTCCCAATTTTTATTTAGATTTTTTTCTTTAGGTAATTAATAGGCTTCATCTCCTTATAGAGCTTGATTTTTATTAAACATTTCAAGTTGATATAATACTTCTTTTAGATGAATGATTTTTTTTTTTATTTTAACCCAACTTAACCCCTTACTGTTATTCAGATTTTTTAAAAATTTAATAGGTTTCGTCATCTAATAGGACTTGATTTTTCATGAAAATTTAAAGTTGATATCATGTTTCGTTTTTGATTTATGATTTTTTTATAGTTTCAACCCCCCACTAATCTCCCCATTTTTAATCGGATCTATTTAAAAATCAAGAGACTTCATCATCTCATAGAGCTTGATTTTTTTTTAAATTTTGAGGCGAGAGGTGTGGCGAAAGGACCTCCTTAAAAATAACACACGAGAATAAAGTTTGGCCTTACCTCTGGAACTGTTTACCTGAACAATTTCTAGATTTTTCAACAAAATCGTTGAAATAAAATATGTTTAATTTTGTAACTTACCGCTATATCTCGCGATAAAGGTATATTTTTTTAAAAAATATAATTGTTTTTCACAAAAAAGTTTGATGTGTTTCATTATTTGTCAGGTGTAACGAAAAGAAAACATGTAAATATGTTTAGTTTTGAAAAAAATTTCTTAGGAAAATTAATGATTCTACGTCGTTTATATAGATACTAAAAGTTAGTCATTTTTCAAATATTTAAAAAAAAAACTTGGTTTCTTGTACCCAAAGCGGCTTTTTATAGACACTTTAAAGACTTAAAAAGATATATTTTTACTGCCTAGGCAGAAAAAACAGACTTACTATGTAACGTTCCAGGTAATAAGTTAATGCAAACGGAAAGTTGATGGAATAATATTTACCGGCGGATACGAATGACTTTAAAGACCTAAAAATTATATGTTGGAGTTCTTGTTATTTAATGATTTTGATTTAATTAATTGAAAGTAGTGTACTGAATTGGTAGTATAAGAATTGTATTTGTAATCTTGGGCTAAATGTGTTTTCCCCTCTCTGCTCCCATAGTTGTTTGGCGGCAAAAAACCTGACTTTAAAAGAAAAAAATATATATTTTGAATCATTGGTTAGTCTTAATGTTTTGTTTAATCGGTTAATCGGTATAAAAATTATATTTTGTTTTAAATAATATTTTAAACTGAATTAATGATTTTTTCAATAAAAATGATAATTTTTATTTATTTTAAACTTTCATGACGTCCATCTAAACCAAAGATTTCAGCGAATAACAATATTGAAATTTTCAAGCATCGCCGCCCAGTTTGTCCGCTAATTTCTCCTAGCTTATGCCTTATACGATTAAAAGCATTTTAATTTTATCAACATTGGCAGACAAATCTGTGAAAATTTTTATACAAAACAAAACTGTTCCTCACAGATTACAGTTTAAAAAGTGACAGAATAAGTGTACCTAATTTAACCAGTATATTTCAAAAAAAATAATAAAAATAGCTTTAAAAACACATGTTATTTTCTCGGAAGTAAATCGCAAGGGCGCCTCATCCTAGTGAAAGTATGTTACAGAATCTAGAAAAATGAAAAGGCTGAGTTATAAACCAATATAAGATCTGGCAACAACGAAATGGATGCCATCAAACCGAAAACGGAATATACAGAGGCCACCAGGTACTCAAAATGAATATGTATATCATTGGATGCCATTACCTCCTTTAAATATATCTCAGAATATACAGCACACGAAAGTGGCGGCAGTTGCGGTCATTGCTCAAACTACCATGTTTAAAAACATACAAAAATAGGCTGTTTTGGCATCCCGCCAATATTTTGCCGAGAGTTAGTAGGGGTGGGATCCTTTCATTTGCGATGAGTTTCATCGAAAGTCCTCGTGGCATCTGTATATCGGATGCCACGAGGACGTGGTTGCCACGGCAGACGCAATTTTAACATGGAGGGATGCCACCAAGGCCTATAAATAAATATATATATATATATATATATATATATATATATATATATATATATATTTTGAGTGGAGTAACAACAAAAATTACCTTATAGTAAAAGTAATTCTAGGAAAAAACATAACCGTAGTAGCCTTATATTTAAGGAAGCCCCAAGGGCCCCAAATTGGAAGTCACAATTTTTTTTAGATATTTTTAATGGGGTAGCAACAAAAGTTTTCTTATAAATACTACGAAAACAAAATGTGTGTATTGATTAAATATTTTACTTTATTTTTTAAGACACTCATAGAAAAATTAAAAAAATAAGAATTTGACTTTATTTCATACCCAAATATTATAATTATTATATTATTCGTATTACATTTTTAGTTATAATATTGACCCTTGTTGTCATACGCTGGTAAAGGTTTCCACGCTTCTAATTTTGCTACTATATAACCATTTCTTGCTTCCTCACTGCAAACTTTTAATGCGGCTTCCGTTACAAGCTTTACGCACCTTTCTACTGATTGTGTGTGACATGGAAATTTGCCAAACCTTGTGGAGAATTCGTCTGCTTTGCTTATGAATCTTTCTAGTTCTCTATGTGTTAGTCCAGTCGTTAAAGGAAGTTCTGTAATCGTACATTCTGCCCATTTAATTAAATCAGTATAGTCTTGAGCCTTAAAGTTTAAGTTCCGAATTCTAAAAACTCGAACACCTTCTGGTTTGTTATTTCTAGCTTTTAAAATCCATCTTAGTGCTAGTTCTCTTATATGTTATCTTTCATCGGCTAACATGGCAATTAAAATATTTTCAGGATGTCCGTAAAATGCATTATAATGGCTTTATCAACAACGGCTGTTATTGTTTCAGGAAATTGCCTTGAAAGATAAATCGTTTGCTACCAATGCCGAGCACAAAATTGTAAATATGGTTTTGCCTTTGTTACAAACCACATTGTTGACTAAACTTTTACAATAAATTTTGCAAGTAGTTTAAGGTTATTGGATGGTTCACTTACTAAAACATATAATCTGAGGACACGATTGGCGGTAGTCAATCACCGAGACTGAGACATTTTTCCTGGGTTTGTTTGTGCAAAATCTGCGGTGCAGATACTATCTCAAACAGCCTGACAGATTCTATATAAATACTGCTGATCCGTACTTAAGTCTTTGTAGTTTGCATCAGGTAAATCAGTTTCAATTTTCGAAAATGAAACAATTGGACGTTTTTCGCAATTTCCAAGTAAGGAACCAATTTCTCCTGAGTATTAATACGGGCCTTTGGTATGCCCGTCTAGTTTTTGTAAGAGATACCTTAAGGGAAGCTCGTTTGCGTATAAGTAGCATACAGCCCACTGCACAGGTTTACCTAAATAAAAAAATATATATTATTATTTTGTTTATATTAAGTAACCCAACTAATTTATACCTAACTGAGTTTCCAAAGGACGTATAACACCTCCTTTTCAGCCTGTGTTACAATTAGTGACGTCGCAACCGATAACCTTATTATTTGTCATATCAACCTTAGATTTACTTACTCTGAGATATCAACTTCATTTTGGTTTAAAAAGGATAATATGCCGCTTGCAATATCAGTTGCCTTAGACGATGTAGTAAGGGATATGTGACCAAAATACCGACTACCTGGTTCTTGAATTAATGAAATGTACTCCTCAAGTTTTTGATTCGATGCCCGTTTAAGTCAAGTTTAGTCTTTGTACCCATCAAAGTATATTGCATCAAGATCTTTGTTCTTGTTATCCTTGTGCCATTTGTTTTTTAAATAATTTCTATTTTTAAACAATGCCCTTCTAATTTTATTCTTATCAGCAACTTGTGCTCTTTTTTTATTGGAAACTATTTTCATGTCTTCCAAAATAGCAGTTGTTATTTTTGCAGTAGATCTATTTGAAATTTTAGTTAAATCCGCGGCTTTAGCTGTATGAAATATGAAGATTCTCATTTGGGCTACATTTAATTTAGTTTATTTTATTTTTTGATTTTTTAATAGATCGGAGCTCCATTTAAATTCTTGATCTTCTTCTTTAAAATCTTCGTCCATTTCCTCTGAGTTATCACTAGAGGAAAAACACATTTCATTTTAAACAATGTTTGAGTTTTTCTGCAAGCCACTAGTGCTTGCTACGGCTTCATCTGTTATATTATTTGTTTTACTTTTCTGCTTTTCTTTTCTGTATTGTTGCTCTGTCAATTTTTTAGATGTTTTTTTATCAACGCGTCCAATAATCATTTTTCGCGTAGTTCATTGGTCGATTAGAAAATTAAATTCTCTTTCAGGTATTTTCCTCGTTTTTTCACATTTACACACATTAATGTCTTTGCCCTTGTAGGTAGAAATATCAAAAAGTTTTCCTAAGTCATTCTAAAACACATTTAATTTTGAACTTAAGTGCGTGCTGCTTCTATTTTGAATGGGTTTTATGATATTCTGATATTTTTTATGATATGCCACAATCATATCAACTATTCGTTTTCTCAACAAAAAAGGAAGTGATGCACGTTTCCAAACTGTTTCTACCTTTTCAGCGACGACTGCAACTATACAAAATTTAGAAGGCTGTTTGATACTTTCATATTTTTGCTTTAATCTCACTCTTTGAAAAAAGCGAATAACATATGCATAAGGAGAAAGCGTTATAGCATTATCTGAATCAATGTTTTTTTTCTGTACCAAAAAGAGGGACACTTGAAGTTTTACGAGTCTATACTGCACTTTTTGCCATTACTTGTGCTTTTACAATAATATCATAAAACGTCGAAAGTATACTCTAATGTTTTAATAGATATCCTAATTATTATTTTAGTACGTTGATCACACCACCACTACAACCATATGAAAAACACTTTAAAACTGAATTACAGGTAAACGTACTTCGCTATAGTTAACTCGCGATTGGTATAGTGTCGATTCGATTGGCGCCAGAGGAGTAGAACCATGGAGGAAGGATAATTAAGAGTTGCCGTTTCTTTGAAGAAATATGGCAACAGGTTTGCTTGCAGCGCCGCCGGTAAGGGATTTGTCCAACTATTACCCAGTCGATAATGTAGGTACCGGCAATAATTTATTTAACTTTTATCCAGTCGGTAATGTAGATAACTACAATATTTAATTTAAAATTTAGCGGGCTTTTCTTTATAATTGTACTTAAATTATTATAACTAAAATTTTGCATTTTAATTGGCATTTTTTGCAACATACACAAGATGCGAGATATAACAAAATGCCAACCAAAATGCAAAATTGTAGGACATAATTTTAGGAAGGGTAAAATAAAGGCAATACAAATTTTTAAATAATTTTATTACCTGAATATTAATTAAAATTCTCAAGAAAAATAAACAAAAAATATATAATAAAATAAAAGCAATATAAAAATAATGATACCTATATTTCCCTACACTTCACCCCCTTACAAGAAACCCCTAAAAGTAGAGCTTGTGTGGGGGAGGGATGGCTATTATCATTATTATTATTTGCTGTGGCGCTCCGGGGCGACTTACAGATGACTGATGGTGCCATTTGACTTACAGGTGAGGAAAACCCGGAAAACCTCACCCACCATCATTATTTATAAACATATAATATATATTTGTTTATTACATTCAAAAAACAAAGTAGTACATTTTTTCTAAATATTTACTAAAGTTTTAATAAAAAATAATCCTAATATCACAAAATTATTATCTCTAAAGTTTATCTATTAATTGTTATTTATTTAAAGTTTATCTAATGAGTTTTGTTTCTCTAAAGTTTACCTATAGAATTTTACTTAGTTTCAATACAAAATAATATTTCTAATATCACAAAAATTTTATTTCTTAAATTTGCCTAATAAATTTTGCTTAAGTTTTAATAAAATATAATTCTAATATCACAAAAATGTTATTATCTTAAGTTTATCTAATGAAACTGGTTTAAAAAGTTAATCTAGTACTTGAAAAAAAAATATATCTATGCATTATCTTTAAAACAATTATTATAATATCACAAAAATCACATTAATATGTACGTGTACTATCTTTGGTTAAAATAAATATCATACTAACAGGGGGTTGCAGGAACATTCATTAAAATTTAGTAGCCTGATAAACGTTGAAAGATATTTGGACTGAATAATTTGAAGTTCACGTAACTAAGATATATCATAATTCATAATTTTTAATGGATCTTCTTGCAACCGGCTGATTGTATAGTAAATAATTTAATTAACTAAATAATAAAACTAACTTCTAATAAATTTTCTAAATCAACAAAATTTTAATAAAAACAAAAAACAAAACTTCTTTTTCTTTAATACCACACGTGAAAGAGAACCATCAACATAACCTGAAACAAAAAAAAATTAAACGCAGTAACTTAATATCATTTTGATTTTCTTTTTTGCCTTTTAGACATTGCCAAAGCCTTTATACTATCATTGTAATATTTTCTAATTACTAATGGTACACAGGTTTTGACTAAATGAGAAAAGATATCTGTTTTATGTTCTTGACATGTAAACCATTCAAAATCAACATGGTCTTTCAAAAAAAATTCAATTTTCTGAATTATATTTTCAATATGGCCCAAAAGTGGCAAAACTGTATAAATAATTTCATGAATCTTTGAAATAAATTCTATTACATTTCTTTGTACATAAATCAGACGTCTTTTATCATCATTTTCTTTAAAATAAGTAAAAGTATAATGGTCCTCTAAAATATCTGTTTGCAAATTAGCCAGACATTCTTTACAGTCAAAACTATTGATTTTCTTAACAACAAACCCTGCGACATAGCTAGTGGCCTGACTCTCAAATTCTGAATCAATTAAAAATTCTGTATTAGAAAAGGTTAAATTTAAATTTTCCAGCTCATTATTATCACAACATATTAATGCTTTTGGTTCTGTAGAAACATTTAAAAATGAATTTAAATTATCTAAAATGCTTGTTTCATCCGCTTCACAATTGGAGTTGAAATTCCTCGATGAAATTAAATTATTTAAAATTGATGCTTTTAAAGCTGAAATAAATTGGTAACAATTTGGAACCGTATTAGCTGCACCATACTGTCGAATTGTGCCAAACATATTCTCAACCGGATCTTGATTTAAAGCACGGGTTCTGATGAATTTGAATCCCTTTTTCCAACATTCATTCATAAGTAGTTTAACACCCCTAATTGTAATTAACCAACCGGTCTTAAAAGGCATCACCTTTCTCATAGGTTTACCATTTTTTGGTAAAAACTGCCAAGATTCTATTTTTGGCAACATAGAATTCCAAAATTCTAGATGTTTAGATCTCTTTGAAGGACACTGCCTAAGAGATTTACCACCAACGACACTTGGGTTATTACCATTAAGGCTGTCAAACAGCTTATCAATGTCTTCAATAAATTCGGCAGTATAGATAGCCTCAGATGGTAATTTATTAGGCACTATTAGACTTTCAATGGTAGCAGCCATGGTGTGACCCATTACTTTTGCAGCAGCTGAAACTTTCATTTTTAATTTACTATTTCTATTGATATCCAAAAAATATTCTCTAACTTTATGTAATGCTTGAAATTTTTTAGTTTTATCAAGATAAAAAGCTTGTTTAATATAATTAAATTTAGCACATCTAGAATTATTTTCAAAATAAATATCATAATTAAATAAAGCATTTCTTGAACATTTCAGAAGGTGGGGAGGATCATATAAAGTAATTATCCTTTTTCCATTAACAAAAAAATAAGGACCAGATTTTTGAACAATATTATCTGCTCGTAATTGTTTCAGTGCTGTTCGGTTTGTATTCCCCAGATCACAAACAGTTGCCATAACATTTAATCCTACTTTCTGTAACTCTAAAATGACTTCTATAAGAATTAGTTTCAAATCTTTAGTTTTAACCTGATCTTTAGTGAAGTAATAAGCCACTGGCTGCTTCCATGCTTTTCGTAAGCCATTAATCACAAAGGCCAGTGCATGATCAGCCGTTTGTAATTTTCTTCCCAAATTTTTACCAAGGTCTACGAACCCTACTACTTTATCATTAGCTACATCCAAAGTTAATTGTTCTGTAAGAGCTATTTCGTCAAACAGTAACACACAGTTCCTATCAATTTGCTTCATTTTAGCAACCCTCTCCTTGAGCCTTTTAAAAATTGATTCATTAATGCCCGTTTCAAATGGCACTGATCTTAAAAGTGACTGCAAAGTGGTTTTACTAGGTAAAGCAATGAAACGTTTTAAAAAATTATAAGCTCTGGGGCCCTTTTTATATAAAGCTAATGACATGACTTTATCAGATGTTGACCAAGAAGGCTTCATCTTTTTTGAATTAGATGTAGTACTTTTTAAAAAGCTCATGCCTTCAGGATCGAGCTTTGAATTAAATTCTTGAAAAATCTTTGACTCTGAAATTTTGACTGCATTTTTAACATTACGTTTTGAATTAATTAGGGCCTTCTTTAATTTGCAAATGTTACTTTTCTGTTTTCTATTAATAAAATAAAGTTTTTTCTTTCTAGGAGATAAACTATTGACTCGAGTTTCATTAATTTGATTTAAAAATCCATTATCTAATCGTTGCTTTTTAGGCAGCGATTCTATTTCATTGGATGAAAAACTATCATTGAAATTTTGATTATTAAAATTTAACTTTCTTTTTACAGGTAATTTATTTGGTGGTGTGACAACAATATTACTTAGTACTACTATCTTTGGTGTTAATTGAGGTTTTAAGGGTGCCAATGGCAAAGCAAATCGAATGAGCCTTGACCGATTAGTGTTTGCAAATGATTTTTGATCAAAATGATCTTCACACAATCTATGATTTTTTACAAGTGGAATGTTTAATATGTGGCACCATTTTTTTCTTTGCTCAAAATCTGAAGGAAATTTAAAAAAGTGTCTGTTCTTAAAATTTACATCATAAATGGGCCAGTAAAATTTACTATTACAATTTGATATTATGCATTTATTATGAATAGGGCCTGGTAAAGACATGTTAAAGCATCAAAATACTTTTGCTTAATTTTAAATATTCCTAAATTAACTTATGCCTAAAACTTAAAACTAAAATTAAATAAATAAACCTACTCACATGTTTTATTCGGCAACCATAACCATATTGTTTGTTTTTATTGCATCGGGATTGGGAGGCAACTTCAAAGCCAGATTTACATTGCACAAATAATTGAATAAATTCAAGTTTTTTTAAATAATTGTATTAATATACAATTATATAATTTTAAACAATAATTTTCGAGTGTTATTTTTGTTTCTAAGCGAATTATTATTGAATTATTAAATTATTCAGTGTACTTTAAATTTAAATATCATTTTGTTACTGTAAAACGGACTGATATGCGCGGATGTGTTGCGCACTAACCTGTTGATATAACGCGCATATGTTATAAGCCCCCCTGAGGAGAACGTAAAACATAAGGAAACGTCGCCGCGCACGCGCAAGCAATGCAAGGATGCATCGACGATACAGGGCCTAAATCAGCGTTTGTTAAATAGAACAATAGCGGATGATAAATAAAATATGATTTTCTAAAAAAAAAAATATTATTTCAAAATTTAAATAGGTATTATTGTGTTATAAAAATTATAAAATAGGGAGGTTTTGGGCCCTGGGAAGGGCTTAAATATTAACTTGTGCAAACAAGATTCTTTTGGGGTCATAATAAATGTACAAGTTAACTTTTTTGGGGTACCTCAAGTTATTTAGTTCTTTAATTTTTTTTTGTTATTTTGGGCCCAAAGAGGGGGCTCTAATGAAAAAATAAATAATCCAGATTTTTAGACGGCGATCAAAAACACAAAATTAAATTCAAAAAAATATCTTTCGGCCCACCCTAATATACAGGATTGTTCAAAGCAGCAAAAAGTGAATATTGATACCTTTTTATCTGAATTTTAGATTTTAGTATGACCACCCCGAAAAACCTCTAATACAATACATCTTAAAATGTAAATGAGCAAAAACTAAGGGCTTAACCAATAATTCTATCTCAGTGATGGGAAATACGAAATTAATTTGATATAAAAAATAGTAAACTGTCAGTATTAAGTAGCCACATTTATTTTTATAAAAATAGTATACTAGATATTTGGTTGAGAGAGTTTAAAGTACAGGAAAACGTGTACCAGATGGGTTCCCAGACAGCTTACTGACGCTCATAAAGAATCAAGGCTTTCCATTAGTCAAGACTTAAAGCAACGAAGTTTGATTGAAGGAGACGCTTTTTATGAAAGAATAGTGACCAGCGACGAGGTTTAGATCCATCATTATGACCCTGAGATCAAAAGGCAGAGTATAGAGTGGAAACCTGGAAACACACTAGCTCTCCAGTTCGCAAAAAATTCAAGGTTTAATCTTCTGCCGGTAAAGTGATGCTGACCATCTTTTGGGACTCACAGGGTCCAGTCTATTGCGATTTCTTTAAAAATCAGCGAACTATCAATAGCCAATACTGCTCTGAGATGCTAAAACACAAAGTTAGACCAGCTATCTGGAGCAAACGCAGTGAACTCTTGTCACAAAGAGTCATTGTTCAGCACGATAACGCTCGCCCTCATACAGCCCATCTGACCCGTGATAAGCTTGAAAAATTGGGTTGGGAGGTCTTACCTCATCCTGCCTATAGTCTCGACCTCGCCCCATCTGATTTTTACCTGTTTGGACCACTCAAAGACGCCCTACGTGGAAAAAGATTTGTTAACAATGAGGAAGTTAAGGAAGCGGTGCAAAACTGGCTTCAGGGTAAATCGAAAGAATTATTTGCCAAGGGAATTAGGAAGCTGTAAGAAAGATGGGACAAGTGCATAACTGTGGGGGGTGATTATGTTGAAAAATAGCCTTAATTTTAAAAGATTGAAATAAACCGGTTTTGAGCTATGGCCATTTGTCTCTTTACTCGTATTTGATATTCTTATTGGCTCTCTAAAATTTATTTTAATGTTCCGTAATTTAATTTAACAAGATGTTATAAAAACAGATACGAAACAATTGTTCTTTTAAAATCATCCATTAACACATTGTACAAATATTAATTTTAATAACGTTAGTAATTCATGTGATCATTGTGATCTCTTTGTTAATACATTAAATGAAAATATACATCTCAAAATTTATATTTCATTTTTTTACTTGAGAGAATACCCCTTTTTAATTATTTTTATTATTCTTAAGTTTACTTGTCATTGTGTACAGTTACATTTTGCAATGAGTGATTGTACATTGATAATGTATTTTTATATTTTTTATATTATTTTGTAATGGGATAGTTGAATCTGTTGGTAAAAAAAGGCTATAATTATACGCAATAAACATAAAAATCAAATATTTTTTTATTTTTCTTGTTTACAAAATATGCCAATGTTTACATAATAATTAACGTTCTTTATAGAGTGACAATACCCAATAGGCCATCTTTTGAAGTAGATCAGCTGATAACACTGTATTTTCTTAAAGTTGTTAATGACACTGAATCAACAAAACTCTTTGTCAGATTATACAAGATATGACATTGTTTTAATTTTTGGGGCATGAACTTGTACACTAATGTCAATACATTTGAAATAAAATATATGCAACCTCTATGTCTTGTTTGGTGTCAGTAGCTAGGCTCTTAAAACAAATCACTCTCAACTATGACTTGCTTATTTCCACTATCACATTTAACACTGATTGAACTTTCTTTAGTTTGTATGTTCTCTTTTTGTTCTCTAAATATTTGATTTTAAAGTTTATAGAACAGAATCGTCAAACATTTACCTAAAAACTGGCAGAAAGGCACAGCGATTTATTTTCACTTGGGATGAAGCATATGCAACACAAAAAAAGGTAAAATAATAACATTTAATCAAAAAATAAATCTATATTACCTCTAGGCAAATAATCATCTTCTTTAAACTGCTGTGCATGGGAACAAACTTTCAAATACTTTGATACTGACTTCCTAATTTTCAACTTTTGTAATCCTGCATTTCTTGCATCCACAAGTTAAGAATTTTCACTGCATTTTATAAAAATTACTCTACGTTTACCAACTGTAGGAAGCAGACGAAATGTAAGAGAAGGGTCCATTTTTTCTTTCAGGGGTACATTGAGGCACACAGCAAGTGTGTTTTTCACTGATATTCCACTTATATTCCAAATAATATAATATTTTAATATATATAATAAAAATTTAAAGCATTAGCTTATTATTAAATAAGATATTTCAAACAAAATACTTGTTAAATTTTAATATAACATTAATTGACATGACCTGATAAACAATAAACAAAACTTGACAGACGTCAAGTGTCTTCAGATCCCAATAGCCTGGATGGACTGTCCACGCATTCCAACAGCACATGAATCATGTTAGAATGGGTACGATGTCTTCACGGCCTGGTTAAAATTAAAAATAAAGGCGGTTCTTAGATTTAAAATTTTTCAGATCGAATATTCGGTTTGCAAAATTTTTGGGCAATATTCTTTTTAAAAGTCTTGCCGACAAATCTAAATTTCCAGAATTTATAATTTCTGTGGTTGATAATCACAAAAAATTAAATAATTTCATTAACTAAAACCAGTTGAATAAATTAATTTGGATCCTTCCAAAAGTTAAGATTTTAATTGCATTTGGGATTTGTGAAAATATCAACAAATGAACGGCCGAAGAGAGAGAATAGTTTCATTTATTGGGTCATACGAATCTATTGACGGAGCGATGGATGCACCATTTGATGTTGCAATTAACAAAGCTCCTGCAAAAACGAGTCGTCGCGGAAAAAGGAAAAAGCAAGCACGCATCCTGCTGAAATTTTTTCCTCTTTTCGGCGCAAACTAATTAGTTTGGCATCACAAACGCATTTCGTACGTTATGAATGACGTCGCCATAGCATGACAGACATAAACAGACGTACGGACAAATAACAAACACTTTGGAAATTGAAATATCGATAACTGGAACTGGATCGTCGTCAATTTGCAACATGGCGCGTATTTCAATATTGGATCCTTTTGTGCGAACGTTTCCTGGCTGATTGGGCCCGCAGGAACACAGGGTGTTTAATGAGCGATCGAGAATAGAAATAAACAGACGAACGGTCATTAGAGTAGTTGCCAGTGATTAAGTGACGAGAGTTCGAAATTTGTCGGAAAACTTGAAAGCTTAATGGTATCGAAGCGGTAGCTGGGAAATTCATTACAGTTAATTCGTTCGACTTCGGCTTTAGAGTCACATTTTCGATTCCCTCATCTTGGGTCAAACCACATAATCCTGTCTTTTTACATTAGAATTGCTAAATTTTAACAGACAGGTATAAAACTTTGACTTAAGGCTTAACTATCGCCCTCAGTTTTTCTAAAGCATAAAAAATTGTTTAAAAATATTAGTAGTGTACACACTACTTGTGAAATGAAAGATACAAAAGTGTGAAAAAAATTGATAATTTTTAATAAAAAATTCGGCTAAGCGCTTTGAGCTTAATAAAGCCATCTTCGGAGCCATCCTAAAAGACGTTACATATTAAAATTTATTATTATTAAATCAGGACAAACGACTCACGTCATTGATACCTTCCACATGGAGTCAATCAGATGAAACAGTAGCAAACAAATATTATATATGAACATTTAGTGGCGATAAAGGCACCGAACCCCAATAGTTTCAGTAAAACATTAATAACAATTGTAAAAATTAGTAAAAATAGTACAACGTACAACAGGTTTATTGAAAGTAGACAAATGACATGGGCAGACTGACACAAAACAATATGACAAGTAGAAGGAGCGTTAGATTGGTTCTAGAGTCAACCTGGGTTATACCACCCAGGCAGCACACATTAGTATAACTAACGTATTTTATACGTAATACTCGTTTAATTTTGGTATTGGTTGATTCCGTATACGTTAACAGTTTACGATTATTATACATACCGTATTTTAAACGATATATTATACGATTTTTATATATATCCTATGGTATATAATTGAAAATTTTTCTACGTTTAAATATAGTTAACAATATACGACTATTTTTAGTTTGCGATGAACTATTTATATACAGTGGGCCTAAATATACGTTTAGGTTTATTTAAATTAATTTCGTATATATTTACGTTATATTACAATATGTTCTCTTCGTTTATAATTCCCGTTTAAATTTCGTCTTGGTTGATTTTTTAAACGTTTACCATTTACCATTTTTATACTTAACGTTTTTTAACAGATAAATTAAACGTTTTTGTTTGTTGATACTAGTTAATATACCTATATTATTTTACGTTTAAATATAAGTCACCTTAAACGCATATTACCAGTTTACGATGAACAGAAGTAAATAATATGTATATATTTAGGTTTATTTGTAACGTTCATTTTTGGCCTCACGAATTAATAAAATTGTTTTGGCTTACCTGGTTAATCATACGAAAAAAAATGGTAAAATCGTATTGATGATATCACTATTATTTTTGTCATTAACTAATTTCACCTGTATTCTAACTTTCGGACATCATTATTACAATTTATTTCATCTCATCACTAAGTAAAAGGATGGTAGCTCACCACTAGTATAATACTTTGTACAATGGTCATATTTGCAGTGTAGTGTTCACTGTCTTAATTTGCCAGATTCTCCTAAAAATAGACCAAGTTTCGCTGTAAATGTATACATATTATGTATTATAGTCTCACCTTTGGGTGATTAATTGTTTGCGATGCCATTCTTTAAGATTTTCTTTGTTTATTTTTGTTTATAGCTGTCAGTTTGGATTAATGTTTTTTAATTATGACAGTGAATGACATAAACGTCATTTGACGACAGAACACCGACAAGTGTCATGTTGGTGGGACGTTCCAATATCGGGCTCAGAACCCGAGGTAAGGTAGTTTCACAATGAGCGATTTTCAGTCGTGAGGGATTTTTTGGCGATCGCTGTTGTATTAATTTTTGTCGGGAACAGTTTCCCAAATGTAGTTATACTGTACATAAATATAGTTTTTAGGGTACCTTTCGTAAATGGTCTCTTAAGTTATATAGTGGGGAATTCTTGAGGATGAATTTCTGAACCCACTTGACATTTATCGGAAAGGGATTTCGGCCATTTTGGACGGCTGACGTATTGTTTCTGTCAGTGGGTGTTGAGTCACGAGGAAGACGATTTTTGTGTCGAGGTAGAATTTTGTTAATATTTAGCCCCATCGGCTTACCCTAATTAAAGGGGATTTTAGATTCTACTTCATGGTTAATTGTGGGTAAATGGACATTTCGTATTTTGAGAGGAATTTTAGTGTATTGGTAAATTCCTATGGTTATTGGTCCAGCCCATATCTATTATAGGATTTTAACGCAGTAATTGGAAGTTCACAGCATTTGGAGTGTGGAATATTGTTGTGCTGTGGATCATCTCACGTGTTTCTCATCCTTGGAAGGCTACCAAGTTAACCCTTTACGAAAAAGGTATGTTTTGTATATATTTGGTTATGTTACGCACCATGTGGCTGTCAATTTCTTTTATGTTATGGCATGGTGTAATAGAATTTTAATTATTTGAGCTCATAATACTGTTTATGACTCACTGTTGAGCCAATGTAATTTTTCTTTATCCTAGATGCTGAATAGTTTCTAATTTATGTACATTTTTTGGTAATCCTATAGTTCGGGATACTTGAGTCAATGTGTATTGACATTTTTCTTTGTAATATTTTAAGGGTTTCACCCAGGGGCTTGTTAGCCCAAGATTCGTCGACAGTTTCACCCAGGGGGTTGTTAGCCCAGGATTAGACGACAGTTTCACCCAGGCGGTTGTTGACCCAGGATTTCAACAGTTGTACACAGAGGGTTATATCGTCCGGAGTTCAACGGTTTCATCGTGGACTCGTCAAGGGAACACAGAACATTGGTATGCTAGCCACCTAGTTTACTTGTAACTAGATTTACAAGGATGTTTCTCGTTCTGGATAGGAAGATGGGAATGCTGTGAAAGAAGACACCCTACTATCAGGTTTTTCTTATACGTTATATTGAAGGTTTCATGCGTGCATTGTTAAACTATACATTCACTTTCAACCGAATGTTGTCAAGGTATTCTCAACATTATTTATACTTTTGAGCACAGAATGTTCTAGGGTTCTTTCACTCATAACTTAAGTATTATCAAATGTTACATCGTTTAATTGATTAATATTTTAAATGTTTACTTAATTTAAGCACTTAATGCTGATGTAGTAATCCTTCGGGTCGCAGAACACTTGGACTGCTTCCACGTTTAAGTTGTAATTCTTCAGTTATTAAGGGCTACTGCCATACTTTTACTTTATTCAATTTATTCATTATTTAATGGACCAGACTTAACGATTAAGTTAAGCAATCTCAGAAGACCCGTGTGAGGGCAGAGATTAAGTAACCTCTTCCAATCTGGGAGTTTAAGTAAATAACCTCTGTGTCTGAAGTCCTTTGTGTATCTTTGTATTTTTATTTTATTTTTATATTTTTATTTAGTTGTATGAATTATACTTAATTATAAAATTTCATGGTTTAAAAATTTTCTTTTGGGTAGTTTGGTCTTAACTAAAAGTTAAGCAGATATCGCCTTCCAATTTGGAGAGGGTTATAAGCTTATAAGGATTTCAAGTTTACTGTTTAGTTTATAATATACGATGTAGTATAGGTGCGGTTATGCACAATATTTAAGTTAACTATTATTTTATATTTTATTTTTTATGTAAGGTGGAAATTAATATTTTGCGCATGCGTCATGCCTGGTACCAAGCTAACGACGAACCGTGCCATATTTTGATTTAATAATTTATTTTGGGTTATGCATATACATATACAGTGTAAATTTTCCCTTTCATTTCCTCCAATTTTTTTGATTACCTAAGCCATTAGGTAATTAATCTGTATATTTAGTAAATATTTTTTTCTTTATAAAGGAACATAAGTTGAGGTTTGTCTTTTATTTCTTTCCTCATTTACTGGGTTTTTGGGGAAATAGGATCATAGTTTGGCCACTATATAGACCCAGTTGGCGCCTACTCATTTGTCTACTATTTCCGGAATTATTGTAAGCTATCCACTCCCTAGCTGCGGTCTGAGCGACGTCGAAGGCCCGAAGGTTGACACCGGAACAACCGAAACTTGTGTAACCGTAGTAGACAACATTTTTAATTGTAGTTAATACTTTAATAATTTTTTTTTAAGTTTAAAAATTTTGGTGGAATCACCAAGTTCATTTCTTAGGTTACATATTTAAATTAAAAGCTTATGGATATATTTATTTACATTACATCCATATTTTTTAAATTATATTACCTGTAATAATTATAACAAATTCCCTATACACACGGAACTATTTTTAGATGGCGGATGGAGGATGACGTACTAGTGGTACGGTCTTTTCTTATTTCTACTCATCCGTATGTGTAGTATTATTGTTCAGTGTAGGGAATGGTTTGCGGCAGCAGGTTCGTCCATTTTCATTAGTGTACACGTTTTGTTGCTTTGGCGTCCTGGCTTTTACGATAGTGATTAAAAGCATAGGTAAATTTCTATTAATGTTTTAATTTAGCTACTCCTTAAATAATTGTTGCATTTTACATAACTATTGTTTTACAGGTAGGTACAGAGTGTAAAAAGCTTATAGAAACTCGAAAATATAACCTTACTTTTGTTTCTCTTAGTTTTATACGTATTTTTTAGGTTATTCCAAGCATACTTATTTACCTTTTTTTTTGGTCAGTTGTCTTTTATTTAATAAAATGTCTAAAATTACCCTGTCTTGGCGTCATCTACGTAGAAAAATAACGCAAAATGTTCAAGATGCTTTAAAGTCAAATTATTTTTTTTTTTATTCCTAATTAAGATAACATTAATAAGGCTTCGGGCATTAATATATCATCTAATTCTATTATTTATAATAATTTCCAAGAAAATAATACAAATTTAACTTCGGAGCTTTTAGAAAATATTTCACTTGAGATTGAGTTACATTTTGGTTATAGGAATGGTGGTGAACCAAGCGACTTAGCCGACCAAAATATTAGGTGTGCCATGCAAGATTAGCTTAAGTTCCAAGGCCCGTCTAGGACACAACACATCCAAAGTGTTAAGCTAAGATTTTAATTTTCATATATATTTTTTGTTAGTAAAAAAAAGTTTCGTTCAGTTTGTTATTTAGTATTTTAGTGTTTATTTTTTAGTATTTTATTGTTTATTTTTTTTAATAAAATATTGTTCTGAACATATAACAAGTGATCAAAAAAATTTCCTAAATATTTAGGCAAATTACAACTAAAATAGAAACACGAGTAATGCCTATTTCTGGTGTATACACACCTGCTATGGATAAAATCCAAACTATCATTTAAGAAATATTAATATTTTTCTATGGCCTCTTTTAGAAAACGGTACGCGACAACTCGGCTATGCAAAGCCGGCGACGGTCAACTCGGCGATGCCAAGTCGACGATGGCCAACTCGACGATGGTAAACTCGACGACGATCAACTCGGCGAAAAGGGATACAATAATATAATATGCAATTATTTATTATAATACAATATAATATACAATCTATAAAAAAAATTGATTAGAGGTTTTAACTACAATTAGGGTTTCTAATACATATTATTAGAAAACAAATTAAAATATTAAGGGAAAATTTAGAGCTTAAGATTTTTCAATGCAAAATAAAAATAAGATATAATATATTAAAATATTAGGTTATGAAATAAAAAAATTTAAGTAACATATTATATGCTGAAACGGAATTAAAAAATAAAAACTGAAATAAAAAAAGGTTGATTATAGAATATTGTTATTTATTATAATACACATTACAATTATTTATAATACATATATTTATTATAATACAATATAATATAAAAAAAACTAATTCATGTTGTAATTATGTGATATCCCTCTGAGACGCTCGATCAAATTTTGCCTGTTATAATTGGCCACTTTATTTAAAATCCTCTCGTCGGCTTCCTCATAACGTTTCCTTTTTGATGCGCCATTGCGCCCGGCAATTGCTCGTTCATAGTCTGCATCGTACGAAGACTGTACCTTTTTTAAATTATCTATGAATGTCCATAACGAAGGATGAGCAATGCCAGAACCAAAAGCCAGTTGCAACTTGCGATGACATGCTTCTGCAAAATTATTTGTCCTATCTCGTCCATTCAATGTTCGAAAATAAACGGACCAAACTGCTGATGGAAAAGTTGCTGGCACTCTGGTTCCATTATTCCTAAGTCGACCGATATAATTGCTGGTAAACCATTCTAAAATTGGTTCTAATATTTCTGGCAACTCATTTTCCAATTCGGCAATGGCCTCAATCACATCCTCTTCTGGGACAAATGCCAATGATGTTACCATTTTTGCTTGTAGTGCAAATTCGGTATCAGTATAGTACATTCCTAGGAGATTGCAAGAAGACAAATGCTTTCGAAGATTTTTGACCAAGTGGAATAAGCATCCTCTAATTTCGACTTCTGGGAAAACTTGTCTCAAAGTCGACACTGATGCTTTCCGGATTTAATTGCGGCCAAAGAACTTTTATCATGTTAAACACATTGAGATATGTTTTTGCACTTTTATTAAGCAGCAAGCAATATAGTACAGGAAAAACTGGACCCTTCTCTTCATGCGTATCTTTTCTTGCCAGAACAACAAATATTTGAGCAAAAAGTGGAGGACACAATAAGAATGTGCCGTCAACAAATAATTCTTTCATGCTTGCACTCCATGTTGCATGGTATTCTCTACCAAATATTAGAATTCGATGTGGATCCACTTGATCTCTTCCGGAATCTGCCAGCAAAAAATTCTCAAATTGAGTAGGGCTGTAATAATATTGCGAGTACACTTCTGGGATGATAATTTCACTAAGAGTTTCTGGATTGGCGGGTGCTTTGCACATGGTTACTCTTACTCTTTGAATGTTTCTCCGCATAACACTGGAACTTGGAAGCATTCCTTTAACCGCAGCTGGTAAATTGTCCAAAACTCGTCCTCTGATTTGGGCAGGATTCTCCATCGTTGTCGCGGCCAGGTGCTTCACAGTGGTATTCATTTTTTGCAGAACAACATTTGCTGCATTTCCTACCGTACTACATGTGTGTTCATTTCGTATACATTTGAAAGAACCATCCATAATATTGGTCCATATTTTTCCTTTGCATCTTTCATGCTTGTTTTTTTTTGCAGCGCCAGAATTGAATGGTGTTGTCCTTGTTCGTTTTATCCTTCGTGTATAGGTAGCCATCCCAGTAGTACTTTTCGTGACCCCTTTGGCTAAGAACTTTATTTTCCATCTTAAGTCTCAGTAAATAAAAAACTCACACAGACAAACAAAATTACACACAATGTCTTTACTTCTGAGATGAATTCGGAATATTAAGGAAAGTGAATATCACCAGTCTTTTATAGGATGTAGGTACAAGTAAGCAGGTAATTATCAGGTAATCTTATTTTTATTTTGTTTTGAAAAATCTTAAGCCCTTAAGCAGGCAATTATAAGGTAATCTTATTTTTATTTTGCTTTGAAAAATCTTAAGCCCTTAATATTTATTTGCTTTCTAATACTAGGTATTAAAAACCCTAATTTTAGTTAAGACCCTTAATTGAATTTATTGCCACCTTAATTTTGTAATTCCAAACAACTCTGGCCATTAAATTTTAATTTCTTAATCAAGAAGTTTCTTTTTCAGATTCTTAGTTTTAATATTTAATATATTTTTTCCTGTATATGTTGATTTACTTTAGTAATAATAACTCTTTTTCAGTTTCTTATTTAAAATCTCTTATATATTTTTATTTTATTAATCAAATTCTCCAATCAAATTTTTTTTATAGGTTGTATCTTATTTTGTATTATAATAAATAATTGAATAATATATTATTGTATTCCTTTTCGCCGAGTTGATCGTCGCCGAGTTTACCATCGCCGAGATGACCATCGCCGAGATGACCATCGCCGACTCGGCATCGCCGAGTTGACCGTCGCCGACTTTACATCGCCGAGTTGACCTGCTCCGTTTAGAAAATTTGTTTTGATCACTTTATTTAATTTGTATTTTAAATACATTTAAAACAAGATCAGGTAGACGCATTTTACACATTGTTAAAAATCATACGAATATATGTAAGATAAATTTAAAATAGACGTATAGTAAAACAGAATAATTAAAGGTAGATAAAATAGTAATGTTAGATGTATAAAAAATATATACGTTTATAGGGCGGACATTTTCACGTATATATTGGGTAACAATATCAACGGTATCCATACGTATATTGTAATACATAAAAAAACGTATTTTATACCAAAGTGAATTCGTATAAATATACTACAACTATAAATCTAATATAGACGTATAGTAAAAACGTTTAATTATAGGTGGATAAATTCTTAGTAATCGACGTTTATAAGGCGGACATTTTCACGAATATATTTGGTAGTACATCAACCGTATGCATACGTATGGTAGTACCTAAAAAAAAAACGTAATTTATACCAAAGTGTGCTGCCTGGGCAGACATAAAAAAAAATATAATAATGAAAAAGAGGAGGAGGGATATACTTAGGATTCTAAGGATATAAACTATACAGGGGTCCTAAGAGACCTAATTATGTTTGGTTTTGAGAAACTATTGAACATCGGAATTTAGAGAGTAGAATAAAGGGCAATGACTCCAGATCTATAATAGGCCAGAGAACTTAAAGTAAAAATCTGATGTGTCCAACACATGATTTTCCTATCTAGTTATTATAGGCTTTTTCCGGTTATTTGGACAACCGACTGCAGCACCTCTATAAATGTTTATAGAATAAACTAAATATATACATTTTCCACATACATCTAACTCGAAACATTTTTCTATAGATATTCATTGAAAACGAAAATATTGAAAAATTTAAATTTAGCACTTTTCCTCCAATTTTTCCATTACAGTCCATTTTAGAGAAATTCTGTATGTTATAAAAATTATAGAGAATTATATTACAAAGAACTTTTATTTGAACAATTTTTATAAAAAATTATATTTCTACTAACGTGCGGAAAAGTCCACTTTTCCGCACTCATTAAGTGTTGAAAGAGTCACTTTTCCGCAATAGTGCGTAAAAAACTTTTTTCCGCACTATTAAATTTGTTAAGTTTTTAGGGAGTATACTGACATTTGAATATTTATAGTATATATTTGTATTGTAGCATTGTAGTTTACAAAATGACTGAAAAATTAAGAAATTTATTAGAATTCTGCTATAATTTTTAATAAAAAGAAACGTATGTTTCAATATTTTTTTAATGGCTCTGGTATAAGCCTCATCAAATGAATGTCAAATGATAATAAACATCTGACATTTTTTATTTGTCACTTTGAATCACCGTAGCAACAAAGAAAAAATAAACCTGTCAGTCTAAACACAACCTTGTCAAAACCAATTTTACCGTCGCATCTTTTTCTAGAAGATAATTTTTCCTGGATTCTTCAGACGGAGATTTGCCAGAGTTAGTTTTGGAAGCGGCTAGAACTGCAAACTTGGATCTCCTATTATCAAAATCTCGTTATAGGTATGAAAAGAAATGTATTTTGTTTGAACTGGTGCTAGAAAAAGGGAATAAAAACTTTTAAAGACGTTTTTTTTTTGCTTATTTCGCTGAAATTTCCAAAACATACAAACACTCTTTGGTCCAAGTACTCAATGTTAAGCAATCAGGAGTACATGATTGATTTAAAAAACATCAAAAAATATAAAATTGTAGTCAAAATGTATAGCCTTACAACTATAAAAAATAAAGGTGTTACTTATCTATTCTGTAAGCCACTGGCAAAGTTTATTTAACTTTTTTTTTGCTGATAGGTGTATCTTGTAACACCAAAAATGTTTGCCAAATTTGGTAAAATTATAATAAGAAATGAAAAAAATTAGTCATTAATAATTTTTTAATTTTTAATTTTAAAATACTGTATTTCGGAAACGAGTAATATTTTAGTTAAACATGTTCCATTTAATCGTCATATTTTTATCTGTGCTCCATTATTAATCTCTGGGCGTAGTTGTTTTCCGAAGGGAAACTGTCGCACCTATATTATTTTATGACATATGGTTTCATGATTTATCTATTTTATTTTAAAAATCTAATAGTTTCAGGATTTTATTCAATAGTCGAATTGTTAATATATTCCTTACTATTGCAAAATTTTGCAAACGTAAAGTGTTTTTATTAAGAACGTTTTGTTTCCTGTTATATTATTTATGTCCTTTACATTTAAATAATTATTATCAATTTAAAAAAAAAAAAAAAAAAAAAGGTATTTCCCATACCGGGAATCGAACCCGAGCCTCCTGGGTGAAAGCCAGGTATCCTAGCCACTAGACCATATGGGATATATTTAAAATACTTCAAAGACGGTATATGAACTACCGGTTATAATAATCAGGTGTATTTTGTCTTGACCTACTCAGATCAGATTACCCAGTCTCTACTAAATATAGAAATTTACAGTTTATTTTCGGCTTGCAACTAAAACTTATTTCGTAAGTGTATGGAAAATTTATTAAAAATTTACAAATTTTAATTTAAAATCGTTTTTATGAGGAAGTTTATATTAAACTTGATACAATCTTATTTATATTTGTAAAATAAAATTAGCAGTAAATTTTCTTCCATACATTTATTTTTGAAAACTTTATATAATTTCAAATGGGTAACACAAAATATCAAATTTAAAAATAAAAAGTTGCAAGTTTATTTTCGGCTTACAAATAACTTATTTCGGTAAGTACGAGGAAAATGTAGGTATTATAATTTGGCCAAGTTCAACGCGTTGTCAATGACAAGTGACGGCGACTTTTTATCACAAAAAATACAGCTCTGAACGATAATATTTTCAAAAATGGGTTCAAAATAGGTACTGTTACCCAGACAGCACAAAGACATCTTTAAGACGTCCATAAGACGTCTGTCAGAGACATAACAGACGTCTAAAAGACGTCTTATGACGCCGGCCAGACGTCTTAAAGACATCTTTAAGACGTCTGATGTTACAAAAGGTAACGTTCTTAAGACATCTTGAATATGTCTGGTTTTCGACATTGGTAAGACGTACTCTGGGATTTAGTTTTAAAAGCTTCTGTAAATTTCTTCTATACAAAATAAAACACATATTTTCTATAAACATTATTATTTACAAAACACTGAAACATTTCGTTAAAAAAGTAATATTACAAATTATTTTTTTTTTATTCTTCCTCCGTTAGTGGTTAATCTTCTGTCGGATGCTCTTCTGAGCCAGTCTGGGTTGCAATAATTTTAACTGCGCTGTGTAAAATATTATGCATTATAGCTCACTCTGTCAAATTCGCTTTAATAGGATTTTCAGTAGATAGTGTGGGTTAAGGGTGGTCAAAGAATGACAATCTTCCTGTACTTTCAACTCTTAATTCAGATATATTTACATCCGATGAAGCTTCTAAGTCAGCTCTAGACGCCGCTAGACGTACTCAAAACACTAATAAGGGTTCTTCTATTTGGTTTTTCAGTATATGCAGTAAACTTTTATGCTTATAAATTCACAAAAATCCACGGCACAAGACACAAATAAAAAATCAACGAATAACCAACAAAAACTAACCTCTCTCTCGGCGTTCATCTTCAACATCAACGACAAATGGACAAATGACATCGAAAGGACAACTCAGATCGCCACGAACCACAGAACCCCAATAATACTCAACATTCAGATACACGTCCTTGTTTAAATTCTACTGTTGAAAAAAGACAAAGCATAATAAAAACATTCGCTTCGATCGTTGAACCATGTTCCGGTCAAGGTGAAAGAGCGCGTAATTCAATTTGTCTTATGTTTTAATTGTTAATTTTATTTAGAGTTATATTTATTATTATTATTTTTATGTTATCAAATATTTACTTACTCTAATGAAGAAATGCTCGTGAATAAATAAAAAAAATAAGTAAATTATGTAAATTAATAAAAAAAATTTAAAAATTAATTTATATTTTGTGAAATTAGAAACGACAAGTAAGCCAGTACTTTTTTAAAGTTACCATTATTTTTTATATTTTTTAAATAGGCATTCATAAGACGTCTTTAAGACGTCTGTTTATGTGTCCTAAAAGACGTCTTTATAAAGACGACTTTACAACGTCTTTTTTAGGTCTTTAGGCGTTCAGTCATAACTACGACATAAAACAGACGTCTTTAAGATGTCGTGTGCTGTCTGGGTAAGAATGGTGGAAAGGCTATAGTTTGTTTTACTTTTAATGCATAATATTTTAAGTGATATTTAACAAATATTTAAAAGTTATAGACTTGGACTTTCCATCTTTTTTTATAGTATTTAAAAGCAAAAACGCAAAATACATTCTTTTATTTTTGCCTAATTATTTCAGGAATCTTGTGATAAGATTTAAAAATGTAGGGCCCATAAGATGCTGCCATCTGAACACACGGAATAGACACTAAAGTGAAAAATTGCAACATCGCTCCCTAGGCACACGATTGTAAAATGGCTTAGCCCAATTTGACCATGTTCCTTGGTGAGGGGCGAGGTGTTGTGGGGGGAAAGGTTTCAAGTAAACAAATTATTCTATAAATGTTATTTTCTGTTTGGAACACAACACAAGTATGTTTGGATTGTGAAAGTGGCAATGGAACTGGAGAAAATTCAAAACAAGAAAACGATTCAGATAAGTACATAAATAATCAAACTAACATTAATTCTGCCGATAATTGCGATAAAACCGATAACCGAAATATCGAAAAGAACTTTTTTCTACAAGCGTTCGAGAAGATGATCTTCTCGCACGCAGAGAAAAATAAAATAAAAATTAAAAAAAGCAATATATTTTCGCCCATGCCCGGGTTTGAATCTAAGATCCTTGCGTTATGAGCCCGAAACCCTAACCACTACACCAATTCAGCACATAACATCGGTTTAATATATGTATTCTTAAACTGTATGTTATACCTAATGTCATTATACAGGTTAATTCTCTATTTTAGAAATAAATGCGCTTGTAGAAAAAAATGTTGATCGTAATACGTGCTAGAAGCACTTTTACGCACTCACCTCGCAGTTTCGTGCGTAAAAGTGCATCTTCTAGCACTTGTTGCGATAACTACTATTATAGTACGGGCGATTCAGGGCCTTATTTTGTATTTATTGAGAATAAAACTTGTAATATTGGTAGGTTACATAAAATAGGAACCGCTAGATTAATACTTAAAGCAGTACCGGAAATTGAAAAAAACATAACAAATATTGCAAGTGTAGGTAAAAATAAAGTAAAAGATAAATATAACTCGTTAGAGAGTGCAAATGTACTTGTCAAGTCAAAGGTATTATGGGAAAAAGAATCCCAACATATTACACAGAAAAACGCAAAGTAATTAGACAGGTAGACACTGATATTACGGAAACAGAATTAAAATCAATTATAACAGGTAGATACGGAAATAAAATAAATATTGTCAATGTTAAAAGAATGTTCAGAAAAGTTGAAGATAAGCTAATTCCAATAGGTACTATCGTGGTTTAATTTAAAGGGCAAAGAATTCCGGATGAAGTGGTTATTGAACGTATGGTTTACAATGTGGATAAGTATATCCCCAGAGTTGCGCAATGCCTAAATTGTTTGCGATACGGTCATATAAATAAACAGTGTAAGAGTAAAATTCGTTGTCAATTTTGCGGCGAAGAACACGAAAATGTCCTACTCAACAAAATCCACAATGTATTTTATGTGGGAGAGCACACCCTGCAACAGATAAGAATAGTTGCCCCATTTTTGTGAAACAAAAATCAGTCTTCACTTATGGCTTTAGGAAATCTTACATACGTTGAAGCAAAATCAAAATATCATTCTTCTTATGCAGGTGTTGTTGCTGGATGCGACAATCATCTTTCCCAAACTTCTAGATATACGGTACAACTTAAAAGAAAAAGGTCAGATTATAAAAATGTAACTATTAACCCACATTCTCCAGAACATAGGGAAATTCTGCAAGCTCCTAAAAAGCTCATCACAACCAGTTTTTAAAACCAATAGAAATATCCCTCAATACCACAACATAAATAAAAATAATATACAAGATAACTCGCTTAATATTACCCAAAATAGTTTGCGAATTATTTATTAACGTGATTAAAAAATTATTAGAAACAGACGATATAGCTATTAAACAAAATAAAAAACAACATCTCCCCAATTTTAAACAACATTCACTTTTAACCCTACAGTGCATGATTTTTTGAAATGATTTCTAAAATACATGTAATACTAAATTTTTGGGTGTAGAATACTACAAAAATATTGAAAAAAATTATTTTTCTTTGTAAATATTTTATTTCTGAGAAAAACAGTTTGAGTCATATATGGGACACTGTGTAAGTACTGTGTAGGGTAGTACGGATATAAAATATTACAACAAAATAAGTTTTTTAATTTTATTATATAAAATTAACAAATAAAAGGCAATTAAACAAAAAATTACGCTTGACGTTTGTGAAAATCTATAAAACAATTTCTGTCCTTATTTGGACAAAGAAATACTACATTTTTGACATTTTATGAATGATTTAAATTTACATCCAGGAACCTTGCACCGGTTTCTCTCTGCATATATGGGAAAGTGGTCAGTATTATCTTGACGAACAGCAGAAGGGGGTATATATTTGGCTGGTCCTTTGTGGCGTTTTTCGTCATGGGCTACATCAATATCACTTTTGGGTCTTCCTCTTTTTGAAATACTAGGCTCCAATTTTACAGAGAGTATATGCCAATTCGGCCCGAAAATCTACCAATTTTATTTTTTTTCATGTTATCATTTTCAATGCAGGCTCGTTTGTATAAAAGCCAAGCATTTATTATCGCAAGGTCCATTAAGTGATAAAAAATACGACAGTACCATTTTTTTGTGCGCATTGAAATCTTGTACCTCCCAATGAAGCTGTCTAATAGGTCCACACCCCCCATATGTTTATTGTACTGACCAACGATATTGGGACATTCTACATGTACTTTTCTCTTTTCTTTTCTTTTCTGTCAAACCTTTCGATTTTATTTAGTGGCGATGTTCCAACGAAAGTAGATAGAAAAGTCACTGCCTTATTATCTTTCCATAGAACCGCAGACACATCCACATTCTTATAGTTTGTAACAAACTCTTCACTATACCCTCTTTCCTTTCTTTTTAATTCAGCATCGGAAATAAATTTATTATTTGATACTCTATTTCGCCGCACTGTACCGAGTGACCAAATACCAAGTTCCACCGAGAGGTATTGTCACGTTAAGTGGTTTGTTAGGCAAACCAATTAATCGTGGGGTACGCCACTGCGTATTTCGGATCGCCCAAACGATCTTCCAGCTGAGGAAGATCTTTGCGCCACCCGAAAATACTCACTGGAGAACCTTTCTTATGATTTATTACGCTTGGCTTGGCTTTACGCTACTTGGGAAGGAATAAAAGTCACTGCATAAAAAACTACAAATCTTTAATAAATACAAACTAAAATCCCCTGAACTGTCCAGAAATCCCCAATATAATAATACACCCCAAATATACAATATATATACAATATAAAGACTTTAAAGAACCAGCTAGTTACTTTTCTCAGAAATACCTTTTTTATTTTATTTTATTTTTTATTAGATTTATAAGAAACCTTACCACATATTTTAACAGCAAGCTGGAATGTCACGACTTTATTTTTTATTTTTATTTTTATTGCTGTAATACAGCAGAGTATTACCTACTGCCGATTTTCGTCACAGCCGAAGAACTTATAGCCTCGGTTGTGCCAAAAATGTTGTTATTTTTTGTTTTGTCAATTTGGCTAGCTGACCCCAACATTGTTTTGAAATTGTAGAATCAGCATAACCGAATTGAGTGCATTGTTTATTTTCAACATAAAGTTTTTAATTACTAGACGAAAAGATTGTTATTGTTTTAAATAACTTTAAATGTAATATTAAACACAAATTGGAATTGAATGGAAATTAAAAAGATTGAAATAAAATTATATTTTTGGAAATGGCTTTATTAAAATTTGAGTTGAAATATATTTTTGGAAAGTACTTTATTTTATCTTTAATAAAAATCTAATTATTTTTAAATGCAATTCGTGATAGTATGCTAGCAGTGGTAAGCTTGTATAATAATTGTCAAAATATACTTTATAATTAACATGTTGTGGAATATCCCTACACAATCTTACGACCACATTACTACTGGCTCCTAGGTCGCATTCATTTGGTAAGCGTTTGGTATCGTTACTTTCACTTCCAGAATATATCTCAATTTTATATGCGAAACCAGAAACCACACAAAACAAACAGTTTAAATCCCCATTTGTGTGGCTTTAAAGGCATATATTACTTTAGATGATGTCCAGTTTTTGTGGAACATATTTGTTCATCAATTGACAGACATTCCTCCATGGGAACAGTTAGGAATCTTTCTTCCAAAGAATTATAAAAGAGACGAATTTTATATAACTTGTCAAATTCTGGGGACTTTTTATCCAATACCTGTTTTTCATTATCATTAAAATGAATATACCGTCTTATTTTTATGAATTTGTTTAGGGGCATTGTGTCTCTTAACAGTTTCATTTCCTGTAATGTTATTCCAGAGCATTCTTATATTCGGAACGTTAATAATTGAGGAAAATATACAGATGCCAAGAATATCAACAGAACTGACAGTAAATAACTGATTAGGATTCGAAAATCTAATGAACAGATTTGTTTCATCAACAATATTTTTTATCATAGAGTCTGTAATAAAATATTTGAAAAACTGGTAAGGCGACTCCAGTTTACAGGCATGTGGTAATTTCTCCTGTCCTAAAAATTGGGTATTTACTGAATGTAATTGTTTTTTCTTCCATACAACTTTTCGTACATCATCTCTGTAATTAACGGAAGTAACAGGTTGATTGAGATTTGTTTCATCTTCTTCAATTTGTTGGTTATTTTCTACCCAATTCTCATCAACATTTATTTCAATAATTTCCTCGTCTCCAAGAAGAGCATCAAGAGTACTGTATGTGACAGGTACACATTCACCTCCAGTAGTTCTTATTATTGAAGTCGATTGAACATCTTCATCTTCATCTGAGCTGCTTCCCTCTATTTCACTATCTGATGGTATTTCTTCAAGAATTGCCATGACTTCCTCAGCAGTAGATACTTCTCGTTTGCGCCCGGTATCATCACAAAACGTAAAAGATGACACCTGAAAAATTACAGCTTTTAATTACAAATATTTAAGTGCTTACCACGTTTAAATATTTTCTGACATGATTTTAAAAATATTTTCATATCATAGAAACTGTTTACAAACTGTCAATGTTGGTGCATGATGTGTCAAATATGAATCAAACATAATTTTGACAAATACTAATATTCAATACTTTATTTTAATTAATATAATAACAAAACCCCTTGAATATACATACCTTATTATAAAACAAATTTTAAAACTGTTTAAAATATATTTTATTCAGCTAAATACTAAATGGTTTCACTACACAACCTAACGTATTGGATAGTTGCGAGTAACTGAAAATAATGGGCGTTTTGCAAGATTCTATCAGACCGCGCGAACCAATCACAATTGGCAAATTGTAAATCGGTCTGTCCCAGATAAGTTACAAACCTAAAAGAATCATCGGTCAAAACAAATATACAGTATGGTTCAAATGAAAGGAATAAATTCATTATAATGGAAGTAGTTAATTTTTCGAAAAAATGCTCGGACAGGTCAATTTTGTTTACTTAAAGCGCAATTTTTTAAATAAAATTCAATTTTCCCCCCACTTCCCATTTTTGGACAGTGACGTCATTGACAATTTTTTTAAATAGCAACCCCAATTTTTTTTTCTTGAATTTGATAGATCTTGCAATTTCCTACACGGAAACATAATATTTGAAATATCTGACATAACAATTTTTTTTTTAAAAAATTCATTTAAAGATCAGATACATAAATTTTATGTTATTTTAAAACACAATAAATTAATAAAAGATAATTATTTGTAATTAAGTGCTTAATCTAAAAAAAATAATAATAATAATAAAAAGAATTTAATGACAATTTCACAAATTCTTTTTATTATTATTTTTATTATTATTTTGTTAGATGAAGCATTTAATTACAAATAATTATCTTTTATTCATTTATTGTGTTCTCAAAATAAAATAAAATTTATGCGTCTGATCTTTAAATGTCTTCTATTCAAAAAAATTGTTATGTAAGATATTTCAAATATTATGTTTCCGAGTAGGAAATTGCAAGATCTATCAAAATCAAGAAAAAAAAATTGAGGTTACCATTTAAAAAAATTGTCAATGACGTCACTGCCCAAAAATGGGAAGTGGGGGAAAATTGAATTCTATTTAAAAAATTGCGCTTTGAGTAAACAAAATTGACCTGTCCGAGCATTTTTTCTAAAAACCAGCTACTTCCATTATAATGAATTTATTCCTTTCATTTGAACCATACTGTATATTTATAGTCTCGTTAATGGTTTGAGTCATTTATGGTACAGTATGCACTGTAGGATTAAAATATTGCAATGGAATTCTAGGTCTGTAATTTCCAAAAAGGGTCTTTTAGAAAAATATATTTCTGATAATAAATCAAATGCTGTTCTTCTTAGTGAAACATGGTTAAAAAAAAGAATAATATTAATTTTACAGGATTTAATATATTCAGATGTGACAGATACGATGGATATGGCGGTGTCGCGATACTCTTAAAAAACAACTTTACATACCTGCAAACTCCAAATTTCTATAACATAAATAACTTAATGTGTATCTCAATATCTGTGAAGATTTGTAAAAGTCTGAAAGTTAAATTTATTCTATTTATGCAAAACCTAATTTAAAAATTTCAACTAGGGAATGGGTAAGATTTTTCGATAGTTTAGAGAACCCTTTTTAGTTGGTGGCGACTTTAACTGTCACCACACGGGATGGGGTTATAGTGTTACAGATATTGCGGGAACTGAATTATTATCTTTTTTAAGGTGAAGGGGGAGAAAAAGTCCTTTATATCTCACAAGGAAAGTCAATGTTTAATTATTTAACAAAACATTGAGTGCGACCGGTTTCGAAGTGTCATCACTTCATCTTCAGGCTCGCCTAGTGGAAAGGAGAATATGTGGTGTAAGGTGTGTTAACACTTAGAGCAAACGATATATAAAATAGTAAAAAAGAGAAACTCACCATACTCTCCATCCACTAGGGAATACTACAAAACAAGTTTCATCAAATGTGGGGTGAAATAAATTGTAAAATGAACAAAGTTTACAAGTAATAAAAAGTTAAAAATATTTGAAAAACAAATATTAGTCAATTGAAATAGTAAAATTTAAAATATTCAAGACTATACAAAACAAATCACATACATTAAACAGATTAAAAGATAAGGCTTATTTTAAACAACCTTGTTTTTTTCAAAAAACTAACATTTTTGAAAGGAGACCTGTCAAGTTAAGGCCTCTACAGGTGGTGGCAAGTATTAACAAAAAATTCTTGGGTAAACCCATGACAGGGTGTAGGTAATAAGATGTAAACTATGAGTGAAGAAATATTTATTATTTATTATATAATCACCAAGTGTATGTGATGTTGTAGGAAGAAGAAAGAAGAAGAAATTACTGGGTTAACTGTTGTGATTGGTTCATGGCCCAAATCTTATATAATAAATAATAAATATTTCTTCACTCATAGTTTACATCTTATTACATATACCCTGTCATGGGTTTACCCAAGAATTTTTTTCTTAATACTTGCCACCACCTGTAGAGGCCTTAACTTGACAGGTCTCCTTTCAGAAATGTTAGTTTTTTTGAAAAAACAAGGTTGTTTAAAATAAGCCTTATCTTTTAATCTGTTTAATGTATGTGATTTGTTTTGTATAGTCTACAATTTATTTCACCCCACATTTGATGAAACTTGTTTTGTAGTATTCCCTAGTGGATGGAGAGTATGGTGAGTTTCTCTTTTTTACTATTTTTTGATCTAACAATATGCTCCACAGACCTAACAACCAGGGCCGTAGCTAGCCCCATTTTTCAGGGGGGGTTAAACAACATCTTGGGGGGGCTTCATTTTTTTTATATTGAGTATAAAAATTCCAAAAAGACATGAGGAGTTTTGTTTTGAATTCCTTCCTGCGAGGAGAGTATTAAACAAAACAAGCAATTACAAAACACATAGGTATTTATTCAATAAAAAATATTTTGATTAAACAAAAGAATAAACTCTACAACAACAAAATATAAAACGTCTTTTCCTATGAACATTTAACTGGTTGAGGGTTGAGTTAGTAAAAGCGGCATCAAATATGCCAGAGTTAAAAAAATATATTTTTTTATCAATTTTCAGAATAATTGCAGTTTCCTATTGTTTAAATTATTAAACTCAACAAGCAGATTTTCAATATTTATGTTTTTTGTTCTCTTTTTCAAATGCTAAATGAGTAAGATGTGCCAGTCTCGAATGTAACATTGACCTCCGCTGAGGTGGCTGAGGTCTATCAATTCTAGTATGGGCAGAAAAACTGGATTCACAAAGAGCCGTACTACAGGCGAACGTCCGCCAAGTCGCTATAAATTCATAAGTTTCTTTAAAAGCAGTGTTTTGCCTAAAAATACACTGAAAAATATCGGGATTCTCTGTAACATTCTCGTTTCTCTGTCGATTTATATATTTCTTGGCGACTTCTATTTCCGCAGCACTTGTCAATTGAATGCCTTGTTCGGCCAGTGGTTGATATTTTTCAATATCTAATTTTTCTCCTGACATAATAGCTTCGATTAAATCATTGTTGTCGTTAAATCTACGTCTTAGCTCTACTAATATTATGTCAAGACCTTAAAAAATATTTGTTTGAAATCTGCTTCGCTAACGACTGTAGATCTCATAGGCTCGGTAAGTACACAATTTTCTAACACTTTGCTGGGTTTTCTTTTTCTTGGCGGTGATGGGTCTTCTGAATCAATAATTGAAAATTGTACGTTCATTATATTAACGAGCCGGTGGTACTCATCATTATTTCGCTTTTCTTCAAGTGTTTGCACAACCGCTGAGACTATTTTCATCATGTTAGTCAGTGTGGTCTCCCTGCTTTGTAGAATTTTTTCCGTGCGTGTACTGCTATCTATCAGTAAGCAGTTTTAAGTTTTAAAGCCAAGTTCAATGACAAGTAACGGCGACTTTTTTATCACAAGAAATACAGCTCTGAACGATAATATTTTAAAAAACTATCTTAATAAATGGGTTCAAAAAACTGTAAAAAATGATGGAAAGTCTATGGTTTGTTTTACTTTTAATGCATAATATTTTAATAAGTGATATTTAACAAATATTTAAAAGTTATGGACTTTCCATAATTTTTTATAGTATTTAAAAGTTAAAACGCAACATATATTCTTTTATTTTTGCCTAATTATTTCAGGATTCTTGTGATAAGATTTAAAAATGTAGGGCCCATAAGATGCTGCCATCTGAACAGACGGAATAGACACTAAAATTTGAAAAATTGCAACATCGCTCCCTATGCAGACGAATGTAAAATGGCTTAGCCCAATTTGACCATGTTTATGGGTGTTGGGCGAGGTGGTGTGCGGAAGGTTGCAAGTAAATAAATTATTTTCTATAAATGCTATTTTCTGTTTGTTTTGAAAGTTTGACGTTTATGGTTTGACGTGTCATTTCAATTTAATGGACTTTAATAATTTAAAAGATGCAATGTACTTATATTATTTATATATATTATTGTAGTTCCAGGTATGTTTTCGGTTTTTATTTTATTTTTATTTTATTTATTTGGCTAATTTGCTAATATCACAATATTCAAATTTAGTAAAAAATAATGTAATAATGTAACAATTATTTTAATAACATTCTAAATAGGAAATGTAATTTAACTGCAATTGTTTTGATAACAGTATTTGCATATGGTCTGTGAATTTCATCTGTTTCCGAATAATTACCCTTAAATATTTGAATTTTTCTACTAACTGTATAGATTGTCTTCCAATTTCCTATATTGTTTGTCCACAAACTGCATATAGTTATTACTTATCAGCTTATATTTTGTTTTAGGTATTTGTGTTGATTTTTAACAAATGATTGCAACATCATTTATAAACATTTTGCCTAGTTTCATTGACAATTAACTCTTAGTTATCTGAATCCTTACAACTTACAAGAAACATAGATAAGGACATCATAGGCAAACAGGTAAATGTCATATTAATTATTGCAACATTAACAATCATTAATATAAATTAAAAATAACAGGGGACCTAATTTTCTTCCTTTTATGTGGTTAATTTCTTCTGATCAGAACAGCGATTCTTTTGTGCCAACTCGACACATTACATACAGAATAGAGAGAGACATTACATCAAAATCGCTGTCTGTCGAACAAAGATAGGAGTCTCGATAGGAGACGTACTCAAAAGATGAGAATCCCACTACATATGTTATTTAATTTTAATCTCTCTGACCTGATACTTAGATAATCTACATGCTACCCCAATGCATGCTTTATAGCATAGATATAAAAACCACCTTTATACCAATACTATTTAATTTTTTTATCGAATGATTTTGATCAACAGAATCAAGTGCATCTTAAAGAAATACAATTAATTTTGAATTGTACATATGGCGGATTGTACAATAGGCATTTAAAATGTAGACTTAGTTTAAACTGTGAACCTTGTTGTGTACTCATCGGTTATTGTTAAACATAGTTTTAAAAATGACATTTGTTTTTGAATATAACTAGTTAAAAATAAAACTCTTGTTAGTTAAAATATGTTTAGAATATTTTTTGTACATACATAATGTATTTTGTAATAAATAAAAATCATAATATTCTTGTAAGGAAGTTGGAATGCTTAGGGTATGATCAGTCGCTGTTGAGATTATTTTCATCTTACCTAAATCATCGTTTTAATTATGTCTTTTACAACGGATTTTCATCTTCACCCCTCACAGCAACATCTGGAGTTCCACAGAGCTCCAATCTGGGACCACTATTATTTAGTATATTTATAAATGACTTGGCAATAAATTTAACCTGCTGTTCGCTGCTGACTTAAAAATATTTACCTCAATCTCATCAATTCAAGACTGTTACTTTTTACAGACCCAACTTGGGAATCGTTGAAAATTGGTGTAATGAAAACAAGCTGTTTATGAATGTGTCTAAATGTGAAGTATGTTCCTATACTAGAAGTATTAACAAGGTGGAGTTTGATTATTTATTTAACAGCATACATTTATCGGACTTGTGCACAAATTGAAGATTAAGGTATATTGTTCAACCAAAAAGTTACTTTTTCGGATTATATTGAAAATACAGTTGCTTCTGCGTTGAAAAGCTTAGGGTCTTAGTTCGTTCCAGGCTAGAATATGCATCTCTTATCTGGAACCTTATTTACAATATTCATAAAGATCATTGGAAAATGTTCAGCGGCGATCTCTCAAGTACCTTTCTTTTAAAATAGATGAGCTGTATCCCATTCGAGGTATTGAAGAATCTCTGCTTCTTTCGAAAATAGAAGGGTAGTTTCCAGTGTTACATTTTTTTTATAAAATATTACATAACACTATTGATGTACTATTTTTGATAAATTAAATAAATTTTAATGTTCCCAAAACAGCCATTAGATATCATTAAACATTTTATACAGCAAGTATTTGAACAAACTTGGGAAGAAATTCACCTATAACGCTAATGTGCTCAAATTTTAATTAATTTTGTTCTGATTGGGATATTTATTCAGATCATTAGTTGTACTAATTTGTAGCTAATGTATTTAGGATTCTTTCTTTTCTTTTTTTTTCTTGCTGTTGCTAAAATTATTTTCTGTCAAAATATTATGTTTAACATTTATTTCATGTATTTTGTTCTGTAAATGGATTAATTTGTTGGGCAATAAAATTATTTTTATTTTATTAAGCAAAAAAATGTTTATTTTGATGCAACTACCACCTTTAAAAGTTTGTCAGTATATTAACGAGAAATCCTATATAATTCCCAAAGAAAAATATTTTTGGAATAAATTCCGAATTCTATTTATTGATATTTGTTATTTTTTAGGTTCGATGACTCGAAACATGATGATCAGCTACACCAAGAATATCCTTGATATGGTACGAGATTTAGCAGATTTGTTGCTATGTCACATTGTGGTGCGAAGACGTGGCTTGTATAAATTTGGAGTATCAGTTGATAGAAAACGGTATGCAAAAATAAATTTAAATCTGCATATGCATCAGAGATAGCCATATTCCATACCACAATACGTCATGCGTGAGCTCGATGAGATTTCATCGGCTAAGTATCATTCCTCTGTAATGTTTTCTATCATTAGGAACACCAACATTGTAAACAATTATGACCAGGGTTTTCTAACCTTTTCCCTAGGTCAGAGAGAATAAATGAAATCTAAATAATGTATAGTAATAAAGATTGAAAATATATATACTTTTAAGAGTTTTATTATGTCAGCCATAGTTTTATACCAAAAGTGAAAATAAACTAAAATTATACCTTAAAAATACATTCATAATTAACTATATTTATAACACTCATCGACTCTCTCCTGGCTAAAATATTACTTATCTATCTATTCAGCTCTGTTCCGTCTATTTTTTGCCGTTAGCCTCCTTCTGACACTTCCATTCGTTCTTATTCAGTGTAGTATGCATAGTTTTCAGAATATCAAGTGTTATACCTATCTGATGCTTGGTCCTGCAAAGTTCATTTTCAGTACACCTGCTTATGTGATATCTATCTCGATGTCAAATTTGATTGAACACCCGTTTCTTGCCTATTACTCTTATACTTAACCAGAACTAGCTTAGACTCGAACGCATATGTTTAATTCGGCCAAAACACCGCCTTGGTACACAATTATCTATTTTACCACTGGTTTCATTACAAAAAACTGGAGTAAAGGGTAAAATTATCTCTTGTCCAGTACACTCGTATAGATTTGAGTATTAGCCTATATTATTTTTAAATGAAGACGTATACATTTAAAAATGTCGCTTACTTAAAAATAAACATTTAATTTGATATTTTATTTAACTTAATCAAAACATTAAATTATTATTTTTTATTTATATATGGCTTATACCGGACCTGTATGTACTCTAGTAGCCATGGAGTAGCTGACAGTGTTGCCGTCAGTTGCCGCCACATATTCATTAGTATCATACGTTTTATAAATGCATCGTGTTACATATTTGTTGACATAAAGAGATAGAAATTTAAAGTGACGTCTTGTATTACTTCGGATGAAAAAAATCGATAACGCAATTTTCTAACCTAAAAAAAATCGTGATTATATGTCAAACGAAATTGAACTTGGCCTTAACAAAATATCTTGGTTTGACACTACAGGGAAATTAGGGGAATTACCGAAATAAAATTTATGATTATACATTTTCCGATTTCCATTTGCAATTTATTGTCTGTGGCTTTGAGTTTATTATGTTTTGATTAAAATGGACATTAAGCAATAAGTAACTGTTAATAAATAAAGTATTTTCTTGTAAGAGACTCAGAACCATTACTAAAAATATATTGATATAACGGTTCTACTATAAAATTTTTATAATGAGTACATTTTTTCTCAATTCACATTTTCCAAAAGAAATCAGTACAATTTTAAAAATCGTCGATGTGACTCATTGTTCATTGTTTGCATTTTTCAATGGCCATTAATCGCGCTTCTATATATGGGCAATTTTCTAGGGTGGTCGCAGACAAGCTTTAGGGGGGGCTCAGCCCCCTGGCGCCCCCCTCGCTACGGGCCTGCTAACAACCATGTGCGAATGGAGAACGGATATGATTTCACTCGGTTCAAATCACTTTCCAATTTTAGTAGAACTAAACACAGGTCAGGAAAATGCAATTAATTTGTCTTATCCAAATAAATTAAATTTAAAAAAAGCAGATTGGATACAGTTTTCACAGTTGGTAGGTAACCATATTACTTATAGCTTATAGCTTATAAAAGCTTTATTAAAATCATAAATGATACTGCTAGGCTATCTATACCAGAAATGAAAAATATATCCAACCCAAAATTTTGCAAATCCTGGTGGAATGCAAAATTCTAACATTACAAACTATATTAACTTTAACAAAGCAGCAGCCATTGTTAAAAAACCATTTTAAAAAGTAAAAGGGCTTCTTGGCACTTATTCTGTACAAACATAAATAGGTCTACTCCAATAAAAAAAGTTTGGGAGGAAGTCAAAAAATTAAAAAACATACATACATAATTCCTCAAATAAAATTGTGCAATGACGATTGAGTATTACAGTTTCTAATCAACGTAGCACCACTATGGGCTAATACCTAAATTGAAGAAAATGAACCATTTTATCCACTTTTACGAAAATTTACGCCATTGGAATTAGAAAATAGCCTCAAAATAAAAAAAAAAAAACAGTGCACCGGGGAAAGATGAAATACATTATAATTATGTTAACAAATCTGTCACAACATGCTAAGGGGATTTTACTGCACCTAGTTGGAAGGAGTATCCAGTATAAGCATCTTGCGTACAAAAGACTCTTGAGAGAATGGTCAAATAAAGGTTAGAACACTGGTTAGAAAATAACTTTAAAATACCAAAAAGTATTATCTTGTATATAAATCATAACCTTTAGTATTATTACCTTATTACATTAAAAGCTGTTTCGCATTCTAACTATCGAATAGTTTTAGTTTAGAAAATCTAAGTGGGTATTGAATTTTAGCTACCCTTACTTTTGTTGGCTGTTTTGGCATAGCTTATTTAGTTTCTCATAGAGCCTAAAATAAAATATATATTATATAAATTATTGTATATAGTATAATAAGATTTAGGTATATTTCCAGTATTATTAAATTTATGCTCTTATATACTTATTCGTACTTACCTTGTGATCGATTGGTACGAAACGGGCACCGAAGTCATTTTAATATTATAATACATTTGCTGGATTTGTTCCACTTTGCTAATTAGACGACTGGCCAGTTTCTTGAGTATTAAAAGGTTAAACCATACGTTTGTTTATCTTTCCACGACCCTATCACTCCGATTATTGTAAATAAAATTAATTGAGCTAGTCACTCTTATCTCAAGTGAGAAGAGCTGCATTACAACCCCAAACCTTGGGGCAACAAAACATACAGTTGTATATGTAAAAAAAATCAACATAACCTTAAACATTTTTAATTTACCTTGCCTTATAGTAGTTTTTCGTAATAATACTTTCAATTTATTGTTCTTAATTAAACGCATTTTTTTTAAGTAAGCACAATTAAAATATTCTTATGGAATGGAATGACACTAATGACAGTGACAGTTTGGCAATATTTGAAAAAAAAAACAATATTTGTATCATAAAATACGAATGATGAAACAACCCCCATCAACATACCAACGACGTCAGTCGATATACCGAAATAGCAAAAGAACATCGGTTTTAGAGCAAAAACTTCTACCATGTGCGCAATACTCGACCTAACAAATAATCTTATGGAATGGAATGACACTAATGACAGTGACAGTTTGCTTGATTTGGTACAGTGTTGCCAGAATATGTTTTTGTTATGTACCAGATTTGTCTAAAAAATGTATCAGATTCCTTAAATGTACCAGATTTTTCGAATTCTGTTTGCACTGACATCTAAATTCATTGAAGAGGAAAAAAGGGGGTTTTTATTGATAACGAACCCAAACAAGGAACACAGTATATATATAGTTTACACGTGAACACTGATGCACGCAGAAAGTACGACATCTAGTACAATTGTGAATTGTACTAGACTGGTAACACTGGTTTGGCAACCTTGTTTGTGAGCGGCGCGCCAATTAGTGTATTCTTAGACAGTTTGAAGGATCTGTTGGCGTGTTGTCTTCTCTTTACAGCTATATATATTCGGTATATCGTCTCACTCGTGTTAGGCTCACTCATCATAATGCGCCACAGACACAGTATAGTTAGATATACTGTGAAACAGACGCGATCAGCCAGAGGACAATGATTTATAAAAAATATAAATATTAATATTAATATTAATATAATGTGTTTTTATGAAATTTAACTGGGTGTTCACTGCACAAATGAACCAATGGAGAAACCGCCCCTACACACACACACACACACACATTTAATTATACTTAGGTACACAATTTTATTTCTTAACTAGGTATCTAAATACTTCAAAATTTATATTATTTCTATTTCCTAATCGTTTTTATATTATACTCATAAAATTTGTGTCCCGTACGATTACATTATGTTTAAGATGGTTTAAGCAATCATCCGAGACAAGAAGTTGTAAAAAAGAAATGATCCAACAAACCCTAATCTTCCCCCGAAAGGTTCATACCATTCCAATTAACGCCGATAAGATCACAATCATCAAAATCCACTTACTCGAGCAAAAAGAAGGAAATAAAAAAGCCCTCGTGACAGATTTACCGCTCTCTCAAAACACACAAACTTCGATCCTGATCTTATCGTTCGCAACCGACCCCCTTGAACTTTTCAACACGTCGCGTAATTCGGGAATAAAGGCACCCCTGTACGGTGTCGCAAAGACCCCCTTTAGAATTAAATAATAATTTCTATATCGTTGACCAAACAATTGTACAGGCACCATTTATTATAATGGACTACGTTTACACGGGACTTTTAATAATGCGTTAGGTAAAATGTATATCTATTAAATTAGTATTCAGGGTGTTTTATTTTTTTTAAGGCAAGATTTTAACACTAGATAAAACTTTAAAAATATATTACAAAAAGTTTATGCGGGGGAGGGAGGCAATATTTAAAAAAAAAAAAACAATATTTGTATCATAAAATACGAATGATGAAACAACCCCCATCAACATACCAACGACGTCAGTCGATATACCGAAATAGCAAAAGAACATCGGTTTTAGAGCAAAAACTTTTACCATGTGCGCAATACTCGACCTAACAACAAAAGCACATGAATCTCTTGAAAAGGCAGTGCCTTGCTTATATCTACCTAAGTTAGACCTTGGAAACTGTAAGTCTTCCTATATATATCCAAACTCTTCTCAAATTACTGTAAAAGATCAGAGAAAACTTATTGTACATATACCGGGTGTTCAAATTCGGTAGGCCGCAGACCTAAGGTACAATCGTTGCGCCACAAATGCGTTTCCACTTTTATCGTTCAACATTTAAAAAAACTCCCACAAATGCGGTACAAGCACGCACACCAGGTTTAGTTGTAACGCATTTGTACCATGTCGTCGTCTTCTGATGATGATGGTTTTATGATGTGACAACTATTAAGACAAAACCGCAAAAAACGTCGCTACTGGGTTCATCCCTACAATGATGGTTGCTCTACAAGAGGAAATTTTGAGATAATAAAACAGTTAGTGAATGATGAAGAAAAATACCAATCGTTTTATAGAATGTTACCTAATACATTCAAATTACTATTGGAACTGGTTGGTCCAAGACTACAAAAGGAGGACACGAAATTCAGGGAGTCTATTTCTGCTGAAGAACGTTTATTGATTATATTAAGGTAAGGACGAATATAAAAAATAAAAAATAAAAAATAAAAAAAAAACATTTAACCTTAACATTGCGAATATTGTGAAGGTGCAAGATTTTGTAGGTGAGTGGTTTGCTGCGAATGGGTATTTGGATATCTGGGATATGCATCAGGTGTAAGATCTTGTAGGTGAGTGGTTTGCTGCGAATGGGTATGTAAATAGGATGGCTGTGCAGGTGTAAGATCTTGTAGGGTAGTGGTTTGCTGTTCTTTGTATCCTACATCAAATGAAGTGTAATACGATCTTGCAGTCACTTTTGAAAGGTCTTGTTGGCCAGAATCTGATTGCACTGGATATTTGATGTTTTCGATTAGCTGCAAAATGCCTTTTTGAAATGATAACTGTTGCCGTGGAGTCATTGATTCCATTTGGGGCACGAGACTTAGAAGAAACATCTCACAAAAATTTAGTTATGCTGTTGTGAAGAAGTTACTGTTTCTGCTTTTTTCTTCTTTAAAGTATAATAATCAATTGTGCATTTATCTGCAGCATTAAGTCCTTTGGTATTGTATTTACCCGTTTGCCGATTAGTTTACTACAAATAGTTGGGCTCTCTCTTAGACTGCTCATATTTGTTTGTTGATCGGTATTATCAGTAGGGGTGTATCTGGTGGAAAAGAGTATTGACTTTCGCCCAAATCATCAAAATCCGCTGATATTTGTCTATCTCTGGATTCACTATCTATGGAATCAGCTTCATCAGTCTCGGTTTCTTCATTGGCCATATGCGTTTCTTCATTCAGATTTTCGGGTTCTTTAGTAAATGATAAGATTGTAGATTTCCTTCTTGGGGGTAATTCTTTCTGAATGCATTCAGAAATTGCAGGTATTTTGCTAGGTAATATGGTTTTTTTAAACCGGCACTAGATTCACTTTTACCTTAAGCACTAAGACTGTAAATGTATGACGAACGTATTCCTTTCCATTTGCTTTTGCAGCTTTCCCCTGTAAATTAAAAAAATATGCTTATAATAATACAGGTAAATAAAAAACAGAAAATGATAGTGACTGGCCTCAATATACTTTTTAAAAGGGATTTATTTAAAGACTGTCATAGTATTTATTGTGCAATTTTTAAAATCAGTGCGCTCTTTTGTACCAGTGCCAACGTAATCAGATATTACCAGACTTATCGATAATAACCCGGTTTCTAATAATAACCTAACTGGGTTAATATCGGTAAGTATGATAATGTCTAATTAAAACTGCAAGTTATTAGCTCGTTGGCTACCACATAACATTTATTTCTTTTACCCTAGGTTCCTGGCCACTGGCTCATCATTTCGAGCCATGTCTTACGTTTTTATAAGAGGTGAAACAACAATAGGCTAAATCATTCACGAAGGCTGTGACGTTATATGGCAAGTTTTGCAACCGCTTTATATAAAAAAACCAAGTACAAGTGATTGGTTAGAAATTTCTGACAAACTTTGGGAATTTTGGAATTTACCACACTGTATTGGTGCAATAGATGGAAAGCACATTCGCATTAAGAAACCGACAAACTCCGGATCTGCATACTTCAACTATAAAGAATATTTTTCCATTAATCTCATGGTATGTGCAGATGCAAATGGTTTATTTAGAAGTATTGATGTCGGAGATTATGGAAGAAATAATGATTCTGGAGTATTTAGAAATTCAAGCCTTGGACGAGCACTTTCAACCAATACTCTGAATATTGCCACGCCGTCGCCATTGCCAGGAGAAGAATTAGGCCCTTCATTTCCATACTTTTTCGCAGCAGCTGAGGAATTTCCCTTATGTGAAAATATTATTAGGCCTTATAATCAAAGAAATTTGACTAACAGACAAAGAATATTCAATTATCGATTATATCGGGGTATGAAAATTGTAGAATGCACTTTTGGAATGCTTGTCTCAAAGTTTTGTGTGTTTAAGACCTCTCTTTCATGTTGAGTGGCCAAAAGTATAAAAATTGTTAAAGCTGCTTGCGTTTTACACAATTTTATTAAAATAGAGGAGAAAGGGCATTTAAATTTTTCAGCAAAAAATGCATCGACTGAAAATATTTTAAATCTCAGAAATAATTTAAGTTAAAATCAAGGAAGGCCTAGCAACCAAGCCGTCCAAAATAGAGATTATTTTGCTGATTATTTTGTAAAACCTTATGACTCGGTACCATGGCAAGATAACTATACAGTTTAATAAATTTTTGGTATTATACTGTAATTGTAAAATTATAAATGCGTTTGAGAAAATTTTGTGAAAAAACAAGTTGATTAAATTTAGTTTTTCCAGGATTATAATATCCAACGATTAGAACTATAAACTATCCTATTAAATCAAAATATTGTTGGTTTTACTTACCAGTTTCATTGAACTTTTACCCAATTTTTGTCCAGTCTAATTCTGTTGTCCTTCTATTACTATACTCTGCTAAATTGTGGTCATATAATTGAGGATATTTCTCAATTTCTTGAATAAATGATATAGTTTCATTAATATCATCCTTCATTTTAAATTTTTGAAAAGCAACACGTCGCAACAAATATCGAACGAGTTGGTTCTACGGCTTCGAAGCGCAAATGCTGAGTGGATTCAAATGCATCCTGTCAACAAATACATCTCAAGTGTGCGGATGTTAATTTAAATACACAGATGCGTTAAATGCTGTCCAATACATTTGTGACAACGCATTTGTGGCGCAACATTTGTACCTTAAGTCTGCGACCTGCTTTAAAGTGTTACTGTTAAATACCGCCAAAAATATGCATTTTATAAAAAAAAGTTTTAGACAAAAGTTTTAAAGCTTTTTAGTGGAAATATTTTAGCTAAATTCATTTTTTTATGGCTGACCATAATATGGCCATATCGAGGTGGACTCTTTCTTTAAATTGGAACCTCATTTTTTTTAACATATTCTTAAAGTTCATAAAAAATAAAAAACTTTTGAGGAAAACATTTTTTTTTATTGGACTTTTACTTATTGAGTAACACCTACTTGAAAATTTTACTGCGCGAAAAAAAATTGGCCATATTATGGTTAGCTATAAGAAAACGATTTTAGCCATAATATTTTCCCCAAAAAAACTATAAAACTTTCGTCTAAAACGTTTTTTTTTTTATAAAAGGCGGTATTTAACTGTAACACTTTAATTTAAATACCTGGTATAAGATCTATTTAAACTTGCGGATACAAGTATTAAAAATAGGTAACAAAGTAAATAAGAAAGCAATTATTACATATGAAGTTCCACAGGGTACGTTATTAAGACCAATATTATTCAATTTGTATGTTAACGACTTGTTTAACTTAGAAACAACACTTTTATTAAAGTTAAAAATTTATTACCAAGTATCATGACGTATATATGAAGTATTTATGACGTATTAATGAGGTATTTATGACGTACATATACCGGGTGTTCTAAATTAAAGCGTTACAGCTATATACCGCTTTTTATGAAAAAAAAAAAAACGTTTCAGACGAAAGTTTTATAGTTTTGTAGGGAAAAACTTTAGGCTAAAATCGTTTTTTATTGCTAACCATAATATGGCCAACTTTTTTTTCGCGCAGCAACATTTTCAAGTAGCTGTTACTCAAAAAGTAAAAGTCCAATAAAAAAAATATTTCCCTCGAAAGTTTCTTATTTTTTTATGTACTTTAAGAATATGTAAGAAAAAAATTAGATTCCCATTTAAAAAAATAAAGTTCGCCTCGATATGGCCAGCTATAAAAAAATTAATTTAGCCAAAATGTTTCCCCCAAAAAACTATAAAACTTTTGTCTAAAACTTTTTTTTCTAAAATGCATATTTTCGGCGGTATTTAACTCTAACACTTTAATTTGAACACCCGGTATATGACGTATTTATGACGTATATGTGACGTATACATGAAGTATATTTGACGTATATATGACGTATATATTATAAAAATATCAATAACAAAATAATAATAATATTAAAATAATTATAATTAACTAAATGCATAACAAAAATACACCCTGTAGATGAAAAAAATATAAATGAGGAAAAATGTCAAAGAAAAATTGGGAGGGTTATCAATTTTGAAATTTAAAAAAAAAGGATGTCAGAAATTGGAGAAAAGGAATAGTATTTATTGTAAATTGAAAGATATATATAAAAAATTTAAATAAGCAAACTTTAAAATAAGATACGTTGTAAGAACTATAAGATTTGTGAAAGAAGGAAAAGAAGAGGAAAGAATAAATTGAAAAGACGATTGAAATAGGAGTGGACAGCAGTGATAAATCCGGTATTTATAAACATTTTTTTTTTGTGGAAGTTATTGACTATAAGTTATGAATTGGAATTCATAACAAGTTTTTTCTTTGAAATTTAAAGTTGTAAATATAGTTGTAGTTTAGATTAAATAATTCTGCAGTAATGAGCTATATAATCAATAATAATTATTGATTTTTTTTTGTAATTTTCTTTGAAAAGAGTTAAATTTGTTTTTAAATGAGTAAGTAGGTTTAGTAGGTGTAGTGGGGGTAGTGAGTAGGTTTTAGTTATTCCAGGTATTAAAATACCTGTTATTTGTTCAAATTTAGGTTTTGTTAAAATTAAACAATAATTTAATTTGGTAAAAGTTTGTTTATCTAAGTAATTAATTAATTAATAGCTCAATAGTTAATAAAGTATTATAATTCTTGAACCGACACCACTGAGAGAAGGCTAGCCGAGGTAAGTTAAGTTTATTGGGTATTTTTAAATTGAGAGGTTATATAAATCATAACAATATATAAACAGAAGGGATATATCATCCCTAATAAAAATATTTAAACTACTTTTCAATGGTTTAATTTACAATCAATTATTCTCAATTACAATGTTGTTGAGGTATTGCCAATGTCTATACGCGTACTGCCCGCTGCGCTGGTCTGCCTTCTCCCGCTCGTCCATCTTGACACGCATGTGTATGGACTTCAAGAATGTGTGGAGGGGAAAAGAGGCACACCGCTAACATATATGACGTATATGTGACGTACATATGAAGTATATGTAACGTATATATGACGTATATAACTTACACATTACACATGACGTATATATGACGTTTACATACATTTAAAAATATTAGGTTCTATTGAAGTTACATTTATGATATCTCTGAAACGTTATTTTTAGGTGATGAACATCTAACATCAAAAAATAACGTCGTGCTAACTTATAATTTGTCCGTCACTGAAATGTGTCCAATACCCAAGCAGCAAGGTGCCGTCATTATGACTTGATTTTTTGGGTTTACTCGTCAGAAACGCCACTATCCCAATAGATGTCGTTACTTTGACTTCGTTTTTACAACGTTAATTAGACGTCAATACAGACTTGTCATTATGACGTAATTTTTTAGTATTAATTTATTCAACGTCGTATTGATGACATAGAATAGACGTCACTTAGAATTCGTCATAATTACGTTATTTTTTCGTATATTTCTGGCATTGTTATATTGTCAATTGTCATTGTTGTTTCCTGTTTCGTCCATCTTTATGATTCTCGTAAGTGACAGTCGTGACCTTGTGAACGTAGTGCATTTTTAAATTGTACTTTATTTGATAAGATATTTTAAAAAAAAGGTAAAAAATAGAATGTGACAAAATAATAAAGTATATTAAACCGAATTTAGTATTTTACAGATGTATTGCATTCTTGAGTTTTAAAAACCGGATGATGACGATCTGGCGGTTGTAAGGTGAGCAGAAAATGGCTGACGCTGTGTAAAAAACAAGTCTTTTGGCTGCCTTTATAAAGAAATATACTATAATATAAGACTGGTGAGTAATGTTATACTTTTATTTTTTGATTTTAAGTTCTTTCAGGGTATTATTTTTTTAATAGTTTATTTAAAAATAAAAGATTTATAGAGGTCACTTGATTTAGATACCTTTCTCACAGATTATATGATTTTTTTTTTATTAACTTTTATTATAAACTCAGACTATATGTATACCTCTGAGAAGGTAGTTTTTACAACTAGATACACAATTTACTTTCTATCTTTAAGAATTTTCAGTGGTCTGTATTTTAATAGTTCTTTTATTTTAGATGATAATGATAAGTGATGTACCAATTTAAAAAAAGTCGAAGTTACCTCAGATCTACATTCCAAGGTTGATAAAGTACCTACTAAAAGAAAACAGGTGCCAACTATAAAGCTGTCATTTGATGATACTGAAGATGATGAAATCCTAAAGCATGCTCGCCCACCCCCAATTAAATTCAAATCTACAATTTTAGGTATGTTGTGTCAGTTCCTTTAATATTCTTTTGTCATTTTTACTTTCCTATCTGTATACAGATATAAGGAAAGTATAGGAATCATGATTTTTTTCGACCTCGAGTTTTCGACGGATTTTTACGTTTTGAGGTCCCCTGAATCCGTTTTGACTATTTTCGCGATGATGTCTGTGTGTGTCTGTGTGTGTGTGTGTATCTGTGTGTGTGTGTGTGTGTGTGTGTGTGTGTGTGTGTGTGTGTGTGTGTGTGTGTGTGTGTGTGTGTGTGTGTGTGTGTGTGTGTGTGTGTGTGTGTGTGTGTGTGTGTGTGTGTCTGTATAACGCATAACTCATGAACCGATACACAGAAAAACACCAAATTTTAAACTTAAGCTTTGTTTCAGCGTCCAATAAGCTGATTAGATTTTGGGCAGAGTCGAAACATCTGGGGGGGTACTTTATGGGTGGTCATTTTTATATTTTATGGAATATATCTGTTATTTACGTTTGGAGAAGAAAATTCTTCAAATAAAAGTTACTTCTAATATAATTATCTATAATTTTTGTTTTATGCAAAATTTTCCTAAAATGGTCCGTATTCGAGAAATTTGACAAAATGTAAAAAAAATAATTTTTTATAAAAATTGTTCAAATAAAAGTTGTTTGTAATATAATTCTCTTAAATTTTTATTCTATACATAATTTCTCTAAAATGGACCGTATTCGAGATATTTGGGAAAACGTGTAAATTTCGAATTTTGAAGAAAACTCAAAAACGGATAAAGAAAAAAACATTAAATTTTAAACTTAAGGTTTATTTCGGCCTGACGTGAAATGATTAGATCTTGGACACAGTCGGAACATCTGGGGGGTACTTTATGGGAGGCCACTTTTATATTTTATGGAATATATCTGTTATTAATGTTTGGAGAAAAAAATTATATAATAATATTATTATCTATAATTTTTATTTTATGTAAAAATTTCCTGAAATGGTCCGTATTCGAGAAATTTGACAAAATGTGCAAAATTCTGATTTTTATGAAAGTTTTTGAAATAAAAGTTGTTTGCGATATCGATCTCTATAAGTTTTGTTTATACATGATTTTTATAAAATGGACCGTAATGAAAAAATTGTAGGAAATTTAAATTTTTCAGTATTTTCGTTTTCCATGAATATCTATAGAAAAATGTTTCGAGGTAGATGTATGTGGACAATGTATATATTTAGTTTATCCTCTAAACGTTTATAGAGATGCTGCAATAGGTTGTACAAAATAACCGGAAAAAGCCTATAATAACTAGATAGGAAAGTCATGTGTTGGACACATTAGATTTTTTCTTTTTGGTTTATTGCTTATGACTTTTATTTACCAGTGTAATTTATTTTTTATAATATATTTTTCATGTGTTTTTTGGATTAAATAAATAACTTTCATCTGCTTAGTATTTTTAATAATTTCATCCAACCTTGGGACATCCAATATAGACGTCACTTTGACGTTAGGTAGATTCGTGATAATAACGTCAATTTGCCTAGCCTAGGACACCCAATATACACGTTACTTTAACGTAATATCGGTTCATCAAAATGGCGATATGGAATGACGTCATTTCGCTGTGACATTCTCACGTTACCATAACGTTATTTTTACGTCATCAAATGACGTAACGCACACCAAAAAATCACGTAATAATGACGGCTTGATGTATGGGTAGTATCCCTCCTTTGAAACATAACAATTATCCCCCTTGATTACTACTAATTCGGTTAACTGGTTTTCTGTTTCGTGTGCTTCTTTTTGGTTCTGGCTCTCTGTTGTTATTACTTTCAGGATCTGGATTTGATAGATACTCGTCTCTTTGAGGATGATTTCCTTTATCAGTATCGTTTCTCTTTTCTGAAATTAACAAAGAAGTGAGTTAAATTTTCCTGTGTCAACAAATCTGATATTTGCAATTTCAATTTTTTTTTTAGAATTTCATAGCGCCGATTCACTAGCTCGAATCATATTTTTGGCGCTATCAAAAATATTGTGTGGTGTCCTTAGCTAAATAAATTTGTATCTCAAATAGAATTACATAGACTACCTACTAATAAACGGTTGTCCTAATTGAGCATCTACTGTTGAAGCATGACAAGGAAAACATTCATATAAATTTTTTGTAAAATTCCTTAAAATCTGTCCTTTTTTGACCATTAATTTTACAGAGGATAATCGTTGTTGGACCTAAGTTTAAGTTTATTACACGTTTAGTAGAATAATGAGGTCCACTGGACGTCCATCTTAGATCATTATTTATTTAGCATACCAGATAATACCTTTACACACTTTCTTTTCTTTCCTTTCCTTTCCTTTCCAAAATATATATTTGTTCATTAAAAATTAAAAAAAACAAATCTATTGCATTTCATTTCACCAGCGGAAGCCTAATTATTTATTTACTATAAGAATCATATCTAGTAAAAAATGGTTAAATATCTTCGTGGTCGAGCGCGTAGAGCGGCTGAAGGCGCCGAACGTTTATCGACGTGTCGTGAGTTCGATTTTCGGTCAGGTCAAGCATTTTTTAATAAAGGGTCAATGGGGGCTAATATGATACAAAAATCAATAAATTTACAAGAAAAACGTTTTTTTTAATTTAGGTAAAATATTATTATTGATACAGAGCGGGGCTAATCTGATACAGTGCTTTAACTTTATTCTAGTAAGTTTTTTTACTTCAACGGGGCTATTGTGATACACTGCAGTCCTTTATCAAATTCCCATATAAATTTGGTTTTGATATGACCAGCGGTTTTAAAGATACGAAAGTTTAAGTGAAGCGTTTATAAAAAAGGCAGAAATATATGAATCTTACAGCAATAAAATATTGCATGAAAGGTAAAGTAAGATATTGGTGAAAACATAGAAAAATACAAACATCATTAAAACATATTTTTATAAAGCATAAACATCAAATAGTATGAAAAACTAAAAATACATCATTAAATTGTCTTTTATATTCTAGATAAAAGAAAAAATTAAAATATTACACTAAATGGCTTTATATATTGGGACTAACTTATCAAACATAAAATTTTATCTATTCCTAAAAAATGCAGTTGGGAGGAGGTAATTTTGCAATAATATCTTCGGAATCGATGAAGCATATGTCACTTTCCTTCTTTTTAAATTTTTTTTTTGTTTATATCCGACCTTAGTTTCATCACTTCGATATCGTTCTCTACGATTTGTGTTACCTGCACCACATATTTGTAGTTGACTGAATTTCTCAGCCCCCCTTTAAACTTTGCAATTAAAAAGTCCCCCACTTGTATGTCGTCAGGTCTTAGCAACTCTACATAATCCTCGGAATGAGGCTCAAAGATATCTACATCCATATCACTGTCGCCATCTATAATTTTTTCGTAAATCTCCTCTTTATCAGAACTTGAGTCGCTGTCAATTTTCTGGTCAGGTGATACTAATTTTGAATTCTGCTTAGCTGTATTATCTTTATTTTCCATCTTTTCTTCTTCAGGCTGTAAAACACTTGCTTTGTTAGGTGTAGCCTCGAGTGTAGACCTCGCCTTTTTAACTATTTTTTTTTCACTTATTAAAGATTTGCTCTTCCTGGTTGCACCTGATTTTTTTTTATTTGCTTCAGCCTTTTTCTTCATTTCCTCCGCATACTCTTCAGATGTAATAACTTTGGATAAAGGATAAATCTTTCTTCTTCTTCTTCTTCTTCTTCTTGCTTTACTAGGGTCTGTTTTACCTTTAAAAAGGTCTATAATTACGCTTTCAAAGGATCTTGTAGGTGTCGAAGTACCAGATGTGGTTAGGGAACCTGTAGCAAGCTCAACTGGTAGTTTGAGAAATTGTATTGCAGGGTCTGCCGATGCTTTTGATGTAGACAGTTCATTTAACCAGTCTTCTTTGATGATACCGTCCTCAGAGGTACCAAGGGGATTGGCGATAAGAGCATCCTTGTTCTATTTATACCTTTCGTATTTTTTCAGGATGAAATCTAGATGTCGGGTATTTTGTCCTATCTAGCGGATATATTCGGGTTGACCGGAAACCTGAAATTATGTTTTGACGCGTCAAGCCATCGGCCCAGACTTCACAGAGCAAATTAATGAATTCTTGTTTCTGCATCTTTCTATGGTTCTTTCGATACCACTCTATTAAAGCAAGATACCATTTGTATTTTAGAGATCTAAAACAACATTTGTCTAGAGGTTGGAGTAGATCTGTTGTGTGCGCCAGAAGTTTAATGATAGTTATATTTTTTCTTCACGTGCATGCTGAATTATGGTCTGGTCGAGATAAGTCATGTGACCATCAAACAGTAAAAGTACCGTTCTCTCCTTAACTTTCTTACAAAACTGCTTGAACCAGTTCTGGAAGATCACTGACGTTATCCACCCGTTCTCGGAACACGAATAAAATGTACCAGGAAGGTCATTATCTTATTTCCACATAGTCCAGAGATATGCTGACTGAAATATTATCAGCGGGGGTAAGGCAGTACCGTTCACTGATGTGTGTACGCGAGAACAGTAATGTTTTCACGTCCACTACCTTTTATGTGCCGATGAGCTTTTCTATCCCATTTTAGAAAGACCCTTGATGCGGGACGGATTCGCACAAAAACTGGTTTCATCTAAATTGTAAATACAGGCAGGTCGGTCATGCAAATTAAGGGAATTTAGTTGTTGTTCAATCAAATTGTATGGATCCCCAGTGGCAATTCTTCTTGATTTTTCAAGAGGTTTCAGCCTTTTCAGACTTAGCCGATTTTTGACACAGAAGAGTTTAAACCAATCGGGTCCAGGCATATTGTTTTTAAAAGGCACTTTAATATCGTTTTCTTCTACGTAATTTTTAACGACTTACATTAATTCTACTCTACCGATGGTAAATCCCCAATGAGCCAATGTTTTAATGTGTTCTGTAAGTTGAGTTTTTTCTTCTGCAGAAAATACATTGGGGTGACCAGGTTTTCTTTCGCTTACAGGCATTTGCCCCATATTTTCATCTGTTGATTCTTCACCAACTGCTTCTCTTCTTTGCTCTGTCTTTTCTTTCTTAGTTTTATGTCTATATAAATACATTTTCTATATCCATAAATCTCGAGCCACACTTCGTAGCGTCTCTCCGGCTTTAATTCTTTCAAGTGCTGTTGCTAAGGTTTTTTCAGGGTATTGTTTTCGCACACCTTTAGGTTTATAACTTCGAACCAATAATCACTTAGATGCACCTCAAACAAAGAGAAATCGGTATTGTACTAGAGCATATTCGTTCCCAAAAAAAATTCAGTCAAATCTAAAAAAGATTGTTCACATCGTGTTTTTAATGGGGATGAATATGGTAGGTTAGGTTGTATCCAAACCAATGTTTGTATCACAATAGCCCCAAGTTATGTATCATAATAATAGCCCCTTAACTTAATGAGCTAATATATCTATTATAGCTTATGGTTAGGCTAACTAATTTCATGGCAAAATAAAGCTTAAGACTTATATTTTAATTTTCTGTAACAAAACGGATGTAATATCACCATATAAATCAACGCCAAGTAAAGTTCACCCAGGTTTCAAAAATTTTTGGTGGAATAAAAAAAACACTATTTTTTCCATATTTTTTTAAGATTTTTTTTTTTCAAAATTTTAGCAAAAACAAATATGAGGTCAGTGTTATAATGCTTCTTGTAATCTACTGGATTTTTTTATGCAGTATATTATACCCAAAACACAAATCACAATAGCCCCGAATATTTGAGTGTATCACAATAGCCCAGATTGACCCTAATAAAAAGTATAATGGCATACGATATTACGAAATTAATAAATGAATTGTTGGAGATTTAAGTGATGTCAACAGTGCTGACTTTTGACCCATCTGCATGACTTCATACTCTAGAGATGAAACAAATTTGTATTTAATAGTCAAATTACATTCAGTTCTTACATGTTTTCATTCTGTTGGTTGTTTACTTATTTATCTATTAATTTGTGTTTGGATCTTGTATAAAAGAATTCAACATTTTCAATCAGTTAAATATATTTGAAATTAATTGTACCGAATAACATATTAAAAAAAAACATAACCTTATATTTTCGAAACTTCCTACATTCCTCGACTATTCTGACGATTAGACAACTCTGCATGTTCATGAAAGCATAAATGATGATGGGTTATTGTATTAAAAACTTGTTTAATTCTTTTGAATTCAAATTTTATGTGTGGTTTGATTTTATTTATTACATATTTTACTAATTATAATTAGAAGAATGTCGTCTTTTGTGTAAACATTGTCCTGGTTTAAACATACATTTTGCAGAGGGTCGGGGGCTAAAGAGGGTAGAAAAGTAGAGTTATTGTTCGAAGGAATGTTAAGACTGGGGGAACAGGGTATATTTCACCGGCAATGAGCCATAGTGGCAGGATTATGACTGTTAGTACGGTCAATTTATCTAATTTTGTGCTTGTATTAAACAGATTTGTGTTCATGAGAAATTAAATCAATCTGGCTTCTATATTCTAGTAAAACAGATGTAACTTATTACTGGACAATATAATTATGTACAAAATGGCCATTAAAACATATAAAGCTTCTTATAGGGAACTGATTTAAATCATCTAAAATTTTATTCCATATTTGGTTTACATAGATTTAAAATTTTAGCTAATCAGAAGGTGCATATCTGTTTGAAGTATAAGACAAGGCCACCAAAAAGAAAAAGACGCAAACTAAATAAAACCACATAAAATTAATGAATCTAAAATAGTTTTAACAGTTTTTATATTTATTATATTTCAATAAGAATTCAGTATTATTTTCAAAATGCCAAAAGTGATTAGCAAAAATAGAAGATTTTATATTTGGATTAAGAATACATACAAAGTGGAACAAAATTTGGGATAAGCATATTTTGGGTACAAAGATTTTATATTTAACATTTACAATGTTGCTAGATTTACAGTTTTCTGTTATTATTAGTGACTTTGGTTTTTTATTTACATCACCCTGTATGTTGTGCCATTACTGGAATATCCCCTTCAATACGGGCGCAACCATATGGAACACTTAAATTTATTAAAAAAAAGTTTGGGAACCATCTTAGAGGAGAAATTTACCATGCATAACTTTTCAAAACCCGTTAAACTACAAAATCACAGCATTCCACATTTAACTGACCTTATGCACATAAGTTCCGGTGATAGTGAAATACACAGAGCAAACTTTTAAAATAATAATTAGTACCCTGACTGCATCCAATCTCAAGTGTAGCAAATGGTTGAATTTATATTGAAGGGGAGATTCCAAGAATGACTCATAACATACATAGTCATGTATTTAAAAAACCACAGTGATTAGAAATATCAGAAAAACGGTAAATTTAGCAACATTGCAAATATCAAATCTGAAATCTCCTTATACCAAAATAGATTTATATTAAGTGTTTTACAATTCAAACTATCCATTTACGAGATATATAGTTGTTTCCAGACTTTTGATCCATTCTGAATGTTATCTTGAATCAAAAATTATAATACTCTGCCTCTAAACATAAGACAAATAGTAGAAAAGTCAAAGCTTCTAAAGCGAAAAATATTTATTTACAACATAATCAAAATAGAGATTTTAAATTTTTTTTTTTAAATGTTCACCATTTTCACGCATACAAAGATTTATACGTCGAAGAAAATTAAAATGTATCCTTTCCATAACTTCTTCATCACCTCTAAGATTGTTTATTGCATCTTGAATACGTTGCCAGAGTTGTTTCTCATTTTCTACAGGTTCCCTGTAAACTGTGGATTTCAGATGTTCCCATAAAAAGTAATCCATCGGTGTTGGGGAACGTGGTGGCCAGTTTACAGGTGCGTTATTACCTCTGCCTATCCATTTGTGTGGATATTGTTCATTCAAGTGGTTTCTAACGTTTAAAGAAAAATGTGGTGGAGCTCCATCTTGCATAAACCACATATCTCTTCGAAGTTGGAGAGTTAATCTTCTAACAATTCTGGCAACGTATTTTGTAGAAAATCCAAATAATTTGCTCCAGTTAATCTTCGTGGAAGTATGACAGGACCAACAATGAAATTACCAATTATTCCAGCCCACACATTAATTTTGAATTCGTGCTGAAAATGGTTTACCTTTATTTCATGCGAATTTTCAACGGCATAAACATGTTCATTATGGGTATTAGTTATACGTCTTCTTGTAAAACCCGCTTCATCGGTAAAGAGAACCTTCTTGACAAAGTTTGGATCTTTCTCTTTGCATATTAACAAATCGACAAAAACCCAAACGAATTTGAGGATCATGGACTAATAATTTTTGTACTGGCTTCTTATGGTATGGATACAGCAATTGTTCTCTAAGCACTTTATGAACGACATCTTTACTTACTCCTAGTTCCCTTCCAATTCGTCTGGTGCTTAATTCTGGATCTTCTTCAACACGTTCTAAAATGTCTTATTCAACTTCAGGAATTCTTACAAAACGTCCTCTTCCATTATCAACAGTGTTGGGAGCAAAGGAACCGGTCTCCCGAAGACGTCTCTCAACAGCAGCAAAAGTTGGGTGGCTAGGTACACGACGATTTGGAAACCTTTCAGAGTACAACCTGACACTCTCTCGAGCATTTCCTTCGCAAAATCCTAATGTCAGTAACATATCGGTATATTCTGCATTGGTATATTGTACAGCCATATTAATAAACCACGCATTTGTTTTTTTAATTATTGAGTCAGGTAGAACACTTTTAATCGTTAACAAGAGATTAGGTGTTAAAACTTGACAATATTTTTATTTAGATGAAACTACAGAAACCAACAATTAATGTTTTTGTACACGTATTGCAGGCAAATAATTAATATTCCTCAAAAAATCGTACATGGCAAGAATCGAGTATTTTTGTTAAAAGTCTCGATTAGAGGTGTTGAAGAAGATATGAAAAAAGTACATTTTTATGTCTTTCATCGTATAAAATTTTGTCCGATAATAATACATAGGCGTAGAACTTGAGTTTTAAAATAATTGCACCTTTAAAAATTTTACGCCAATGGCAAAAAAGGAGTTTGAGTATGAAATTTGGATTGGGTACTCATTTACTACAAAACAGTACCCTTGATAACACTCGATTTACTCTCATGGTTTTGACAAAGTTCTACGCCTATGTATTATTATCGGACAAAATTTTAATACCATTTTTTTCCCACATAAAACTCTACCAATATACCAAATTTCAGCAAAATCGCATATGCCGTTTTAAATTTATATGGGAAAATCGATTTAAAAATTGTAACTTCAAGGCCCTCTGAAGCAACTTTGTACTAAGGTAATTTTACTTAAATCGACTTATTTTGGTCTAAGGAATATGTGGTATGTTTTTGTTAAGATCTTTTACAGAGAAGTATTTTAAACTACATAGATAATATTAACTTATAGTCAAACGATATTGTTCAAATTATATGATGAGATAGTTTTTAATGATAGTTGTTATATTTGTAGTAAAATTATTTATAAAATTTTAAACAAATGAGTTTCTTTTTTAATAATAAAGGACAACCAGAAATGCAAGTAATTATAATTTAATTTTATTATAAAGTTAAAGTAAACTATTTATGTTTTATTATAGAGTTAAATTTAGTTGTTTAAATTTTATTATTGTTTTTATATAGTTTATTTAAATTTTATTTTGAATATAATTTATGTTATTAAATAAATAGTAATTTATTGTAGGAACGACTTTCTTCTCCTAGACTTACTTTTGTCTAATAATTCGTCCTAAAAATGAATTGAACATAACACAATATTTAGTCCAGGCCACAAATGGTATTTTCCCACAAATTCCCCTAATTAAATTTTAACGTTAAGCAAGAAATTAGGAATCATGAAAAAATACTTAGTACAGTCCTTAACCTTACTTGTGCAAACCTTTTCTTTCATTTCTTCATTTTATACCTTTAATAATTAGGTTTAGTACACTTGGTAATGATTTTGATGCAAATTAATAAATGAAAAAGACGGACTAGAACAGAATTAACGTTGAAATATTTAAATTTTGAAAAAGTTTTGACAGCTCTTTGACACCTATAACATTTCTTCTAAGGGATAGGGAAGGGGTGTCGCTTTTTTGTCATGTCATCTCCATATTATTCAACCTCATTGGTGGAAAAGGCTCTTATATGTAGGGGGATTGCGACATAGTCTTGCATCTTGGACGCGATTTTTATTCGAAATAGTATTCATCAAACCTGCCAACTTATCAAAAATGTAAAAGCGGATTTTTTTTTAATACTATTTTTATTGTGTTCTATACAGGATGTGTCATAAGTGCGTAATTGCTTGATATTTTTAACCGACTTCAAAAAAGGAGGAGGTTATCAATTCGTCGCAATATTTTTTTTATGTATGTATGTATGTATGTATGTATGTATGTATGTATATATGTATGTATGTATGTATGTATGTATGTATGTATGTATGTATGTATGTATGTATGTATGTATGTATGTATGTATGTATGTATGTATGTATGTATGTATGTATGTATGTATGTATGTATGTATGTATGTATGTATGTATGTATGTATGTATGTATGTATGTATGTATGTATGTATGTATGTATGTATGTATGTATGTATGTATGTATGTATGTATGTATGTATGTATGTATGTATGTATGTATGTATGTATATATGTATGTATGTATGTATGTATGTATGTATGTATGTATGTATGTATGTATGTATGTATGTATGTATGTATGTATGTATGTATGTATGTATGTATGTATGTATGTATGTATGTATGTATGTATGTATGTATGTATGTATGTATGTATGTATGTATGTATGTATGTATGTATGTATGTATGTATGTATGTATGTATGTTCAGCGATTATTCTTTAACACGGAGTCCGATTTCAATGATTCTTTTTTTGTTAGAAAGGGGATACTTCAGGAGTGGTCCCTTATAAATTTAGTCAAAATCTAATAATTGGGTCCATGAGAAAATCCTCATACTCTTAATTTTGTATGTATGTTTAGCGATAATGCTTTACCACCTTGTCCGATTTATACGATTCTTTTTTTGTTAGTAAGGGAGTACCTCAGGGGTGGTCCCATATAAATTTGGTTATGGCATCTGCTCGTTTTTGAAGTCGGTTTTTTTAAATTTTTAATTTCTACTTGTAATTTGTATTATAGACATGCAAACAAGTTTTAAATAAAAGTTGAATGGATATAAAAAAGACGTATTTTATAAATATTTTTGAATATACAGGATATTACATTTTTGACTGACAAATGAAAATGTATATTTTTTAACAGAACTGTATTTTATTTTAATTTTAGTACCCTAGAATCATTTTAAGCAATATTAGAGGATATAATAAAGACGTATTTTATAAATATTGTTAAATATACAGAGTATTACATTTTTAAATGACAAATAAAAATGAATATTTTTTTAAAAAACACCCTGTATTTCATTTCAATTTAAGAATGGTCTGGTATTTAATCGTAGAATCTTTTTTAAAAATATTACAGGTTTGCCAAGCTATTAACTTTTTTGTGAAATTAGAGAATTATGCAGACCCCCCAATTTAATTATCATAATTTAGGTAGATTAGAAATGATTTTAAAATTGTTTCAATACGCACTAATAAGATATCAAGCTAGCGAATAGTGGTGATAGAACTGGTTCAGCTTATACAGAGTGTTTCAAAATATGTCTTAAATATGGCTAATTTGAGTTCAACTTATACAATTTTTTTAAATATATATAATTTAACATAATGTTAATTTTTTTATAAAAAAAAAACAAAAATCTTGGGAAAAAATGTATTTGGCGTAGTCAATGCCAAACAAAATAACAAATAAGAAATATATTTATAGATTGGTGGTATAACATACAGGGTATTGCATTTGAATAGATTGTAATCTCGCATTTCATGACACGCTGTATACATAATAACAAATTAGTGAAAATAGAAATCATTTTAGGAATTTTAAGTCTATTTAAATTGTTTAATGGTGTAAAAACAACCAAATCTATTAATCAAGTTGTTTAGTCTATAAAAATATAAGTTTGGTTCACCCCTCATTTATGTAGTACCCAGTATATTTAAAAATAATTATAAAATATCATTAGAGCTGTATCATTCTGAAATTGGCAAGCCCTTAAAAATATGTTAGCGTTGAATACAGTAATACTAGACCATTCTAAAACTGAAATAAAATACGTTTTTATTTTCCATGCGGAAGCGTAAAAATATTTTTAGAACATTATTTTTCTTTAAATCCATATAACTCTTATTTGAAATATGTTTGTGTGTCTGTAACATAAATTGATTTATCGAGCAATTACACCCTAATGGAACACCCTTTATAAAGTATTTAAATTTAATGTATAGATAGAATACATCGTGTGTCGCAACCCCTTAGATATACGAACCCTTTCACTGACTCTTCTTTTGTTTTAAATGCCTAATATTATTAATTATTAGACATTGAACATAATTATTAATTTAAATAACAGTAAATTTGTGCTTTGAGGGTGGATTTTGAATGGAAACTCGGTACAGTCTGTTCGCTATACTTACGCGGGTTTCGGATTAAAAATTTTATGAGTATATCCAAGTAAGTACCTGAAAGTTTGACCTGTTCTTTGGGGAAAAATCAACTGGTTAAATGAAATGAAAAATAATGTACAACTGTTTAATTAAATAATAATGGAGAATCTTTTGTATAATTGCGAGCAGAATTAAACTTCTTCATTAATGGAGTCTAATGTGGCTATTATAAACCTAATAATAATTTTATATTACAGTTCACACAGAAATTATGGTCTTTGTATAAAAAGAGGGTTATTTAGCTCAAATAAAATATTTTCTAACATAAAAATTTGTTCCATGTAGAGTAATTCAAATAAAAAATTAAAAAATTGAACTTGCCAATAAAAATGAAAATGAGTCATTATCATCCAAAATATACAGTTTCACCACACTTCTGTAGTTGCAATTGAAAGTGCTTTTCGCCAAGTTTCCCGAACTGCGTCGTCACTATAACCATTAGGCCCAATACGGTTGTCATCATATTGTATTGCTATTCCCCATATATATTCGATGGGATTAAACTGGCAATGATAAGGTGGCAGACGTAAAACTTGATGACCGTAACTTTCAATAATCTGATCCACAACAAAGGTTTTTGGTTTTGCGTGTATATTTTCCAAGCGTAATAATTCTGATTTTAATATTTATTAAGGAAATGGTATATGTTCCTTTGTCAACCATTCTTTAATTTTATCAACAGTCCAAGAATTCGTTTGACTTTTGTTTAATACTTCAGAATGGTAAGGTGCATTGTCTAAAATAATTACGTTGGGCTCACTTAAACCTAAGAGAAGTTCTTCATGCAACCATTTTACAAACATTTCTGTATTTATATTATCGTGATAGTCACTGAATTTTGATTTAGATAAAAATATTAAATCAGCACCTTCTATAAAACCCGATTTCCCTCCTGCATGTAAAATTATGTGTCACTTCCCTTCTCCATCGGTATGCTTGATGGACTTTACGTTATCATCTTGCCATATTCTCTTGGTTGCACCCCTAGAAAATATCCATGTTTCGTCTAAAAATATAAAATTCGCCCCTTTTTTCTTAGAAAGTTAATTATCTTGTACACGACAGAACTTCTTTCACGAAGGGCATTTCGGTTATCCTCCTTTTGAAATTTGAAACCCAAGTTATGTATCACTTGCCATAGACTTGTTCTGCCAATGCCGTCAAATTTTCTATCTATTAATTCCGAGAGAATTGTATTTAAGGTTACATGTTCCTTGTTGGCCCTCATTCGATAAATGGCATCACGAATTTTAAATTTCTTTTCATATGGAATATCTTTCGTTTTCAATGATGGCGAGTTTTGCGGTGATCTTCTTTCGGCAGTTCACTATTGTGATTTTGTAATACTCCTCTTAATTTGGTTTCACTAATTCCTAGAGCATCGCATACACGTTGTTGTACAGACGTTACCGATTTTAAAGGACCGTCATTTTCTTTTTCATCTGTCAAATACTTATGTACACCACAAATTAGACTATCTACATCTAACACACGTCTAAGCGTTTTTAAAATTTCCACTAAATTTACAATATAGATACAATGTCAAAACTTGCAAACAATCAATTCAACTGCAATATTTGTAACAAATTTAGTACCTACCCTAATGTTATTTTAATTTAAATCTGACCATTAGGGCAATTTTACGTAATTTCTTGGAAAGCGGCTTATTGGAACTGGTTGTCAATGACTAATTTGCATAATTTTGTTAATCCGAAACCCGCGTAAGTATAGCGAACAGACTGTATGTAGTGCGTAGTGAGTGATTTTATTAACAGTTTTATCTACTAGAGTCACGTAAAAATTGGAGCTGTCCTTTTACAAGAAGACATTTTTTTGATTTAGGGCCATTTTTTTTACCTATAAGTAAAGTAGAAAGTAACCACTTGCTGATTAAACTATACGGCTATTGTTTTTTATTCTGTCAAGTAAACCTACTCAGAGATGAAAAGATCGGCCCATAGAGTATTAAATGTAAAAGGTAGGTAAAAAAAATACATTTCAATTAAACACGTGTCAACTTAATCACAAAACACTGAACTCAATGTAAAATTGGGGTTTGTATATCATCTTCATCAGGCAGCAATTGTGTTTGGAATGTCTAGTTATAAACAGTGAAATGTGTCAAATTTCCATAGCCACCATGGATATAAAATAAAATATTACTTTTTAATAGGTGATCTTAATTAGTAAAAATCTCCAGTATTATATATTTGGTAAAAACTAAAATTGCAGCAGCCATGAACGACGAACAGAAGAATAATAGAGAAAGAAAAGAATGGCTAGTAGCGAGCGGTCTAGCCGGATGTTCGCTCGGATGATCAAGCATGCTATGAGGCATGGACGCACGTTGATGGCAAGGCAATAATACCAAAAGTAATGCAGTTAGCGCTTATTAGTTTATAGTGTGGTCCATTTCATTCTATAATGGGGCATGTTCAAAAATAGAGCTACATTTAAATTTTTTTATCTATTCATTTGCCTGAGTTATTAATTTTTTAAAATTTATGACGTCACTGGGAATAGAATAATAGGAATTAGCCACACAACGTTGCCAGTTAGACGGTATACGAAAAGTAATATACGTTCGTTTGTGTGCACCTTCTTACTTTTAGACTTCTAAAATATCGTTAAACAAATATCTTTTAAATATAAAATATCAAACATTTTTAAAAGTATTATTTATGTTTAAACTTTTACCATATTTATAGTTTCATTGTTTTAAAAAACGACAACTAATAAACAAGAAAATGGAAATGCGGCAGTACTGCATGTGTCATCTGTAAATCAGAAATTTTTGTGTTGTTAATCGATAATTATGCAAGTTTGATGTTTTTATAAATATTATGAGTATGAAAATAATGTTTCCTCCCAAGATGTGATAATGATTTACATTTTACATTCATTATTAAAAATATTTATTGGTGTTGCTAGAAATATGAAAAGACGAACATTATTATCATTACACAGAAAGGCTTCATGGAACAGCTAAATTATTTTGTTGAGGTTTGTATCTATACTCTCTATTAAAATAAAAATGTTTTATTGCAATTTAATTATTCAATTATCTACCATTGTAGTAACGATTGTTTTTCTTTTTTTTTTTTTTTAGATACCAGATGATTTTGAAGAAAACTGTACATTTTTTAAATGATGGATAAACGTTGTAATGTGATGTTATTATTTTATAAATGTTTATAGTGTTTTAAGCTCTACGATTTTGGGAAGTGGGTCAGGTTATTAAACAACTCATATGACTTTGAAAGAGAATATTGGACGCCACTATATTTAAAACTTTCTAAACTTGACAATCGATCAGTGATGAAAATATAGAAAACCACTGATCTTTATGATATTATAATTAGATAAGGTAGCGACAAATTCTAATTCACAGAGACTTAATTATTCAAATTTAAATGATTTATTATGACTTATCTACAGAAAACAGGTAATTGTAGAGGCCTTCTTTACAAGATAGTGTTAAATCTTGTTGCAAACTTCTTGATGTATTCTACGTTCTTCCGAATTGAATTTCCCAACAAGCAGCTTGTAAGTTCTTCCAAAATTCATGCAGACACAGCTACTATTAAATCCTCGATATAGTTTCTATCGAACCATCTAAATCAATTCTTCACGAATTCTTTTAGACATAAGACTTCTTTAAGATTTTCAGACCATCTATATACAGCAAGGCTACAAGGAAATAGGTAAAAATATTAAGAAAGGAATTAGGGAGAACAGATAAGATGCTTTTTACTATCAAATGCATAATTTAAATTATTAAATGAAAAGCTCCACAGAGACCAAATTCAATAGGTAAAGAAAAAGTCTTATGTAACATATATAAATATAGTAAAGCATATTATCTATTTTAAATAAAATAATATATGAACTTATATGAAACATGTGATGTCTTATGTTTTTCAACGTGTTAAGGTGTAGAGGTTATGTTTCAAATTTGACATTTCTTGTACTAAATATATATTTTCAACAAAATATCGGGAGGAAACTTACCTTATTATAATCAGATGGCCATTAAAATAATTTAAGGTAACTAGTAAATCGGATGTCCCAGATAATAGATAATTAAAAATTAATAATTCGATCTGCTCGATGACAGACGTAAATCGAAGTGACAACCGAGTTTTGACACAAGACATAAACGACAGTTGACGTTTGTGTAGAGATGTTGGTTTCAAAATAACGAGAACGGGTCTGGGTCAAATAACGAAAACGGATTTAACCGTTACAACGTTTACATATAAGAAGTGGGTAGTACCACACAAATGTCTCCACAGTTCTTGTTATTCACCACACAAGAGCCACCTCACTGATTCTACAAAAAAAGAAAAACAGAAAATAAAAAAAATGTTGACTGGAAACTAACCTTCTACTAGAGGCATTTTTTCTCGCTATTTAATAAACATACACCATCTTCAAGATGCAGCAACAATTTCTGACATTGCCCCCTTCGGTTAATTTAAAATGAGCCTACTATAAGTTCGAAGGTGTATATCCTAAAACCCCTTCTGCAAGAACCTGCCTCGAAACCTGAATATTTTAAAGATAGTGAAGTTTTTCTGAATTGGAAGAAACATCTTCAATATTTGTTTCAAAGGGACTTAATAATGAGCAGGATCTTCAAAACCAATGAACTCTCAAAATTGAAAATAAATCGAAGGTGTATTTAGGATTGCCCAACAGTGTTTTTAAAATCCTCAATATTTATGAGAAGGAAAGTGTAGCTTACGTAAACCTTTTACCTTTCTGTGTGAATTAGAAACATTTTTAACTTAAAAGAACTCATTTTGTAAGACTAAATACCAAATAATTTAATAAACTGTGTTTTTTTTTTTGATTAATTTACAGATTTCGGAGATTATAATAATTGTATATAAATAAAAATGTAAAATCTGTGAAAATTTTATTTATTAACCTATTATTAAATAATAAAAATAACTGAATAAGATAAACGAAGTAAAAAAACACTTTATTTACAAATAAAAAATATATACACAAGCCCTAACAATAATTAAAATGTCCTCTGAAGATTCATTATCAAATTCAACTTAATATCGACTTCATTATTTACTTGAAATGTGGAAGAAACAATGCAAAATTATTTATGTTCATGTGTAATTATTCCGTTTACTGGGCAAATATCTCCTTTTCTCAAGTTATTCATGGAAAATCGCATTATCTCCATATACTTGCTTGGCAGATCTAAAATTAATAAAATATTTAATAATGTGATGATTTTTTTGGTATTTTCAAGAGTATATTTTTATGGATTCCTATTTTTTCAATTTTTATTACTTTTCTATGTTCCAAATTATTTCATAAAATATTATAGTAGATTTATTCATGTTAATACTAGATACGTATATAATAGTGGTTTGTATATTTACAAAAAGTAGTCATTCATTCACAAAAATGTACTTATATTACAATTATTTACAAGACATATAACAAGTAGGTAATCCTTGAACAAATAAAAATAGTATTACAGTAAATATATGTGCACTACCCTTCTAAATAGTTTTAAATGTTATTTAGTTTTAATTTTTGAGGTAGGCAAATTGTATGAACTCGTTTTATACAATAACAAATTTGCTATTTTTCAGCTAATACATAATTATACTTTTACTTCTAATTATAGAAATATTACCAACAGTACATCTTTAAACGTCGAAAAATATATTTTTCTTAAAGGTAAAATGTTTATTTTTAAAAAACTGTTACTGTTCGACAACCCTAATGTTAAAAAATGCAGTAATCATCTCGGTTATCATATCTTGGTTTACAACTGGTAAAACACTCGATCAACTTTTATAAATCCAGCTGACAAACTCATATTAATAATAAAATTAAACCAAATAGCAAAGACAGAAGAAATAAATCTAGAATTGAGAAAAAAAGTATACAAAACAAAAAACGAATGTTAGGTTAGGTGGTCTAGGTGGTGTCAATTTTAAGTGTCACTTAGATGTGCATTGACTTCGACATTCTGTGTGTCGGTTTGTTTGTTGGCTTGGTTCTGTATAACAAAAAAAACTTTGACGCAAGCTGATTGTTCAATTCCCGATGACGTACACATTTCAAATTTTAAATTTAAATTGGTTTTAATTTAAAAACTTTTGGCTTTTTTAACAAACTGATTATGTAGAATAACTTGTATAGCGACTAACTGTTACAATATAATTTATAAAACAGCATATCTCACATGTGAACATGGCCCATTAGATACATTTTTTGTGACAGAATTTTTTTACTCTAATTTTTGTAAAAACATTTAGCAAAAATAAACTATCAGAATATACCCTATTTTTTTCTCTCTCTCTCTCTCTCTGTTATATTTATGTTGTCTCTGTCAATAAACTTCTATACTATTCAGTTTTTTAAATGATAATGACTTACTGATTTTTACGTTTTGAGGTCCCCTGAATCCGATATGACTATTTTCGCGATGATGTCTGTCTATCTGTATGTGTGTGTGTGTGTGTGTGTGTGTGTGTGTGTGTGTGTGTGTGTGTGTGTGTGTGTGTGTGTGTGTGTGTGTGTGTGTGTGTGTGTGTGTGTGTGTGTGTGTGTGTGTGTGTGTGTGTGTGTGTGTGTGTGTGTGTGTGTGTGTGTGTGTGTGTGTGTGTGTGTGTGTGTGTGTGTGTGTGTGTGTGTGTGTGTGTGTGTGTGTGTGTGTGTGTGTGTGTGTGTGTGTGTGTGTGTGTGTGTGTGTGTGTGTGTGTGTGTGTGTGTGTGTGTGTGTGTGTGTGTGTGTGTGTGTGTGTGTGTGTGTGTGTGTGTGTGTGTGTGTGTGTGTGTGTGTGTGTGTGTGTGTGTGTGTGTGTGTGTGTGTGTGTGTGTGTGTGTGTGTGTGTGTGTGTGTGTGTGTGTGTGTGTGTGTGTGTGTGTGTGTGTGTGTGTGTGTGTGTGTGTGTGTGTGTGTGTGTGTGTGTGTGTGTGTGTGTGTGTGTGTGTGTGTGTGTGTGTGTGTGTGTGTGTGTGTGTGTGTGTGTGTGTGTGTGTGTGTGTGTGTGTGTGTGTGTGTGTGTGTGTGTGTGTGTGTGTGTGTGTGTGTGTGTGTGTGTGTGTGTGTGTGTGTGTGTGTGTGTGTGTGTGTGTGTGTGTGTGTGTGTGTGTGTGTGTGTGTGTGTGTGTGTGTGTGTGTGTGTGTGTGTGTGTGTGTGTGTGTGTGTGTGTGTGTGTGTGTGTGTGTGTGTGTGTGTGTGTGTGTGTGTGTGTGTGTGTGTGTGTGTGTGTGTGTGTGTGTGTGTGTGTGTGTGTGTGTGTGTGTGTGTGTGTGTGTGTGTGTGTGTGTGTGTGTGTGTGTGTGTGTGTGGGTGTGTGTGTGGGTGGGTGCGTGCGTGCGTGCGTGCGTGCGTGCGTGCGTGCGTGCGTGCGTGCGTGCGTGCGTGCGTGCGTGCGTGGCGTGCGTGCGTGCGTGCGTGCGTGCGTGCGTGCGTGCGTGCGTGCGTGCGTGCGTGCGTGCGTGCGTGCGTGCGTGCGTGCGTGCGTGCGTGCGTGCGTGCGTGCGTGCGTGCGTGCGTGCGTGCGTGCGTGCGTGCGTGCGTGCGTGCGTGCGTGCGTGCGTGCGTGCGTGCGTGCGTGCGTGCGTGCGTGCGTGCGTGCGTGCGTGCGTGCGTGCGTGCGTGCGTGCGTGCGTGCGTGCGTGCGTGCGTGCGTGCGTGCGTGCGTGCGTGCGTGCGTGCGTGCGTGCGTGCGTGCGTGCGTGCGTGCGTGCGTGCGTGCGTGCGTGCGTGCGTGCGTGCGTGCGTGCGTGCGTGCGTGCGTGCGTGCGTGCGTGCGTGCGTGCGTGCGTGCGTGCGTGCGTGCGTGCGTGCGTGCGTGCGTGCGTGCGTGCGTGCGTGCGTGCGTGGGTGGGTGGGTGGGTGTGTGTGTGTGTGTGTGTGTGTGTGTGTGTGTGTGTGTGTGTGTGTGTGTGTGTGTGTGTGTGTGTGTGTGTGTGTGTGTGTGTGTGTGTGTGTGTGTGTGTGTGTGTGTGTGTGTGTGTGTGTGGTGTGTGTGGTGTGTGTGGTGTGTGTGGCGTGTGTGGCGTGTGTGGTGTGTGTGGTGTGTGTGGTGTGTGTGGTGTGTGTGGTGTGTGTGGTGTGTGTGGTGTGTGTGTGTGTGTGTGTGTCGCATAACTTATGAACCAATACACAGAAAAACACCAAATTTTAAACTTAAGCTTTATTCCAGCGTTTAATGAACTGATTAGATTTTGGGCAGAGTCAGAACATCTGGGGGGGTACTTTATGGGTGGTAATTTTTATATTTTATGGAATATATCTGTTATTTACGTTTGTAGAAGAAAATTCTTTAAATAAAAGTTACTTCTAATATAATTATCTATAATTTTTGTTTTATACAAAATTTTCCTAAAATGGTCCGTATTCGAGAAATTTGATAAAATGTAAAAAAAATAATTTTTTATAAAAATTGTTCAAATAAAAGTTATTTGTAATATAATTCTCTATAATTTTTTTTATACATAATTTCTCTAAAATGGACCGTATTCGAGATATTTGAGAAAATGTGTAAATTTCGAATTTTGAAGAATACTCAAAAACGGATAAAGAAAAAAAACATTAAATTTTAAACTTAAGGTTTTTTTCAGCCTGACGTGAAATGATTAGATTTTGGACAAAGTCGGAGCATCTGGGGGGTACTCTATGGGAGGCCGTTTTTATATTTTATGGAATATATCTGTTATTTATGATTGGAGAAGAAAATTGTTCAAATAAAAGTTACTTCTAATATTATCTATAATTTTTGTTTTATGCCAAAATTTCCTGAAATGGTCCGTATTCGAGAAATTTGACAAAATGTGCAAAATTCCGATTTTTATGAAAATTGTTGAACTAAAAGTTGTTTGCGATATCGATCTCTATAATTTTTGTTTATACATGATTTTTCTAAAATGGACCGTAATGGAAAAGTGCTAAATTTAAATTTTTCAGTATTTTCGTTTTCAATGAATATCTATAGAAAAATGTTTCGAGGTAGATGTGGACAAAGTATATATTTAGTTTATCCTCTAAACATTTATAGAGATGCTGCAATAGGTTGTACAAAATAACCGGAAAAAGCCTACAATAACTAGATAGGAAAGTCATGTGTTGGACACATCAGATTTTTTTTTAGATATTCCTTGATTTTTTATGTATTTTTTTGGAGTAATTTTTTTTTTTAATCAGGATATTATTTTAATAAATACCTTTCAACCTATCAATTTTTGTTTCACATTTTACTTCATCAAAAAAAAATGTCTACCCTAGGTACCATAAAATATGCTGAATGTTCTGGATAGGGAGAGGAGGAGGAGCCCTAAGAAATTTTTAGCCTAGGGTCTCAACAATCGCTAATCCGGCCCTGACTAAAATAAATAATCGATTACTTAAAATTATAGTTTATTTTCGTTTAATCGATTACTTAGAAATATTTTATTCTTTTCGATCAATCGATTATTTTGGAATAATCGAATATTTTTGAATAATATAATATTTATCGATTATATATCACCAGTCAATAGTTTTTTGAAAAAAGTATATTATTGATAATAATAACTACAATTAATACAAACCCAAATAAAAAAAAAAACTAGTACAACGTTTTGAACCGAACTTACAAATGTTAAAATTATTGAAAAAGTTTTATTCCATTAAATGTATTTGACAAATCGTTAATTATTATGCACTTAATGCTTCTAATATAAATGAATTATGCATGAATTTGACGCCTCTGTTGGTAACCTTTCTGAAAATATCTGAACACCTCTATTGACTATTATATTAAATAGTCGAGAATAAGTGGCTGTAGCTTCGTCTTAGCGGTTGTATGCTCCTTTTAGTAACTACTTAAACAAAGATAACACCATTAGTAAATCTTCCCCTTCGGTAGTTCAGGAGGCTGTAAATTGGCGAGATGGCAGATAAAAGTTAACGGACGTTATCTCCGCATTTTCAGAGGTTTACAGCCAATTAATAGTGCCCCACATACAATTACTGCATTCTCTCTTTAGGAACAATTAGTTTTTGAGTTCGTACGTTGTCGCTTGTTGCATATGGCTTAGGGAAGATAAAGTTTTCTGTCTTGCAATCGAGTATCTAGCAAAGGTTGATTTATATTTGGTGGGATTTTTGTGTACAACTTCACGTGATAGATAGAAAATGAATCCCATTGTTTAATTCTCATAATTTTATTTATCATATCGATGGGATATTCATAAAACAGATTCTTTTAATCACGTGAAATATTATTTTTCTATTGGTAGATTAAATATATATTTCCGCGGATTTTTGAGATCGAGTCACGATTAAAAATTCGGCCCATTGCAACCTCCTCCTCGACTCATATCAAGGTAGTGGAGGGGTAAAGTTATACAAGAAGGGATTAATTTAATCAGTTTCATCAGAGCACTTTCCAAGTGTTCTTCAAGAACTCTATTAACAAAATGGGCGAAAATGGCTTAATTCAAGTTCAAAGTTCAACATTTTGTAGATCAGAGATTGGTCTCTTACTATAGGACATATAGAACTCTGCTGATGACTCAAGGATTGAGTAATTCGCTGGCTAGGTGGATGTAACATAGGGACCAAAGTTTGGTAGAAGAAGAACCAGTTTTAAAAGGTAAACAAAACAGAATGAGGCATATAAAAGTCAAAAAAATATATTGTATATATTGTAAAAGCTAATTTTGTGCTGATAATGAATAAAAAGTGTATAAGCAAGAAATTGTTTAGTATTTTTTAGCGGATGTCTATTATACTCTGTTTAAAAACTAAGAGGAGCGAATTGAGAAGTCCTATTTACACAGGGAAAAATAACTAAAAAAGTAACTAGATATTATTTTAGCGTTAAATTTGAATTTGTCTTGTATCATTTCAAGAAAAATATTTAAAAACTTATGAATGCATTGAAGTCAAAGTTTTAGATAACCAACGAATAAAGATGACACTAAATTGTGCTCATTCCGTTTCTGAATTATAAATATTATAGTTCGGTTGTACTTTTATTTTTTCATTACTTCGTCTCATATCGCAGCTCGTACCAGTATGATGGGAAGAAAATCGTCCAAGCAGCGACTAAATGTCAGTAAATTGAGTAAAATGCCCAACAAAATACAAAATATTTTTTTACATTTTGAGTTTAACACTTTCGCTGAGCATGACTCACTAAAGTCATGCGCTATATTTGTCATGTGCGCGTGACTTATAAATAAGTCATTTGTCCCAACATGCTTTTAAGCGATAACGAAAGGTTAGCAGTGCAACAATAGAGTTCATTTTACGTGAGCGTGGTCGCAAGTGATTGAAAAATAAGAAACAATACTTGGTCGATTTTGTGATGTAGGGGTAAAGTGGTGGGGCCAGCTGATGGTAAAACCACAGCTTATACAATACAGCTGAAACACTCTCTTGGCGGCAACGGTTTGCGTCGATTTCGTCGCGCATCGCTTAAGCTCCGCCTTCGAAGGGAAAAGACGGTTTTGGCGTTCAGAAGCGTACTTAGGCAAGGTGTTGAGTCGTGCGTATAATTTCGTTGATTGTATAATTTCGTGGAGCCTATAATTTCGTTGATTTTGAAATCTGCAACTGTCAAATGATGAATTTGTAGAACTAATATTCAATATTGAAAAGATATTTTAAAATAATTTTGAAGAATTGGCTACAAAAAATAACATTTGTACCACACTTTTAGAATTAATTAACCCAATACCCTTTAGTCATCCATGCTAACGTTTTCCAAAAGAATAACTTATTTTATTGTATGTTTAATCTCAATAACTAAAAAATATACTGACAATTAGTTTGACAGAATTGTCATTTATTTAAAATTTTAAAAATAATAGCAGTCGGTTGATCAAAATATGAACGGTGATTGGCGAATTAATTTTTTTTTGCAGTGTTCTCACTACCTAAAATGGATATGAAATATATTCGTTCAATTGAAGGCAATAGCATACTTTTTCGTTTTGTAATCTGTGCATGGATATTAGCCAATCTACGCACATACTACAAAACGAAAAATTATGTTATTGCGTTCAACTACGAATATATTTCATATCCATTTTAGGTAGTGAGAACACTTTAACAAAATTAAATCTACAAATCACAGTTCATATTTTGGTCACCCAACTCCTATTATTTAAAAATTTTTAAATAAGTGATAATTCTGTTAAACTAATTGTCAATATATATTTTAGTTATTGATATTAAATATACATTAAAATTTTTGTGTAGACTCGATAAATAATAGCATTTTTGTTTTTATTATGTACACATTTAAAAAAAAATAAATTTTAATCAAACTACATGATACTAATTTAATTACGAGTATTAAAACTAAAGTCCTGAAAGTTTCGGTGAAGATGAAGACAGAGCATCTGCCTTCCACGCGAAAAGTCCGGGATCGAATCTAGGCCGAGGACTAATTAATTTTTCATGTTTATTTTATTTTATAAATTAGTCAACTTCGTAAATTATTTTAAAATTAGTTATTTTGTCTAAATAACCTAAAATAATTTTTTAAATTTGTAGATTTTCGTTAGTGGGTCGTAGAAAAAATATACTGACCATATCGAGTGGATTGTTCATATCACAATCAGACGATTGAGTACTCCGCCTACGACGTCGTGCTCAAACTTCGTCTTTGTGTGATATGGCTATCATATCCACCCTTGTTGAACAAACTACAATTTATTTGTTTTCTTGGTTTAAGTTTTACATCAGAAATAAGAACTAAATTAATTTACTTTTCAAGTTTTCTTGTAAAAATCGATATTACTTTCTCCAAGTACAAATTTAGTACCTACCTAAAATAAGTACTAATTATGTAATATCGTGTAATATTGTAATTCAAATTTCACATTACTATAAAGTTTCAAAATTCCCTACTTCGGTATGGTCAGATAAAAATTAAATATATTATATTAATAAAAACTGTTAAAGTATTACTTCTACAAATCTGTATTTCAATTAATAAGAATACATCTAAATATAACCAATATTGTTAAAATAAAAGCACAAATTCTTTATAATTCCAAAATACCATAGAGTTCCCAGACCTCAGTCGAAGCATTCGTTTATCTAGGTATAAACCCTTTGCGCGAAGAGTAACACTTTCCAGAAACACGGGGTACCACTTGATTTGCATCCACGAGCGTGACACATTTCTTTAACAATTGAAGCCCTTGGTGTAAAAAGGATCCAAGTCACAATTTGTCGTGAAGTGACTGTTTTAGCTCAAAACATTTGTTAACGAGGATTTTACTAGCCACATACAAATTATTTTACCTCTTATCCGAAAGATGTGCTATTTTTCGTAATATTTATATTTAAATAATTTTTTTAATTATATTTGACAGATTTAAAACAAATTAAAAATTTAATTTCCCAAAACTTACTTAACATGGCATGTAACCAACCTTATTACGTCAAGGTTTTCAATTTTTTCAATAATAAAAAAATTGCTTAATCCGGGCCCGACTTTTCCCTTTAATCTAACAGAGATAGCACCATTCCGTCTTGCTTGGTTCTCGACCGCCAGATCAAAGACGCCGACACGGAGTTGTGGAGCTGTATTGTATAAGCTGTGGTAAAACAGTCAATAATACATTTTCGAGCGTCCACTGTTATCCAGTTGTTGTTGTAGCTCTGCAGTATTCGGGTGTATTTTACTTTTTACGTGATAGTGGTTGTACTTGTTTGAAAATAAAAAAAAATAGTGATGGCAGATGAAGAGGCGGGGCCTTTTAAGGCGAAAAGAATCAGAGCTACTACCAAAAAAGATTATCCAGAACCGTTATCTGAACGGGAGTTGCAAAAAATGTTATATGAATCGGATGATGATGTGAATCTAAAAGAAGGTGATTCGGATGCTGATTACTACGCGGGAGTGGAGTCTTCAGAAGAAGATTATGTTTTGCCCCGTCGCGATTCGGACGCTCAAAATAAAAGTGACGATAGTGATCTCCCGCAACGAACAAATAAAAATATTACTGCAACACCTACAGTTCCTGCGACCCCATCGACCCCCCAATGGTCAGACAAGCCTGCAATGAAAAACATATTATTTACTTAAAAAAACAGGAATTTCTGGTTGAGTCCGTTGGTGAGTTTTGATTTTTTTTTTTGTTTCTCTAATTTTATAATTTTCATAAGTTCCAATTTTTTCAAATTATATTATAGTATAGATTATGGTGTACGTTTATTTTTTAAGGTACCGAACCCATCGATTTTTTCAATATGCTGGTTGATGATGGTTAATAGCTACAGAAACAAATAGATACGCTCAGGAAATTTTTCTTTCTCCAAGAACATCAGAGTCGTCGCGGATTACTCGTTGGCGCGAGGTTACTGCAGAAGAAATGCGTGTATTATTCGGCGTACTTTTGCACATGGGCAATATATCGACGAATAGAATTCAAGATTATTGGAAAACTTCCAGATTTTTTAGTATGCCTTTTTTTCGTCGGTTATGAGTAGAGATAGATTTCTTCTCATCATGAGGTTAAGATTAAAGTTTATTTATTAAAATTATATTATTAACGACGATAATTTATTTTAGGTGTTTGCATTTCGCCCAGAATCCAAAAGTAGGACAGCGCGTTCCGGAAGATCGGCTCTTTAAAATTAGGCCCATAATCGATTATTTTAATCAAAAAATGAAGGAGGTGTATTACCCGGGAAAAGACATTTCGCGCGACGAGTCCATGGTGTTGTGGAGGGGTAGACTGTCATTTCGCCAATACATCAAGAACAAACGGCATAAATATGGGGTAAAATTGTACGTTCTCACAGAGCCTGATGGCACAATTTTAAACTTTGACGTCTACACTGGTCAGCTGGACGACTTAGGAGGCAAGGGTGGTACAAATGTGGTACTTCATTTATTGGATGGACGGTTAGATGTTGGACATTCAGTTAATATGGACAATTTCTACAACAGCCATGGTTTCGCCGGAAAGCTAGTGAACCGCAAGACTTACTGCACAGGGACTTTGAGGACGGGCCGCAAGAACACTCCAACTCAAGTAAAAACTGCCAAATTGAAAAAGGGGGAAACCATCGCCAAATACAGCGATGATGGAGTTATTATTGGTTATTGGCGAGATAAGAGGGAAGTGGCATATTTCTACGGAATTTGAAAACGAGATGCTGGCATATCAAGATAGGTTAGGAAGGGACCGCGAAAGGCCTAAACCTATCTTTTATTATAACAAACATATGAGAGGAGTTGACAGGCAAGATCAGCTGCTCTCATATTATCCATGTGAGAAAAAAACACTTCGCTGGTATAAAAAGCTTGGTATACACGTACTGCAAATGCTTCTAATCAATTCGTATATGCTATATAAGAAGTTCACGAAATCAAAAATGTCAATGTATGACTTTCGGCTAAGTATAATCGACCAATTAGTCCCTTCAACAGCTGCACTACAAATGACGCCGAAGAAAAATACACACAATCCAAAGAAAAATCCCGTAGGGCCTAAGGGGAACACTGCTATATCGAGGCGGTGCACCTGGTGTTGGAACCAACTAAAAAGAAGACGAAACACGTCATACCATTGCCCGGCATGCGTGAGAACACCATACCTATGCATTGGCGATTGTTTTGAAAATTTTCACAAGAGTAAATAAAATATAATTATCTTCCCGTTATTTTTATAAAAATAAACGAAATATAGTAAGACCTTTTCGTTTTTTGCTCCCAAATTCAGTGATTTCTTTTATAACTGGTATAATATAAGCTACTGGAAAAATTAGGGCCAAAAGAGACATGACATTGTAACATTTTAAAAGTCTAGTTAAAAATGTTATTTTAAATACGTGCCATCCTGTATAAATAGTTTTCGATTAATTACATTTAATTATCGCCGCACGCAATATTCCAAAGAATGGGAAATTTCTTGAAGTGGGGGTACAGTAAACCAAACGATTTCTCCATTAGATTTTTAAATTTCATTTATGACTACTCGCTCTTCATATCTGGTTGTGTTTGGCTATAAAAGTGGTAAGCAATAAAAAAAAAGTATAATGTCATTGTAAAATATCTCGGTAGAAATAATATTCCAACCTATTGTTAGTTATTAGTTTTTTTGAAAGTAAAGTTAAATTTTTCTAAATATATTTTTATAATTCATTCTGGTTGCTGGAATGGCACTATGTTTATAGTAATTAGTTTTTATTGTATCTTGATTCAATTTTAAAAAGTAAATGTTTCAAATTTAATTTATATCTCATACAAGAGCCACGTGAAAAACAAAATCTATTTTTATTTAGAAAACGAATAAGTGCAGCTGTTAACTGAACGCTGGAAAATTAACTGATGAAAACTAACTGGTGAAAGCCGATAGTTAAAACTCACAAACTAAAATCTAAAAGTTACAAGGAAGAACGAGAACAAAGAACGAGGTATGCTGTTCATGTTCGAGTAGCAGAAATATGGAAAATGCGAGATTTGGCGTTGGTTCCCGAGTCATAAAAATTTCAACTACCTCCTAAGGAAGTTGCCAGCTAAACGCAAATGTGGTAACTAATAGTGGCTAATTTTATGTATGACGAGATAAAAGATTAATTTACCTGATAAACTTTAATTATTTTTTATCTAAATAAACTAATCCAATTTTATAAGTATATATGTTGAATCTTATTTTTAAAGGTTACAACAATTCTCTTTTACTCAAATTAAATTTTGTATAAGTTTTTAATAACTTCTTTTTTGATAAAGCTAGACTTAATAATTCTCACTAGCTTTTAAAAATAAAAAAAGAGAATTATTGGTGCCCAACTTTCCTAGAAAATTATTAATCCAAAGGTGTCTATTAGAAAGGCCAAATTGACGACTAAGAAAAATATGGTCAATGTGCTCATGTATTTCTTTTAATTTTTAAAGGTAAGTAATGTTTGATATTAAATTTCACTGAGCTAGTCAAAAATCTCTTATAAGTGTTTTGAAATTAACATTTTGTCACAAGGCAACGTAATATATTGCAAATTGGCACTGCAACGTGTCAATGCAATATTGCAACATCTAAATAAGTCATCAGCACTACGTTCCCATTATAGTGCTCAGTGCGCGTGACTTATTTAGACGTCATGGCCCTTTTGGCACTAATTTTTGCAGAAACTAATTTCATGACAGTTATAAAATCAATTTCTGAAAGAAATACCTCAGATTTATGTAAACAAATACGTTAGCACTGGACGCCCTCGTTCTAAATCTGAATCGCAGCGAACTTGTTAACATAGAGTTTTAATTTGATATTTTAATCATTGTTTTATAAGTAACTGTGATATATATTATAACAGAAAAGAAAGTAAGTAATGGGTATTTCAATTTGATGAAAAAATTAGATATATAGGTATGCCAGTTCTATTTGTTGAAATTAAATTAAGCACCTATTTTTACCTACCTACCTACAAAACATATTGGAGGAACTGAAAAATATGTAGTTAAAGAAGAGCTTATTTAAAATGCAGAATTTTGGCAAGTACAAAAAAATAATGTTTATTTTTATATTTATTTATAAGTATAGTTTTATTATTTTATTTGTAATATTTTTTCTTAAAATGAAACTACAAGGTTACCATTAGTTGTTGTATGAATTTCCTAATTAAATAAAGGTTCTTTCTTAGGGTATGTTGGCAGAAAAGTGTTTTAAAATCAAATAAATCAAATGGACAAGGATCATAACTATACGAATTTTGTCTCCACTAACAAGATGTTATATTTAACAATGGAAAGTGTAAACTTGTTGGCAACAGCTTATTAAATGTGTGTAGGAGTACCACCTTACCTTCATGAAGGTTTTTAACTCTATATAAGTTAGGTTAGAATAAAATTGCTTATTGATCTTATAGATCAAATTGTAATAATCGTAAATAATGCTTTGCTTGGGGTATATTTTTAAATAATGGCAAAAAAACTAATAGACACACAGCTACCCCCAGTATAAATAAATTTATTGGTACGTATGCAAAACCTCCCAATATATTGTGACGATTCGAATTGCGTCGGCCGATTCATTGTGAGGGCGGTGAGCCCGTAATTAAAATGGAGGCGGCATGGTGGACGATGCGATGTGATCGCTTAGTATGAAAGGGGTGCGGGGGCGGGTGGCGTTAACACCGCCACCTACCGGACCACTCATGCATGTTTAATTACGCCGGGCAAAAACTTTAATTTGAGCTGTAATCAATTTGCTCAAGACAACAGAACGCAATCAACCAGTGTGTGTTAATGCGAATCCGTCTCTCACTCTCTCTCACTCTGAATGTTACTCATTTTGTCGAATTGTGTAGAACTGTTATTGATGGTGCACTGAGGGAAAGAGTGCAGTGGTTGTCGATGGAAAATGATTATTTCTACAAAATAGAGCAGAAAGAAATTACCTGTATTTCCGATAGAACGTGGAAGATAATATGATTATAGATATTAATGATACAAGTTTGATTATGACATGGTATACAGAAAGAGTTTCAATTCGCTCAACTCGGCTCATCGCTTTGTTCTGCGTAAATAAATATCCAAATCGTGATCTTTTACACTTTAATGCTATTCAGGAAAGTAAGATATAATAGCAGACAGACAGAAAGCGGCAAGAACTTTACGCTCAAAATGCACACAAGATTTTTTTACGATCACATTATTTTAAGAAATAGATATAAAAACTGAAAATGTGTCGTAAGTAGTGTGTAATGTGTTGCCTATATCTAAGTTAGTTATAAAGAAAAGGGTTTATATTCAAAGTCAATGTTAAATTTGATAATAAAACATAAAACTACGTAGGGTAAAGGGAGGCACGTTGAAGCATGGGGCACCTCCGGATAATTTAAATTTACTGCTTTCCAAAACAAGACGTTATTCGCTGTTTTAACAGTTGGTAGTAGTGCTTGTAAAAGGCTGGCTGACAAAATTTCATGCCGGTATTTTGTCAAGTAAAAAAGTTATTTGGAGAAAAAAAACTGAGGAAGCTCAAGTAAGTTTTAGGTTAACCTATTCGCAAGAGTGTAGGGGGCGTTGCAATTTTTCAGTTTTTAAGTGATATACGTAAAAAACGAGATTTTTACAGTACATAACCTATATTTCAATTGACAGAAACATCTGTGTGCTTTGATATGTTATATTCTTTACAATATGTCGTGTGGGGCACGTTCGAGTAGTAGATAGTAGGGCACATTCGGACTCTCCGAAGGTGTCCCAATAAATTAATTGGTATGTCCGGAGGTGCTCCATAAAAATAATTCAATTTAAATATAAAAATTTTTGTGTTTATTTTATTTGGAATAATCAATAGAGTGTGGAAAATCACTTTTCACACAAGAGATGTTCAATATTTTTCCTACGACCTCAAGATAATTTCATCAAAAAATGTAGAACCAGGTTATTATTATAATAATTAAAATGTATTTAAAAAATAATTAACAATAATGGTATTTATTCAATTTTCATATTTTCTAAACAAAAAAAAAATTAAAAAACAAAAAAATAAAATAAAAACAAAATTCTGGCCCCGCCAGGATTTGAACGCGGTCGCTCGCTAGGTCTCAAATGGAAAAGTTGACGCCATAACCATCTGAGCTAATAGGCCTTGCGTAAATTGAATGATCTAATAGGTCATGTGTTTAACCAGAACAAAGAGCAAACAGAGTTATTTTAAAATTATTTTAATATTAATTGTTAGAGATAAATATCTAGGATCTAATTTATAACAATTTCAATAATTTAACAATCATATCGATTTTAGTATTATTATGGATATTACATATATTAAAATAGAAATGATTTGTTGGACATTTTGTGACAGCTGCTGCGGAAAGTAGCATATTCGTACACGGGTGGAAAGTAAATTCTTATTCATACGCGTGTGATATAGTGCACTTTCCATTGGACTATATATTGTGATATGTGTCACTATCCTAAGTGGTCGTAGGAAAAATGTATTTTAGCATGGTTCGAAATTATATTAAGAAACGAAATCGGCTTGAAGTTTCGGAACAAACCATGCTGTCTCGAATGTTTTTCAGAATATATCGATTTGTACTGCTGCATGCACGTTTTGTATCAAAAAATCTACTCTGCATGACAGAGTTATGAAGAACAATTCTGACTCTGGTAATGATAGTCACGAGGATCCGTTAGAGATTCCGCACCTCAAAATATGTTACCTGGCAAGTATTTTCAATAAAGGAGGAAATGGAACTAAAGTTGTCACATATTTTATACGGTTTGACATATCAGGCAAATTGGCATATGAATATAAATTTAAATTAGGAAAAACATTTCCTGCTCAGTGGAACACAATCCAGATGGCTGGTATTAAGTGGATAAAGTCTTTTATGAAATGTCATCCATTGGTTTTTAATTTTTTCGTTTTTTCGATTATTTCACTTTTTGATTTTTCGATTTTTCGATTTTTCGATTTTCCAATTTTTCGATTTTTCGATTTTTCGATTTTTCGATTTTTCGATTTTTCGATTTTTCGATTTTTTGATTTTTCGATTTTTCGATTTTTCGATTTTTCGATTTTTCGATTTTTCGATTTTTCGATTTTTCGATTTTTCGATTTTTCGATTTTTCGATTTTTCGATTTTTCGATTTTTCGATTTTTCGATTTTTCGATTTTTCGATTTTTCGATTTTTCGATTTTTCGATTTTTCGATTTTTCGATTTTTCGATTTTTCGATTTTTCGATTTTTCGATTTTTCGATTTTTCGATTTTTCGATTTTTCGATTTTTTATTTTTCGATTTTTCGATTTTTCGATTTTTCGATTTTTCGATTTTTCGATTTTTCGATTTTTCGATTTTTCGATTTTTCGATTTTTCGATTTTTCGATTTTTCGATTTTTCGATTTTTCGATTTTTCGATTTTTCGATTTTTTGATTTTTCGATTTTTCGATTTTTCGATTTTTCGATTTTTCGATTTTTCGATTTTTCGATTTTTCGATTTTTCGATTTTTCGATTTTTCGATTTTTCGATTTTTCGATTTTTCGATTTTTCGATTTTTCGATTTTTCGATTTTTCGATTTTTCGATTTTTCGATTTTTCGATTTTTCGATTTTTCGATTTTTCGATTTTTCGATTTTTCGATTTTTCGATTTTTCGATTTTTCGATTTTTCGATTTTTCGATTTTTCGATTTTTCGATTTTTCGATTTTTCGATTTTTCGATTTTTTGATTTTTCGATTTTTCGAATTTTCGATTTTCCGACTTAAATTTATATAATATTCAATTTAAAAACCAAAAAAGAGGCATTCTTATTTATTTTCATTTCGTAATTGGCGACATAATCAACTTTTCGTAACCAGTTGCATAGTGTTCTACTTTATGCAACTGGTTGCATCACTTTGACACTTGCTGCAATTACAAAATATGTCACTTTATGTCAAAATTAAAAAATTGCTATTTATGAAACCAGTTAGGAATGCCTTATTTTATGAAATGAGTAAATATTTGCGGGACGAGCAGAGCGAGGTTCCTTTTATGAAATCACTTAATAACATTGAAATAATGTGATGTCATTATGTGTCAATAATGACATCGCATAGGTAAAAATTAAAACAATACTCATTAGTAGAAGGCGGAATATATGCATTAAAATATTACCAAAATATGCGCATATATATGCATCGTTTTTACCAAAAATATGCAGCTATTTTTTCCAATTATGCCTAAATATGCAAATGCATATTTGTTAAAAATACTTAAAATTGTTGTTAAGATTGTTGAATAAATCGGGTAACAGTTGTATTGTTAGTTTTTTCTGTTTAAATGCAATTAAATATGATGTACCTGGTTGATTTTATTTTAAGGCTCCAATCATGAGATGTACCATATATCTTCCACAAGCGTCTGTACTTTCATCAACAATGATATAAAAATTGCTATATCATCCAGTAAAACTTTAACTTCTATTACATTTGTATATATAGCATGTACATTTTTTTTCTGAGTGTAGATTCGTCAGGAATGGATTGATTGCAACATTTTTATAAAAATTATCTTAGATGTAGGTTTTGTAACTTTTTTAGTGAAATTTGTTGCAACAAGAGCTTTGCACAAGTCCTGATTAAATACTTTCTTGTCACTTTTTGTTTTGTTGGCATTTTCATTTTTTGCAATTTGGCTTTATGCAATGATGTTTTCACGTGTTGAACCACTTTGAACTGTTTTTTCACAAACAACTATTTTGGCACAAGATTTACAAAAAACTTTATCACCATTGATTTCCAACTCCGGAAAGTTAATAATCCACGAAGAAATTCTCGACGTTTTAGGATACTTTGTGGTCTATTCTGTAACAATTCCTTTATATTTAACGGCCTTTAAAAATATTGGCGGCCTTTAAAAGTATATTTGTATTCGTTAATTTACTTCTATCATTATTTAAACAGATTTCTTTAAGATAGTCCTCTAATGTATTTTAAAGATCCGATTAAATAGTGACCGAATTAAAGAAGAAAATATTTTTAAAGGCCGTTAAATATAAAGGAATTTTTACAGAATAGATCCCATTGGGGTCTATTCTCTAACAATTCCTTTATATTTTAACGGCCTTTAAAAATATTTTCTTCTTTAATTCTGTCATTATTTAAACGGATCTTTAAAATACATTAGAGGACTATCTTAAAGAAATCTGTTTAAATAATGTCAGAAGTAAATTAACGAATACGAAAATATTTTTTCGTGCAATCGCACGCGAAGTCAGTATTTCGCGTTCTCAGCACAGTCCGCGAAATTAAATTTCGCGGCCGTTACCCATAGCAACGGCTGCGAAACCAAACGTCACTTCCAAATTTGAATATCACTTCCAAATTTGACATTTCTAAAATATTACAAAGACAAGGATTATATTTTATTGAATACCAACAAATACATAAGTACTTATATTATTTAGGATGAATATTAACATTAATTGTACAGTTTGTATTATTACTTATATTTACTCCAGAAGTTGAAGCAACTACATCTAATGTTTCTGAATAATGCTTATTGCCTACATTCAAACCAGATACTATATCGCCAGAAATTAAGTTGGAAATTTTTCTTATTTTCGGGTATTAAAACGGAAATCGCCGAATTTACAACTCTCTTGAGTTTAGGAGGAGTGGAAGGTACTGAAATATTGCTATAAGTATCAAACATTTTGCGTTTTGTCAAGAACTGTTAAAATATTTTGTATGTATTGAACATTTCCACAGCACACGGTGACATTGTTAAATAAATTGAACTGCTGTTGATTTTAGAGCAATAATATATTTATTTACAATTATCTAGTTTAATAATTTTAACGATTGCACGAAAAATAGTGTGTATGCCATGGCCGCGAAACTTTTTAACGACCTCAAGATCATCTTGCCTCGGCCGCAAGCGGCCTCGGCGATAACTATTCTTTCGGTACGTTAAAAAGGTATTTCGGGGCCTAAGCATACAAATAACTATTAAAGGCCGCCAATATTTTAACTGCCGTTAAAATATAAAGGAATTGTTACAGAATAGACCCCTTTATAAACAACAAATTAATACAGGTAAAATATCTAGGATACTATCGCACAAAACTCTAGCATTAAACTGAATTAAAAACATCCAAAATATTCCAATGTCAGGGTAGATTGTTTTCAAGAAATTACTGGGAGTTTTAAATAAACCGCTTGATTGCATTGTAGGTAATGCTTTATCTGTGGAAATACCAATCCAATAACAATTCCCTTAATGCGTTTAATCTCTTAAGAAGGTAAAATCCCGGTGCATGCCAACCTGCAGAACTAATTAACAAGAATTTACAAGAAGTAACGCTTAAAAACAAATCCAAAAATTCAAGAGGTCTTTATTTCAAAATATCTGTATATTCTGTTAAAATAGTTTCTAATTTGCACAATAAAGTAATACATTTTTGTTTTTTCGAAAATATGCAATATTTTCTCAAATTTTTTGAACTGTGGTAAAATATGCAATATTTTCTGAACTTTGATAAAATATGCAAAAAATGCATATATATGCATTTTTCATATATTCCGCTTATTAGATTTAAAATAAATAATAAAAATGGCTTTATATTAGGGATATACAAGAACCTTGGAATTTTACACGTTGCTCGCACTATGATTTACTCTTTGTATAGACGAAAAATAAAAAAAAATTTCTGTCATAATATGCTTTCACTGAGTCGAAGTGAAAATTCTAAATTGCAAATTATTTACATAGAAACAATTTAAATAAGTAATAGTAAATAAAGATAACACATAGGAGTGCTCGAAACGAATGCTAATGGTTTCTCGGTTCAACATTATTTTATAACAAAACTTAATGAGGCACATAAACCAACATCACATCTTATAGCTCTATCTATAAAAACTTAAAATACTTGTTGAATGGATGTTTATCGCTTGAGTACAGAACCGTCACTTGCGGAGAGGGATTTTCTAGAAGTGAACAGTTTTAGATTAAATGAATGTATTGTAATGTAAAGAAAATGTGAACATGATTCAATGAAACCACGACACACAATTATCTCTCGAAAATTTTAAAATATTTATTAAGACTATAGCGAAGCCAATATAATAAATAAATCTAGGGCGATATTATATAATTGACGTATCAAATACACGTACAAATTTTACTTTTTTCTTAAAAAATAGGTAAAAACAATAAAATGAGTAACCGTAGTTGCTATGTTGTAAATTGTAAAAATACTAGCAAAAAAACTGTAAATTATATAAATTGTCAGTAGCAAAATGGAAATTAAATCAAAGAAATAAATGGATAGCTGTATAAAAATAAAAAAGAAACCTGAATTTTTGTAATAATAACAGTAATACTGGAAATAATAGACATTAAAAAATTTAAAGGTTTTAAATAAACAATAAATTATGATATGATGTTCTTTAACATCCCTTAAATCTTCAATATTTAGCAAGGATTAGATTTCTGCCTTTAATTAATGTATTTGGCTGAAATGCAATCTTGTGACTTATTGATAGGAAACCAGTTTTATTCATTATATTCTATGGGTTTTTTCGAACTAAAAATAAAGAAAATATAAATTTCAATTACAAATATAGGTACCAATTATTTTTATTAATATGTTTTAATTTTACGTTATTGTATAATGATTCATATATTTTCTCGTAAATACCTGCTTATGTTTTATTATTGATTTTTATTGATTATACTACTTTTAGATTACTAACATATACCTGGTATTCAAATTAAAGTGTTATAGTTAAATACTTTTTTTTTATAAAAAAACGTTTCAGACGAAAGTTTTATATTCTTTTTGGAGTAACCATTTTGGCTAAAATCTTTTTTTATAGCTAACTATAATAGGGCCAACTTTTTTTTCGCACAGCACAATTGTCAAGTAAGTGTTACTGAATAAATAAAATGTTTCTTTTAAAAGTTTTATTTTTTTATGAATTTTAAGAATATGTAAAAAAAGTGGGATTCCTATCAATCAGGTTTGATATAAAATTATGGTTTATTTAAAAAATTGATTATTCTGTTAATCGATCACTAAAATATTTCAATTGGAATAATCAAAATCGAGTTTAGATAGGACTCGATAATAAATAGTATTTCACAGACACGCTGTCTTTGGCAAAACCACAGGGAACTCTCAATAATTATTCCTTATTTAAATAAATAATTAAATTGCTACTTTTTATACAACTTTGAGTAAAATTATACAATATACACGTACTATACCTACGTTATTTTATGACAGTAATTAAATAATATTTACATTTCAGCCGTAATAATCTCCCCTTTCTTTTTATTGTGTTATATATTTTAATGAAATGAGTTCTACTAAGGTTAATAGGTACTAATGTCTGCTGAAAAAAGGTTTACATGAAGTGACAAGAAAAACGTGCAGGAATTTGACCTAGTCTTCAAGCCATTAGCGAGGAGTAGCAAAATTCATTCGCACGAAGATCCATTTGCCACGTCAATTGTAATAAAGCGCTCCCCAGTCAGAAACTTTAGTCGCATCGAACCCGCTTCCGAGGACGACGAAGCCATAAAAGAAGAAGCAGTACTTGAAGAAAAAGAAGAAGTAGAGGAAGAAGAGAATGAAGAAAAAACCAAGGAAACAGTCTATGGTAGTGGCGAAGAGAAGGAGAACCAAGAGAGGACAGAGACTGGTGACGTAACTGGAGCGGGCACAACCTACTGGAAGGACACCATTGCCTCACATAAAATAGAAGAGACAGTTAGTGGGATAAACTTGACGGAAGATCTAGAAAAACTCTACAAAGAAACCCAGAAGACAAACGTGGACAGTCCCAATCAGGAGAATCTCGTAGAGCCGGAGTCTGAAAAGGAAGAGGTTCAAAAGAGATCGAAAATGGCGGATCAAACATTGATAGAGGCCATCAGTGAAGACAACAAACCGGCCGTACTGCTATTTAATCCTCCGCCTACATTTAACCCGTGTACAGAAAATCCCCACTCCTTTATCGACATATACGAGCGGACAGCCATCGCAAATGGATGGACCAATGGACGGAAGATCAATTACTCAGCGTCATACTTAGAGGGGGTCGCAAACGTATGGTTTCGTCGATACATAACAAAAGTGGAAAACCATAACAAAAAATGGGAGACGATAAGAAAAGAGTTTTTGGCAGAATTCGAGAAAGGGGACATGAAACGTAACTTGGAAACCCGGCTTTTGGCGAGAAAATAGAGGAAGGGAGAGTCAGTGAAAGCGTATTATTACGATCTAACGACATTATTTTACGAATATGACCCAGATATGGATCCAGAGGAGTTTCGCAAGTTCTTCGAGGACGGTCTCAGTCCAGACCTGTTTAGCACTTATAGGATCCTACGGGAAACCCCAATGACGATGGACAAGTTTAAAGGGATTGTCTTTAGTCTAGAAGACATAGCCGTCCATGCCGCCGGTATATCAGCTCAGAATGTCTTGACTGCTGGCTTTAGGCACCTGACCCTTTATACTAGGGAACAGGGATCGCCTCAGCCCGGTCACTCAAACTCTAGTCCCACACCACCTGACGGTAGGAACGGTGGAGCCAGACAACAATCTTCTGGCAGAGCTCGTTGGTCAAATTCAAGACCCACGAAGAAGGAGTACAGGCATCCTGAACCAAGTACTCCCAGAGGAGGAAATAGGCATAGAGGTGCGTATTCATATGCCCCGGCTACAAGGGCCCATGATGGTAGGCCTCGGTGTTACAATTGTAACAGACCAGGTCACTTTGCAGCTACTTGTTTCCAAAAACCGTTTGGACCACGACGGGGTCACCCAAACGGGAACAGGCGAGGCGGCTAACCCCTCGTCTCGCCTTAACTAGGCGACAGGGGCAGTCGTCAGGCCACAGTGGCGATCTAACCATACAACTACTGGTAAATGGAACCCTGTCACGTGCTATTTTGGACACAGGCTCAGCCTGTAACATCATCAAAGCAGGTTCAGAAAACAACATCGACACAAAGGGTAGCCACCCTTTGCTGGCGGTAGCTAACACTCTGGTTTTCACTAAGTATGAAAGCGACGTAGTAGTTGTCATTGGAGGTATAACAACCACGGTAAAGGCCTAAGTGGTTGAAAAACTACCGATATCCCTTATCTTGGGAATGGACTTCCTGAGGGAGCACCAATCCATAATAGATATAGCAAGGAATCATGTCACCCTTAAGGTGAATGGGTCGGAAGTAAGGGTGCCTATTTTAAGAAATAAGCCATCTACAGGGAACGTCAGTTGCCAAGTCGTACCACTATCAAAAGAAAAAGGAGGGGACTATAAGCAAATATACAGAGACGAGTGCCTGATGGGCATTAAAACAACGGTCCAGGCACTAGTGAATGCCAACAAGGATGAGAAAATGAATAAGATGGGAAACAGTACCGGAACAGACGGTAGAAAATTGAAGATACAAGAAATAGGAAACAGCGTAGTAAATTGAAACAAGCGTAAAACAAATAACTGTGGTTTATTTAACAAATAAAGACGATTTATATTGCTTCCGCAATCACGTAATCTTTGTCGACTACGCAATAATTAGATATAATTACCTACAACTATTTATTTACCTAAGCATTGTTGGGCTGCAAGGCTGGCGGAAGCAAACGTTACTTTTACCACTATGGTTTTTTATAAACACACCAATCGCGACCCGTGACTCTATTTTTTGGACACAAAAAAAGGAATATACTTTAGTCAAATAATCTCGACCGCTCGTCAACGTAGACCAAAAGGAACTCCCCAAATATTCACTTGAAAAGTCTGAAGCGTGTTCTTGTTGATCTTTTTTTGACCATGTAATTTAATATTATGATTTAATAAAACCTTGTCCAACTACACGTTTTATTATTTTATTGAATATTTGTTTGGCGCGCTTGCCCTTGGACAAAACTTCACAAATCATAACATACTTATTCACAGGGTGTTATATTTATTCGTAACACTATTTGAAATAAAAAAGTCCACCTCGATACGGCCATATTATGGTCAGCTATAAAAAAATGAATTTCGCCAAAATATTTCACCCAAAAAACTATAAATTTTTCGCTTTAAACTTTTTTTTATAAAAAGCATATTTTCGGCGGTATTTAACTGTAACACTTTAATTTGAACACCAGGTATATTATATAACAATAAAAAATTATTTTTTTTAACTTGTTTTACAAATCCATATACTTTTATTAAAATCAACATAAGTATATATTTGTTTAATTAGGTATTCTATTAAAAATTGTATTGTCAGTATACGCAAATATCGTCCGTTAGTTCATAAAATCGTTGGCGCTGCTGTCACGTACGAAGCGAAAAACGTACATCGAAAAATAATTTGAGAAAACAAAAAAGAAATTATATTTTCTGTTATGGATGCTTTTGGTAGAGAACAAAAATAAAAATGTGCGTTTTGCTAGTGTTCGTCGACGTGTTTAAGTGAGTTTTTTTATGTTTTTATAAATTTTTATTTTTATATTAATATGTATAGCTGTTTCTTCTTGTTCATATTTTTCTTTTATATCACACTTTCTTTTTGTTTTTTAAAAATGTGTTTTAAGTTTCTTGTTTTTTTTTTTATTTTAGTTTTTTCTTTTTATTTGGGTTATTTTATTTATTAGAGACTTGCTTTTTGTATCGCTTTTTTATTTTTTATTTTCTTTATTTCCCAACAAATAAACATTCTAAATTTTTCACAAAAATTCGCCACTTCATATAGAATTTTGTAACGATGTCCATGCGAGTAATTTCTTTACAGGATTTAAGCAGTTTAAAATAAAATTTCCAATTAATCTATATTGTCAGAAGTGGAGGAGAATTTATTTCATAAAAATTAACCCATTTACGCCTACCGTCCTTTTAAAAGGACTTCAAAAAGAAACCTATATTTTTCTGATTTAGCTGACGGTTTGAAGATGTCGTCAGTATCACGTTATATTTAGTTGACATCTTAAACAAGATCAATCGCCATCGTTAGGGTTCTGTTAAGTTTTGGATCGATAGTGACGGTTAAAAAACATTGTGTTATTAGTGATTTTGCAATGAGTGACTCAAAGTAAGATATGTTAAACCTCGTTTATTTTTTCGTTGCTGTTTTGATTATTTTTAACAAATAACATAATATACTTACCTTTTTTATATTTGTGGTTATGTTTCACACTTCTCGATCATTCCAGAGGCGTTCAATTTAACGAGTCCTTTTAAAAGGACGGTAGGATTACGAGTATATGCTAATATATGCGTTTTTTTTGCAGGCATTGGAAAAAGCCACTAACCATGGCACAACTCTTAGAAGAATTGGAGAAAGACTCTACGCCGGACATTCCTACAGAAATTACAATTTTCCACCCAAAAATGCCAACGAAAACTGCGATACCGATGAAGATTCGGGACTGAAGACAATGAAGATCCAAATAATTTACCCGGAGTGCAACTAAGGGCCCCGGCGGAAATCGAATTTGACGTGTAAGGTGATGACGACGGAGACAGTGAAGAGGATCTACCACTGTCCACTTTTGTTGAAAGGTGACCTAAACACAAAGACGTTTGACTATACTTTCAATGAAGATTTAGACTTTACATTTATACAATGGCAACCAGTTTAAACTGCACAAAGCAATCGTTCCCCTGGAAATATTTTCAAGCTGTTTTTTGATGAAAACTTGGTAGGAGAAATTGTCAATTTTACCAATTTTTATGCACAACAAAAAAACCGCCCCGGTAGCATATTTGTATGTAACGGACGCAGAATACAATCTATTAACATTCGTAAATTGCCGAAGAGTATTTCGTATGTAGCAGACGTATTCCATCAACTAAAACTAGTAACGCGTCTGTTACATACACAACGATTAAATAAAAAATCATGCCTTCAGATACCTAACCGATTAAAAAGGAAACGTTTTGTGATCTGCGAATAAGAAAGACACAAGAATGCTTAGTAAAATTTACTAATTAATTTACATCTCTTAGTAAATTATTTATGACCGTAGTGAGATCTTAAAAAACCTAATGGCTAATTTATTAATATTACTACTAACAAGAAATTATTAAAAAACCAGAAAAACCTTATTTTCGGAATTTATTACCACCAAGCCCTACGTTTTTTTCTACACAAATTTTTAACGAATTACCACAAATCAAATTATTGAAAAACATTTTACCATTTTGTTTAAAATTAAAAACGGACTCGTTTTCTAAAAAAATGGGATGTTGCCCTTTAAAAAATGTAAACTGCCCAAACTCGCAACTCTGTAAACATTTGAAAAATTTTTAATTTTTTGGTTTAAAATTAAAAAAAGAAATCAATTTATCACAAAAAAATGCGTAGTTGTCTTTAAAAAATATAAATTTTAGTCTCATCTGACAAACTTGCAACGCTGCAAAAATTTAAAAGCTTTTGGAAGTGTATGTCTATTTATCCAAAAATAAGTACAAAATAGCCAATCTTAGGTTTTAGAACGATAACCCTGCATATTTTACATGGCAATATCGTATTTTTTGTGATAAATCAATTTCTGTTCTCAGTTTAATTAGTGATGTGTCTAGCAATAATTATTACTTTGTACGAGTCTAATGAATTTTTAAATCATCGCTGCCCTTATAGCTAAACCTTTCACTATACGCTTTTAGAAATAAATATACTTATCAACCGAAAAAGTAATATAAATTACAGTTTAAAACCCAAGAAACACTCCTTCAATACACTAAAAAATATAAAATAATCTCCATGCTCCTCAACAAAACGTTACCAAAAAAAGCCCTCGGCAGGCTTTTATACATATCAGAGCGTTTAGCGCCCAAAAATATAACCTCGAAATTTTGTTTACATACCTCTACATCTTCTTTTGTTTTAATTCTTAATTTGTAGGTGGATTTATAAAGGTACTTTTAGACGGTCAGATCAGTTCTCCGTTCAGTCTCAGTTTCAGTACAGTTGTCAGTTCAGTTTGGAAATTACATCCCTTTAACTGACAACTCTTACGATAACTTGGTATACCCATCGAGCCACAGCTCCGTATCAGTTTCAGTGTTTCTTACAGTTTTTTGTGTTTACACATACAGATAACTGACAGTTCAACTGAAACTGAGAGTGAACGGAGAATTGATCTGACCGTCTAAAAGTACCTTTAATTAACTTCCAATCATACAGCTTCGGAAACCAAATCTCACTTATTTCATTCATATTATTTTCTTTAGACAGATATAAATAAAAACGTGTTTGGTTAAATTGGCACGAACGACCACAAAATACGAATTGACAAATAGAGCAGTGCTTTGTTTTGCGCTATAATCAATCACGCGTATGTAGGAGACGTGTTAGCAGTTTTGGTTGTACTACGTCTGTTACATACAAATTACAATCACGCGTATGTAGGAGACGTGTTAGCAGTTTTGGTTGTACTAAGTATGTTACATACAAATTGCAGTTCGGCATTTCACGATTTTATGTTGCGTCTGCTACTTACAAATATGCGCCCCGGTAACGTTACTGTAGGGGTGTTACTTGTCAGTGGATATACAACTGTTCCAAGGCGACTATGTATTAGCAAAATTGCAACGATACTCAGAATAAATTTATATCAGCCGCTACTTCCAGAGATAGATTTCAATTCATAATGAGTAATCTTCATTGCAATGATAATACTTCCCTTGATAAAAATGACAAGTACTCTAAATTGCGCGTCCTCTTTTCAACAGCCTAAATTAAAAGTTTTTTGATTATGCCCCAGTTGAAGAGAATCACAGCTTTGATGAGGCTATGATACCGTATTTTATGAGACATAGCGGTAAGCAATTTATTAGAGGCAAGCCTATAAGGTGGGGGTATATATATTAAAATTTATACCCCCACCTACCCAAAGGTAGGTACCCTACGCCTTGGATACATTGTTTATTATGATCCCTACCAAGGTGCGTCGACAACAATTCCGGACAAATATAAACACATGGGTTTGGGAGCGTCAGTTGTTCTCCAATATGCAGATGTTTTACAGAAAATGCCTTACCAGCTCTTTCACTTATTTTTTGATAATTTTTTTACATCTTTGTCACTTCAAAAGGAGCTAAAATTGGGGAACATCAAGGCAACTGGTACTATACGTGAAAACCGGATCCCTCAATCTCCATTTAGCAATGCTAAAGTTCTGAAGAAAAAGGCACGAGGTACATTTGAATGGGGTGTTGCGGATAATGAAATCGCTTTATGCAAATGGAATGACAACAGCGTTGTTACTTTAGCCACCAATGCATGTTTAGTGTTGCCAGTAAATAAGGTCAAACGATTTTCACAGGCTGAAAAAAGCATGTTTATATAGATCAGCCACAATTTATCAAGGCCTACAACAAAAATATGGGAGGTGTAGACCGTAGTGACCAAAACATAAGCCAATATAGAGTTTCAATACGAGGTAAAAAGTGGTATTTTTCGTTATTTTCCAAATGTGTCGACATGGCCTCACAAAACTAGTGGCACCTCCATAGGAATGATAGTGGTAACCTAGACCAAATTCAGTTTAGGAGGGACCTAGGGACTCAGCTGCTCGAAACGTACAGGAAAACAACTAAGAAAGGACCTTCGAAATTGCCAAAAACCGCGCACCAATTCTCACGTTACGATAGACTAGATCATTTAGTTACATATCACGAGAGTCAGCGAAAATGTGCTGTGTGCCACAAAAAAGCAAATTTTGTGTGCCAAAAATGTGACGTTGGTCTTCATCCAAAAAACTGTTTTGTGGCCTATCATACTAATTAATTTTTAAGTTTGAGTTTTAAGTATTTTGCCAAGCATTTTGTAAGATATATAAAAATATTTTTAAATCTTTATTTATTTTTCTAATAGTAGCCCTTTATCCTACCCGGCGGGTCCTTTTTGCCCACAAATCTGTTTTCTACCTGTGTAAGTAAAGGGGTGCGTTAATCTTACTGGTATTTTGCCCACAGTAGCATTCAGGTACCTAAACCCGCAAATTACATCCGCCCACAAATAGGTACCTACCTGATTATTAATAATTCTAATAGGTACTTACTTTGGGTGTTTACTGTTTATATTTCAGTCAGTTTTTATACGTTGATGATTGTAATTCGAGTGTTTATAAACAATAATTATTTCTATAATGTCAGCTACATTGATTAAAAGCACACGCGGGAAAGATGTACTCCTTTTGGAGAATTTTACGTTTGCCAAAGATAGAGAAATGAAAAGTGGAGAAGTTTCTTGGAGATGCTCCCAAAGAAAAACAAATGCTTGTAATGCCACTGTATTTACAATTGGTCCTGAACTTTTAGTATCCAGAGGCAACCTAATTCATAGCCATGAAGCAAATGAACCGAAATTAAACAGGAAAATTATTTCTAATTCGTGTAAGCGAAAAGCAGTTGATGATATTTCGGAAAAACCTTCTAAAATTATCCGTAAAGTACTTGCTACTAATTTACCAGAGTCACTAACTACAATTGATGTACCCTACATAAGAAAAACTATATACAACAGTCGTCGCAAAATACTACCAGGTCCATTACCTACAAATATACAAGAAGTGCATGATGCAGTTGACTTATATTCTAATACATTTAAAACCAGTAAAGGTGAACATTTTCTTTTAATAAATAGCAGAGAAAATAATATTATTGTATTTACATGTGAGACAAATATTCGTACTTTGTGTAAAATGAACGTCTTGTATATGGATGGAACATTTTCGTATTGTACAAAGTTTTTCCTACAATTATTTACCATTCATGGGCTGTGTAATGGACAATATGTGCCCCTGGTATATTGTTTATTACCAAACAAATCTACCGATATATACAAACATTTGTTTTCGTTATTGCATTATAAAATTTTGGAAACTTACAGTATTGCTTTAAATCCATCTAAAGTGTTCGTTGATTTTGAAATAGCAATTCATAAGGCGTTAATTTACATGTGGCCTAATACAGTAATCAATGGCTGCCGATTTCATCTACATCAAGCGTGATATCGTAAAATTCAGTCTCTGGGATTAATGACTGAATATACAACTAACAATGATACCGGAAAATGGCTTAAAACATCATTTGGGTTGACATATTTAAACGCCGATGAAGTTGGAGACTGTTTTGCGTTTGACTTAATGGCAAGTAAACCAGAAAATGCCGTTCTCGATAGGTATGCCGATTACCTATTAGAAACATATATTGAAGAAAATTCTACATTTCCTCCAAGTATATGGGCAGAAAAAACAGCTTCAATTACAAGAACTACAAATGCCTGTGAGTCGTTTCATTCAAGGTTTAATTCTTCATTCTACTGTACACATCCTTCTGTATATATTTTTATAGAAAAGCTTAAAGACTTTCAAATCGACACGTATGTCACAATACAAAGCTTAAGTATACCTAAGAAAATCAAAGACAAAAGTGTAAAACAAAAAATTCAGTGTTTAGAAAAATTTATACAGCGATTTGATCTGCAGCAAATCAGCAGATTAGAGTATATAAAATTTGTATCACATTTATCCCTCCCAGTTGAAAAATATGTAAATAAAATATAAATATATAAAAAATATAATATAACTTATGTATACTTACTTTTTTATAATAATAAAAATTAGTGTTTAATATAATTTTTAGTTTAATTAATAATGTGTTTTTACTTTTCGATAATATATAAAAAATAATAAATGAAAGATATATCTATTATGATTTATTCAGTTAGAAATAAATTTGGGCAAATTACCTCCGCCCATCCTACCGTCCTTTTTTTTTTTTAAAAAATGGAAATGATTTTTTCTCGACTTATGGGACCTTCTATTAACCGTTTTTGAGAAAAAATTATACAAAATCGGAAAAAAATAGTTTTAGGGTCAAATAATAGTGGTGAAGTTTGATCGGGCTCAGGGAGACAAGGGAGAAGCACCAAAGTAAATAGGGAACTACTTAATAGCTTATTGTGAATTATTATGAAAACGGCCCTGCTGTGATACTGATAAATATCTAGAGATGTGCACATTGCATGAAATCAATTAAAATTCCCACAATTGCCGTAAATTATGGCTAATTAGCGAATTAAATGACTTCCAACAAATAAATAATTTCTACGTGATAAGCCAACGTTTTGTAAGTTAGAGTACACAATGTTTAAATGGACTGTAAAATGGAGAACATTGAAAATAATTGTAAACAATTATAAATTAAAACTAAAATAGCCAGGTACGTTTGAATTATTGTGTTTTTGGAAATTATCTAACCGTAAAATTAGAAGTTGGAATTTATAGAATTCTGACTCACATAAATGAATTAATGCATGTATTATACGAGGGTTGATTGGATAATAGATATGTTGTAAGTAGATGAAATTGTTAATATTGAAGAAAATTTATTAATAGTTAACAAATAACTGTTGGATATGACTTAAGTTTTAAAATTTTAATATTAGTAAAAACCATTAATTAGTAATAAAATGACATTTAATCAATCCCACATAAAATATTTATTTAAATGATTGACAACAGGTTTCGGCCTTAGTGCATCATTAGGTTTACAAATTAGAAGTAAAAAATGCTGTTAAAAAACAATTATGTATAATTTGTGTTACATACTTAAAAAGTTACAATACTGATACCTCTTAAATAGTAGTTTGTACAACAATAGTAGATATAGCCAGTTATGGCACAAAATATCGACAATGCGATACGGACAATCCACTCGAGATGTACATTATATTTTTTCTACGACCCACTAACGAAAATATAAAATTTTTAAAAATCATTATGTAAAGTAATTAATTTAAAAATAACTTATGACTTTTACTAATTTATAAAATAAATTATGCTTCACATTCTTGTTAGTGGAAATAAAGATAACCACGTAGTATACCTATGTTATGCCGCTGACCCACATGTTTAGATTTGAAATTTTACGTCACTCTCTATCGCCGCCTGTCTATAATACTCATTACTCATTACCAATTGTTGTGTCGCCTGATTCACATCGAAAAACCGACCACATTCCAGCGATTATAAAAACTATAGAAAATTGTATTAGGAATACGATAAATTCAAAAAGAAATGAAGGAATTCAGAGCACAAGTAGAAGAATAATGTTTTTCTTTTTATTTAACTGATTTTTAGCTTGCAGAAGATTTTATGTGTAAATTTCTGCATTTAGACGACAAATAAATATACAGAAGTTAGGTGTGTTAAGATTATGTGTTAACGGTACAGTCATTCATAAAATCCGTCTGCAAAACTAAAAATGCTACTTAATGTGCAAATTTCGCAAAACTTTGATGAGGGCAGATACTACTTTATGTGTAAATTCTGCATTATAGACAAAGACATGTACAGATAAGGCAACTTTATGTGTTATCTCTGATTTTATACTAGTACAGGTTTGAGAATGGTTTTCTTCATAATTTAATTGATTTTTAGCATGTAAAAGATACTGCTTTATTGTATATTTCCGAATTTAGACGAAGATACAATCATTCATATAAGCCAAATGCAGAGTAAAAAATGCGACTTTATGTGCAAATTTCGCAAAACTTTTGTGGCGAAAGATACTACTTTATGTGTAAATTCTGCAAATAACTATACAGAGGAAGCTACTTTATGTGTTAACTCTGATCTAATACTTACATTATGCAAGCCCAGCTAACTGCAACGCGAAAAATGCTACTAAATGTGTAAATTTTGTGAAATTTTGATCGATAAGATACTATTTTATGTGTAAATTATTAAAGCCAAATAAATAAACAGAGAAGGCTACTTTATGTGTTAACTCTGATCTTATACTTATAAACTGCAAAAAATGCGACTTTATGTGCAAATTTCGCAAAAATTTTGTGGCGGAAGATACTACTTTATGTGTAAATTCTGCAAATAATAAATAACTATAGAGAGGAGGCTACTTTATGTGTTAACTCTGATCTAATACATTATGCAAGCCTAGCTAACTGTAACTCGAAAAATACTACTTAATGTGTAAATTTTGTAAAACTTTGGTCGAGAAGATACTATTGCAAGTGTAAATTTTTCATTTAAGCCAAATAAATGTACAGAGAAAGCTACTTTATGTGTTAACTCTGATCTCATACTTATAAACTGCAAACTCGGCTAACTGCAAGTCAAAAAATGCTACTTAATATGTAAATGTTGTAAAACTTTGGTTGAAAAAATACTATTTTATGTAAAAGTTCTGCATTTAAGGCAAATAAATCTACAGAGTAGGCTACTTTATGTATCAGCTCTGATCCTATACTTATAAACTGCAAACTTTGCTAATTGCAACGCGAAAAATGCCTCTTAATGTGTAAAGTTTGTAAAACTTTGGCTCTAGAAGATACTATTTCATGTGTAAATTCTGCACTCAAGCCGAATAAATATACAGAGTAGGCTACTTTATGTGTTAACTCTGATCTTATACTTATAAACTGCAAACTCGGCTAAATGCACCGCGGAAAATGATACTTATTGTGCAAATTTTAATGTGTAAATTCTGCATAGAGTTGCAAAATAAATGTACAAAGGAGGCTACTTTATGTATTAACTCTGATCTTATACTTAGTCCAGCTAACCGCTCCGTGAATAATTCTACTTAATGTGAAAATTTCGCAAAACTTTGGCCACAAAAGATAATATTTCATATGAAAATTCTGCATTATAAACAAATAAATGCACAAAGGAGGCTGCTTTATGTGTTAAATCTAATCTTACACTTATAAGATACTGCCGGGCTAACCGCAATGCAAAAAATGATACTTAAAATGAAAACTTCAAAAAACTTTGGAAGCAGAATGTAGGTACTATGCAAACTCTGCATTATAGACAAATAAATGTCTGGTAACTCTAGTCTTATGCTTATAAAATGCAAGGACGCAAAAATGCTACGCAAAGCTCATTGATTATATTACTGTATGGGTAAATCCTGCACCTTAAAAAAAATGCTTCTTTATGTGCATATGATTAAGCCATTGAATAAATATAGAATTAAGTTGATTTAGAATCAGAATCTAGGAGGTATATACATTAAACTCGTTATCTTCACCAGAACAGACGTTCGAATAGTAAGGATCAAATTCAGTATCAGGATATTCTGGGAGCAGACCCTTATCGCAACATCTCTCTCGGAAAACCAATCAACGAAGAAATGGTAAAAAGTTGGGAAAATATTTGTAAGACGGTTTGGAGAATGGCAAAATATCAAAGTTTTTTTGCGAAATCAAAATCTGAAATACTTTCACTTGGGTCCTTCACCTTAAACTTCGAACCAAAAAGTTAAGTGACTAATCACGTCATCAAATAAAACCGACAGCTATTTATATATACTGCAAGACCAACTTGAAAGGTGATGGGAAGTTTAGCTGAACCTCTATAAGCTAGGTTTGGAGGGAACAGAAATAGACGCATCAGAACAAATGCAAATGTAACAAAAGTATTATCAGACATCTATCATAGAATATATGCATCGTAGGCACCTTATATATCCGTCTTTAAACACAAATGTGAAAACTATGATAGAAAAGGCAGATATCGATTGTTTTTCATTTTGGAAAGAATCTTGTAGAGATATGGAAGTTAGATAAAGCATTTGAAAAACTAACATACATTTAATTTAAAGGCACCAACTAAAAGAAAACAATAATTTTAATCAGTCTTTAAACTTCAGGCTACTACTTCTAAATAGCGACTAAAGAAAACCAGGACAGAGAAAGAGCAGGAAAAATAAAAAAAAACCCAAAGGACGAACCAACAAGTATTCAGAAAAACAGAGAGAGGAGAAAAAGTTATTAGGGAAGGAAATAAAGGTAAGAGAGATTTTTGGTAGACTAAATAAATTTGTAAAACATGTGGCCCAACTTATCTAATGATAAGGTCCCAAGATATGTTAAAGGCTTTAAATTAATCTTTAAAACACAAAAGAGCTTTTACCAAAGCAAAGTATTAAAAAAAAAACGAAAATTACTTACGAATTTGAGTGTCTTACATTTGGTTTGACCATTTACTCCATACGTTTCATATATTTTTGCAAACACTTTAAAACCGGTAGTGCGTCAACTAAGGCTTTCGGAAATAACCTTAATGATTTCCTTATTACATCTAAATCTAGTAATGAATGTCTCAAACATTGTAATACAACGGTTGATTCTTTACAATCTCTATGACTCATCATAAAAAAAAGTGTGCGAGAACTCGATTGTTACGTAGCTCATGCATTTCTTGTATAAGTACTAAAATTAGAAAGACCAAGCAGAAGGCATAGTGATTGTATCAAAATGGGAAACTCAACCATCCCATGTTATAAAAAAAATAAATGAATAAATAAATGCTTTTTACGGTACATGTCAACATTAAACCTAGTTATTCACTGCAGCAAACCTTCATTTAAAACTTTTTATGACCAGAGTTCTGCCCTAGCTCTCATTATAAATAGTCCCTAAACTTTCATCATAGAAATCCTGAATAATAAAAGAAAATGTATATTAGGAAATTTCTAAAAGGTTCATCCTATTTTGCCAAAATGTATTCAAACTTGAGATCAAAACAAAGTTTTTAAATATTTCAGTAGTTTTTTTTTACTTGAAAAACTTAAAACAGCTAAGAGCCAAACTTGTTATGCTTGTAGCCCAACGGGTATAGACTTTCTCAAAAATTAAAGTTAAAAATGTCAAGGTGGAAGCTAACAATATACAAATTTTCATTGACGAAATGCTAAAACTTCGACTCCACAACGAGCCCAGTCTTTATTAGTATTTTCATTCCCCCATGAATTATCTCAATTTATGCTTATCAAAAACAATTTTTATTTTATAGGGAAAAAAAAACAAAGTCTCACAGGTCTTCAGGACCTTTTATTCTAACCACTAACGGTCCAGTCCATCCAGTATCTCCCAAAACAATTAGGTTGGTAGCGCAAGCACTTAGTACATATGCGTATGTACCTCAATAATAATCTGCGTCAATAACGAAACCATTAGAAAAATTGTAGGACAAAGAGTAGTGTTTAACAAGTTTTACAATTAAGACGTAAAACCAACGTTCGCAAAAGTATTAAAAAATTATAAAACTGGATTGATAAAATTCAATATTATTCTTTGTTACGTTGGTTAATGATTATTATTAATTATTGTTAATTTTGTGGGAAATTTATAGTATAATTTTTTTTGCATATTCTATTGTATACATTTACGTAGAAAGCAAAAATCTAGTTTTATTTTGAATAGAACATCCTCTAAATAACTACATGATTATCTTTATTTCCACTAACAAGGATGTGAAGCATAATTAATGGATCAAACGACTTACCTGAAGGAAGTTCGATCTTAATTATGCGAGCATCCTTGTTAGTGAAAATAAAGTCCCACTTCCACCATATTTATGTTATTTTTAACCCCAAACTCCTAGGCTCCACAACAGGTAATGAGTAATGTAGACAGGTAGCGATAGAGAGTGACGTAAAATTTCAAATCTAAACATGTGGGTCAGCGGCGTAACATAGGTATACTACATGGTTATCTTTATTTCCACTAACAAGGATGCTCGCATAATTAGAATCAAACTTCCTTTAGGTAAGTCGTTTGATCCAGTAAATAAACTTGAAAAAAAAATTAATATAATTAGTCTCGAATCCTAGATTTGAACGCGAAACCTATCGCATAGCAGCTAAATACGCTACTCTCATCTCCATCGACACACCTAACAATACTTATAATTAAATTGAATTTATATAGTTTTATTAAAATTTATGATTTATTTGTAAAGGAGAATATCTGGTGAAATGCTAATATTTATAGATTCTTAGCAATAATGACTCATTTTAAAGCATATTTAATCTCAATAACTAAAAAATATAATAAGTTTGACAGAATTGTCACTAATTTAAAATTAAAAAAAAAAAAAAAAAAATAGCAGCCGGGTCACCAAATTATGAACAGTGACTGGTGGATTTTATCTTTGTGTATTGTTATTACTGTGTAGAAAGGATATGAAATATATTTGTTCGGTTGAACTTTTTCGTTTTGTACTTTGTGCATAAAATAGCTAATATCCATGTGGGTGTAGAAAAATACTTTGTCCAAAAATGTTTAAATAAGAATCTTCCTATGGAAAGGGTGCAACTACGATTTTGTTGTGGGAATAGTACAACAAAAATATTCAAAGAAATCAACAAAGTGTGACAGGCTTCTGGTTCACCTACAGTGAATTACAAAGTCTGTATGGCGCTAGGATAGTAAATACAGAATAGAGGTTCCTCGGGCGCCAGTTTTCGTAACACAGTTTGCTCTGCGACTCTGTAGTATACCAGAGTATACTCAAGATCTAAAATCTAAAAATCCTGAAATACATCATTGTTTATTTATGATGAGTAGCTACAATTCTAATTTTAGAGTTCCTACCTTTAAAAAATCTATACTCCTGTAATAATTGACATTATTATTGGAAAATATAAAGAATTTACTAAAAATTCTAAAAAAGTATTTTAATGTTTTAAATTAAAAAGGAACACACGTATGAAAATAAAACAAATAATCATGTTATCACTCTAGTTAATGATTTATATTGAACTAGAAAATTCAAGGTAGAGCGTGACATTTTGAAAAGTACAACTATCACGTAAATTTTGGTATATATAGAGAGACGTGACAGGAAGAAAAGAATCTGGAGTGCAGAACTCCAGAACCTTCGCCGAGGGGCGAGAGCTCTCGTTTTTTTGGACTCTTTAAGTCCCAAAAACAAAGTAATGCGTAAAGTTTTTGTGCAGCGATTTGTGAATTATGGGTAAATATCTTCAACCTATTTTTTAAAGAGTTTTATTTGATAATTTATTGATTTACATATAACTGCCAATTTTACATTTTCGTCCCGATTATCATATTTATCTTATATAATTTTTTATATTATTATGTAATTAAAGTTTTCCAGTGCTATTTATAATTGTGAATAAGTCCAAACTAATTAAGTTTTCATTTAGTGTCATAAATCTTTATTCAAAGTTTGGATATATTATCAAATAGTGCTTTATTCCATAATTATAATTTGAGTAATTTATTCGTTAGAATACTAGTCACTTTTGTACTTTAAATATATACATTTGTATATTTTTAATACTTTTTACACTGAGGGATATTTTTTGCTGCGGTAGCAAAAAATGTATTAACCCTTAAAAAACTATTAAAATAGGCGACAGCCAAAGTACTTTGCTACAGTTAAAAAATTCACTTTTTTGGAATTACTTTTTAGTCCCTAAAAATGTTCTTTTTAGTTTTTATTAATTTTAGTGGATAGAAAGTAAAATTTTACTCACTAAAAAGTAGTTTTTTGTGGTTAAAAAGTAGATTTTTAGTGGTTAAAAAATTTTTTTCTTGCAGTTAAAAAGTATTTTGTTATCTTTAACACGTAGATTTAATTATTAAAGAGTTATTTTTAATCTATTAAAAATAGTTTTTAGTGGTTAAAAATTATATTTTTAGTGGTTAAAAAGTAGTTTTTAGTGGTAAAAAGTAGTTTTTATTGGTTAAAAATTAGGTACTGTTTAAGAAAGTACTTTTGTGCGATTAGAAAATATTCTTTTTACCTTTAAAAGGTAGTTTTAGTTGATAAAGAATTAATTTTTACCCTTAAAAAATAGTTTTAAGTATTTAAAAAGTAGTGTGTAGTGGTCTTAGATTAAAGAGACCGAAGATGTAACATTGCACACTGCGCATGTTGTCTATTTTAAGCCAAAGTAACCCACCAATTGAAAATCATTGTTGCACGACGCCACCCGAATTGCTCCGATTTCCATTCAGCGATCACCTCCACCTGAGTTTAATCACCATTGACAGCTGTTTTTTGTTTTATTTGTTGGTATTTTAGCAATTTAAAGTGTTCTAGTTATTCAATTTCAAGTTCAAAATGTCACGATGTATCTTGAAAAATTGTATGTACTTATAATACAAGTACTACTGTTATGAATATATTCGTTTTCAGCGGTAAATATTTATTAACGTTTTGACATAAAGCGCAATAATTCTCTGGGCTGAATACTTCAGATCCGCATTAAGGGGTTTCAATAAATATTAAGCATCAGAAATCAGATTTCATATTACTTACATAAATTTACAAAAGGGTAAAATTTTGAACATTTAATTTAAATAAATAGTAAATAGGCATTATTGCTAACGAAATTTTTCATTTAAAAAGTAGTTTTATAAGAATGTTTTCTAAAGGTAGTTTTTAGCCCTTTTTGGTAAATAAATAAGAGGTAAAGAATCATAGTTGCTAGCTAAATTTTATTTTTATAAGGTATTTTTATAAGAATATTAGATGAAATACAGGATAACCTACTTAAAATTTCAAGGTTCATCTTATTTGCGGTCAAATCGAAAGTGACATTGAATTTTCAGTCTTAAAACAAAGTAATCTAGTATAAGACCAAAAAAAATACTAAAGTTACAGGAGTTAGGTCCGATTCCACCGTTGTGTTAAACGGAGATTAAAATGACAGTGTTAATGTAAAAATGTCATTTTAAACTTCGTTTAATACAACGGTGGAATCGACCCTTAGTCACGTTAATAAAATGTTACATTACAAACCCCTAAACAACTCGAACATAATTTTCGTTTACTAAAAAAAATCTAAAATTTAGCAATATTTATTCATTATACAATCGAATGCGATTTCAAAGATAACTGGATCAAAAAATTGGAATCTCTAAATTTTGGAGCTAAATGCTCAGATAAAAGCAAGCGACCGATAGGGGTTACAAAAATAATCGATTTATCGATAATTCTGAAATTTTTTAATGAAAATCGATTTATCCGCTGTTTTTAATCAATTATTTTCGTTTTTTTTAAGATAATGTATTAATCGATTTTAAAAGAAATACAAAAAAAAGTAGATTTATTCAAAATAATCGATTTATCGTTTAATCGGTTTTTTTAATTATTTGATTATTTTCGATTTTTCGAAGATATTATATGAACATAATCGATATTTTTGTTATTTTTTTAAAATTATCGATTTATTGGATAATCAGCTTTTTAATAATCAATTATTTTCGATAATCGAATAATCAATTTCAAAGGAAATATGAAAAAAGGATTATTAGAAAATAATAGATAATTCGTTTTATTTTTTGGAAAATCGATTTATCATAGAATCGGCTTCTTAATTAATTGGTTATTTTCGATTAGGCGATTATTTTGGAATTATCGATTATTTTCGGTATTTCAAAGATAATCAAATTAACGATTTTAAAGGAAATACAATAAAAATAGATTATTAATAATAATCGATTGATCAAAAATAATCAATTATTTAAAATAATCGATCATTCTGTTTTTTTTTAAATCGATTTATCAGTTAATCGACTTTTTAATTAATCGATTATTTTTAGAACCGTCGGTGTAGATATGAATTGTACCTGCCACTTCTGGCTCTTCTATTTGTTCTATTGTAACTTTATATGGCTAATGGAAGATACATCTCGGTGAGATGGAGTCCATGTTCGCTTGAAGCAGTGGAAGCGTATCGAGTGCCACCTGCCAAAACTGACGTCTCGCTTCACAAGATCCTACATCAGGTTCTATTCCAACCGTACGGAGGCATGTCATTGTCATCAGAGCAACCTCCTTGATGTAAATATCAAGGAGAGTGAGACTAAGAATGATTTCCATCGCTCTGGTCGATGTTGTTGTCATGGCTCCTGTTATGTTGAGACATGCTGTTCTTTGAATTTGTTCTGGTTTACGGATAGCTGTTAATTTTTGGGTTTCCGGTACCCAGACAACTGCACTGTATGTTAGCATAGGTCTTATGATAGCCATGTAAGTCCATGCAATGACTCTGGGAGAGAAACCCCAGGTGCGTCCCACGGTTCGGCGGCATTGTTTATAAGCAATGTATGCTCTTTTAACTCTATTTTCTAAATGCGAGTTCCATGGTAACTTGCTGTCAAAGGTGAGACCTAGGTACTTCACCTCTGTCGCAAAGTTTAGTTTTGTGTTTAGGAGTTCTGGAGGTTTTAATTCCATTTTCGTCCTCTTCCTTGTGAAAAGGACCATTTCTGTCTTCTAAGGATTGATAGACAGTGAATGGTCCTTGCACCACTGTTTTATAATTTTTAGAGCTACTTGCAAATTAGTTATTCTTGTGTAGAATCGATAAATGATAGAATTTATATTTTTATTTCGTCTATAATTATAATTAATTTGTTAATTTAAATAATACTTATGAAGTCAATTTAATTACGAGTATTAAGGCAAATAAAATAAACGCGTAGATGGTTTTGTGGTCAGGCTGCTTGCCTTCCATACGGAAGACTTGAGTTCAGTTCTCAGATGAAGAAAAATTAATTGAATTTTTTTTCTTTTTTATTTTTGTTTATTTGATTTTATAAATTAGTAAAAGTCATAAATTATTTTTAAAATATTTATTTTATCTTAATAACTTAAAATAATTTTTAATATTTGTAGATTTTCGTTAGTGGGTCGCAGAAAAAATATATTGTACAACTCGAGTGGTTTGTCCATATCGCACTTAGAAGATTGTCGTGCGATATGGCCATCATATTCACTCTTGTTGCACGGGCGGAGGTAATTTGCCCACAAAATATTTAAAGCTGCTAATCCTATAGGTAATTTGCCCACAGCAAGTAAAAGGTCATCTTAATCCTGTTGGTATTTTGCCCAAATTTATTTCTAACTGAATAAATCATAATAGATATATCTTTCATTTATTATTTTTTATATATTATCGAAAAGTAAAAACACATTAATCATTAAACTAAAAATTATATTAAACACTAATTTTTATTATTATAAAAAAGTAAGTATACATAAGTTATATTATATTTTTTATATATTTATATTTTATTTACATATTTTTCAACTGGGAGGGATAAATGTGATACAAATTTTATATACTCTAATCTGCTGATTTGCTGCAGATCAAATCGCTGTATAAATTTTTCTAAACACTGAATTTTTTGTTTTACACTTTTGTCTTTGATTTTCTTAGGTATACTTAAGCTTTGTATTGTGACTTACGTGTCGATTTGAAAGTCTTTAAGCTTTTCTATAAAAATATATACAGAAGGATGTGTACAGTAGAATGAAGAATTAAACCGTGAATGAAACGACTCACAGGCATTTGTAGTTCTTGTAATTGAAGCTGTTTTTTCTGCCCATATACTTGGAGGAAATGTAGAATTTTCTTCAATATATGTTTCTAATAGGTAATCGGCATACCTATCGAGAACGGCATTTTCTGGTTTACTTGCCATTAAGTCAAACACAAAACAGTCTCCAACTTCATCGGCGTTTAAATATGTCAACCCAAATGATGTTTTAAGCCATTTTCCGGTATCACTGTTAGTTGTATATTCAGTCATTGATCCCAGAGACTGAATTTTACGATACCACGCTTGATGTAGATGAAATCGGCAGCCATTGATTACAGTATTAGGCCACATATAAATTAACGCCTTATGAATTGCTATTTCAAAATCAACGAACACTTTAGATGGATTTAAAGCAATACTGTAAGTTTCCCAAATTTTATAATTCAATAACGAAAACAAATGTTTGTATATATCGGTAGATTTGTTTGGTAATAAACAATATACCAGGGGCACATAGTGTCCATTACACAGCCCATGAATGGTAAATAATTGTAGGAAAAACTTTGTACAATACGAAAATGTTCCATCCATATACAAGACGTTCATTTTACACAAAGTACGAATATTTGTCTCACATGTAAATACAATAATATTATTTTCTCTGCTATTTATTGAAAGAAAATGTTCACCTTTACTGGTTTTAAATGTATTAGAATATAAGTCAACTGCATCATGCACTTCTTGTATATTTGTAGGTAATGGACCTGGTAGTATTTTGCGACGACTGTTGTATATAGTTTTTCTTATGTAGGACACATCAATTGTAGATAGTGACTCTGGTAAATTAGTAGCAAGTACTTTACGGATAATTTTAGAAGGTTTTTCCGAAATATCATCAACTGCTTTTCGCTTACACGAAATAGAAATAATTTTCCTGTTTAATTTCGGTTCGTTTGCTTCATGGCTATGAATTAGGTTGCCTCTGGATACTAAAAGTTCAGGACCAATTGTAAATACAGTGGCATTATAAGCATTTGTTTTTCTTTGGGAGCATCTCCAAGAAACTTCTCCACTTTTCATTTCTCTATCTTTGGCAAACGTAAAATTCTCCAAAAGGAGTACATCTTTCCCGCGTGTGCTTTTAATCAATGTAGCTGACATTATAGAAATAATTATTGTTTATAAACACTCGAATTACAATCATCAACGTATAAAAACTGACTGAAATATAAACAGTAAACACCCAAAGTAAGTAACTATTAGAATTAATAATAATCAGGTAGGTACCTATTTGTGGAGGGATGTAATTTGCGGGTTTAGGTACCTGAATGCTACTGTGGGCAAAATACCAGTAAGATTAACGCACCCCTTAACTTACACAGGTCGAAAACAGAGATTTGTGGGCAAAATGGACCCGCCGTGTTGCACAAACTACTACGTATTCTTGTCTTGAAAACTTCGTAATGGTTTGCTTAAACATAACCAAATAAAAATTGTGCGTTCATATTAAAGATAAAACAAACTTTTATCAGTATATAAACTTCAACTCTTCTCTATCTTCGGTATCCTCCAGTGACACTACCAGCGTTTCAGTCGCCGTTCTCCATATTCCTCCCCATAGCCTCCACTCTCCACTCGCCACTTTCCAGGTTAGTAATTAGCGGGTGTAGACGCGTCGCTAGTGTTGTCTGGTGCTTTGTACACGAGACAATCGCTTTGTTGCCGTTGTTAAATTATGTATTAATTAAAATGTTGATGAATTACATGATTGTGCTCTACTTGGGTCGCGGTTATTATAAATTTCGCCTTTGTGCCTCTCTAGCACGGAGGAGAGAATCTGTAAGCATATACCAACGAACCGGGCAGACGTATTCTGTTTCGAGATCACGTGCGACGAAAATTAATTACACATTCTTTACCTATATGTGGAGAGAATTAGGTAAATGGGTGTTTAAAAATATGGAACCAGTTCATTATTTCAATATCAGAGATAATGTTATTAACAAAAGAAAAACACACTCCACATGTGTTATTCCTTGTTATTGTTAAGTTTTGCACGGCAATGTGAAATATTGTTATAAAAAATTAGTATTTAAATGGCAATGTTAAAAAGCTATCAAATATATTTTTAATTTCTAATGATCTTTCAATTTCCTTTACAATTTATATTAAGGAGTTACACCACCACATAATAATAACTGATTTTTATTTTAAAAGTATATAACAATGACTTAAAATCTACAAACTACCGTATATTATACTGATTTGATAATTTTTTGTTTCCACAACACCCTGTAACAGGTAGCTCAAAATTTTTTTCACGTTAATTTTATTTTAATTTTGTTGATTTCGATTCTGGATTAGGTTCCCTCACTTTCATGTTATCGTTCAATAATTTCGATAAAAAAAGAAAGAAAAATAAACAAACACATACTATACCATTTTCTATATAAATTTCTAAATTTCAACTTTATTTATCATCTATATTCTTTGTCTGTTTAGTCTCATGACACTTATTAGAATTTAGGTACTAAAAAAAATATCATAAAATTTATTAATTTTAATTTAACTTGGTTCTTCTCTCTTGTCTCTTCCCTCTTGTCTTTTTTCCTGTCAGCCCTAAATTACCTAAATTACCTTCTTATTTACTGTTTAAAAAAAAATACAACAATTTATTTATTTTCTTTACATTATCATTATCACTATCATTATCTCCCCATACAATTTTATTTTTATACAAAACCTGACAATTTATCTGACCATTCTTGATTAATTTTAAAAATCACGCTTCAAAATTTTACATTTCCACGAAACATTAATTTTCTCATCTTCTCAAGACCAAATATCGATTAATAAAATTTTGACCTACCCAAATTACATCATTAACTTTATCATATTAAAATTCCCCAAATTTTATGTTAAATTAATTTATTTTCCATAATAAATTATGTAATACTAAATTTCCAAACAAAAATAATGATTTTATCCAATTTATTGATAGCTGACATTCTACGTTCACTCATTCATTATTCTTAAAGTAGCAAAAGAACCAAAAACAAAGAAAATCACTATACTTAACAAAATTCCAATTAAATCAATTTAAATTCAAATTATTTAAACCTATTTTAAAACAAATTTTAGATATTATTATATAATAAAATAAAATGGCTAACTTCACTTACAAGAAATTCATATTTCATATAAATGTATCCCTAAATTTTTATTTAAATTGTATGACATTTTTATTTAATTTTAGTATTATCCGTAAAATTTATATAAATCATTTATATGGAAGTTATTTCCTCAAATAGGACTTCATTCTATATTTTTTTATTAATTACCCTCAATGCTCGCACTACCACTAATTCTCCTTTCTCAAATAATATCTTCTCTTTATACTTTTATTCATTCCCTTTTAGATATTTTTCAGCCTTTTTCTTGAATCTCTTATTTACTTTTTTGATAATATGATTATAATTTCTTTTAATTTTACTTTCCCACTTTCTTTTGAGACCTAATTTTTTGACTAAAAATGTCGTACATTTTTCAAGATAAAATACTTAAGAGCGATATCCATGCAACACCTAACAGCAAATTCAGATTTAGAACACACTGACAACTTTCAGTGCATCTGAACCCACTTTGGCAACGTTGCTCTATTCCCAGGCTTACACTCCCTTCAATTTATTACTTATAAACTATAGATGATTTAAAATATTAAAAATGCCGATAAATCGCAGGTCCGGTCTAACAAAGAGTATTTCTGTTTTGTTTTCTCGTTTAAAATATTTTTTAAAGGTATAACCTGGTGTAACATTTTCGAAAAAAATTTTTTATAACTAATTTATTTATTTACGAAATATATTTTTAAATATACATATGTACCTATTTCTACATTTTCTTATATACAGGGTGTTTGTTGGTAAGTGTGAATGATTTTAGGGAATGTTTGCCGAAGTTATTTTATAAAAAAAACATAGATCGAAAAAGTCAGTGGCGCAGTACTTTTTTATTAAAAAAGTGGCATTCTCGCACAAACGCCACTGGTACAAGTATAAATATTTGGAACACCCCAAAAAATACTCATTTGCCCCTTCAAAGTTGTTTTGCAAATTTAGAGTAAATATCTTTAAAACTATTAAAAATAATTAATAAAATTTAATAAATTAAAATTTAAACATTCTGTATCTCGGAAACGAAGCATATTTCGACCTACTTTTATAGGAACTTTTTTTAACAAAATAACTTTGATAACAATTTGCAAAAATCGTTCGTACTTATTTACAAATACCCTGTATAAAAATACGTTTTTTAAATAATAACCCATTTGATACTAGTTTGTGCAACAACAGTGGACAATCCACTGGAGTTGTACAGTATGTTTTTTTCTACGACCCACTAACGAAAATCTACAAATTTAAAGTATTATTTTAGGAAAAGACAAAATAATTTATGACTTTACTAATTTGTGAAATAAAATAAACATAAAAAAATATTTCATTTAATTAGTCCCCAGACCAGATTTGAACTCGGGCCTCTCGCGTGAAAGACAGATGCCGTATCATCATTTTCACCTCCACATTTAAAATTTTAGTTCTAAAAGTAGTAATTAAATTAGTTTCATATAGGTAGTTTAATTCAAATTTAGGATTTTTTAAATTGTGGTCTAAATTAAAATTATTTATGAATCCTACGCAAAAATAACTCATTTTAATGTATATTTAATCTCAATTCCTAAAAAATATACTGACAATTAGTTTGACAGAATTGTCACTTATTTAAAATTTTAAAAATAATAGTTGTTGGGTGTCCAATATATAAACTGTGATTGGTGGATTTCATTTTTTTGCAGTGTTCTCACTACCCAGAATGGATATGAAATATATTCGTTGAGTTGAACGCAATAGTATATTTTTTCGTTTTGTAGTCTGTGCGTGAATAGTAGTTTGTGCAACAAAATTGGATATGATGGCCATATCGCACGAAGACGAAGTTTCAGAACAACGCCGTAGACGGAGTGCTTAATCGTCTGAGTGCGATACAGACAATCCACTCGAGTTGTACAGTATATTTTTTCTACGACACCCTAACGAAATTCTACAAATTTAAAAAAGTAATTTATTAAGACAAAATAAATAATTTTAAAATAATGTATGACTTTTAATAATTTATAAAATAAAATAAACATACAAAAAGATTTAATTTAATTAGTCCCCAGCCATGATTGGAACTCGGGTCTCTCGCTTGGAGACAAACTCCGTGCCGTCGCCACACTTGCCATTATAGTTCTAATACTTGTAATTAAATTAGTTTTATATGGTTTGATTAAAATTTAAGATTTGTTTATAAATTTGGACGAAATAAAAATAGAAATTCTATTACTTATCGATTATACATAAGAAATATTCATTTTTACGTATATTTAATCTCAATAATTCAAAAATATACTGACAGTTAGTTTGACTACATAAAATTTAAAAAATAATAGTAGCCGGGTGACCAATATATAATCTGATTGGTGGATTTAACTGTTTTGCAGTGTTCTTACTAGGTAGAATGAATATGAAATATATTCGTTCAGTTGAACGCAATGGAATACTTTTTTGTTTTGTAGTATGTGCGTAGATTAGCTAATATTCATGTGGGTATAGAAAAAAGCATATCCATGTGGATGTAGAAAATAGTAGTTTGTGTAACATGAGTGAATATAAATTAAATTGATTACATATAGTTTAATTAAAATTTATAATTATTTATTTCTAAATATAGATCAAATAAAACTAGAAATGCTATTATTTATCGATTCTACACAAGTATAACTCATTTTACGCAATAGCATATTTTTTCGTTTTGTAGTCTGTACGTAGATACGCTATCCATTTGGGTGTAGAAAAAATTGTTTTCTAGTACTAAAAATATTTAAAAATAACATTGAGTAAAATGATTTATTATTAGTAAAAGAAGGAATAAAAATAATCATTTTTATTGACTATTGGTCGGATTTCTACTCGGATTTCTACTCAAATTTCTAATATCTAAACCTCTAGTGAAACGTGGATCTAAGATCTCGGGTACTATACAATCTAAATAAAATTGCTTTAGTTTGTTTTCCATATACACCAAAATCTATCATCTTTTTTATTTTTTCTACTAACATACTTAAAGGTATTAAAATAAATAAAAAAAAAAATATTTCGTTTAGTTACGTTAAGTTGCCCCTGAACAATTATTGCATTTTCGCATTATCATTAATAATTGCAAATTTTATTATGTTGTCAACCATTGCTTTTTTCGGAGTCAGTTTTGAAGCAGTGGCAGGATATTTAATTTCGATAATACTGTCTGTTCCTAATAAACCGTCGGAACCTAAAAACCATATTCAGAATCCACAAATAAACCACATTTATTGGATATCCGCTTTAAATTTGTAAATATTGCTTTAAAGGTAAAGGTTTTTTTTTTATTCAATACTTAGTATATTAATTTCCCATATATTTTAACTTTAATGCTTAGAAGGGGTGCTAATGTTTGTCTTTTTCTAAGTAATCTAGCACGATATTTTATAGATTTCCGTCGAAACGGAAATATAATTTTCGGCATTTCCGAAAGTTTTCCCATTTTTATCACAAATTATTATAACTCAGCTTACACATAAAAGTTCATATAAACACATTGACTAAATACGAAACAAAAACACCTACACTTGAACTAAAAAGAATAAAGTTTTTTATTATTTTATTTTATCCCAATTTTCCGGTACTGCATGCACCGCCAACGTCCGCCGCCTTGTTGCCAAATCAATTAATATGGATTGGAATCTTGACAGATTTTCTCAGATTTCCTAATTCAAGGTTTTCAAAAAATATACGCTTTGGACAAAAAAGTGTATTGGAAAGAATTAGCTGATTTTTATATAACAATTCCCGGTAAAGACTCCTTTTTGCAATAATTTTCATAATTTGTATAGAAATAATTAAAAAATTAGTTTTTCTGAATTCGGACTCTACAGCGGAGTTCTCTATCATTTGCTTAGTAGGTATACCAAATTTTATAAAAAAATATTAAAAACTGAGAAAGAGAACCTTGAAGTCGTTTTAAGCCTGTTTCTAACCATGGATATCGCTCTTAAGAAAAATTTCAATTTGGCACAACTTCACAGAAGTGAAAGCGGGACCAAACCATAAATTCAGATAAATGAATCAGAAAGTTATACAAGTGACTTAGATTTAAGTAAAAGTGACAATGAAACTAAACAAAGTGATAATAAATTGGTTGGAAATACAGACAAAGAGTATGATAGCGAGGCTGGAAGTAATTGAAGAAGACGAATGTAAAGAAGGTTGAAGAAATTGGAAACCGAATGAACAAGATTTTTTTTTAATTTTCATTTACAGCCGAAAGTGGTTGTAAAGCCCCAGTAAATAGATCTGTCACAGAAAATTAAATTTTTCAGTTATTTTTTTACAGCTCTTTTAATAAAACAGATTGTAATAGAAACGAATTGTTATGCCGTGAAGACATTAAAAAAAAAACCCCATTACAAAAATGTTCATTATGGTGTTACCATTGCAGAAATGGAGGTATTTTTGGGTGTTCTTGTGAAATACGGCTGTGCTAATAAATCATCTACAAAAGATTATTGTGGACCTTTTTTCAAAACAACTCCAAAATATTTTGAGCTTTTCTCTTGACTCCTCCAGCTCATTCTGTACAAAATAATTTTACCCGAAAAACAATAGTAAATAACGTAGTCGATACATCGACAATAAATGTAGAGAATATTTTATGCCTGTTCCAAAAACAGAAGTGGACGAAAGCGCAGTTGGCTTGAAATGAAGAATAGTCTTCAACAGGGGCGGTTTCTCCATTGGTTCATTTGTGCAGTGAACACCCAGTTAAATTTCATAAAAACACATAATTTTAATATTACATAAATAACATAAAAATATAAATTTAATTTTAATATTTTTATTTTCGTACCTGTAAATATATATTTTTTTGTACATCATTGTCCTCTGGCTGATCGCGTCTCTGTGTCACAGTATACCTAAGTATACTGTGTCTGTGGCGCAATATGATGAGTAAGCCTAACACGAGTGAGACGATATGCCGAATGCATATAGCTAAAAAGAGAAGACAACACGCCAACAGATCCTTCAAACTGTCAAAGAACACATTAATTGGCGCGCCGCTCACAAACAAGGTTGTCAAACCGGTGTTGCCAGTCTAGTACAATTCACACGTTCGTTTGATCTGTCTACATGCACAGCATAATTTTTTAAATAACCATAGGAATAGAGTAAGGGTTATATTTTAATATTTTATTATTTCATTTATTTTATTTTGCATAATAATTATTTTTCTGTAATTATATTTGACCATAAATATGAGGTACGAAAAACTGGCTGAACACTAGTTCTTTTTGGTCTTAATAGGTTGGCAACATTTTTCGTTAGAAATTTGTCAGTTCTATGATCGCACAGTCACTAAAAAAAAACTTGTTTTTTCGGCTCTTTCCGATTTGATTTTTGGAGAAGATGGCCGTTGGGATTTTGCTCCGCATTGTGTTAAATAGTGTTGAGTAATAATTAGTTTTAGAGCTTTCTGTTTTGTCCAAGTTCCCCCGTGCCAATATTTATGTTACTTTTATTTTGAATGAACCTGGTTTTTGACCAAAATTTGAGGCAAGTGAGATGCCGAGAGATACTTTCTTTCACGTGTTGCTGGATCCCGGTAGCAGAAAAAATCCTCAAAAGAGGTATGTCATTTCCTTTGCTGCTCCTGCATTTTCTTTGTCTGGCAGAACACTCATATTTTTATATATATATATATATATATATATATATATATATATATATATATATATATATATATATATATATAGGGTTCTTCCCGTGGATGAACAAGAGAGCCACATCAACCGTGTGTGGTTATTCTCAGAAAGCTAGCGAATGAAATTCTGTCTTGCCAATACGCTGGTCCGTTTTATTTACCCTGGGAAGCAGAGATTTCTTTTTTATTTCAAACGTTCTTACGATCGATGGTCCCGTGCCCCAAGCAGTACTGTAACGTGATGAGCTTCGGTGTGCAGTGTGTAGCCTAACAGAGGGCTCTTTCTAGTACCGCTGTAAGACCTAGGATTATATTTTGGTATCTATTATTTTTTCTTTAATTTTAACAATATGTTCGCAATGTCTATTTAGAGAGTTTACTTATATTTTGAAACGGGTGTTTCTTTATTTTCTGTATGATTAGTTTTAAGAAAACTTTTTGTTTCTTTTATTTACAACCAGTTTGTAAATATTATTTTGAGTACTTAAAACAATATACCTTAATTTTAACAACACGTCTCGGATAGGTATAAATAAACCTTCTTATTTTATTATTCATATATTTCTTCGACTACTTTCGAATGAATTGAGAGGATATTCTCAATTACACCATTTCTATTCACGATAAATATAACTGTTTAAAAATGAAATGAGTATTTTCAATTATATTGTTTCTACCGTATATAAATTTAAATGGTGATGAGTGGATTGTGAAAATACTTCCAATTTTATTACTTTAAGAGTTTGATTTATCAAATAAATTGGGTAAATATTGTTAATATATTATTATTTCTCTTTTGATCAAGGAACGTTTGTATAATTTAATGCGCATCGAACAAATTGAGAAAATATTGTTAATATATCACTTTCATTTATTTTTCAATTAAATTCAATTTAAATTATGTATGACTTATTTTACAAAATATCATGATTATCTCTATTTACAGATTCATGTATTTATGGTTTAATTATTTAAATTTTATTTACTATGGTTTCTGAATTTACCATTAGATTTTAAAAACTTCTCTATCAAATAATATCAAATTTTTTAATCTATAAAAAATTCAGTGGCGTCCATCTATGGTTTAAATACTCTTTTTTGTATTTTATTTAAGTGTATCTAAAGTCAATTTAAAATATTTAAATTTCAAGACAACAAATCCTTACTAACACGTTTATGCCACCGACGGTAGAGCCGCTGAGCTTTATACAGGGTGGACCGGATTTAATTTGCGTATACAGAGATCTCGTAAACCGTAAGATATACATTGTCGGTTAAATGGGGAAAAAGTTTCGTATTTTGACGGATAATACAATGGTCCATAGAAGTTTCAGATTTTCCAACTGGTTCCGGAGATATTCGATAAAATCCGAAAAACCTAATTTTCGTTTTTTAAGTCGTGCGTTGTTATTATAAAAGATACAAAAAAAAATTATACGAAGTTTTTATTATAAATCAAGTTTCCTATAATCTGCCATGTCAAAATTTTTATTACGACGTTTCGTATTTCCAAGGCCACCTTCAACTTAGTTTTTTTAAATACGGACCTGGATTTTTAACTGTAATTTTTTATAGCTTTTGTATAGCTAAATACAACGATATGTTACACCTTACCATTTTACCACGTTTCGTCTATGAAAATATCATCAGCTCTGTAGCTTCTGATGATACCGTTTCTTACTTGATTAAAACAAAATAGCTAATTAAATAATAATTACAAAACAAAAAATGCTTAAAATGTGAAATTTTAAATATTATTTAAAACATAATACAAGAATTATTTAATTACAAAATGGGTTACAATTTTTTATCAAACATGATTAAGTACAACCAGCAAACAAGACTAATGAAGAACGAATTATGGTTGTACACATTCTACAAATAATAAAGCTAATAACAAAAACATAAAATGAAAAACAAAACGGTCAAGTAATCTATAAATTCCTATCACCTGATTTTCTGTAAAATCTTTCGCTTAGGTTTCTCACGCCGTATTTTTTCTATCTTTCATATTTTCATTTTTGCATACATAAGATCTTAACAAAATCATGTTTGCCATGCATGTCAGTTGTAACTTGTCACCAATATTTCTGTTTTAATCTGTAACATCTAATATTACAGTACTTTTTTAGCTTTAAATAATTTAAAATTAAATAAATATTATGGTTCGTTATACTGAAAAAGAGAAGAAAGATATGTATGATGTGTACATAAGATGCTATAGGAATGAAACCCGGTCGGCTCAGACTTATTTAGATTTATATCCTGATAGACAACAGCCATCTAAAAAGATGTTTTCTTATATTTCAAATAATATGGCAGAGCATACCAGTGTGAAAAAAAGGAGAACTAGATATCAGGTTCGACATACTGATAATGAAATTAATGTTCTTGCCCAAATACATATTAACCCTGAAAATTCTACTAGGCGAATAGCTAAAGAATGTGTAGTAGGAACCTCCACGGTTAAAAGAATTTTAAATAAACATAAATACCACGAATATAAATTTCAAAAAGTCCAGAAATTACACGCTGGAGACTCTGATAGAAGACTGATATTTTGTCGTTGGTATAGTAGAAAACTGTGCAATGACCGTTCTTTCAACAAAAAGATATTATGGACGGATGAATGCTCCTTTACTAATAGTGGAATATTTAATCCCAGGAACAAGCATTTGTATGCTACTTCTAATCCCCATTTAATCAGAGAAGTTAGACCACAGTTCCGTTTTACCCAAAATGTGTGGTGTGGACTAATCAATAATCAGATTATTGGGCCGATTTTTTTGGATGGCAATTTAAATTAGTTCCGATGCCTACATTTATTGGAGGAAGTACTCGATGAGATGCCCTTACAGACAAGACAAAATCTTCAATACTTTATGCAAGACAGTTGTGGTGCACACAATGCGAGGAGGGTTGCAGAGTATCTCGATCAATATTTTAGAGGTAATTGGATTGGTACCAATGGACCAATAAGATGGCCTCCTCGATCTCCGTGTCTTAACCCCATGGATTATTTTGTATGGGGCTTCGTAAAGAACCAAATCTACGACAAATATATGCCAAATAATCTACAAGAACTTCGTCAACGAATAGTAGATGCATTTGAAAAAATTACACCAGAAATGGTTGATAAAACTACATCCCAAATGTCTAGGAGAATTGAACTCTGTATCCAACAGAATGGACTACATTTTGAGCAACTATTGTGACTGTTTTTGTTTTTGAATTTTGTTTTTGTTATTAGCTTTATTATTTTTAGAATATGTACAACCATAATTCGTTCTTCATTAATCTTGTTTGCTGGTTATACTTAATCATGTTTGATAAAAAATTCTAACCCATTTTGTAATTAAATAATTCTTGTATTATGTTTCAAATAATATTTAAAATTTCACATTTTAAGCATTTTTTGTTTTTTAATTATTTAATTAGCTATCTTGTTTTAATCAAGTAAAAAACGGTATCATCAGAAGCTACAGAGCTGATGATATTTTCATAGACGAAACGTAGTAAAATGGTAAAGTGTAACATATCGTTGTATTTAGCTATACAAAAGCTATTAAAAATTACATTTAAAAATCCAGGTCCGTGCTTAAAAAAAAATAAGTTGAAGGTGGCCCTGGAAATATGAAACGTCGTAATAAAAATTTTGACATGGCAGATTATAGGAAACTTGATTTATAATAAAAACTATGTATAACTTTTTTTGTATCTTTTATAATAACAACGCACGACTTAAAAAACGAAAATGAGGTTTTTCGGATTTTATCGAATATCTCCGGAACCAGTCGCAAAATCTGGAACTTCTATGGACCATTGTATTATCCGTCAAAATACGAAACTTTTTTCCCATTTAACCGACAATGTATATCTTACGGTTTACGAGATCTCTGTATACGCAAATTAAATCCGGTCCACCCTGTATAACCTAAACTCTTTGTCAAAACAAAAAAAATAAGTTACAAAGTTAAATATTATTGTTGAACTTTTGAAATTGTTTATTTTACCTTATACATTTTTTTTCTACTCTTCATACAGTATTATATGAAGGATATTATAGGTTTACTTTGTCTGTCTGTCCGATATCACGTTTTTTGTCTGCAAAATAAGTTAAAAACGAGAAATGATATAAACTTAAAAATTTTAAGCAAAAATCAAGCTCTATAAGGGGACAAAGCCTATTGATTTTTAACAAATCTGATTAAAAATTGGGTGTTAAGATGGGTTGAAATTAAAAAAAAATCCTAAATTAGTTTTTTAGTAAAAATCAAGCTTTATAAGAAGATAAAGCCTATTGATACTGAAAAAAAAAAATGAATATATTGGGAGTTAAGGGGGGTTGAAATTAAAAAAAAAAATCAAAAATAAAAAGCGGTATCGACATGAAATTTTTAATGAAAATCAAGGTCTATAAGAAAATGTTGCCTATTGATTGTAAAAACAATCTGCTTAAAAATGGGGGTTAAGGGGGTCTGTTAAACTGCGCAAAGAATTTGTTTATCACAGTCAAAAGACCATATCATAGTGCTACCGCGCAAACAATCGGAAGATGGTTAAAACATATTCTAAAATTGAGTGGATTGGATACTACCTTATTTACTGCTCATACCACGCGACATGCGTCGACTTCTGCTGCAGCCAGAAATGGCATAAGTTATGATACAATTCGCTTGGCAGCAGGTTGGACTAAAAAATCCAGTGCCTTTGCACAGTTCTATAACAGGCCAGTTAAAGAAGACAGTAATTTTGCTGTAACTGTCCTCAATAGTTAGCTTTATCTCATAATCCTTAAAAATTGTTATTTTTGTTGTTACATTGTTTTAGTTGTACCGTTTGTACATTTAGTTAAGAGCTGCATTAAGCCTAAGTTTGTATAGCCTAATGTTTAATAATAATGTTCTAAAAATAAATGGTTTAATTAGAATTATTGTTACAACTTACTTTAAACAGCTACATTATTCTTATTTACGAGGCGAGACCTAATATAATTAATAGATTAAACGAACTTTGATCCGAACTTCTATATGATTTAATTATTGGAAAAAGTTAACACCGACTTTAAATTACACCACAAGCCGCCACTGGTCTTCAAGATGTACAATTTGCAAAATCTAAAGAAATGGGAACCAAGAAAATACGCGTTAGATTATTTTGAAACAGTCTACATAAGTCTTTATACCATATCATGATCATTCATTTACATTTAAAGTCAATTTGCATTTGTATAGATTGTTACTGCAAAAGTCAAATGGTGATGGTTATAATTTATATACAAATATTATACTGGCATGGATCTTGCGAATGAACTGTTCGACAAAAACATTCATAGAACAGAAAAGGTTTACCAGAAGATATAAAAAAAAATAGAGTAAAACCAGCTAGACACGGGTGTGTCAAATTTATAAAATTCGATGAGGTAACAGCACTGACTTGGAAAGATTAAAGGAATGTAAACATTTTTTTAACTTTTCACAACTGAAATACCCAATTGATAAGAAGGAGAGTCAGATTGAAGAAATCAAAACGATAAGTGACTATACTAAAAGTATGAGTGCTGTTGATAGTGCCGACCATTATATTACCAGCTATGGATTCGTAACAAAATCCATCAAATGGTGGACAAAAATATATATTTTTTAACTCTTGGAAGTAGCAATTGTAAACAGCTCTATACTTTATACCATTCAAATGCAGCAAGATAGATTATGAACGAAAACGCATTAAAGCAACTTGATGGAGGTACTCGAAATCCCAGAATTTGTAGAAATGGCCGACTGTCTACCTAAAACAGTGACGACCGCCTAAATAAAAAACCTCTTTTTATTTCCCCAATGAAAGAAGCAGTTCTAAAGAATGTGCAGTGTACAGTAAAGTAAAAGATAGAAACTTGAACTTCACCCTGGTGAATGTTTTAAAAATTACCAAAGTGAAAAAAATTACAAGGTGTAAAATTTATTTTGGATTATTCAGTGTGTTATATATTTTTTCATTGTACTCCAACTTTTTTGCAATAAATGTATTGTTCTAGGTCTCATCAGAATTTATATAGTAAAAATCAATGAAAAATTAATGTAACATACTAAGATTATACATAAAAATTTAATAGGACCACAAAGGGTTGTCGGGATCTTAGACTATAATATTTTCAAATCGCACTTGTAAGAAGATTTATTGCGAAACATACCTACAATACCTATAGCCATACTTAATAACATATAGCTATTATTTTTAATTCTAAATGAGCATTTCTGAATTCAAGTATGTAGTTACAAGTTTCTAAGTTAAATAAAAAAAAAGTTATAGAGAATTTCCCAAATATTGAGATCGTACATAAATCTAAATAAAAAATAAATCAGTAAAAGATACTTAGGGCTATTTAGGAGAGAGCATATAAATCGATTTAAATTTTCTGTTAGCTCTGCTCTCCCCTAGAAAAAGCAAACTAAATAATCATCTCTACATAAATAATTGGTTTTCTTTTATCTCGAAATACAGACATTCCTATTATTAGAACAACACGAAATAAATGTATTTTTTGTATTCGAAACTAGAAATTTTGTAATTAAGTTTGTCTATTTCTCGTCGTTAAACACATACCTAATCTTGATAATAGGTATGGTGTATTTTGTATGTAATAACAAAGTAATAGGAATAAGTAATAAATTTGTATAGATTCGAGATATGAACAGAGTTTAATAATAACACACAGATATAGTCTTAAAAATATTAAAGATAGATTACTTATAAACAGTTTTTAAACCTTCGTAAAAATAATCTAGTACCACACCTTCACGAAAGGAGAAAAATTTATTTTCTTCTGTATATAATAAATTAACAACCACTCCTTGGTTTATGGGAAGGAATTTGGACGAGACATAAGCAGTTATTTGTTAATTCGCATCTGTCTAGTGAGTGCCAGTAGTGGGATAATGGATCGATACCAATCACTATCACCTGCCAAAATTATTTCTCTCGAAATAAAAATACCTATCATAATTTTATCACAATTTTTTATTCAACATAACATTTCTTTTTTTCAAATAGGCGTGGACAATCTCAATACGGTATATGAACTAAAATAATAAAGAATAATTTCTAAGAAGAAACAATTTGTTAGTATTAAGGTACCATTTGGGAAGGCGAGACCGCGACAGGAGATAGCAGCAAGGGACCGAAAATGGTCTCTTTACGTCTAAACACATGTAGTTGAGTGAAACATATTTGGGAGAGCGTAACTGATAAAAGAGACGCGACGTCACTTTTAACAAGGCAATATTTGCTGCCTTGCTGCTGTCGTCCTTCTCGGTCTCGCGTTCCCAAATGGTAGCTTTAAACAATTAACAACCCAAATAACACATAAAGTCTTAGGAAAGTATCGCCCACTATAAAAGCCACGACAAAATGGACCACTACACAAAAATACATTCCAAAACTGCTTTGGAAATGCTCTATTAGGTAAAAATGTAATTTCATTTAATTTATACACATTTTTTGCTCATCTAGCAAACCTACATTTAATAGAAATAGACATCCCAATAGACAATCTATTAACCATTATCTTTTACTACAACCGCCCAGGCCAAATCATCTCCACCCCTCTAATAGAATACCTATCATCAATTCCTTGCGGCGTTTTGCCTTGCGGTTTAAACTTCAGACATACCACGTTCGGAAATCATGCCTCAATGGTATCCGCCTAGCCAATATGTTTATAGAATTCCTCATACTCAGAACCTCAAACTGACTTCCGACCTTTGCCTCTCACCAAGGATCACCTATCATTGACCACATGCTCTTGACAGATTCCTGTACTGGACTGGTTGCTGATAGATACTTCATTGGAGAGACAATCACCTCTGATCATCTTCCTTTGATGTTAAGCACATCTCTCCTTATACCCGCTTTACCTAGAGCTACAATTTACACCTTCCGATGAAAAAAGCAAATTGGCCACTATTTCAGAGAACTATATCTGAAAACATTCCTAAACAACGCCCGCTCAATTCCCCACAAGACATCGACACAATGGTAACCGAAGTCCAAACCGCCATCTTCCAAGTTGTCGAAGCATCTGCCTCAATCAACTCTATAAAAACATTACAAAAAGTTCTCCCCCAATTCATCCTAAATCTTAACTTCCAAAAGCAACGATTTTGTAGACAATATGTCCATACCCACGACCCCGTCATCAAAACTGAACAAAACAACCTAAATGTCTTGATCAGGCCTAAAACCAACTTACATAAATAACAACAATGGATCAATACCACTTCTAATTTGCATCATACAAAGAAATCCACACAACCCCCAACGAAAAAGCCCTAACCCATAAAACTCATCTTAAAGCTACCTTCAGAACCCCCGACAACCCCTACTTTGACGACCAATTCAAACACGAGACCGAACAAAACGACCTTTAGACACTTGCCGCCCCAGTCCCATTTTTGGATGTCGAGTACCACATCACTTCCCCATTCACTCTCCAAAACATCCAATGTGCCTGCTAAGCAGGCAAAAACCATTTTTCCAATTCTCTCTCTCTCTCTCTCTCTCTCTCTCTCTCATATTACTCCCAGGGAAATTCCTCGAGCTTCTGCTCAAGAAAAGAATCTGGGAATTTTGTGAAGAAAGAAACATCATCCCTCAATCCCAACATGGCTTCAGACATCACCGCTCTACACAGGACGCAATCTCCTGCCTTCACACTACTGCGGTCGCTGCAGTAAATTCCCAACAAATTTCATAAGCCGTTCTCTTAGACGTTCAAAAATCCTTTAACCAAGTTTAGCATGCCGGACTAGTTAAAAAGTTCATGAACATAGGTCTCCCCCCAAAATCTCCAAACTCACACACTCCTATCTCACCGACAGAAAAATCACCGTCAAAGTTGGCAACTCCCTGTCAGATACATTTACCCCACTTGCGAGGGTCATACACGGTTCCATCCTGGCATTTCTTCTTTACCTCATATACACTCACGACATCATTTCTCCAAACCACCAATCGTCCAAATGCCTCCTATACGCCGACGATACAGCTTTACTCTCGGTAGCCAAAAATTCTGCTCAACTAAATACTCGAACCCAAAATCTTTTAAACCAGTATTCTCGCTGAAGTGGCAAATGGAGGGTCTCACTAAATCCACAGAAAACACAATTTATGGTCTTTAAATATCCAAATTCTCAATGAACTTCCCAGAACTCCCAATTCATCAATGTAAATCTCCTAGGAGTCAGGCTCGCTCAACAGACCGAAGTTGACTATTTGGAAGTTGGATTCTCTCATACACTCAACTGGTCCTCTGATGTCCAACGCCCTCTTGATAAGATGCGAAAATGAGCCAGTCTCCTTGGGGCTTCGTGCGGACGAATGAGGCGTTGTAATACAAAGTTTTCGAAAATATTTCCAACATCCCCCAACCTCACACGTTTCCAAACGCTCGTCTCTCGTATGCTGAAAGGCACCAACACGCACTCCCAAGACACACTACAAATCCCATGGCGCCCACGCTGCTTCCCACTTTATCGAAAACCGAAAAGAAAAATGCCGCAACCAAATCTAAGACTATTTTTAGACTTACAAGACTTCCCCCTCACCGCTGAGCTCCAGGATCTCCTGGAGCATCAGATTAAACTCCACCCAATCTTATAATTAGAATTCATATTATTTGTACAGTATCGTGATTTAGGTTTCCGTGGTTTTCCTAAATCATATTCCCCACCATATACTTTTGAGGTTGGAAATAGCACAATTGGCCATAGAGGTCCCACACGCGCACACAACTTAAGAAACTTATAGCAGGGTATTAGCAAAATAAAATAGCCTAGAAATATAAACAAAACTTATGAAAAAGTCAATATAAATCTAAATAAAAAAAAAAAAAGAAAAAAACCACTTCCATAAACGGTCACATCCCTGCTACGAGGCAGTTACGTAGCCGCCACTAAAATGGGGATTCGCCAGGTAGTGTTTTGGCTAGTCACGTCACGCTAGTATAAATATTTATTTCAATACATTACAGAAAATAAATTTCAAGTAGTTTATATAAAAAAAATGTAAAAAGGTAAAATTCTATAAAATACTCATAAACTAGACACACAAGTAATAGTTACAATAAATAAATATGTTTTGTTTTACAGCGAGTTTTTTGTTATTTTAAACTGTTTGCAATCGTCCCCATATTTTATTAAATATTGACTGTCACAAGAAGATGGAACAGTGTTTCCGAAACATTTGTAGTGTCTTAAATTTTATGGAAACAATAAAATCAACCGAATCGAACTTTTTATTTATATGAAATTAGGTTGGTTAGTTTTCGTTTTAATCCAAATATCGTCGAAATACGCCGAGGCAGGATTGTAGATTCAATATAGGAAGATGAACTCGCTATTTAGGCCCCGCCACCTCGTTAACGGTTAGAGTATCATAGTTACTGTCTTGTCCAAAAACAATGTATTTGGAAACAAAGAATTCATAATCGTGGAAATTTTGGTTTAGCTTTATTTCAGTAATCATTATTACATTGAAACTACAGGAAGAGGAATTTGTCAGTATATCAATTGATTTTGTACGAAACCCACGCACATTCTGATAGTACGGGGTAAAGAAATACTCATGTGATGTTCAATATTTTACCTTTGTAATGTTGAATCAGAGAATAAGCAACGACGAGAATGAAGATTGTTTGTAACTTGTGCAATATCTTCATTAGCGTTTGAGATGAGTTTCACAATATCTTGTTTATCATAAAAAGAACGTTTTTAGCAATAACTCTCAAAGGACAAAAGTAAGCGTGGTGAAACTCACGAATATCATTCGCTATTTGTTGAATAATTTTATTGGGCCACAGATAAACAGGTTAGTAGAATTGCATTATGGATAGGAATTCATTGATTTTCCCTTGATATTAATTTGTTGGAACACTTTTCAATTAAATTTTTATATTCTTTATTGCAATCTTCAAACAATCTCCCTTCTGACCAGTGACAGCTTTTGTCATTTTTCTTATGCGTGAGGAATTTGATGATTGATATTAGACGTCTTACGCTTTTGCGACCTATAACTAATATTTTACACCAAATTTGTTGTACTTTTTGTACAACAGTTTTTGAAATTTCGGCCACTGTTTTATTTTAAACATTTACCATATTCTGCATTTAGACCGTTTTGTTCACCAAATACAGAATCACGAATTGATTGTCGTGATTAAACTTTTCGTTTTTTTAACGAAACGGACATTATTTTTCACTACGAAAAAACTATTATAATTATTCACTAGCTAAATAGATCACACACAACTGCATTAAACGAGAGTAAATAGTTAACAACAAATTAAGAGCAAACCAGTCCCTTCTGACGTCACACCGCACGGATCTAACGACCTCCCCTAAAAGTATTTGGAACCTTGTTCGCTACATAAATTTGGCAATGTCGTGTGTCGTGCGCTAAAGAATAATCATAGGATTGGGTAGGGTCCGATTACAATTACATGAACACAGGTATGTCATCAATTGGCGAAGTAATTCGTTGGCTATCGCCGCCTACTGGGGGTTTAGTGGCTTGTTAATATTATAGGAATGTAGAAATACTATTTTTAAACCAAACAACTCAAATATTTCTTATTTATTGATAGTTATAGATGATATACAGGGTGTCCCGAAATTAGACGATCATATTTAAACAGCGTTATCTACATCCTAAAATAATAGTAAAAGTTTATATAAACATAGGTCCGAAAACGTTTCTTTTCCGAGATACAGAAAGGTAAAGTCCTGATACCACACTTTTGTAAATATTTTCTAAACGTTTAAAGATAATTAGGTAAAATTTGGTACAAATACTTACCTTTTTACGCTCTATTTCTTGGACTAAACCCCAGTTTTTGATCATCTTTATAGGTGGGTAAATTAGGGGGAGCTTAGGGTAAAATTGCCCTAAATTTTTTTTGTTGATAGTTTTTAACATTTTTGACTATAAAATTTGGAAAACCAATATTTTCTTTATAATAAAGCTAAATTTGTTGCATCTCGCTAGGACGCGCCATTTTCAAGAGAAAAGCATGTTATCTTATTCGAAAGTGTAAACAATAATTAGTAGGTCTGTGAAATCAGAAATTTTATTTTTTTTTAACTTTGGAAAACCGGTAACTAAAGAAATTTTAGAAAATATTAACAAAAATGTGCCATCTTGACTTCACTTGTAACACCCTGTATCTCGAAAACAAAACATTTTTGGACCTATGTTTATATAAACTTTTACTCCTATTTTTAACCGACTTCAAAAAAGGAGGAGGTTTTCAATTCGTCGCAATATTTTTTTTTTATGTATGTTCAGTGATAATTCTTTAACACGGTGTCCGATTTCAATGATTTTTTTTTTGTTAGAAAGTGGGTACTTCAGACGTAGTCTTATATAATTTGGCCAGAATCTAATAATTGGATCCATGAGAAAATCCTCAAACTCTTCATTTTTTATGTATGTTTAGCGATAATGCTTTTTTACCTTGTCCGATTTACATGATTCTTTTTTTGTTAGTAAGGGGGTACCTCAGGGGGTGGTCCCATATAAATTTGGTTAAGATGTGGTGACGGCATCTGCACGTTTTTGAAGTCGGTTTTTTTAACTTTATAATTTATAATACTTGTAGGATGTAGATTACACTGTTAAAATATGACCGTCTAATTTCTGGACACCCTGTGTATTGAATATTCAAAATAATAGTTAAGACGTAGCGGTGTTCTTCTAATTGTAATCGGACCCTAGGTATATGGATATGGAAAGTGATGAATTGGAGATAGGTAAATTGTATTTATTTTATTAAAGGAACAACAAATATAAGTACAATTAACTAAGTGTGTCGCTAAAAATCAAACTTAGCCATCTCCGTGAGAATTGCAATACTGAAAAAGGTACTTTTAGTAATTTAAGAAAATTTACGAAAGTATAGTGAAATTGCGTTATTTTATTAAAAGTTTTCATTAAGTTTCACTTTTTTACATAGAAATACATATTGATTATTTTGCACAAAAGCTACAATTGCGGTTTTTCTTGTGGAGATAGCTCAATATGATTTGATAGTCGGAGATTTGGCCAATTTTGAAATAAAACGTATTGGAGATAGACGATTTTGATTTAACAAAGTACAGGTGCATACAGGGCTGGATTGGTATAATATAAAACAAAATAAATAAATAAACATTTTATTTAAAAACGGATACTTTACAATATTGCAGTATAAAGTTATCTTGTTGTGGTTTTGTTGTATATGTATAAAATGATTTATGAACGAAGAACAGTCATTAGAATTTAGTAACTGGCACTCGTATACTTTTTTTGCGCGGCATATCTGGAAAATAAAAGTCTTGTTGTAAAGTACCTACAAGAATGGAACTAGAACAGACAGAACTACCTATTATGCTGAATATAATTTTAAATTGTCTAGCTCGTCCGCAACAGGATGTAGTTTGCATGTTAAATTTTAAAAAATGTATCGATAAACTTATAAATAAAATCAGAAAAGGATAAAGTTTTTCTCCTAACAGAAATAACTAGCCCTTCTATGGAATAATAAATCTTTGCATAAAATTTGCGACATTATTTTTAGTTCAGATTCAGAGTGCGGCTCTGTCTCACAGCAATACATGCATTAGAACATAGGTTATTTGGATGCTAAATTGAACTTACAGTTTATCCCATTTCTGAAGGCTTTCTTCAACATATTTCTTTTCTTTGCCATATCTGGAACTACTTTAGCAATTTTTGTCTCCATAGCACTTTTATTTTATTGAATTATAACTAAATCCAAAACACACACTTCTCATAACAATCACATCTAAGAGTAATGTCTAATAACAAAGCCACTTGATTGGACTTGATGGAGATGGCCAATTTTAATTTAACAGGAACTGTGGAGATGGCCGAATTTGAAGTAAACTTATAAATAACGGTCATATTTTCACACGTTTGGAAAGGAGTTGGTCGAGTTTGGATGAACAGTGTCAATAAGATTAACGATTTAAAATTCAAATACCCAGAAAACTCAATTTTTTTGGAATATGGAGATAGCCACGTTTGATTTTTACCGACACAAGTATATTAATATAATACTTTTTTAATGTCTGTATAAAAAATATTTTTTTTTCACATAGATTATTAAATTAAAAAAATAACTATTAAAACACGAAATGTTAATTTTTTCTATTTTACAACACAAAATGTACAATACTGTTGAATCAAAATTTTCTCTTGGCAGCAGGTGGTTTTTGTGACGCCACAATTATGATGCTTTGCATCTCATGAATTAATGCTAATTCACTTTCAATCTTAAAGTGATCACACCTCTTATAATTTTCGGACAAGAATATCTCAAAATATTTAAATTTTGGCAAAATAAATTAGGCAATAATATCTAGAATATGCATATATTTTAATGTTTTAATTCCTTCCAGTTTCCGAAAAAAACAAAAAAGGCTTTAATTTTGAAATATCATAATGAAAATAAATACATTCCTCGACAGCACTCTTCTTAATATAATCCCGAAATTTAAACTCTCAATGTCTTGGTATTGATTTTTCAAAATTCGCCAAAATTAGTAGCTAAAACGCCTCGTTAAGTGCTGTAAATCGTTAAACGAATAATGACAGAGTGTACGATACGATAGTTATAGGCGTGTTACACCAGAAGCTGCACTTAACGAGACATTTTAGCCACTAATTTTAGCGAATTTTGAAAAATCAATACCAAGACATTAAGAGTTTAAATTTCGGGATTATATTAAGAATAGTGCTGTTGAGGAATGCATTTATTTTCATTATCATATTTGATTTTTTTTTTCTCGGAAACTGAAAGGAATTAAAACTTTAAAATATATATAATTAATATATCCTTACTTATTTTGCCAAAATTTTAATTTTTAAACAAAATTACTTTTTGAAATATCCTGGTCCGAAAATTATAAAGTTAAAATCTTTGTTTTATTAAAATTTTTTTATTCTTGAATTTTTTCCCCAAAACCAATAGCTTCAGAAAAAAAAATACACACCCTAATTTATCATTTTTTTAATAAATTGAGTAGAAAACAATATTTTTTTTTATAAAGCTATTGGTTTTGGGAAAAAACTTTAAAAAAAAATTAAATAAAACAATGATTTCAAGTTATAAAATTATTTCATAAAACTTCATCTCGAAAAAAAGTTTTGATATGAAATAAAGTAAGGGTTGCTAATTTCACCCCCTATAATGTAACAGGAATATTGAAAAAATAACCGTGGTTAGTCCTTTGCGAGTGCACGAAAATTACAAAATTTCAAGTTTCTAGCTTTACTGAAATTTTAGAAAAAAAATAAAAACTCAATTTTAGTCACCACCTTGTAAGGGTGATATATCGAAAAGGGATGGGCTGAGAAAATTTTGTTATAGGAAAGACCCATTTTAATTTTATACGAGCAATCACATCCTGAATTTTGTCGCATGAATTTAGAAACACCCTGTATATTACAAATTTTTTTAAGCGGGCAATATTCTTGACAATCTCTTTTCCCTAATTGGCACATGTCGTATTTTTCTAGGATCTACTAACTCTGGCAGCAAACAATTAAAATAGAAATGTGTCAGCTGTGGTAGCATTTTTGCCTTCCAGAATTTTTCTTTTCATAAATTAACTAAAAACTAAATTAAACAAAAACCTAACAACGCCTCAACAACAAACTAAAACCATCACAATAATTTCGCACCTCTTCAAAAACAACTATTTTTTTACACAAGAACTAACAAATTTAACTAAACAGCAGCTACCCTTTTAACCACGGTCTTCATAGACTAGCAGCGTTGCCATATTCACTGTATCATTGTTCTAATAGAATTAGTATCGGAAGGAAAACTATGTTAATTTTTCGTCCTGTTTAAAATTGGTAATCTTAAAAAAAAATATTTAGAAAATAGTTAAGATATTTGTTATAGAATGATGCTAAAAAGCCAAAAAATTAAATTTGTTAAAAAGTTGAAATTTTTGTTGTTTTTCTTTGAAAATATGAGTTTTTCGCAACTTAGCGTCATTCTTGGTTCATTTAAAGAACGATTGGCCTAAACCATTTTTTTTACAATTTTTTTTAACTGTCTCAAACGTAAAATTGATTTTTGGCGGAGGAGCGCCCGTCATGTTTGTTTTTAAAACAAGTCACCACCTGCTTAACTCAGTGGGTAACTGTAATAGCGCTTAGGCGTCAACTGAATGTGTTAAAAGAAGCGTCATAAATAAATTATTAATTGTTTGGAGGGGGTCTAAACTAATTCCAAATTTGGAAATATTGTTTATGGGTTAATTATAAATTATATTCAAACTTCTTGCGGTACAGGCCAAAATGTTTGTTAGTTTTAATTTTTTATTTTTTTTTACTATCTGGCAGGGGTGGAACAAAATATTAAAGTTAAAAAAAAATTAAAAATACCGTTTGTTTTTAACCAAACCACAACTTTTTCTACCACAGGCATTTTAAAATTTGAAAATCGACCCAGCCTAGTATACATATACATGAAAAATCTTAACTTTCCAACTACAACGTAGATCTGGCAATCGCGGGCTTTCACACTATTACAACATTTATCATTACATTATATTTTTTTAGTACTATTTTTTGGTTATCTCTTCTGAGTCTGTTAGATCGTTAGAATTTTTACTAATATTCCTGATCAATCGTTTGAATTCCCTATTGCGTGACCCATTCCGTTATACTTGTAGCTCATGTAACTACCTTAAAATATTTGTATACCTGTTAACTACTTTCTCTAATTACTTCATTACTATAAATATAATTTATTACCATATGTATAATTGATTCGACCAGTATATTCCAGGTATAAATTATGCTTGGCGAGCTTTTTTCATATTTGACCTATTCGCATTTGCTTAGAAAAAAACCTTTAACAACCTCGTGTAGACGATAAATTTAATTAAACCTTAACGTCATGAATAAGCACGAAGAAATTACTTAATCAAAAGAAATATTTAATGCGCACTCAATTAGATTATTTATGATAATTTTTCGAAAGTTGCATTGTATCTCGACTGGAACTTAGTTAACGTTTTTGTTTTGTGAAAAGTTCAAAGCAACGTTGATAAAAACACATTTAAAAATTCAGGATAGCTTGAAGCTAAGTAATTAAATGCTAAATTTAATTTCGAAACTTTTGTTATTAAGAAGACTCGATTTTGTTTTTTTTTGCTGGAAAATATTTAAAGATCCGTACTAGCAAAGGTTTAGCATCATTTATATAGTTGTGCCTACTTTTATTATATGTGTACTTGAAACGTTGTTCCTTTCTGGAAATGTTGACTTTTTAAAATATCAATATATCCTTTGAAATTGTATTAAATAACGTTAAATCGATTTATTTTCTTCGATGTAACTTTAATTGACTCGCAGTTTCTTGATTACAGGTGACATATAACAGATAAGAGATGATGGATGACAGGTGAGATTTAACAAATGCCATGTAAGAGTTAACATGTGACCGATGACTTGTGTCAGATGATATATGACATATGACATATGACATATGACATATGACAGATGACATATGACATGACATATGACATATGACATATGACATGACATATGACATGACATATGACATATGACATATGACATATGACATATGACATATGACATATGACATATGACATATGACATATGACATATGACATATGACATATGACATATGACATATAACATATAACATATGACATATGACAAATGACAGATGACAGATGACATATGACATATGACATATGACAGATGTCAGATGTCAGATGACAGATGACAGATGACGATGACATATTACATATGTTATATGACATACGACAGATACAAGATGACAGATGACATATGACATATGACATATGACATATGACATATGACATATGACATATGACATATGACATATGACATATGACATATGACATATGACATATGACATATGACATATGACATATGACATATGACATATGACATATGACATATGACATATGACATATGACATATGACATATGACATATGACATATGACATATGACATATGGCATATGACATATGACGGGTGACGGGTGACGGGTGACGGGTGACGGGTGACGGGTGACGGGTGACGGGTGACGGGTGACGGGTGACGGGTGACGGGTGACGGGTGACGGGTGACGGGTGACGGGTGACGGGTGACGGGTGACGGGTGACGGGTGACGGGTGACGGGTGACGGGTGACGGGTGACGGGTGACGGGTGACGGGTGACGGGTGACGGGTGACGGGTGACGGGTGACGGATGACGGGTGACGGGTGACGGGTGACGGGTGACGGGTGATGGGGATCACTTGGTAGCAAATGTTGAAACATTTTTTTTGCAATTAAAAATCTCGCATGATTGATCATTGATTGATATTAAAGTTTTTTAGTACATCTTCTTCGATTTCGTTATTGTTCACGTATGCTACAATGAGTGACGTTTGCGTTATCTAAAAAAGGAGATAGGTCTGAAAACGTCGAATTTTCTCTTAAATTGGTGGTTAGTAATCTACAAAATTTGATATGTGCGGGGTCTAACATATGCTAATTAGTATATGAAATTGTTTAATACACCTTTTTTACTTTTTTTATCAAAATACTGTTGACAAGGAAGTTTCGCTGTTGGCAAACTTGTTAAAGCCGTGCAAGGGAAGAGAGAAGTCTCAACAAATCCTCCCAAAAAAGAGAAAATAGAATTACCCGCCAGGTGCTGCCTCTAGTTGGCACCTACGTAAAAAATATACTTTCTGCAGTTTTTCATGCGTCAAAATAAAGTATGCTTCTAAACTCGCAGAGCTGGGCTGATAACTGCATTTTATTTGGAAGGCGCAATAATTCCATTAAAAACTAAAGATGGACATTTCAGTTCATGCAGTTGTAGTGTACCTAAGCCTAAGTTAGTTAATTTTTAAGTGAGCGTTATCAAAAGAATAATTAATTGAATTAATTTGTCCTATTAACTCACACAGAAATTAATTTCTACAAAGTTTGTATATTATTGTATTATGTAAAAGGCATCGCATGTGCTCATTAGCCTCTTTGGCCATTGATTTTACAGGCATATAGGTAGGTATCTAAATATTAATGATTTAAAAGAATACACAATTAATAGTCCCACACAATATTTCTTTATTTTTTTCACTTTTACGCCTAGGGCATCAACTAGATAGGTTCTAAAAGTTACGAACAAAGAAGTCCTCAGCGGATTTCAATCAATTTCTGCCACTTTATAAATCAATTTCTGCCACTTTATAAACAACCCAATGCTTTATATAATTATAAACACTCATTATTAAAAAACATAAAACAAAATTGAGATTCAAATGCAGATTCGTCTTTTCAATACTAAATAGTATTTAGGTTTGTCCGCGTTTGGCCAAAATGTGTATTCTGTATCAACATTTTTGGATCGTGTGTGAGTAGGTGTGTGTATGTGTTGTGTGTGTGGGTGTGCGTGGGTGTGTGTGCGTTTGCGTGTGCGTGTGCGTGTGCGTGTGCGTGTGCGTGTGCGTTTGCGTGTGCGTGTGCGTGTGCGTGTGCGTGTGCGTGTGCGTGTGCGTGTGCGTGTGCGTGTGCGTGTGCGTGTGCGTGTGCGTGTGCGTGTGCGTGTGCGTGTGCGTGTGCGTGTGCGTGTGCGTGTGCGTGTGCGTGTGCGTGTGCGTGTGCGTGTGCGTGTGCGTGTGCGTGTGCGTGTGCGTGTGCGTGTGCGTGTGCGTGTGCGTGTGCGTGTGCGTGTGCGTGTGCGTGTGCGTGTGCGTGTGCGTGTGCGTGTGCGTGTGCGTGTGCGTGTGCGTGTGCGTGTGCGTGTGCGTGTGCGTGTGCGTGTGCGTGTGCGTGTGCGTGTGCGTGTGCGTGTGCGTGTGCGTGTGCGTGTGCGTGTGCGTGTGCGTGTGCGTGTGCGTGCGCGTGTGCGTGTGCGTGTGGTGTGCGTGGGTGTGTGTGCACTCAATAACTTTATTTAATGTGCACTCAATAACTTTATTTAATGTTGGTTCAGTTATGATTTTTACCTGCAACATGGAGTTCAAAAATTTGAAACGCGGACAAATGATCCATGCGAGTGTAAAAATTGT
>OV651819.1:74734745-74761967 GCA_927349885.1 Psylliodes chrysocephalus | reverse complement strand
CCCATTCCGTTATACTTGTAGCTCATGTAACTACCTTAAAATATTTGTATACCTGTTAACTACTTTCTCTAATTGCTTCATTACTATAAATATAATTTATTACCATATGTATAATTGATTCGACCAGTATATTACAGATATAAATTATGCTTGGCGAGCTTTTTTCATATTTGACCTATTCGCATTTGCTTAGAAAAAAAACCTTTAACAACCTCGTGTAGACGATAAATTTAATTAAACCTTAACGTCATGAATAAGCACGAAGAAATTACTTAATCAAAAGAAATATTTAATGCGCACTCAATTAGATTATTTATGATAATTTTTCGAAAGTTGCATTGTATCTCGACTGGAACTTAGTTAACGTTTTTGTTTTGTGAAAAGTTCAAAGCAACGTTGATAAAAACACATTTAAAAATTCAGGATAGCTTGAAGCTAAGTAATTAAATGCTAAATTTAATTTCGAAACTTTTGTTATTAAGAAGACTCGATTTTGTTTTTTTTTGCTGGAAAATATTTAAAGATCCGTACTAGCAAAGGTTTAGCATCATTTATATAGTTGTGCCTACTTTTATTATATGTGTACTTGAAACGTTGTTCCTTTCTGGAAATGTTGACTTTCTTAAATATCAATATATCCTTTTAAATTGTACTAAATAACGTTAAATCGATTTATTTTCTTCGATGTAACTTTAACTGAATGGCAGTTTCTTGATTACAGGTGACATGTGACAGATGAGAGATGATGGATGACAGGTGAGATTTAACAAATGCCATGTAAGAGTTAACATGTGAATGATGACTTGTGTCAGATGATATATGACATGACAGATGACAGATGCCAGATCACATATGACATATGACATATGACATATGACATATGACATATGACATATGACATATGACATATGACATATGACATATGACATATGACATATGACATATGACATATGACATATGACATATGACATATGACATATGACATATGCCATATGACATATGACATATGACATATGACATATGACATATGACATATGACATATGACATATGACATATGACATATGACATATGACATATGACATATGACATATGACATATGACATATGATATATGACATATGACATGTGACATGTGACATGTGACATGTGACATGTGACATGTGACATGTGACATGTGACATGTGACATGTGACATGTGACATGTGACATGTGACATGTGACATATGACACATGACATATGACATATGACATATGACATATGACATATGACATATGACATATGACATATGACATATGACATATGACATATGGCATATGACATATGACATATGACATATGACATATGACATATGACATATGACATATGACATATGACATATGACATATGACATATGGCATATGACATATGACATATGACATATGACATATGACATATGACATATGACATATGATATATGACATATGACGGGTAACAATTAATGGGTGCCGTCTAACGGGTGACGGGTGACGGGTGACTAGTGACTAGTGACGGGTGACGGGTGACGGGTGACGGGTGACGGGTGACGGGTGACGGGTGACGGGTGACGGGTGACGGGTGACGGGTGACGGGTGACGGGTGACGGGTGACGGGTGACGGGTGACGGGTGACGGGTGACGGGTGACGGGTGACGGGTGGCGGGTGACGGGTGACGGGTGACGGGTGACGGGTGGCGGGTGACGGGTGACGGGTGACGGGTGACGGGTGACGGGTGACGGGTGACGGGTGACGGGTGACGGGTGACGGGTGACGGGTGACGGGTGACGGGTGACGGGTGACGGGTGACGGGTGACGGGTGACGACTGACGGGTGACGGGTGACGGGTGATGGGGATCACTTTGTAGCAAATGTTGAAACATTTTTTTTGCAATTAAAAATCTCGCATGATTGATCAGTGATTGATATTAAAGTTTTATAGTACACCTTCTTTGATTTCATTATTGTTCATGTATGCTACAATCAGCGACGTTTGCGATATATAAAATAAGAGATAGGTCTGAAAACGTCGAATTTTCACTAGTAATACCACTAGAGGTCAAAAAATTTCCTGATATTAATTTGACCTCGCGTGGTATTCGGTAAGAAAATTCCACGCCGAATTATGGTTGAAAAATAAATATTTTTAAAATTTATTTTTCATTTCTCAACAATGCAAATTATTTTCTAGAAGTCACCAGTGAAACATAAAAGGTGTTGTCGCCTTGATTGTTGAGTAGTCATGGTAACTAAGTGAGACCCTAACCTCGAATATAATTTCAGTTTTGAAGTTGTCAAGCGGCCCGACGTAAAAAAATGTTTCGCTGCAATTATTTAGGCCTTCAAATTGCTTATTTCTACTCATTGTAGTTGCATGGGAATACCATTTGAAAATAGAAAATAGTATATTCCTTAATTTCACGTAAGATTTGAATAACTACAAGTGGTAGAAAACTGTTTTTCTGCGTTTTTATTAACATGCGTTATGAGCGCTTTAAAATGGTATGAAATTCATAATCAGCGTCAGCAAGCATCAATCGTAGGAGGCTGTGATCATTGTATTTTGACAGTTCAAAACATTAAATAATTCACGTTTTGTTGCGATATAGAAACAGCAAGTAAAACCAACAAAATTACCTATTTGTTTAAAAATGAATCGATTTGAAAATCATACGCTATGCAAAATATGCGTGAAATTGTCTGATGTAACGATCAATCATTGCACCATGACTTACTTACTCGGATTAATAGAGGATTGTGGCTCCAACTTGAAAAACGAAAATTTGTTGTGAATTGTCCACGAATATTTGCACCTAAACTACGCAAAATTCAAAGTGCTGAATGGGAAAAAGGTGAATAAATTAGTGTCTAAATATTATATATATTTTATTAGACATAGACACATAATTCAAAGCATCCAAAGTCCTGCATTTTCGCCATTAAGAAGAAAATAAGTGGCCGAAGAATATAGAAATCACCTTAGCATTGTAACTAAAATGTATCAAAACTAAACCTATCATGTGAACAAATAAAAACCAGTCTGTCAAAAATGGTCTGTTATTGTAAACGTCAAAAAATTTCCAGTATAATTCGCTGTTGGGTACCCCACGAGAAAAAAATTTCCACTAAAATACCTCCGTTGCCATGGTGATCTGTCAAAAACACGTATTTTGATTGGTTCAAAATTACAGGTGTGGAATTTTCTCTTAAATCGGTGGTTAGTAATCTACAAAATTTGGTATCTGCGGGGTCTAACATATGCTAATTAGTATATGAAATTGTTTAATACACCTTTTTAAATTTTTTTATCAAAATACTGTTAACAAAACAGTTTCGCTGTTCGCAAACTTGTTAAAGCCGTGCAAGAGAAGAAGAAAGTCTCAACAAATCCTCCCAAAAAAGAGAAAATTAAATTACCCGCCAGGTGCTTCCTCTAGTTAGCACATACGTAAAAAATATACTTTCTGCAGTTTTTCATCCGTCAAAATAAAGTATGCTTCTAAGCTCGCAGAGCTGAGCTGATAACTGCATTTTATTTGGAAGACGCAAAAATTCCATTAAAAACTAAAGATGGACATTTGAGCTCATGCAGTTATAATGTACCTAAGCCCAGTTTAGTTAATTTTTAAGTGAGAGTTATCAAAAGATAAATTAATTGAATTAATTTGTCCTATTAACTTACACAACTTCTTAAAATTAATTTCTACAAAATTTGTATATTATTGTATTATGTAAAAGGCATCGCATGTGGTTATTAGCCTCTTTAGCTATTGATTTTACAGGCATATAGGTAGGTATCTAAATATTGATGTTTTAAAATAATGCACAATTAATAGTCCCACACAATATTTCTTTATATTTTTCACTTTTACGCCAAGGACATCAACTAGATATGTTCTAAAAGTTATGAACAAAGAAGTCCTCAGCGGATTTCAATTAATTTTTGCCACTTTATAAACAACCCAATGCTTTATATAATTATAAACACTGATTATTAAAAAACATAAAACAAAATTAAGATTCAAATGAAGATTCGTCTTTTCAATACTAAATAGTATTTAGGTTTGTCCGCGTTTGGCCAAAATGTGTATTCTGTATCAACATTTTTGGATCGTGTGTAAGTAAGTGTGTGTGTGTGTGTGTGTATGTTGTGTGTATGTCTATGTGTGTGGTATGTGTTGTGTATGTGTGTGTGTGCGCGCGTGTGTGTATGTGTATGTGTATGTGTGTGTGAATGTGTGTGTGTGTGTGTGTGTGTGTGTGTGTGCGCGCGTGCTTGTGCGTATGCGTATGCGTGTGCGTGTGCGTGTGCGTGTGCGTGTGCGTGTGCATGGTGTGCGTGTGCGTGTGCGTGTGCGTGTGCGTGTGCGTGTGCGTGTGCGTGTGCGTGTGCGTGTGCGTGTGCGTGTGCGTGTGCGTGTGCGTGTGCGTGTGCGTGTGCGTGTGCGTGTGCGTGTGCGTGTGCGTGTGCGTGTGCGTGTGCGTGTGCGTGTGCGTGTGCGTGTGCGTGTGCGTGTGCGTGTGCGTGTGCGTGTGCGTGTGCGTGTGCGTGTGCGTGTGCGTGTGCGTGTGCGTGTGCGTGTGCGTGTGCGTGTGCGTGTGCGTGTGCGTGTGCGTGTGCGTGTGCGTGTGCGTGTGCGTGTGCGTGTGCGTGTGCGTGTGCGTGTGCGTGTGCGTGTGCGTGTGCGTGTGCGTGTGCGTGTGCGTGTGCGTGTGCGTGTGCGTGTGCGAGTGCGTGTGCGTGTGCGTGTGCGTGTGCGTGTGCGCGTGCGCGTGCGCGTGCGTATGCGTGTGCGTGTGCGTGTGCGTGTGCGTGTGCGTGTGCGTGTGCGTATGCGTGGGTGTGTGTGCACTCAATAACTTTATTTAACGTTGGTTCAGTTATGATTTTTACCTGCAACATGGAGTTCAAAAATTTCAAACGTGGACAAATGCTCCATGCGAGTGTAAAAATTGTAATTTTTAATATGATTTATAATTTAGTCAATGACGACAAACTGATTTTTGAAATTTCCTGCAAAAAAAAAGCGGATAAGTCTGTCAAATTTTTGCGAATATACATATGATGAGGGTTTTAGAAACTTATATTGAGAGGAATTGTGCACAATGGTTTTTTAAACATTTCGTCACCTTTGAATGCAATTTATAATACACTGAGCGTCAGATAAAACGCGCTACTCAAAAAATTTACGAAATTATTTATCCTTTAAGTTTCTTATTTTTTAATTATGTAAAACGGGTTAGTTTGCGTACTTGCAAAGTCATGCCAACCCTGTAAAGATCATAAACAAATTTTCTAAACCGAATAAACCAAAAAAAATATCAGAATACTTTTTTACCCGTCAATCAAGTTTCATAAAAGTGACTGTTTTGAGAAATGTATAAAATTGTACTGTGTTCTAAAGAGTAATAAAGGTATTTTTGTACTACACTAGTTTTTGTAGAGTTAAGTGTAATCCATAATAATGGATGAAAAATATAAAAACGATGTGGCGAGACAATATCAGTCGTTCGACTGTGCAAAAAACACACCAACGGTTTTTTACGACTAGCTCTTATCACCGGTGACCTGGTACGGCTGCTAAAAAAAACAACAGCCAGGAAGAATCGCTTTCTCGCCATTGCTGCTTTACGAGACTGCACGCAAACCGCAAGAATGCTCTACAGCAGTCTTCAGAAAGCTCATTAAACAGCAATCAGTACTTCTACTCTTCGGTTTGCAGTCCAGATACAGGACCCTTGCTTGCTGCAACACACAAAAGTCGCAGACTTGCTTTTGCTTGCAAACATATGAATTGAAATGTGAACGATTAGACAAATGAACTGTTCATGGAAGAGTATAGAATGTGCATATATGGAAAAAATGGCCGAAATAAGGTTTACAGAAATGCTTAAAAACCTTAGGCTATCTGTACTTGGTCACCTCGAGTTGCTTTTGGGAGTGGCTCAGTAATGTTTTGGGCATGAATTTCTTTTAAGGTACACACGGATTTCATTACTATTAAGAGAGGCGCATTACCATTACGACTATACATATTACAGATCCTAGAAGAGCAAATAATTCAATATGCTGGGTATTTTGGCAATGGTTTTCTGTTAATGCAGGATAATGCGCGACCACACACGGCAAGGATGGTAACACAGTACCTTGAAGAGGTCCGGTATTCTCAAAATGAATTGGCATCCTCTAAGTCCGGATCTCTATCCTATTAAGCATGTTTGTGATCTAGACCAGAGCATACTGGCGCATTCGTTTGCAATTTTTTTTTTTTTAATATCCGGAAGGCTTGCTTAATTATAAAAGTGTAAGATGACACTCGATATTTGTTGATGTTATTGTTTAAACAACGAAAAATTAATTAAGCCAGAAAAAATGCATTTTTTGCAATGAATTATTTTTTTTTATATTCTTTAGGATATTTTGAATAAAAAAAGTCCTTACGCCCTTCAACCCTTTAATTGTTATGAATTTTTTAAAATCCAAAATTGTCGAAAATTCTAATTTTCTTGAATTCAATAATATACCTTAAAATTTAAAATGCTATAATTTTAAATTTTTTACCGAATATTCAAACTATAATAAACAAAACTACCTAAATAAATTTTCAAAATTTTGTTTGTTATGTTTTTTTTACGTTATAACAATATGCTTCCTACGCGCCACGATTCCACGAAAAAGATTGTTCACTAGTATTTTCATTAAACAACAAATTAAATCGCACAGTCACGTTATCGTTTCGATGAAGAGTTGCATTTTTAATTTTAAATATGTAACAGGTTTCGGACACTTCACTAACGCCTCGCCATGATCACAAAATAAACACTTTTTGTCATTAGATAATATATATTTTTTTTAAATTAGAGAGAACGACATTATTATTCAGAAAATTACACAACTGCAAAGTAAACCAGTAGATGTAGAAGAGCAAGACTGATTAACAACTGAAAAATAATTTTCAAAACGAGCCAAACATTCTAAGGTAGGGTTGAATTTTCTATTTGGAAGGTTGTAAAAATTGTTTATGACAGGAAAAAAAATAGAAGAAGAGTTAAACGTACAATTTTTTCAAAATACGGAATAAGTCCCTTTACCTATTTGTATTCATAGTGATCATAAAAAAATTTCATATTTATAGTACTTACTTTCAATATTAGAATATTATTTTTGTTAAATGGAGAAAGGCTTGGATATTTTTGAAATCATAAAATTTTATAACCCCAGTAAGCCTACTATGTTCATTGTAACAGGTAGACATTTTTCACGGATCACCACAAGTGCATTTGGCCTTTTTATCGTATTGAAAAAAAGGTTGAAGATGATTTTACTTCTCAGGCAGTATCTGACAATAATTTTTTCATGAATAAAAATAAATGTTAAAAATAAATGTTTCTGTTAACTTTAATAAATAAAAAAGTTATCAAAAGTATCTAAAAAAGTAAAAAAAATCACATGATACAAAACTATTAATCGGCAAATATAACAAAGTGTTATGAAAAATGTTAATAATAATTTTTTAAAACTTATTACCTCTGAAAAGCAGCAAAAAATTGATTCAGCGCGTCATCGGGCTTTCTCTTACCCATCTTATATATTGAGTTGGAAGTACACGCGCGTAGGAAGCATATTGTTATAACGTAAAAAAACATAACAACAAACAAAATTTTGAAAATTTATTTAGGTTATTTTGTTTATTATTGTTTGAATATTTGGTAAAAAATTTAAAATTACAGCATTTATATTTTAAGGTATATTATTTAATTCAAGAAAATTAGAATTTTCGTCAATTTTGGTTTAAAAAAATTCATAACAATTAAAGGGTTGAAGAAACGATAATGGACGTAGGGACTTTTTTTATTCAAAAGATCCTAAAGAATATAAAAAAAAATTAATTTATGGCAAAAAATGCATTTTTTTTGCCTTAATTAATTTTTCATTGTTTAAACAATAACATCAACAAATATCGAGTGTCATCTTACACTTTTATAATTTGGCAAGCCTTCCGGACATTTAAAAAAAAATTACGAATTAAAACAATTTTGCAAACGAATGCGCCACTATGCCCTGCACTAATCAGTTTAAAAGGCATGTAAAACATCGCATACCTGTTCCAACAACACGCGAAGAGCTTTGGTTGGCCCTTATTGAGGAATGGACCACTTTTTCTTTAGCAAATATTCAGACCTTGCTGATTTCTATGCCAAATTGAATGAGGAGTGTCATCCAAAAAAAGTGATCCTCACTATTTCTTGCCTCTTTAATGATTGCAAAGTAAACTGTAACTGTAATTTTTCAATAAATTTATGATTTCTTAAATTTTTTGTTTTCTTATCGTTTGTGAGTTAACATGGTAAAATAATTACTGACTTAACACACAAAAGATTTGTTGTTATAAAAATAAGATATATTCAAAAAGGTAATTTATTTCATAAGTTTTTTAGGTGGCTCGTTTTCTCTGACGCGCAGTGTCTTATTCGAGGGAAAGAGAATTCACCATCGTTCTCTTTAAAAACCCTATTTAGATTGATGAAAGCTATTGGTTTAGAATATGTAAAGCGTGGTCCTAAAAGTATAATATTAGAACGAAACGACATCATTCATTGGTGGCATAGGTATTTAATAGTCATTTAACAACATCGCCAACAAAATTGTAACTTTATCTATTTAGATGAGGTTAACGTGGGTCAAACGGTTATCTATACATAGTGTGCTAACACCATAAAAAAATGTAGAGATGCTTTTATAAAGGGTTTAACCACAGGCCTCAAAGCACCTTCACAAGGAGGTCCAGGTTTCGTTATTTTTTATGCAGGATATGAGGATGGATTTTTACTTGGCCCACGCGTGCTTTCTTAGCAAAAAAAAAAACGATGGCATTATTACGAAATAAACGCCGACTATTTTGAGCAATTGTTTGAGGAGTCGCTGATTCCTAACCATAGAGGTATAATACTAATGGAGATGCCATGAGGCAATTGTTTTGCATATGATACGTTTTATTAAAAATGACCCCACTGGGCGTGGCTTAAATGGTTGACTAAGCAGGGTCGTATTCAAATATAATTAAAGTCCGTATGCAGAATTACAACTTTTAAATTACTTACTTACCTAAGATTTGTTTCAACATGATCGATTCGAAATTAATTTGATGACATTGCGCAACTATGACTTCTACACTATTACTATTCTTTAATAACCGTTTTCCGACCAAGCCAATGCCAAGACCATAAAAGAGATTAATTTTATTATATTGTTCTGTCTTCGCCGAAACCGTCCGATATATGACCTGTGTGATCGAAAATCAACGTTCGAATAACACTGTGCACCAGATTTGTTAATCTCTTTGTGATTTAAAACTAAAACCCGAACTACGATTTTTCGTTCAAGGACTCTCTTGTCTTGATCAAAGCTGCCAATGTCAAAATCTGACAATGAGGAGAATTATGACATCAAATTACCAAACCAAAAACCAAACCACTACGTGAATTGTGAATAAATATATTTCAGTAAAAATACAGCCGAGTTTGTAGAAAGGACAATTAATTACTTTTAAATGTAAAACATGTAGGTCTTTCTGCTGCAGATGACATACATTAAGAATATGACCCGCTACAGTCAAAAGTTTAAAAAGACCAAAAATTCAGCTAGGTATGACTTTACGGTTAAAAGTAGATGGAAGAAAACCATGATCAAAACTACTCTGTCAAAACCAATCGGAACTAAAAAGACTCAGATAATAGTAATAATAATAATACTCTCCCTAATTCACCCCCTTACGAGTGAATTTCAACCCCTGAAGTCGACTGAACGACTTGTGTAGGGGAAGGGACGGCTATTATTATTATTTGCCGTGGCGCTCCGGGGCGACTTAAGGATGATAAATGGTTCCATTTGACTTACAGGTGAGAAAAACCCGGAAAACCTCACCCACCATCATCGAGACGATAATGTATGGCAATTTTATAATCTGCATGTCATATCAATAGAAATTGAATTTTCTATTGATACGGCACACATCAAATCCCAAACCGAACCATGCAATTTAATTAAAAATCCACATGGTCTGGTCTGGGATTCGAAACCCGGCAGTCTTGAACTCATAAACTTGCCTATAAATGAATATAAGCGCGTTAGAACGCTACACCATCGACCCGATTATAGTTGTATAGTTGTTGGTTTTATTTATGTTTGAAATAATTAATTATATAGGGTAGGTACATATATTACTAAAATTGCAAGCAAGTACTTACTAAAGATTTCTATAATTGGTACATATGTATAATAAACAACAATCTCACAGATGCACAGCATACAACTATACAAATGGAATTATAGAGATAATTTATTTTAAAAATAGGCATTCAGTTGCGATTTGTGATTACAAAAAGAAAACTTTAACCACTTTTTCTGATCAGTAATGTTAGTATTATAGTGACAAAGTTTCTAGAAACTGGTGTTTTTAATCCTAATAAAGCATTGTGAATTTCCAAGAAAAGTGCATGATAAAACTTGTTTTGACCAAAATTTTGAATGTCACGCCATTTAAAAAGAAACCCTGTGGCTGTGGATAACATTTGACACAAAATCTTATCCTAAAAATAACTGTTTGGTTGCATTGGAGGAATAATTTCTTCATTGGTACTTTTTTAGGATGCAAGGATGACTAAATTTAAACCTTTGTTATAAGTTGTCTTTTTGCTTTAATTTCTGATACACCTGTATTATTGTTCATACTTGAAAAATATAATATTGTTCAAGTGGGAAGTTTATATACAAGGTATCTCATTAAGAAAGGGATACAGAACAACTAAAGAGTCTGATTAAAAATAAGACTATGCTTAGAATGCGAATATTCTTCATTTTAATTTTGAAGTTTCTTATAAGTTCCCAACAAAAGTACCTATATGATTTACTAAAAAAACACCAAAAAATATATAATTATAGTTCAAATAAATGTAACGTATCTTATGACACCAAAAACTTTTGCCAAATTTGCAACTTTTGCAAACCATTTTTATTCTTTATATCAATGAATGAAAATAGAAACAAATCTCTAGTTTTACGTATTAAAGCATCTAGACATTGTTCACAAATGATTTTCTTTTTTAACCGACTTCATAAAAGGAGGAGGGAGGTTCTCAATTTGTCACAATATTTTTTTAATTTTTTTTTTATGTATGTTCAGCGATAATTCTTTAACACGATGTCCGATTTTAATGATTCTTTGTTTGTTAGAAAGAAGGTACTTCAGGGATGGTCCCATATAAATTTTGTCAAAATCTAATAATTGGGTCCATGACAAAATCCTCGAACTCTTCATTTTTTATGCATGTTTAGCGATAATGCTTTACCACCTTGTCCGATTCATATGATTCTTTTTTTGTTAGTAAGGGGGTACCTCAGGGATGGTTCCATATAAATTTGGTTAAGATGTGATGACGGCATCTGCACATTTTTGAAGTCGGTTTTTTTAAATTTTTAATTTCTAATACTTGTTAAATAATAAACAACATATCCAGAAATGTAAGTGATTATATATTTAGAAAAGTTTAATTATAGTTGGTTTTTAAGTTTAATTATAAAGTTAGTTATTTAAGTTTTATTATAGTTATCTAAGTTTTAATATAGTTATTTGTCTTTATTAAAAAGTTAGTCAAGCCAATGTTCTTTATTAAGTTGGTTATTTAAGTTCTATTGTAAATAAAGTGTATACTAACTAAACATTCATTTATTGTCGGAACAGCATTCTTCTTCAATCTGACCCTAAACTCACTCTTATCACAAAATTCTTCCTTGAAGTGAATAGAGCACAACATGCTATTCGGTTTATGCTCAAATTGGTCTTTTCCCACAAATCTAGACCAAATTTTGAGATATTGTGGGTCTTTTGGAAACCTATAATAAAAAAAAAGTTAAGCATTCTAAACAAAAATTCTAAGTAAACTCCTTATACTTACTTATGAAAACTTAAATTAGATATTTTCTTACGCTCTTTCACTGAAGAGATTTAACAATTAATTTTGGCACACTTAGTCATGATTTTTATACAAATTAATAAAAAAAAAACACTTATTAAGATAGAAATAACGTCGAAATATTTAAATTTGAACAAAGTTCTGACAGCTCTTTGACAACTATGACATGACCACTAAGAGTGGGGGAAGGGGTGTCATTTTTTTTTGGCATGTCATCTCCATAGTATTCAACCTCATTGTTCCTAACTTACCCAAAAATGAACGAAAGGACATTGTTGTCATGGATAACGCTTCGTATCATTCTCGTATATTTAGTTTTTCAGCTATATCATGAAACAAACTCGAAATAAAAAATTAGCTGAAAACAACGTTTTCTTTGACGACTCCTATTTTAAATCTGAGCTGCTTGACGTTGCCAACGCATACAGAGGGCAATACGACAAATATAGGATTAAGGAAATATGGGGTAAATGTTTTAAGCTTACCACCGTATCATTGCCATCTTAATCCGATTAAGATTGGAAGTTTTCTGCTCATTCTGTGTAGTCAAAATACATACTTAACTACTATAAGTAAAATATTGTACCTTACAGGGTGATTAATGATTCAGCAAATCTTTTTTGGTCAAAGCAAGTATTCCCACCGAACAAAAGTAGCTAAAATACCGAAAAAAAAAAAATATTGTCAAAGTCTCTCAATATTTGATATCGTATAGTACTCGATGTACTCGTTCAAAATTCTTATTGGTAAAATTAGATCCTATGACTAGTTTTCCAAATATAACTTAATATGTACCAAATATATGAATTTTATATAATAAATATATACTGACATAAGTAGATATTTTCAAGAGAAATATCTTATATTAAATATTTTGACATACTGTTTAAAATTAAGAATATACCTGTTGTACTATGTTACGGGTTTTATTCTACCTAAATCTATTCCAGTCTAAAATTACCCTAGTTTACACTACTCTAAACTATTCTAACCTATCCTATTTCCTAGCCTACCCTATTGTAAATTATTCTAAACTAATCTAAATTATTCTAATGTCTATCCTACCCTATCCTAAATTAGTCTAATCTATCATACCTATTCCTATTACTATTCTACACTTAACTATTTACACTATTCTACTTCTAATCTATCCTACGCTTAACTATGTACACTATTATACTTCTATTTAATTCTAACTTACCCTAAGCTACTCTAATTACCAAACTAATCTATTGCTTACCTATTCTACTATAACCTATGCTATTACCTTTCGATTTAAGAGTGTGCGGTATATAAATGTGTACAAATCAATAAAATGGGTACATTAAATAAATTCATAAAATATCCATTTTTATCAAACATATTTTGTAGTAAAATATAAAATAATATTTTGTAATAGAGTATAATCTCACCTGGAGTATATTCAATAATAATTAATACCTTAATAAGTAATTTATAATGTAAGTAAATATATTTCGCTACTTTGAACAATAACTCTAGCTCATTTAATTACTAAAAAGCTTTATTTTTATTTTTATTGTTTACATGTCAATTTTAACTCCTTTAGTTGTCAGATTCTTCTAAATTTATAAATAATGACCACAGTCACCAGAAATTATCCTTTTACCCTTTTGTAGTCAGGGCCTTCTTGCTAAGACATTGACTTTTGTTGACCATTTTGTGGAACTTCCTTCCTGGCCCAGTTTTTGCTTGGATCCTGATTGTGGAATGTGCCAAGATTTCAACTAGGATTTTCTAGGATTCATTCTTGTGCAAAAACCAGATATTCCTTTAGTCCGATATATTGTTAGTGATCTTTGTGATTCATACACCTAGTGGTGGATATAGTATCGGCTAAAAGTGTGAATTTAATTTAATAACTTAATAATTAAAAGGTCACATACCATCAAGGGTGAGTTTTTCAAAATGAGTTATTAGTTCATTTACCTATATTCCCAACAGCCTTCTGTATACATAATCGTTACAATCGTCAATGTTTTTCAGACCTCCTTGGTTCGCCCCTTTCATTCATGCGTTCCTTCCTTCGCTCGTTCAGATTTGCAATTCTGCGTAAGGGCTTTTATTAGAGGAGTACTTCTGGGGACTGTGGGCAAGTTCTCTCCACCTCTCCATATAGAATAGGGCTTCGCCACTTTACCGTTGGTGTGCTAGCAACAGAGTACAGACAATTAGATAACCGAATTCGAAGTAATTTTCATAGCGGTCTACCTACCGACATCAAGAGGAAGCTACCTAACTGGACATCGTCCTTCATTGAGTTCACTTAATCACAAGTAAGACAATTCCTTTTTCTAACTCTATATTTCGGAGGGCCCCCATCTACTAACGAGATTAGGTTGTTTGAGACTCAGCCTACAACAAACAGAGTTAAATACCTGATTAAATACTCAATTTCTTTTGTATATATATTTATTAATTGTAATATCCACCTACCGGGTTTTCTTCTTCTTCTTTTCTTTTTTTGGGCTACTGCCGGGTTTTCTTTTGTAATACGAAGGGTACTCTACGTAACCGCACTTTTACCACCCACTTGGAGGGTTATATATTATAAGGGTATGTAAGTTAAAGGTAGGAATAGTTGTGGGAACGCCTTGTACATAATAATTTTCTTTTGTTCCTAATAATAGTCCACATTTCGTATACATGTAATTTGTTGGTTATCATTTCAATTTTGACAACACGAGGTTACAAGATAATAAAGGCCCGTTCACATTCTATCAATCATTTTCTTCTCTCTATTTACAGGAACCCGACCCTGAGGTTACTAGTCAACCTGATTAGGGGAGTTCGATAATTTGAACCCCTTTATCAGGCTACCCGTATTAACTATTTGCAAAGCAAAGGGACAAAAAATTCGTAATTACAGGGTGATCGCGGTTGAATATGTAAGTTAAATCAACAAAATGTTGAAATTGTTGCCAAAAAATATAAAATAATTGCCTTTTAACTTATGAGTTGTTTATTAAGAAAATCTCATTAGTTTACATACATGGTGGTTTGGTGGTTTGGTGGTTTGGTGGTTTGGTGGTTTGGTGGTTTGGTGGTTTGGTGGTTTGGTGGTTTGGTGGTTTGGTGGTTTGGTGGTTTGGTGGTTTGGTGGTTTGGTGGTTTAGTGGTTTGGTGGTTTGGTCATTGCATTACAAAAAAAGTTCATTATACGGTACGTATAAGTAGGATCTAGGGAAATGAATAATGATCGGATTAAATGTTTATTTTGACTACAGCATTGCCTCTTTATATTGTATATTTATATCAGATTGGGATCTCCTTTCCGCGTAAAGTGTTTGCCTCTGTAGGGTAATACATTATTTAGGTACAAAAAGTTGATTAAATGGTAGGTCTAAGTAGGATGTGTAGAAATGATTTATGATCGGATTACAGGTTTATTTGGCTCGAGTATTGTCATAAGTGCCTCTTTTTATTGTATATTTAAATTAAATTATGAGCTCCCTTTCACGCCACCAATGAGATAAAGCCCCCAATAAATTTTGTTTTAAGTCGCATCCCTTGAAGGATGGTTACAGTTGAACTTGCAAGGTGAAAAAATCCTGCAGTCAATAATCTACAAGAAGTAAGATTATGTTTAAACTGTTATCACGCAATTATACAGGAACTTAGAAATATTGAAAATGATCCAAATTGCCTAAGACTTAATGTTTTAACACCCCACTCAGTTCGTGGTTGTATAATTTGTAACGCACAAGTAAATGTAAGAAAACTATCGGCAGTATGCAGAGAAAATATTTTTTTAGTCTCAAATATGTATGTACCCGAATATCTGAATATTTGTGACATTCATCTTAATCATGCGGGTTTACTAATGATTAATTTACATGCTGGTTTGCGTTTTGTTTATAGATCATTTCTCTCCGTTAATATTCAGCAATTTTTGTCTAGTTTAAGAGCGGCTGCTAACGCTAATAATAATTTTAAAAATTGGGAAGACAAATACTTTTAGTTTAGAAGAATTTAAATATTTAACTTTAATTTCTAAAGAGAATTTTCAAGAATTATATGAATTTTGTGAACCAATAGAACAATATGGTAACTTAGGAAACATTGCTCGAAAAGATTTACTTGCTTTCCTTGTTAAACTAAGACATGGATTGTCAGACGAGTTTATAAAATTACTTTTTAATTATTCATCTGGACAAGTCACTAGTATAGTCATATCTAATATCCGTGTGTCCCTGCTTCAAAGATTTGTACCTAGTAATATTGGATTTAGATCAATAACCAGAGAAAACTATATCAAAAATGATGTCCCTGAATTCGTAAACGCGCGTTACAACCCTATAGCTAATACTCCAAAGGCCATATTTTATGTATATTGTACATATAACTCAATTGAAAAAAGTAGTAATTTTAGAATAGTACGTCAGTTCTATTGCTATTTTAAGAAGGAACATTTAGTTAAGCCAGAAATTACAGTAGCTCCTGACGGATATATTTTATCAATCAATGGTCCCTATTTTTCTAATGCATCTAATAATGATGCAGCAATCTTACGGCAACAATTGGTTAATGATAATAATGAATTTAGAAACTAGATTACAGAAGGAGATATAGTAATAGTAGATAGAGGCTACAGAGATATTATTCCTAGATTAAAAGAACTTGGGTTAATTACTTATAATATGCCACCTTTGCTACATCAAAACCAACGGCAATTATCAACAAGTGAAGCTAATAGAGCGAGACTTATAACTAAAACTCGTTGGGTTGTAGAAGCCAGAAATGGACATTTTAAATCTATTTTTAAATTTTTTAAAGGCCGTATATCCACGCATCATGCTGTTAATTTGAGTGGTTTTTATTAGATTGCAGGTGCGTCGTTAAATAAGTTTCATCCTCTTATAAACCTACCAGGTACAATCGACATAGCAGTTGAAATTTTAAACAAATTAGATGACGTTAATATTATACAAGCACGTGTTGAAGCCCAAAATCTGACTACCAGAAATGGTCGGTGGCGAAGATTGAACCACGTGCATATTCCTGAATTTCCTCGCGTAGAGGTCAATTTTTTAGAAGACTTGGTAGATTCTTACCATATTAATTTAAGTCCATCATATATTCAAGATAAACTGCAAAGAGAGGAAAATAATGTTTTAGAAATAGACGAGTTTAGAGAAGAGAATAATTTTTTACGTTTTAGAATTTATTCTAGGTTTAGAAACGCAACTAAATATATGCTGTGGTTGGCATACGAAGAAGAACTTAATGAAAATATTGATCCAATTTTCTGCTATTATTGTACATGTCCATGCGGTTCGAAAACTTTAAGTACTTGTGCACATGTTGCATCAGTGTTATGGCTTCTTGGTTATGCAAAGCACCAGAATAATATAAGATTTCCAACAACACGTTTACTAAATAGCATCGATGATGCAGCAAACCGATTATTTTCTGAAAATATCGATCTCGGTCCCATAGTAGAAGAAAATTAATTTGTACTACCATCTCGTATTTACACCTAATACTTAACGTTAACGTCAGTACGTTAGTCATTTTGTCGTTTATCTTTAGTTCAGGCTGTTCTTTTAATTTAATGTACCTTACAAAGTATGTGAATTTATATCTTTAGTGTTTGTAATAAATTCAGGTGTCCTTTGTAATTGCTATTATTATTATATTTTTCCAAGTTATGAGAACATTAATAACAATGTCAAAAAAGAGAAAAGGGAATTGGGTGTTGTGTAAATTCTACGTACATACGTGCTAAACTTGATGCCAAAAAAGACTTGCCAAAAATGTAATGATCTCTTTATATAAATTAGTAAGATATATTGAGATAAATGGAGAAATGGGTGGGTGGGTGGGTGGAACTCGAAGTGCGGCCACCTCCTCGTGATTAGTTTTGGGTTGATTTAACATTCAAAACCGGTTTTATTATCTTGTAGCTGACCTAAACCCCTTGAGTTTTAAATTAAGCGAAGAGCTGCACAAAGCTGAATTTTTTAATTTTTTTAATTTTTTTATTTTAATTTTTTTAATTTTTTTAATTGTTTTAATTTTTTAAATTTTCACCCCTAAGGTCCCAGCTAAATATTTTATTTTTGCACTAATTTTTATATAGGGTGTAAACATCATAAATCCCAATTTTTTCACACTAGCCTAAATTAATGTTTTTTTTTGGTAATTTTTGACCTGCCCTATTATACAAGCAGTGTACTATTCCTACAGGGGCTAACACTACGCGGAAAGGAGATCCCAATCTGATATAAATATACAATATAAAGAGGCAATGCTCCAGTCAAAATAAACATTAAATCCGATAATTATTCATATCCTAGATCCTACTTATACGTACCGTATAATGAACTTTTTTTGTAATGCAATAATGTATGACCCTGTATGTAAACTAATGAGATTTTTTTAATAAACAACTCGCAAGTTAAAAGGCAAATATTTTCTATTTTTTTGCCAACAATTTCAGCATTTTGTTGATTTTTTCACTTTACTTATTCAACCGCAATCACCCTGTAAATACAAATTTTTTGTCTCTTTGGAAATAGTACAAGGGGTATATTCTTAATCTAAAAAAGTATGTCATAATATTTAATATAAGATTTTTCTTTTGAAACTATCTACTTTATGTCAACATATATTTATTGTTTAAAATTCATATATTTGGTACATATTAAGTTATATTTGGAAAACTAGTCATAGGATCTAATTTTATCAATAAGAATTTTGAACGAGTACATCAAAACTATACGATATTAAATATTGAGAGACTTTGACGGTGGTATTTTTTTTTCAGTATTTTAGCTATTTTTGTTCGGTGGGAATACCTACTTTGACCAAAAAAGATTTGCTGAATCATTATTTACCCTGTAAGGTACAATATTTTAATTATAGTAGTTAAGTATGTATTTTGACTACACAGAATGAGCAAAAAACTACCAAAAATATTTAAGGGTGATTTATGGTGTCCATTTTAAACAACTAGGGATTTCTAACTTCAACACCCTGTATCGCAAAATCTAGTCATAGGATACGATTGGGCCCATAGTCACTTTTGATAAGGACATCAAGTAATTTAACATATTAAAAATTCAGACATTTTGACGATACTCCCGTTTGCATAAGAAAAGTGCGTGGTCCTTTGCCTGAAACCAGACCTGGCTTCATAACAAAATTATTTTAAAAAATTACTGGATGGGCCCATTATTTTTATATAAAATTTTAGGATTATTTGATATAGATACTCTCAATTTATCCGATTAAACGCCATCAACATTATGAAATAAGTCCATTAAGAGATTACACCATCAACATTCGAAACATTACCCGATTTAATAAACTAATGCAAAACTGTAGTGGATCAGCAGAGATGAAATGAAACAGGCCTGCTGTACGTCCTGAGGCGTCATTATGGGGGACGCATAGGGGGTTATTGTCCTGTCGCTCCCCTTCTTTCCCCAATTTTGAAGTGATACTACTGTCGATTCCCTTTCATTAGTTGTCTGTGGTGTTATTAACGAAATTTTCATATAGAGCAACTTAGTTTCGTATTGTGCACCAGATTGGGTTTTAAATTTACATACGACGGATTTTAGAAGGGTATTTGGAGAGAGATTAAAATCAAAGTGAGAACGTTTAGATACAATGGGTCTAATAATTATTCTGAATAAAGAAATATTATTCAGACAAGTGTAATAATAAAATCACAAAATTTATATATAGCCATAATATAATTTATTGAAATTTAATAAATGTCTGGTTTTGGCCATTATGGCCATCCTCTCCAAGTAACAATTTGATGTTTTAAAAAAGCTAAAAGAATGTTTTCAAAACAAAATTTATAAAACATTTCGTGATTTTATTATTCTTGTTGTTAATAATTCTGACAAGAAAAATTGTGTGAGTTTTCCTATACAGGGTATCTATTTTAATTACTGCATTCTATAGGTCACCAAATACCAATGACTAAGATTTTAAAACTGGCTTGTCTAATTTTTTAAATCAACTTCAAAATAGGACAGACGACAATTGTATTTTTTTGTGTGATATAAACATCGATTTTATGAAACCCAATAATATCACCATAGTAGATTATTTGAATAAATGAACACGTTTACTATTCTACAATAAATACAGCCACAAGAGTTTCTGAAAATAGTAGAACTTGTATAGACCATATTTTTCTTAAAGCCAATAATTATGATAATATAATTCCCATTGTATTTAAAAATAGAATTAATGTTACGCAGGTTTTTGGAATCATAATTTATTTCAACTCAACTTTTACAATAACGATACAACTGATATTAACGCATAATGTCTATCTTAAAACTGAAAACTGACGTCAGGATCTCCCTTATCTAGGGTCAGGATCATCGGCTAATATAGCTTGCTTGACACTTCTCGAATCTTCTCGAACTGTCTAAATTGTTCTTGACAAGTAATGACATTTCCAGACATTTCTGGACTATTCTATCTTCTTTTACTTGTACTTTTACTTATGATCACCGCAGTACACTGTAGGGCGATGAGTAACATTCCACTTCTTTTTGTATTCGTACGTTTTCTATAACAGCCGCAGGCCACTGCAGGATGCTGTGTAAGATTACCTTCTATCTACCCATTGCACGAACAAACAAGCTTGTTAAGTCAAGATCCCCAACGTGACGGCTATGAACATGGACATTCTATTCTATAAATAAAATAATAATTATAATCAGTAATAATATATTCGTTATTAGTGCTTTCGTAGAACAGACTAGAAATAAGTAATATTAAATCCGTTATCAGTGTTTTCGTAGAGTAGAGTAGATATTGCATTTTCCATTGTATTCTTTATTTTCCTAGTTCAGTTATATTTTTATAATCAAGGTTTTAACATTGCCTATTTTATTATTTGTAACTCGGATTTCACTACTTTTGAAATGAATATATTTCTAAAAATAACTTTAAAATCCCTTATTACTTAATTAGCTAGATATACTTAAGTGTTGCATTCCAATATTCCAAATATCAAGTCTTGTTTTTATAAATCAAAATCTGTAGATTAGTATATTTTTTGATTATTAATTTCTTTAAATTTTAGAATATTATGTTTTATATTATACTCGGACAAAATATTAAAGAAGGTAATTCCTTCTTGTTCACGTACAACAATCATACTATACCAGAACATAATGAATGGAATCACCCGCTTAAAACTGCAGAAGTTATCGGATCACGTGCCAACTAGTCATAAATGCATGTTTATTGCTAAAATGTATTACGCCAGTGGCGTATAAAAACTATTGGCAAATTAAATGCGGTAATAGTAAATAATATTATATGAAAGTAGGTTGGTTATTTATTTTTGTAGTAATAATAATTAATGTTTATTATTTTGTTTTGCTTATTGTTAAAATACGTAAATATTATGCCAGTGGCGTAGAAACACTATTGGAAAATTAAATGAAGTATTATACTAGAACAAAATATTGAAGAAGGTGCTCTTTAAAACTGTAAAAGGTATCGTTATCATATCAAAATGCACTCTTCCAGTGTCGCAGAAATACTATATTGGTAAATTAAATGGGTATTTTTGAATAGTACTAGATGAAAGTAGGTTGGTTACCTATTTTTGTTATAATAATTCATCTATGTTTATAATTGTATTTTGTTTATTGTAAGTTAATTAAGCTTGGTATCACTGCCTTGCATTCTAAATCTATGAAGTTTCGTAATCCATTGATTCTGCAGAACTATCACTGGAATCGTCTTTATCGTCGGAACTTAAAGTTTTAACTACCGTTTTGATCATACCGTCCAACGCCACATATTATTTTCTTCCTTAATTACATTGGAAATATCATTCTGCCAATCTTCAGATTTTATACGTTCTATACCGTTTTTTAATAAACTTTAGACGTCGGGTATTTTAAAAGTTTTATTTTCTCGAGCTACAAACCCTTTCACTTGCGCCTAAATTAGTTCAATAGGATTGAATTCGCAGTGATAAGGGGAAAGTCTTAGTAGCGTAATACCACGATCACGAGCCATTGTGTCGACAACATATTAAATATATTTATGGCGGTGTTCCTTTATTAGGTCCATTAATTCCACTTTAAGCATCTCCTCAGTAAATTTTATTGCTTTATCCCGCAGCCAGGTTTGCATATCCGCTTTCCTACTAGACAATATCGGAATGCGTTCAACTCGTCGACTGTGATAAGAAGCGTTATCTAGTACAATAACGGAATTTCGTTCTGCACGCTGTAATACTTCAGTAAACCATTTTTCAAAGCATTCCGCATTCACGTCCTTGTGGTAGTCTCCTGTTTTTTCGATATAAACACAAGAGCGCTATTTTCCAAAAAAAACTGTTACTTCCGATATGGGTAACAATTAGGCGCTGTCCTTTACCTGATGGTGCTTTCAAACCTGTAGATAATCCCTCTATAAAAGCTTGGCGATAACTAGTTACAGAAGTATCTTGCCATATCTTAGATACCGTGTGTCCAGCATTCACCCACGTTTCATCAAAATAGTATATCTTTTTTTTAGCGGCTCAAAACTCTTTAATATTTCGTAAATAACGCCGTCGCCAAGACACTATATCAGACCTCTCAATTAAAATTGATTTCCTACACCGTTTGACAAAACGAAATTTTAGGCCCCATAAAATTTTTCGTAAAGTTTCACGGCTCATTAATGGAATTTCTTAGTTTTATCTTAATTTCGTAAGTACAACTTTAAGTGTTGGGGCTTTGTTTTTGAAAAACAAAAAAGTGTACAGTTCTTCGAATGATTTGTTTTTGGTCATCGTCCAATTTCAACAATTTTCGACCAAGTGTATGCGTTTTAGGGGCTTCTAAGGAGCCTATTTTTGTCTTTTCGCGTACAATACGTTCAATTATTGAAACAGATACTCCAGTTAAAAAAGAACTGCGGTTTACAGCTTCATTTGTAGGAAGTGCCTGTTTCAGCCCATCATACACTTTCCATATAATGTTCTTTTCATCCTTTGATAAGGGCTTTCGCCGACGTAATTGGGTTTCACTTGGACCCGCCTCTGAATTCATTACTATTGTAACAATATAATTCTACTATTAAATTGTTTTTATTAAATTTATAAAGACACCAATATTTTACTATTTAATAAACTTTTAAAGTACCTACCTAATATACTACACAATAAATATAACTCCTCGAATATGCACTACCATTACCAAATTGTAAGGCACAAACATGAACACCTACTCGTATATCAGAAAAGAGCACTTATACAAAAAAGTGTTCATAAAATAATTATCGTAAATAGTTAAAGTGATACAAATCTAACTTCGTCTAAAGTTAGTTTTCAACTGTCTTTGTGCCTGTGCTGACAATATTCAATCTGTAACCCGTCTGTCGTTTATTTTCTTGAAACACATTCATTTGTCATCGCGAAGATGACGCGTTTTTAAAAGCGGTGTTTTTAAAACCATTAAACACAGATAACGAAGTCATTAGGGAATAAATATATTAATTTCTTGAAAACTATCAAAAACGTATATTTAACGCATCATTTTTTTAAATATAGAATTGTAACAAACAAATTTATTAAAGTTTACTAACAAATGCCACTTGCGTATTGGGGATAACACTAATCCTTTGTAGTGCGCATGTCATCTGATTTTTATGACCTAATCTAAAAAACCAAATTCTTTCTGACTGGAGTTTAATTTTATGCATTCAAATTGGAACTCAAGTTTTTATATTTTTACTTATGACGAGCTTGTTCAGTTAGTTAATAATGGACACAGAAAAAGAAAAACGGTAAGTTCGTATTATTAACATTAACAACAATAACTAAGCATTTTTTGGTGAAGAATTATTTAAACCAGAATTTTATTTTGACACAAAATATTCCTAATAAAAGAATAATAAAGAGGTTTTTATAAAAATTAGGTATATAGTAATTAATTGTTCCCTCTTTTGTTTTAGGAATACCACTACCAATTATATTTGCACAATATGTACAAAAACTTTCACCACAAAATCGAACGTTAATCTACATATGAAAAGAATTCATAAACAATTAAAAAAAAAAACAAAATTATCATTAAAATGTCCTTTGTGCACAATGCTGCTTGAAAACTACAGTGAATTGGATAAGCATTTGATATCTATTCATAATGAATTTTTTAAACAAGCAAAGTACTCATCTGAAACCACTGAAAAATTTAATGCATGAAAATTGGAAATAGAAAAAGAAACAATATGTTTTTTTAATTTAATGAATTCCCGAAAGGTGAAAGATAGGAAAATTGTAAAATATATTTGCCATCGGTCAGGGACGTACACCCCCAGGGTACTGACCAGAAAAAAAGCTTTAAAAGTAAAAGACAGCAATAAAATTGGGAGCAATTGTCCTGCTAGATTTGTGGTAACCATAAGCCATAATGGCAGCGTCAAAGTTGATTATTTCTCAACTCATATCGGACATGATTTAGAAGTAGGCAGAGTTAATCTTACTTACAATGAACGGCAAAATATAGCAGGAAAACTTCTACAGGGTATTCCTAATCAAAGGATTCTACAAGATATAGGGGATGAATTTAATAGTAACGACAGATTAAGTTACACTACAGTTCACGATATAAATAATATTAAGAGATCCTTTAACATACAATCAAATGTTATATTTCATGAAGAGGATACCACAAGTGTTACTATCCTTATTGAGAAGCTAAAAAACGAAGCCAATAATCCTGTGTTAGCATACAAGCCTTATGGTCTCGAAGACAATATCATAGGAACAAACAACTTTTTTTTAGTGATCAATTTAGAGGGCGGAATATATGCATCAAAATATAACAAAATATGCGCATATATATGCATCGTTTTTACCAAAAATATGCAGTTATTTTGTCCAATTATGCCTAAATATTCATATTTGTTAAAAATACTTAAAAAAAAGTAGGGGGTGGGTAGCTCAGTGGTTAGTGCATTGGCCTGTGGACTTAGGGGTCCCAGGTTCAAATTCCAGCCAAGACGCGATTTTTTAAATTTATTTATTTATTTATTTAAAAATTAATTCTGATGCCTAGCGAATATTTCCACTTGACCATTCACTGTTGGGTTCTAATTAACATTGCTGTTCCTAATTTGGTACGCTATCAAAACCATTACACGAAAAAAAAAAAAAACAAAAGAAAATATGTAATATAAAAATTTATTTAAAACAAACGAAACACAAAAACTAGTAGAAGTTAAGTATAGAATAGTATAAAAATATTAAATAGTAAAATTATAATAGGAATTTATAATTAAGTATTTTTCGAAATTTTCTATTAAAAATTTTTGTCGTCTGTCTGTAAAAATATGTTTTGATATAGAAAAGGTCCTTTCAACATCTACCAAAGTAATAGGACAATACTGTAATTTTGGAAGTAATGTACAGGGCCAACGTAAAACTTCTTTAGAAAATTTTCCCTCAAAAATGTTTTTCACTTCCCTTATTTCATTGAACCCTTCATTCTTTAATAAAGTTGTATTTAATTTTTTTCTAATCTTAAGGCCTATGTCACCAGGAACATTGTTACATTTATCGGAAACTGTTGCAATAAAATTTGTTGATTCGATTAAACTTAAATTTTTCTTTTCCAATGAAGTTATTACATCAGGTAAAAAACTAAAATTAACCTTTATAAACACAAGTTGCTTAGGCACAAGGGGATTTTTTAACAATTCTTTACTTTGCACTACACATTGTGAATTGTCTTCTATATCCAAAATTAAATCCTTAATTGCTTCAAATTTGTCTGCATAGAATATAGTTGCTTTAATCCATGTCCCACATCGCGTAATTACGGGTTCCGGGGGCAAACACACCCCTACCATTCTCTCTTTATACAACTGCACTCTTAAAGGGGCTTTTAAAAATATTTTTTTCACATTCGAAATTAGCTTGTTAACCAAGGGATATTCTGTTCTCACAGTTTCTGCAACTAAGTTTATTCCATGCAGAAGACAAGTAACGTGGACCATATTTGGATAAAATATTTTTAAGTTTTGCCCTACTTTTATCATATATGGTGCTGCGTCAGACAAAAATACTAAGAACTTCTCTGAGGGAATTTGATTTGGTAAAAAAAATTCTGCTAGAGATTGTTGAATAAATCGGGTAACAGTTGTATTGTTAGTTTTTTCTAACTGTTTTAATGCAATTAAATATTATGTACCTGGTTTATTTTCTTTTAAGGCTCCAATCATAAGATGTACCATATATCTTCCACAAGCATCTGTGCTTTCATCAACAATGATGTAAAAATTGCTATCATCCAGTAAAACTTTAATTTCTTCTATTACATTTATATATATAGCATGTACATTTTTTTTTCTGAGTGTAGATTCATCAGGAATGGTTTGATTGCAATATTTTTGTAAAAATTCTCTTAGATGTAGGTTTTGTAACTTCTTTAATGGAATATTTGCCGCAACAAGAGCTTTGCACAAGTCCTGAATAATTACCTCCTTGTCACTTTTTGTTTTGTCGGCGTTTTGAAATGACCTCACAACGCATTGTTGAACCGGTTGTGATTTCATTTTTTGCAATTTGGCTTTATGCAATGATGTTTTCACGTGTTGAACCACTTTGAACTTTTTTTCGCAAACCACTATTTTGGCACAAGCTTTACAAAAAACTTTATCCCCATTAATTTCCAACTCTGGAAAGTTAATAATCCACGAAGAAATTTTTGACATTTTAGGACACTTTTAAAACAACAAATTATTACAAGACTTTTCACTAGGCAAATAACGAGGATACTATCTCATTAAACGGAATGAAAAACATTCAAAATATTCCGATGTTAGGGTAGATTGGTTACAAGAAATTACTGAGAATTTTATGTAAACCGTTTTATTGCATTGTAGGTAATACTTTTTCTGTGTAAATACCATCTATTAACAATTACCTTAATGGGCTTAATCTCTTAAGAAGGTAAAAACGCAGTGCATGCCACCCTCCAAGAACTAATTAACAAGAATTTACAAGAAGTGACACTTAAAAACAAATACAAAAATTTAAAAGGTCTTTATTTTAAATATATCTGTATAATCTGTTAAAACAGTTTTTGATTTGCACAGTATAGTAATACATTTTTTTTTTTCGAAAATATGCAATATTTTCTTAAATTTTCTGAACTTTGGTAAAATATGCAATATTTTCTGAATTTTGGAAAAATATGCAATATTTTCTGAACTTTGGTAAAATATGTAAAAAA
>OV651819.1:74703023-74734245 GCA_927349885.1 Psylliodes chrysocephalus | reverse complement strand
TTTATAGACCATTCCTCCCTGTTAATATTCAGCAATTTTTGTCTAGTTTAGGAGCGGCTGCTAACGCTAATAATAATGTTAAAAATTGGGAAGACATAAATACTTTTAGTTTAGAAGAATTTAAATATTTAACTTTAATTTCTAAAGAGAATTTCTAAGAATTATATGAATTTTGCGAACCAATAGAACAATATGGTAACTTAAGAAACATTGCTCAAAAAGATTTACTTGCTCTCCTTGTTGAACTAAGACATGGATTGTCAGATGAGTTCATAAAATTACTTTTTAATTATTCATCCCGACAAGTCACTAGTATAGTCATATATAATGTCAGTATGTCCCTGCTTCAAAGATTTGTACCTAGTAATATTGGATTTAGATCAATAACCAGAGAAAATTATATCAAAAATCATGTCCCTGAATTCGTAAACGCGCTTTACAACCCTATAGCTAATACTCCAAAGGCCATATTTTATGTCGATTGTACACATAACTCAATTGAAAAAAGTAGTAATTTTAGAATAGTACGTCAGTCCTATTGCTATTTTAAGAAGAAACATTTAGTTAAGCCAGAAAGGGACACTTAAACAAAATTGGCATGTACAATGGAGACTCATGTCACAAGAAACCAGAAACGGCCAAACACATACTGTGCGAATGCGAAGCTCTAGATCGCAAAAGACAGGCTCTTTTTGGACAACCCCAGGTTGATCCAATAACGTATAGAACCCACTCACCCAAGGATCTGTACAAACTTGTACAAGGTACAAAGGTGATAGAGTGGGTGCTATGAACTAACATGGGGTAAAACACAATAAGCCAATAGACTTCAGTGTTATTCTTCGGAGACACATAGTCAGACGAGCCCAGGAGAAAGAAAAAAAAAAGCCAGAAATTACAGTAGCTCCTGACGGATATATTTTATCAATCAATGGTCCCCATTTTTCTGATGCATCTAATAATGATGCAGCAATCTTACGGCAACGATTGGTTAATGATAATAATGAATTTAGAAACTAGATTACAGAAGGAGATATAGTAATAGAAGATAGAGGCTACAGAGATGTTATTCCTAGATTAGAAGAACTTGGGTTAATTACTTATAATATGCCACCTTTGCTACATCGACACCAACGGCAATTATCAACAAGTGAAGCTAATAGAGCGAGACTAATAAATAAAACTCGTTAAGTTATAGAAGACAGAAATGGACATTTTAAATCCATTTTAAATTTTTTTAAAGACCGTATATCCACACATCATGCTGTTAATTTGAGTGGTTTTTATTAGATTGCAGGTGCGTCGTTAAATAAGTTTCATCCTCTTATAAACCTATCAGGTACAATGGACATAGCAGTTGAAATTTTAAACAAATTAGATGACATTAATATTATACAAGCACGCGTTGAAGCCCAAAATCTAACCACCAGAAATCGTCGATGGCGAAGATTGAACCACATGCATATTTCTGAATTTCCTCGCGTAGAGATCAATTTTTGAAAAGACTTGGTAGATTCTTACCATATTTATTTAAGTCCATCATATATTCAAGATAAACTGCAAAGAGAGGAAAATAATGTTTTAGAAATAGACGAGTTTAGAGAAGAGAATAATTTTTTACGTTTTAGAATTTATTCTAGGTTTAGAAACTCAACTAAATATATGCTGTGGTTGGCATACGAAGAAGAACTTAATGAAAATATTGATCCAATTTTCTGCTATTATTGTACATGTCCATGCGGTTCGAAAACTTTAAGTACTTGTGCACATGTTGCATCAGTGTTATGGCTTCTTGGTTATGCAAAGCACCAGAATAATATAAGATTTCCAACAACACGTTTACTAAATAGCATCGATGATGCAGCAAACCGATTATTTTCTGAAAATATCGATCTCGGTCCCATAGTAGAAGAAAATTAATTTGTACTACCATCTCGTATTTACACCTAATACTTAACGTTAACGTCAGTACGTCAGTCATTTTGTCGTTTATCTTTAGTTCAGGCTGTTCTTTTAATTTAATGTACCTTACAAAGTATGTGAATTTATATCTTTAGTGTTTGTAATAAATTCAGGTGTCCTTTGTAATTGCTATTATTATTATATTTTTCCAAGTTATGAGAACATTAATAACAATGTCAAAAAAGAGAAAAGGGAATTGGGTGTTGTGTAAATTCTACGTACATACGTGCTAAACTTGATGCCAAAAAAGACTTGCCAAAAATGTAATGATCTCTTTATATAAATTAGTAAGATATATTGAGATAAATGGAGAAATGGGTGGGTGGGTGGAACTCGAAGTGCGGCCACCTCCTCGTGATTAGTTTTGGGTTGATTTAACATTCAAAACCGGTTTTATTATCTTGTAGCTGACCTAAACCTCTTGAGTTTTAAATTAAGCGAAGAGCTGCACAAAGCTGAATTTTTTTAATTTTTTTAATTTTTTTATTTAAATTTTTTTAATTTTTTTAATTGTTTTAATTTTTTAAATTTTCACCCCTAAGGTCCCAGCTAAATATTTTATTTTTGCACTAATTTTTATATAGGGTGTAAACAACATAAATCCCAATTTTTTCACACTAGCCTAAATTAATGTTTTTTTTTGGTAATTTTTGACCTGCCCTATTATACAAGCAGTGCACTATTCCTACAGGGGCTAACACTACGCGGAAAGGAGATCCCAATCTGATATAAATATACAATATAAAGAGGCAATGCTCCAGTCAAAATAAACATTAAATCCGATAATTATTCATATCCTAGATCCTACTTATACGTACCGTATAATGAACTTTTTTTGTAATGCAATAATGTATGACCCTGTATGTAAACTAATGAGATTTTTTTAATAAACAACTCGCAAGTTAAAAGGCAAATATTTTCTATTTTTTTGCCAACAATTTCAGCATTTTGTTGATTTTTTCACTTTACTTATTCAACCGCAATCACCCTGTAAATACAAATTTTTTGTCTCTTTGGAAATAGTACAAGGGGTATATTCTTAATCTAAAAAAGTATGTCATAATATTTAATATAAGATTTTTCTTTTGAAACTATCTACTTTATGTCAACATATATTTATTGTTTAAAATTCATATATTTGGTACATATTAAGTTATATTTGGAAAACTAGTCATAGGATCTAATTTTATCAATAAGAATTTTGAACGAGTACATCAAAACTATACGATATTAAATATTGAGAGACTTTGACGGTGGTATTTTTTTTTCAGTATTTTAGCTATTTTTGTTCGGTGGGAATACCTACTTTGACCAAAAAAGATTTGCTGAATCATTATTTACCCTGTAAGGTACAATATTTTAATTATAGTAGTTAAGTATGTATTTTGACTACACAGAATGAGCAAAAAACTACCAAAAATATTTAAGGGTGATTTATGGTGTCCATTTTAAACAACTAGGGATTTCTAACTTCAACACCCTGTATCGCAAAATCTAGTCATAGGATACGATTGGGCCCATAGTCACTTTTGATAAGGACATCAAGTAATTTAACATATTAAAAATTCAGACATTTTGACGATACTCCCGTTTGCATAAGAAAAGTGCGTGGTCCTTTGCCTGAAACCAGACCTGGCTTCATAACAAAATTATTTTAAAAAATTACTGGATGGGCCCATTATTTTTTTATAAAATTTTAGGATTATTTGATATAGATACTCTCAATTTATCCGATTAAACGCCATCAACATTATGAAATAAGTCCATTAAGAGATTACACCATCAACATTCGAAACATTACCCGATTTAATAAACTAATGCAAAACTGTAGTGGATCAGCAGAGATGAAATGAAACAGGCCTGCTGTACGTCCCGAGGCGTCATTATGGGGGACGCATAGGGGGTTATTGTCCTGTCGCTCCCCTTCTTTCCCCAATTTTGAAGTGATACTACTGCCGATTCCCTTTCATTAGTTGTCTGTGGTGTTATTAACGAAATTTTCATATAGAGCAACTTAGTTTCGTATTGTGCGCCAGATTGGGTTTTAAATTTACATACGACGGATTTTAGAAGTGTATTTGGAGAGAGATTAAAATCAAAGTGAGAACGTTTAGATACAATGGGTCTAATAATTATTCTGAATGAAGAAATATTATTCAGACAAGTGTAATAATAAAATCACAAAATTTATATATAGCCATAATATAATTTATTGAAATTTAATAAATGTCTGGTTTTGGCCATTATGGCCATCCTCTCCAAGTAACAATTTGATGTTTTATAAAAATCTAAAAGAATGTTTACAAAACAAAATTTATAAAACCTTTCGTGATTTTATTATTCTTGTTGTTAATAATTCTGACAAGAAAAATTGTGTGAGTTTTCCTATACAGGGTATCTATTTTAATTACTGCATTCTATAGGTCACCAAATACCAATGACTAAGATTTTAACACTGGCTTGTCTAATTTTTTAAATCAACTTCAAAATAGGACAGACGACAATTGTATTTTTTTGTGTGATATAAATATCGATTTTATGAAACCCAATAATATCACCACAGTAGATTATTTGAATAAATGAACATGTTTACTATTCTACGATAAATACAGCCACAAGAGTTTATGAAAATACCAGGTCTTCAACAATACCCGAAACCCACGTGATCAAAACGTCATGACAGCGATTGGTGAAAATAATAGTAAAAATCCCTAGATGTTGGCCAGTGCTGTAGGTGTTTTAAATAAAATAAAAATATTCTTCTTTTTTTTTATGGTCTGTAACCTTAAGAACAAAATACAGTGAGATATAACAAAAAAAAATCATATTATTAAATTAATGGTGCTTTACATTAATATATTTTTATGTTAGAATTCCATTTAGGCCAATATAAAATCTTATCTTTAAATTTTTTTATGTAATCACTATTGAATTCAATACCTCTCTTATTAAAAGAAGAATAATTCGATACCTAACCTAAGATCACCGTATCTTGAGATTCTTGACTGTTTTTTTTTTGTTTTTAATGTTTATTTAACCCTCCGTACTTTATCTCGATGCTCCGTCCGTACACTTCTTTATCTTCAAGTTTGGAATTAATACCAATACCGCTGGTATAAATTCAGTTAGTTTCCACCACATTCAATATGGTCGAGGTACTTCTGCAAGTGAAGTTCAGTCTATTATACCCATCAAAAGACTATGTCCCAGCGTGTGTTGTAACAGTTTAATATTTGTTTTTCTTTGCGATAGGATCTTGAAGTAGTGGTATTTTTAAATTACATATGGTATTGTATTGGCATGGTATTTTATTTTTACATAGGAATGCTTCCACCTCTCGCCCTTTGAGCGAGATACAATTAGAACACTTTGTTCCTGAATCTTTAAAGGATATAATAAACATGAATTATTTTGCGGTGAAAATTCTGATAAGAATTTTAATTATGTTGAAATTCAAACTGAAGCCGAAATTGAGCAAAGTAGCGAAGAGAAAACTGAAGAAAGACCTCCAAAGAGGTTGCCAGTCGTAAAAAGAAAAAGTGAATACAAGTGAAGTTTACCCGAAAATCTTGGATTTGTTTACCAATTTTGTATATAGATTAACTAAATGATTACGTTTATTTAGATTAAATTTAATATATTCGTTTGTGATACAAATTGTCTTTTACCTTTTTAAGTCAATAAAATAGCATTTAAGCCATCAGTTTTTTGGTACATATGTTTATTGTGATCTAAGTTACCATAAAAAAATTATTATGAGTTTTAAGTTCAATTGTTGTGTATAAATAAGCATGGGGCATCATATATCCCAGTGCGTGTAGCGGAATGGGACAGCTCCCTACTTTATTAAAAGAGCTGAATTTAGAATTATTATTATTCAATAATTGAAATTTTGAGGGACAAATTCTTGATAAAAATTAAGTGTGGGAACGGAGGGTTAAAAAATGTTATGCATAAAGAACACAATTACAAATTATTTATTTTAGCTTGATGGCAACTGGTATATTATCTTAACTACGGCTGACTGTTTAAATTACTACAGTATTGGTTAGAATAAGTCATAGTAATCTTATTTTGATTAAACATGTGATAATCGCTTTGAATGTTTTCGTTTATGTAGTAGAATTATTAAATCTTACAAATAGATCAACTTGTTAGATATAGAAAGTACCTACAGATCATACATTTAGCTTGTTGCACGTTTAGAAATTAGAAATCAATTTAAAATTTACTTCAAGAGATGGAATTATACATGGGCAATGGGACACAATAAACAAATACAATTTTTAATTTGTTTTTATTTATTTTAAATTAGTAGGTATCTATAAAATTGAAAATTAATTTAGAATATGCTAATTTTTCATGTTAAATTTGTTTTTGTTCATTTAAAATATATATATATATATATATATATATATATATATATATATATATATATATATATATATATATATATATATATATATATATATATATATATATATATATATATATATATATATATATATATATATATAAAATGTAACAAAAAGTCATATTGATATAAACAAAAAAAAATCCAGTTCTGAACAGAATTGATCACATCAACTTCAATAATTTATTTTAAAGGATAATTTGATGTTGTACAAAGAATATACATTTACAGTAAGTGTTTAAAATGTTCACCACCAGCTTCTATGCAAGCAATAACCCTTCTTTTCATGTTTTCGAACACATTATGCAGTTGCTCCTCAGTTACACTTTCAATTTCATTAACTATAGCTTGCTCCAATTCATTCACATCATGCAAACGATTTCTGAATACTTTATTTTTTATATGACCAAATAAAAAGTAGTCAGGAGGTGTGAGGTCTGGAGATCTTGGAGGCCATAATCCTTTACTAATAATTCGGTCATCAAAATATTCTTCTATTAGGTCAATAGTAGCTCTAGCTGTATGAGCTGTTGCTCCATCTTGTTGAAAGTAACCCAATTGTAACTCGTCATCCTGTAGCTGTTCAACAAATTCAAGAAAAATATTTCAATAACGTTGGCCATTAATTGTGTCATAGAAAAATATGGGCCCTATTATTCTTCTTCTTGAAATTGCTATCCAAATACCAACTTTTATGGGATGTAGACTTGTCTCCACAAATGAATGAGGATTTTCAGTTGCCCTTGTTCGATAATTTTGACTATTGACATATCCTGATAAGTGAAACCATGCTTCATCAGTAAAAAAAGTTCGATTCAATAAGTTATTGTCATTTAATTGCTCATTGAACCATCGACAGTATTCCATACGTTTAACAAAATCACCAGGAAGCAATTGTTGCAGTACTGAAACCTTATAAGGATGCATTGATAGATTTTTTCAAAATCTTATGGCTAGTTCCTACAGATAAATCTAAAACGATGAAATTAGATTATAAGAGAGTCAAGCTCCCAAACACTGTTCTTACCTGCTTGAGCTGCTAACTTTTTTACTGATTTAGTGGGACTTTGCTCCATGCGAATTCACACATCTTGAACAACTTCTTCGGTTATTACTGTGGGCCTTCCAGACCCCTTTCCTTTACAAATTCAAATTTTCGTTTCAAAACGTTGAACAAGAACATGTCTATGATGACGAAAACTATCATATTCTATTTGTACAGCTGGAAAACGTTTCTCAAATTGTTGAATGCAACTCTGAATTGAATATGACCAAATTCCATCATCATTTCGAGATCCACTTCTATAATGTGCCATTAAAATAAAAGAATCTTGTTCCGGTGTAAACATTTCGAGCTGAAAATTATATTGTCAATAAACTTGTATAAAAGTAAATAAATTTACACTTACCGGCAAAAAAGAATAAAAGCACTAATGAGCTCTAAAAAGAACTGATTGGTTTATTAATATTTGAGGAAAAATTTAATAAAAGCATGTTGACAAAATGCAAAATCAATAACCTTTAAATAATAAAAATATTATAAATATACCCAAATGAACGCTAATGATATTTTTGACAGTATTGACAACGACAGTTGACATATAAGGAACCAAATCAGGCCCTTTCGCTGTGTTTTTGATGCTACCAGATCACGTGGGTTTCGGGTATTGTTGAAGACCTGGTAGTAGAACTTGTATAGACCATATTTTTCTTAAAGCTAATAATAATTATGATAATATAATTCCCATTGTATTAAAAACTAGAATTAATGGTACGCAGGTTTTTGGAATCATAATTTATTTCAACTCAACTTTTACAATAACGATACAACAATAACATTACCATGTAACGTCTATCATAAAAACTGAAGATTAACGTCAGGATCATCGGCTTATATAGCTTGCTTGAGCCTTCTCGAATGTTCTCAAACTGTCGACTAGATTGTTCTTGACAAGTAATGACATTTCCAGACATTTCTAGACTATTCAATCTTCTTTTACTTGTACTTTTACCTATAACGACCGCAGCACACTGTAGGACAATGAGTAACATTGCACTTCTTTTTGTATTCGTACGTTTCCTATAACAGCCGCAGGCTACTGCAGGGTGCTGCGTAACATTACCTTCTGTTTACCCATTGCACGAACAAATGTCTTATTGTTTTTCCCATTACTCACGACGCACACTGGGGCAACAAGCCATCAAAGTTGGCAATAAATCACAGACTCTCTTTATGAATTTGTAAGTTAAATATTGCTTTGTAGAGGTGTTAGTATTACAAATGAAAATACATAGAGGGCTTATAAAGTGTTTGTTTGCTAAAAAAATAGAAAGTTAGTAAGAATATAATATAATAAAAATGTATATTCTATTAAGCCCTCTATGTATTTACTTTTGTAATACTAACATATAATATAATAAAAATGTCATGGACCTAATGAGGCCTAAGTGCCGTGGGGGTAATCCACCCTCCACACGTTACAGATACAGATAATAAAAATGTAATATTATAATAATTTCATTTAGAAAAGCTATGATAATTGTAATCAAATTTCATCCTCTTTAGAATGTGATAAGACATTTTCTTCATCGTCTCCACGGTCATCATCAGTGTCATGAATATACCATGGCTATGATACTGGACGAGTCCAGATTTAAAGAAATCTACTGCCTCTTTAGGAAATTGCTGCAGGTTCTTTCTTTTTTAATTTTCGTTTGCTCGTGATTACAAGGTCAAAACTAAGTAAAAACGAATTAAACACGTCCTCATTGGTTTTCTCTGTTAATTGGTCTATGGGCAACAAAGCAGAAGATATTATTTCAGGCCCATGTATAAAGTATTTGTGCAATGTCAGAGGCATATTGACCGTGGGTACTTTTCAAAAAAGTATCTAGTGGTGTTGTCAGCAAATTCTATTAATTTCATTCTTTCCAGAACTTCTCATGATATTAAGAAGTTTCTTTCTCGATAAAAACATAGTGTTCAACCTCGTTCGTGAAATAAAATAAAAAATAAATTAAATTGTTATGTGCGAAACACTGTTATGTTTTATTTTTACTGGGTGGGCTATAAAAAACTGTATTTTGTTTTCATTTTCATTTTTTAAATAATAAACCGATTTTACTGTTCTTAGGCTCCATGTTATAGATAACTAACTATGCTTCCAGATCTACCAAAAATAAATTAGCTCTAAATCGACTCATATTTCAATTAGGTTCGCCATCCTGGAATTTAAAATTTCCGCCATTTTAATTTAATGGTCGGAAAGTATATTTACATACCTACCAAATCAGACCCATTGAGTCCAAATCGGTCAAAAACTAAAATAGCAGCGTTGCAAAGCATAATAATGTGTTATTATAGCCTTCTATGAAAACATAAAAACCAGACAACTTTGATTGTCTATATCTTACGATTGAATGGACCCGTGCTCGGAGAGGTCTTAAAATAAAGAAAATAGGTTAGATATTTAACTTTTGTTATTAGATTTTATATTTAATTTATAATTATTACGCAAAACGAGCTTAAAACCCATTAGCGCCGAAAATTAAAAAAATTAAAATTATTAAAATTTATAGTTGCAACTTATTGTCAGTAAATAAAAGAACATGTTTTGAAAATATTTTATTTTTTTTTAAATAATAGTACCCTTGGGAAGGTGTTCCCATATGGTACCTTTAGGTGCAACCCCAGTATTACACACTTATAGAAATTACACATTAGTTATTCTTAAAAATATTTCTACTGAATATGAAATGAGCGAAAGCAGTCGATACAAAGCCCTATATTGCACTTGGAGCACATTGTTCTTCCTCTGCTCTTACAATTTTCACCAGCACATCTTCTTCTTTTACCTTCAGGTATCGAAATGACGTAATGATGTAATCCGTCATATCTTAAATCATTACTGACCCTGGAATCAGCAGCAGCAGCTTTCGGAATTCGACCTGGATTTCGAGGCGGTACACCATATCTTGTCAGATATGTCTTAAAATTAAAAATACTACACTTTTAGTAGTCCTATTATTTTAATAAATATTGGAAGTTTTACCTGTACAATATTTCTTCTAAAATCTAACTGACTTATCTTTCTTCCACTCTTTCTATATAATGTCCAGGCGTTTTGAATTGCAGCATCAATCAGATAAGTAAAAATGGGCCAGTACCACTTTTTTGAGCGAACTCCAATACGGTAACTAAAAAATATATGTAAAATCACAGGTATAAATAAAATCAATAAAATAACTAACCATGAAATATTGTTGTCCATCTGGTCGGTCCCGCCCATATTCTTGTTATATTGCATGGTCAAATCTGGCCGTGGTACATTAACAATCTTCTTTTCACTTCTACTGAACCTCTGAACTGCCTTTACTGGTGCTACGCCATAAGAAGTGCTTGCCATCGTTACCACCTTATTATCAAGCCATCTTACATATAATATACCACTTTCTTTCTCTAATATAGCAGAATAATCACCTCTGCTTTGCTTTTCTAATTGCTTTGTAGGTAAAAGAGGACAGTTCTTTGGCAATCGGTTTTCACGTATAGTACCAGTTCCGCCATAACCATTTGCTTTCAGAGTACATAATAAATTGGCACCAGTGAATAAATTATCGAAAAAGAAATTATATCTAAAGTTTTTTTTTACACATTTCTTCTATCATTTGCAACAATGGAGCTGCTGCTTTACCATAGGACTTCTCGTATTCTGTATTTGATCTGGGATTCTTTCCTTGATAAATTTCAAAATTGATTAGATAGCCACTCGGAGTGTTTAGGCTCCAAACTTTATAGCCGAATCTCACAGGTTTGCCACGAATGAACTGCTTGCATCCATGGCGACCAAAATACCTGATCATCGATTCATCATATGATAGGTTTTCCTCGGGTACAAAGTGTTGAATAAATCTTTCTTTTATTTTATCTGTTAGGGATCGAAGCTTATACATTTTGTCCGATTTATCAATATCATTATTGTTTGCAACATGAATAAATTTGCAAATCTGCATAAAACGATCCCTTCTCATAGCTTCTGCTACCATAACGTTTTTTAAATCCTTGGAATTTTCCCAATAGTTCCTTTTCGATGGTAAAATGTTATACCCACTTAAAATAAGTATTCCAGAAACACACGCAGTTCTTGAATGGTTACTTGAGGGTCGGGACTATTTTTGAACAGCGCATAATTTGTTGTTTCTTTACTAATCATCTGCAATATTTCATCGGTATAAAATAATTCAAAGATCTCCACACAGGACATAGAACTATATTCTGAGTAATCTCCACATGAAAATTTATGATTAGCATATTGCAAATCTCCCTTAGTAAATTTTGGCACATTAGGTTTCGATGCTAATTTCAAATCGCAGTCAGATATTTGACGCAAAGGAGTTACTTCTTCAAAGTCTGTTTCAGTCCCCAGCCTTTCGCTATTTGTCAGAACAACCTCTGCAGTAGCAGAAAGTTGCCTTGAACTCAAGTTTTCTACAAGACCTCCCTCATCCTCATCTGCTGAATCTTCGTCTGTAAGTGTATTACTCTCAGGAGGTTCAATAAATATGTCCTCGACATCTTCTTCATCATAAATAATATCTAGTGCTTCTTGGAGCGTAATTCCACTAAAACAACAAAAAACACAAGCTAAAAAAGTTCAAACCCCGTTAACGCCTAAAGAGCCTATTTGGGAACATCAAAGTTTACAAGAAACTATTTCATCAACAAAGTGAAGACGAATTTGTTTTCTAGAGATAAATTGCTCTATGTGTTGGTTAAGTAAATGCTAAGTTGAATTTGAAACAGGAGTAATGACGTAATAAAAACAATACTTACACGAACTTGATGTCCATATTTCCAAAAAAAGTATACAAGCACTGAATTCACCTAACGAAAATAACCAACAAATTTCAAAGCAAACCTGCAGAACCTTACTCACGTACTCCACAAACCTTACTGAACTAACGCTAAACATTTATACTACGCAAACACCGACCAGGCCCGTACTCAGCCCTTTGAATGCTTGGCTAACGTCTGGCTCCATATGATACCTTTAGGCGTTAATGGGTTTTAAAATGGGTTACTTTCGGGCTCGTTTTTTTTTTCTTCAATTGGGTCGGCCATCTTAAATTTTACATTTCTGACATTTTGTTATGTCTGGAAGCATATTTAGTTGCCTATAAAATGAGCATAAAAGGACAATAAAATTGATTTATTAATAAACGAAATATATTAAAAAAGCAGAATTACCAATTATATTTGCACAATATGTACAAAAACTTTCACCACAAAATCGAACGTTAATCTACATATGAAAAGAATTCATAAACAATTAAAAAAAAATACAAAATTATCATTAAAATGTCCTTTGTGCACAATGCTGCTTGAGAACTACAGTGAATTGGATAAGCATTTGACATCTATTCATAATGAATTTTTTAAACAAGAAAAGTATTCATTTAAAACCATTGAAAAATTTAATGCATGGAAATTGGAAATAGAAAAAGAAACAATATGTTTTTTTAATTTAATGAATTCCCGAAAGGTGAAAGATAGGAAAATTGTAAAATATATTTGCCATCGGTCAGGGACGTACACACCCAGGGTACTGATCAGAAAAAAAGCTTTAAAAGTAAAAGGTAGCAATAAAATTGGGGGCAATTGTCCTGCAAGATTGGTGGTGACCATAATCCATAATGGCAGCGTCAAAGTTGATTATTTCTCAACTCATATCGGACATGATTTAGAAGTAGGCAGAGTTAATCTTACTTACAATGAACGGCAAAATATAGCAGGAAAACTTCTACAGGGTATTCCTAATCAAAGGATTCTACAAGATATAGGGGATGAATTTAGTAATGACAGATTAAGTTACACTACAGTTCACGATATAAATAATATTAAGAGATCCTTTAACATACAATCAAATGTTATATTCCATGAAGAGGATACCACAAGTGTTACTATCCTTATTGAGAAGCTAAAAAACGAAGCCAATTATCCTGTGTTAGCATACAAGCCTTATGATCTCGAAGACAATATCATCGGAACAAACAACTTTTTTTTAGTGATCATGAATAGTGCCCAAGAGGATATATTGAATAAATATGGAAATTAAATTTTAATGATAGATTCCACACATGGAACGAATCCATACGTATAAAAATAAAAGTGCCAGAGTTAAAACCCAAAACTTTTATGATAGATGACAGCAATATCTTTTACAGTGCTTTTGTAAATATATTTATTTTTAAGCCAAACAAAATTTTGTGTGATTGGTTTGTCAAAAGAAATTTTAATAAAAATTTGTCAAAAATGAGTAACACAGAAAAAAGAAAATAAGTAAAGCAAAAAATTAAAATTTTAGTAAATGAGCTTGATGATATCACTTTTGAAAAAATTTTAGAATCATTGGTTACCAATTTAAATAATGATCCAGAAACTCAAAAGTATGGAAAATAGATTGGTACATATTACGCGAATTGGCCAGAACAATGGGCTCATTGTTATCGAGAACAATTTCGTAAAAATACAAATATGTCCCTGGAAAAGTGGCATCATGAAATTAAGCATAACTCGAGAATGAATGGAAAATGTCAGCGAAGACTTGATGTCGGCATCAACAATGTTACGGAATGCCTTCGAATGAAGTTTTTAAAGAGACTTGTATCCATTTCACGTAATAGAGTGCCTTTTAAGTTAAGTCAATTGCGTCGAAGACATAAATTAGCAGAAGGATTTCTAAATGATATTGATATAGTTGAAGAAGTCCCGAATTTAAAGTGGTTTATTTCTTCATTTAAGAACAAATCAAACAAAACTCTATTGGAATACTATGAAGTTAAACTAGAAAATGAAGAAAAATGTAATTGTTTACTTGCCATGACTTTGCAATTCAGTATAACATGTGCAAACATATCCACATAATTTACCTAAAATATCCTCGAACATCCACTATCCATGAAAACCTACAGCTACTGTCCAGTGGAGACCTCAACAACAATGCAAGTGATTTGGAACATACTACTATATATGGTCATCTTCAGGGTCTAGCAGAAGTAAAAAATTTAGATTTGGCAACGGAAAATGTACTTCAGGAACTTGATAATCTTAAAAAGTTAGTAGTTTTAAATGGTACGAATTCTGAAGTAATCTCATACGTCAAGTAAAATGTTTCGACAGTAACAAGAGGCATTCATGCTATAATAATTAAATCATCGAATATAGTAGATACACCATCTAAATTAATCTCTTCATGCTCAGATCCACATAATAAAAAAATTGAGCATCAAAACCGTAGACTTCCTTCGTTACATAAACTAAAAAAGAAAACAAAAGCCAAAGAAATTCCCAAAGAAACTGAGACAACGGTGTGCAATTTAGTTTTAGGTTAGTTATTTAGAATAATATATTACCTATATTTTATGTGCAACATATTTTTTATACATTTTTGTTATTTAGTACTTAGTTTCATGATTCCTACTTTTTATTAAAATCAGTTTACGAAATAAAAATGCAGCTTTTCATGTGTCCATTTTCTATAATTTATTTTAAAAGAAGATATTAGGTAAAATCTAAAATCTATGCAGTGATTTTTTCCACCTATTAGGTATTTTATATGCTCTAGTGGAGGAGTGGACTTATTTTAGGTTGTTAGTTAAAAGTTAAATGAAAACAAACAAAACGCATTCACACAAACACCTCCCACCACAGCAATTACAAAGGATCAGTGTTGTCTCCGATCCGCGAGTACAAATACCTAATAAATAATAAATAATTATTTAGTATTTGATACGCCGCCCGCCTATGCTGACTCCGTCGGAATTTTCATTCATAGACAACAGTGTTGATCATGCATATGACTCACCTTCTGCAATATTTTGTTCTAGTATAGTAGTTCTGTTTTCCTGTTTAATTACTAAGTTTTATCCTGTATTTTTTTTTAATGTATTTATCAGGATTCTTCAAATCACTCCTCAATTATTGTTGTAAGTTAGTTTTCTGGTTATGGGTATTATTTAGATTTTTTGTATTGTAATAAATAATTTGGACAATATCCGAAACATATGAGCTTTAATTTTTATCAGTCTGAATCAAATAGATTACAAATCATGTAGATCGATAACGAATCGTTTGCGGATTCATGTTTATATGAATTTTTAGACCTGAAATAAGCCGAAAAAATTTTCCTTTCGTATGTACATGATATTTAATTTACTGAGAAATCTTATCTCATCTGAGTCAAATATAATTATCTATTGAGTTTTTTAAACATATATTTTAAATTATTTAATTATTATTTTGCTTTCATTTGCAAGATCTATTTATAAAGGTATTGATTATTAATATAGCTATAGATAGTATGTTTATTTTATTGTTAAACGTGTCAATTCAAAATAACTATGTGGTGCTTTATATCCTCTATATTCCATCATATCTAATCTAACATGACCTTCCACCATAGTATAATCGTTTGCGATTGAAAGCAATTTACATGATTGCGGACGAACAATAGTTCTTTACCCAACGCACATGACAGTTTATCATAAAGGCAATAAATAGTAGCCACATTTTAACCAGTTACTTTGGTTACTGAACACCATAAATCTACTCAACAAATCGCCATTAATGATATCGGGATGTATGCAGGTGCGTGCATATATTCTCACCGACCTAATGTGACCAACAAGGATCATAGGGGTAGATTAAAAAAAAAAGAAAACAATTACTCAGGTAAATTTGACAAGACAGTTTTTAAATTAAACAAAATTGGATATGGTTACTATAGTTATCTTTACAAAAAGTTACAAAACGTTTGTAGTTTAAATAAAGGTAGTACACCAGCATTTTCAAACTAATCGCAGTCAAACACTAATAGATATCACTTTATCCACAACTGTTATCTAAAAATCAATTCTAAACTGGCAAGTGTCTGATGAAACGTCAATGTCATTAACGTTCAAAATAAACTTGAAGTTGCCAACCTTCACGTTATCTCTAAACCCTAGAAAGACGGACAGGGCAACCTGTGCTCACCTCCTCCAAGAGTCTTTGAGAGAGGTGAAGGCCGAAACACCAAACAATTAATATGCTTTGGAATAGTACCTGAACACTATCCAAAGCACAATAAACAATGCCTATAAGAAATCCTGCCTCCTAAAGCTGGTCCAACACAATCAGACGACTACCGCATAGTGGTGTCACGAGTTGGATCACTTCGGGAAGATGGCTAGGAAATCTTTTTACAAGCCAAGAACCACAAAACTCAAAGAGGACTGGGATACTTACAAATCTCAGAACTCCTAGACACAAAGCTAAACTTTGTAAAAGAGGTAAAGTACCTATGTCTCACCTTGGACAGCAAGGTGACATGGAGCTCACACATAAAAAACATAGTCAAAAGAGCATACATTGCTTATAAACAATGCCACCGAACCGGCGCACCTGGGATTTCTTCCCCAGAGTCGTCGCATTGACTTATACGGCTATCATAAGTGAATGGTTACATTGGATGCAGATATTTGCGATTTTTTAGTCGTGCGATGTCGTACGATGTCGGACGTAAAAACAAACTAACTGATTTAAAGGTGTTCGGCTATATTAACTGCGTTTTATTCGGTTGATATCGTACGATGTCGGCCGACTAGGCGAGAAGAACAAACGCGTTTGTTTTTCTCGGCGACATCGTACGATATTAACAATATAGGAAGCTAATACATGTGGCACATTCAATAATAATTGAGAATATTTTGTTAAAAGATTTATTTAAAATAGACATGTAAAGACTATCATAATAGAGTTATAGTAAAAAAGGGATGGGAAAAGATAGCAAAGAAAATGGAAGCAACAAGTAACACTTACTACCTCAGAGTTCATATTAAAATTATTTTCGATACATCTTTTTTTTATCAATGATTATAATATGAAGAATACATGCGCATTTAACAATCATATCTGCCTTGTCTTAATTTAAATATAAACATTGGTAACTTGCTGAGGCATTGTAATGCCTGTGTGCGAGCTAGGATATTTTAAAAATTCTTTTTAAATACAAATAAAATTCGATATAGAATAATAAATAAATAGATAAATTCATGATAAAAAAATAATGAAACAAGTAACAAAGCATATAATATAACATAAAACAAGTAATAAAACAAATAATAGAACATAATAAGCAAACAGTAGAACAAATAGTAACAGGGAGATAAAATATAGACATATTCGATATTTAATTCATAATGAAATATAGTTATTAAGTATTATTTTTTTTTTAATTGTTGAAGTGGAAAATTTATTAATTATAAATTATTTTAGATATCTTAAATCAATTAGGCTATTAAAAATATATCTGTTATTACTTGCTATCCAATTTTTTATAGCATATTTATAACAGGAAAGTTTATTATTATCCTTAATGTAATCTGGTAACATATTGGATAATCTTGGAGCAAAATAATTGGTACAGCGTTGACCAACAGTCTTTGAAGCTATTGGAAGGTAAGTGCATTTACCTCTAGTAGGGTAATTATGTTGAGGAGAAGTTACTTGAATTTTTCTTTTAAAAGTCTTTAAAAGAATGTTTTGGCAGTATAGCTGTCTCATATCAAAAAATGTACTTTCACTGAATAATGAGTCACCCGGATAAGTTACAGGTTTTTTAAATATAAGTTTGATTAGCCATTTCTGTATATTTTTTAACTGCTTTAAATGGCAGTCTGCCACACCACCCCACCCAATAATACCATAAGTAAGATGCGATTGTACCAGAGACAAATATAAAGTTTTCAGCTGATCTTCATTTAAAAAGTCGCGTAAGTACTTAAATTTATGTAACAAACCTCTAAGTTTATGAGTAATATTTTTAATTTGTAGATCCCATTTCAAATGCCTATCTAAAATGATACTTAGGTACTTAATTGATGATGCTTCAGGTATTTGAGTTTTGTCATCTATATGCATTGGACCAAAACTCGGCAAATTATTTACATAAGAGGTAAATGGTAAATATTTCGTTTTTTCGGTATTTAATGTTAGTTTATTGGGTTAAAGCCATTTTTTAACTGCTTTAAAATCAACTTGAATTTCTGTTTTTAGCGTGTGCCATTTCTTTAAGTCATAAGTTATGACAGTATCATCGGCGAAACTGATTATTTCTCCATTTGTATGTAATGTCATCAAGCTATTTATATATAGAGTGAATAGAAGAGGTCCCAGTACAGTCCCTTGCGGAACGCCGTAGGTAATTGTTTTTGGATCACTGAATACTCCATTGATGTTCACGTACTGCGTTCTATTTTTTAAATAACTTTCTAAAATATTATATATTTTTCCACGCAATCCATAACATTTAATTTTTTCTAGTAAACGCGTGTGACATACCGTATCAAACGCTTTTAAGAGGTCAACAAAAATGCAAATTGCAGGTGTTTTTGTATCTAAAGTATGGTATAGTTTGGAGATTAGAGCATGTATTGCATCTTCCGTCGACCTTTTTTCTCTAAACCCATACTGATTATCATTTACGACTTTGAATTTGTTTAAAAATTTTGTTATTTTCAATTTAAGGATTTTTCATATGGAATGGTAATATCTGTATTTGGAATAGTTTGATCCTTTGGTAAGCAAAAAGTTTTATTTTCTAATCGAAAATTAGAATATGTTTCGAGTCGCTGGTGGATTCTATTAAGTATGTTGAATGCAAAATTCTAAACTTTTGTGGCTGCTTGCTTAGCTCCATAAAGGATTATGTACTCCTCTTCCTAGTCTGTCCTTAACTACATATCACTAACCCAATATTGTCTTTTTTATTTAACATCATAAATTTCAAACAACTATTTTCAAGGAAATCTTAATCCCCTTCGTCATTCATTTTGAATTAAAACAACGAATGCAACGAATCGCAAACAATGTAACCACACAATCGTACGACAAACGGTCTTACGGCATCGCACGACTAAAAAGTCGCACGTATCCCTATCCAGTGTAACCATTTACTAAGACCTATGCTAACGTACGATGCAGTTGTCTGAACAAATTTAAAGAGCACCATTTCTCAACATAACAGGAGTCATGAAACCCACACCAACCAGAGCGATGGAAGTCATTCTTAGTCTCACTTCCCTTGATATTTATATTACGGAGATTGCTCTGATTACAATGACACGCCTCCGCACAGTTGGAATATAACATGATGTAGGATCTGGTGAGAAAAGATGTCGCTTTTGGCAGAAGGCGCTTAATACGCTTTCACTGTTTGAAGTGAACATGAACTCCATCTCACCGAGATATATCTTCCATAAACCATATACAATTATAACAGAACAAATAAAAGAACCGAAAGTGGCAGATACGATTCATATCTACACCGACGGTTCTAAAACAAAACAAGGCTCAGGATATGGAATATACTCCAGATTCTTAAACCTAAACATAAAATAAGCTGTGAGCAGTAGTGCCAGTGTAGTTCAAATCGAGCTCAAGGGGATTCTCATAGCAGCAAAATAAAGCAACAGAAATAATATCACTGGAAAAAACATGCTCGTCTATACAAATAGCAGACAAGCATTACTCACCCTGGATAGACCACGAACTTATTCAAGGTTAGTACTAGAATGTCACGAAGCTTTAGTCGAAGTATCCATCAACAATGTGGTTAACTTAAGATGGATCAAAGGTCACGCTACATCGAAAGGTAACCGTCTTGCTGATTCACTTGCCAAGAAGGCAGCCAACGAAATACTTTTTGAACTTGGTCCTTTTATTAGACTGACAACATCGGTTGTGATAGGCCTGTAAAATTAAAGTAAAGACGGGATGAAACAAGAAGCAGCAGACTTTCGAGGGAGCTTCTGACAACACTGCAGCGAATACATTCTTGACTATAACTAGACAGAATCTGCGCCTGATCACAGGCATGCTGACTGGACACTGCGAACTACGGAAGCATATCCATATCATGGGGCTGTCAGAATCTTCACTCTGCAGGGGGTGCGAACAAGAAGATAAGACCATTGATCATATTCTCTACGATTGCCCGACGCTTCTATTTATTAGAAGAATCGTGTTCTGCGAGAATTGAATATAAGAAAAGCACTTCTTGGCGAAGTTGTCAACTACATGAAATCTGTAGGCTTGCTCATGGGAGCCTATCTATTTGGAAATATTGTAGAGATACATATGTTAAATGATGAAAGAACTGTGAGTTTTTGAAGACATTATGCTCGTGGAAAAAGTAGATACATTTAAAAAAATTTAAGATACTCAAACTCGGTTATTAACTATTTACTTGATCGAATAAAATACAGGGTGTCATTGAAATAGTGTAAAAAAATTCGGAAGGTGATAGTACTCCTAAAACAAGTAAAAAAAGTTCCTATAACTATGGGTCGTTAAATACATATTAAGAGATTTAGGGGCGTCAAAAGGGCATACTTGGAAAGTGGTTTTTATGAAATTGTAAGCTTAAAAAACACGATAAAACTTTGAAAAAAATCCCTGTTGACATAAAATTTACTGCTGAATCCAATGGTAATATCGAAAAATTACTTATTTAATCAGAAAGGGTAGTTCTTGCAAGGGCAAGGGGTCGATTTATGATTAACTTTTTAGGGGTTGATTTTTTACAACGTGGGTCTATTTTTTAAAAACAACTACCTTTTTTCCATAAAAAAGTTACTCTTATTGCAAGTCGCTTAAAGCAACCATTTTCGAGAAAATTGAAGGCAAAGAGTTTGGTAAACCTGTAGTTGAAAAACGAAAAGTAAAATTACTTATTTTTTGATGGGTATCTCACAGATTAATAAACAAAAATTTATGAAAATTGTGACATGTTAAACTAATCAATCTCCCAAAAAACTCATAAACACTAAAGAAAAAAAAATATTTTCAAGTAATGTCGAAGAAATTTTATTTTGAAAAATTATTTTTTGTCTGTGGGTCAATTTTTTTCTCTCAACTTTACAATCGGAAGATAAGTGGCAACCCAAACCCCAGAAGAAATTTGTGGGCACGCCACTGTCAATGAATACTTTTTGTAAATGGAATAATCAAATTAGGACAGAACAATAGCTATGTACATGGCCTTATCACAATTTTTTTATTTTAATTTAGCAAAAAGAAATTGTAAATAATTTTTCCTAAAATTGTTCTGGTTTTTAAGTATTTCTGCCAGTTTCTTGTTGCTGAAATGTACGTGAGCGTAATATACCAGAAATTATGGAATACACTGTACTTGAACTGACAGATATGCATTTTATTTATGGAAGAGCGAACGGAAACAGTCTTTTAGCCAAACGTTTGTATATTCAAAAATATTCAAATCGCAGAGCACCCTCTCATAGGATATTTGCCAGAGTCCATCAGCGCCTGAGAGACGAAGGTTCATTTAGTAACAGGCACCATGATCGCGGCCGTAATGTTACAGTGCGTACACCAGCAATTTAAGAGCAAATTTTAAGAAGTGTAGAGGAAGATCCAGGGTTATCTGTAAGTAGAACTGCAGCGCGAGAAAACGTGAGTCACCATACTGCGTGGATGACTCTTCATACTCAACTGCTGTATCCATACCACATCCAAAGGGTACAAGCCCTTAATCCTCCAGACTATCCCGCTCGTGCCAATTTATGTCGTTGGTTATTAAGAAAACTGGTAGAAGATCCCTTCTTTCTGTCAAACATTTTATGCACTGATGAAGCAGGGTTTACCAAAAATGGGATTGTTAATTACAGCACCCATTACTGGTCCGATCAAAATTCTCATGCTGTCATAGAAAGCCGACACCAAGTTCGATTCTCAGTAAATGTTTGGGCGGGAATTCTTGGAGATAGACTTATTGGACCATTCTTTCTACACAATAGGTAAATTTTAAAACTGTTCTTTTAGGCTTAATGGACAAAATTACGTTCATTTTTTGGTAAACCATTTACCAATACTTTTGGAGGAAGTTCCAATAGCACAGAGACAGATTATGTATTTTATGCACGATGGTGCACCACCTCATTTTCCACTAGCCGTGAGAAATCATTTAAATCAAGTTTTCGAGAGGCGTTGGATAAGACGTGGTGGTCCACAAGCTTGGCCAGCCAGATCACCAGATCTTAATCCACTTGATTTCTACTTATGGGGTCACTTAAAAGCTTTGGTTTACTCAAACCATTACAAGTAAACTAAGTAAGGAACTTGCAGAAGTAAAAGAGTTACTAGTACAAGAAAGTAAAAAAGTCAAAGACTTAGAAAGTAAAATAAAGGAGTTGAAAAATAGTAATAAAAAACTAAATAAGCAGCTACGAGTCAATAATATTGTAATTTTTAATTCCCAATTTTCCGGTAACAATCTGTTGAACTATACCTTAGAACTACTAAATACTAAGCTGGAGCTAAACCTTGGTGAAAGTGACATTAATGCGATATACACATTTGGAAAAAATAAAGACAACAAGGCAATTTTGGTTAAATTTGTCTCTTATCTTACTAAGCAGAAGGTATTAAAAAGCTGCGGCAAACTAAAAGGGACGCACATACGTATATCAGAAGAACTGTCACAAGAGGAAAGAATTGTTAGGAATGTGTTATTGCAAAAACTAAAAGAAGAAAAAGAAAATAATAAAAAAGCACATATCTATGCACAAAAATTATTCGTTGACGGTGAAATCTATACATATGAAGACATTATCAAGAGTCAACTTGCTGCTGAGAATTTGCCAAACAATAAAAACAACAATCAAAAACAAACCACAAAAAATAATACAAATCAAGACAGAAAAAAGCAAAACGAGCCAGAAAATCCGTTGGAAACCCTTACGAAGAAAATAGCTTCTGACCTCGCATCTGGAACAAGACACTTACCTAGATTTCCTCAAAATAAAACCAATTAATTTATAGCTGTAAATACTAACCATATTATAGAAATTTTAAATATTTTATTTTATTTCATATATTTTACTGTTTATTGTTTAATATTTTGTTGTTCTACGTTCTAACTATTAAAATAATACTAATTTAAATAATAATTTTTACATATTTAAATAAAATATTCTGGAGTGATTCTGATTTCAACATGAATAACTATCTTCTAGATTTCAAAATCGAAAAGGTTGACACCAAAGAGATCCAAGATCCCCCAGACTATAACAGATACACTAAGGAATTTAAAAAAACCAAAGCATATCTATATTTCAAATGAATGTACGAAGCATAAATAAAAACTTTGACGAATTAAAAATACTCTTGAACCAGGTAATTGTAAATTTTGATTTTATTATATTGACTGAAACACGACAAATCCCCGACAGCTCCTTATATCACCTGGATGGTTATGACTTGTTTTACAATAATGGTAATTTCAACGAATGCGACGGTGTCATAATCTTAGCTAAACAAAAATTTAACTGCACATATAAATTAGTAGACCTTACTGAAATGATCATTTTAGAACTTAGCGGAGTAGCATATAATAGAAGGATAATAATAAATGGAATTTATAGACCCTGCCCTTCGAATGTAGATACTTTTGTAAATGATTTAGGAATATATTTAAATCAATGCAAAAAATCTGATATTCATTTATTAACAGGAGACATTAACATTGACATATTAAGTATCAATCAGCATTATGTTCATGATTACCTAAACATGATAAACGAAGAGGGTTTTGAAAGCCTAATTAACAAATAGACTAGAGTAGTCGGAAATCAGAAATCGTGTTTAGATCATATATTCTTTAAATCTAGCATTAATGAATCTAAAAACTTTCCTACAATATTCTAGACCAACATTACGGACCATTTTTCGGTAACAAATCACCTTGTTCTACCTGAAAAAGAAATAAGCATTCCATTAGAAAAAGTAAAAATAATTTTTAATAAAAGCAAATTTAAAAATAAAATAAAACAAGACAGTTGGTTAGAACTTTTCTCTACTAGTGACGTTGATGATTGCATGGACATTTTTATTAATAAAATCAAATCTTATATTGAAAATTGTAGTGAGAAAAAGAAAATAAAACGAAGTGAAATAAAACGTAAAAACTGGATCACACCACCCCTTATAATTTCTGTTAACGAAAAAAATAGATTATTTAAAATTATGAAAAATAACTATACCCCTGAAAATATATCTAACTTTAGGAAATATAGAAACCATCTAAATTTACTGATAAAACAAGCAAAAACTAATTACTATAATAATCAAATTGAAAATAATAAAAACATAAGCAAAAGTTATGGAAATGTGTTACGGAAATCACAAGTTTAAAGAAACGCAAAAAACCAATATCAGAAATAATAGCACCAGATGGCACCGTAATAGATAACCCTAAAGAAATTGCTAATATTTTCTGTGAACACTATACTGAGGTAGGAGAAAAAATGGCAACAAACACAAAATATGATCAACCAAAAAAAAATTAGTCAAACGATTTTCCTAGCTGAAACTGATACAAAGGAAGTATATGAAACTATTATGAATTTAAAAAACAACAAAACACCGGGGTTAGATGGAATTCGTTCAGAAATTCTTAAATTGGTAGGTAAAGATATAGCACCGGTACTAACATTTTTAATTAATAAATCAATAAATCAAGGTAAATTCACAAACCAGTTAAAAGTATCAGAAATAATACCCCAATTTAAAGATGGGAATGTCTCAGAAACAGCTAACTACCGGCCGATCTCATTAATTTCCAACATTGGTAAGGTGTTCGAGAAAATATTACATAAAAGGATTATGTCATTTCTAAAAAAATATAATATCTTGTCTCCCAAACAATATGGATTTAGTGAAAATATGTCAACATCAGATGCAATAACCAAATTGATAGAAATGATAAACAATAGTATAGATAAAAAGCAATCATGCATTACAATATTTATCGATTTGGCTAAAGCATTTGACTCCGTTGATCATAAACAACTGTTGTCAATTCTAGAAAATATTGGAATCAGGGGAAAGGCATTTAAACTGATTGAAAGTAATTTAAATAATAGAATGCAATGTGTAAATATTAACGGAACCCACAGTAATTTCAAAACCATAAAGTAAGGAGTGCCTCAGGGTACTGTTCTAGGTCCTGTCTTTTTTAATATCTACCTAAACGATATATTTCTGCAGAATACAAAGGGAGAAATTATTAGCTTTGCCGATGACACTGCCATTTTCTATAAAAATAATAACTGGATGGACCTTAAATCAGATATTGAACATGATTTCATAAAAATATTAAACTTTCTTGAAACTAGATTGCTCACGATAAATTATAAAAAAACATTTCTCGTTCCATTTACCTCATATAGCACAAATCTTCCACCTTATGCTGAAATTACAATAAATAATACAAAAAATTAAGTATTTACTATTAAAGTAACGAAAAAAATAAAATATCTTGGGATATATCTTGACCCCCCATATTCTAAAAAATTTTATCTCAGCTCAAAATGAAACCTGTTATAGTCTGTTTAGCGGATCATTAGCTTAGATAATGTCTTCTTAAATCTTATTAGATTAATTATGTATTTTTAGAAATTGTATAAGTATTTGTCCTTAAATTTACATAGACTTACTCAAAATTAAAAATAATATATTTTAAAGCTGTCATTTTTAAATTTTTAAATTTTTTAATTTTAGTTTATATTTTAATACGTCATATTAGGATAATACTAATTAAAATACTAACCTCTACATATTTAATTAAAATATTTTGAAACAAACCTATTTACAAAATTAATAAGTATCTTCTAAATCTTATTAGATTAATCTATTTATAAATGTTATATTTGTCCCTTATTTTATATTGTTAAAATTGTATGTTTACATTATTGTTTAAAACTGTAAAGCTTGCTCATGACAGATTATCAATTATTAGTCAACGTACAAGCTTGTCTTTTGTGGATGATTTTCTCATTTGCCATGAAAATGTTATACAAATTATATAATTGTACCTATTTGGTAAATAAATATTATTATTACTATTATTATTATTACTCAGTGCCGATTAATACTGAAGAGCAACTACGACAACGGATATTTGACTGCTCCAATCAAATTCGTACAACGCCAAGTATTTTCGATAGTGTACGCAGATCCTGGAGGAGAAGAGCAGGTGTCTGTATTGAAATTATTGGTAGCCACATTGAACATTTACTTTAAATAAAAGAGTCAGACTGATATGATAAAAAATACAGTACTTTTCCTAATAGTAATAAAATATTTTTCACTTTAATTTCTCACCCTCTTATTATTTAAAATAATTTCGGCGCTTCTCTTGTTTAACAGGGCGATTTGGTAATTCTAAATTGAAATAACCACGCCATAATTTTCATAAATTTATGTTAATTAACCTGTGAGCAACCCATCAAAAAATAAATACATACTCGTTTTTCAAATACGCGTTTAGTAAAATGTTTGCCTTCAATTTTCTCGAAAACAATTGCTTTAAGCGACTTGCAATAGGAGTACCTTTTTTATGGAAAAAAGGTAGTAGTTTTTAAAAACCCTTGTTGTAAATAAATCAACCCCTTAAAAGTTTTTTATAAATCAACCCCTTACCCTTGCAAGAACTACCCTTTCTGATTAAATAAGTAATTTTTCGATATTACCATTGGATTCAGCAGTAAATTTTATATCAGCAGTGATTTTTCGAAGTTTTATCGTGTTTTTTAAGCTTACAATTTCAAAAAAACCACTTTCCAAGTTTGCCCTTTTGACTCCCCTAAATCCCTTAATATGCATTTAACGACTCATAGTTATAGAAACTTTTTTTACTAATTTTAGGAGTACTATCACCTCCCTTTTTACACTATTTCAATGACACCCTGTATATTATTGCTGATATGACAAAATAACTAGGTAATCAGTAGTGTCCTGGTTTTCAATATACCTGAATGTTGATCAGAAGTGCTTGGAAAGACAATGTCGTCTTTTGAAGAAAAAATTTAGATCTAGTTTTTTACTACGAGAGAAACGTAGGTCCATCACCATGACCCAAAAACCAAAGAACAATTTAAATAGTGCAATTATTCTGGTTATTCTCCATCAAAGATAATTCCGTGTTAAAAAAAACGACTGACCAGGTTTTTGTTTCAGTTTTCTTGGAAAAAGATGAAATAATTCTGATAGATTATTTGTAAGAGGGTAAAATTATAACTTATCTGATCTGGGTCATTCTTTAGAAATAAGGAAAATTCCATGATATTTTGCGTCACATCTAAATACTCATGTTTTCAAAAATATTATTGCGTAGGCTTATATAATATTTTAGGTTAGTAAAATCTGTAATATGTACCCTCCATAATTTTAGTTTTTTTCGGAAAAATTACAAAAAAATGACATGGTAATGAAATTTGGCTGTCACGGTAATGTCAAAAGACATGGAAATGTTTAATTTACTTTTATGGTAATGTTAGGGAGTGAAAATAAACAAAAAATATTCAAAAACTACTCTTTCTTTATTAAAAACATGAAGATTAAACGTAGTTCACATAGAAAAAAAATATTTTAAACCATAAAAAAAAATCGTTAAAAACTTCGAACGAGAAACTCTTAAAAATAGATAAAAATGTATTATTTTTCAAATATTTTTATATAAAAACTGAGTAATGAAATTAAGTCATATCCTTTATATTTTTGTATTCCGGAACAGAAAAGAGCCCAGCAGAACTTGGAACCGGTGGCTTGGAGAGTTTATATAAAATTTCTGCTGCACGAATTGTCTGGATGTCTCTTTTTTCCGGCCAAAAAAAAAACTTCTCCTTTTCTGTCCATGAAATCAATTTTCACAGATTTGCCAGTTTGTGACAAAACCAAACCTAAAAATCGGTACAAATTAGAATACCCATATTATAAAATATAAGAACAAACTATTTTACCAGGATACCAAAAGTCGGTGAAGAAAACTGCTACCCAGTCATTCGGTTTAACATCCGATTCTGAACATTTAACTGTTTTCAGGAGAGACTGACCAGTCATGTCGATATATTTGTCAGTGGGCATAACTGTACTTTTAGAACTTTGGGTTTCTATACCGATATCTTGACCAGAAGTTGGAGGAGTCGACGAATTGTGCATTTTTATATGCCCAAGATTAAAGTGGCTACATAATTCGCCAATATTGCATGAGATACATGTTAAACTGTTAAAATATAAAACGTTATACTCTCTGCACCAAGTTAGGGTAAAAACATTGGAGCAGCTCACATCGCCGCGCCGCTCGCTGCGCTGCTCGCCACACGGCGATGGTTAAACAATATCAGTAGAACGCACAATCCTAAACATACCGGAGTAATGCACTTAGCCAGGTACATTGCCGCACACCTCTCCATAAATTGAGAAACAAAATAATTTGTTTTTCGGCAAGCAGCTGCCTGAAACTAGTTCTGTGATTGGTTGTTTCAAGGCCAAAATGATTGCACGTGATTTTTTCAGTATGCAACACCGGTATGTAACGTTATTTGCTGTCTTGATGCTCCAAAATGAACAGACTGGGCTTCAGATGCATATTTGCAGAAGTAGTTCTCAGAAAAGTCTATATGCAGTAACAGTTCAGTATGAGTTAGATTCTTTTTAATGAAAGATGATGCTTGGTGCTGGTGGTATATATTTTTTACGTGTATCATGTACTTTGGCATACAGTTTAATAACTCTTGTACGACCTCATAATTGGATGTAATAATAGATTCTTTTAATGTTATCTGAACAACAATTGGTTTACCAGTTTTGTTGCTTACCCGATTTTCTCTTTTGGTACACCATTTTTGATATTGAAAAAAGTGTTACCTATTTATCTGGCAAAGTACATTCATCTGTCCTAGTGGTATCATTTGGACTTTTATTATGGAGCATAATTTTTTGTTTTAATGCATTTGACCTCAGCTCTCTATTTTGCCTTTTGAGAATTTCAATAATTTTTTTTTTGGTGACATGATTCACGGTATGCCCGTACTTTTAGACGCGTTATTCGTTTCTGCAACTTTTCTTCGTTTTGTCCGACATCAATGTCTGCGATCTGCTCTTCATTAAAACTAATTTCTGTTGGGGTGGGCGTGTCACACATAATATTATGTTGGAGCTGATTTATTTCTTTTTTCTTTTCCCGGTATGTTCTATTATTCTTTATCCAAGATTTTCTCTTGTTCCGCTTTTCTCTCTCACTCATTTTGCCTTGCTTGATCTTTCCTTCACTCTTTCTTTTTTGATAGCGCTCACGTTCTTTTTGTTTTTGTTTGGCATATTCTTCTGGGTTATTTTTAATTTTCTGCCTTCTAAATCTTTCTCTTTCCCTTTTTATTTGTAAAATTTTATCCTTATTCTTCTTATCTAATTTAGCCTTCTGCTGTTTTACTCTCAAATCTGGCATCTAAAAATATGTTGTGAGTAAATTAAATTGTATAAAAATTAATAAATTAAAAAAAAGAGTTTTGTTGTACCGAAATTTTCTATCAAGTTAGATTCGCGGCTATATTTACTTACAATATCGTTTCGAAACAGTTATGTACTTTAGTATCAAAAGGTCTGATGTCCATTTTTTCACAAAATAAGTTATTTGGGCTGATGTATTTGCCGTTAAGTGTTACATTGTTTGGTATAAGATCGGTAGTCCTCAGTTTATTAATAACACGGTAATGGCTTATGTAAATGCACGGTTGTCCACCTGGGTTTGGAATCAAATAATGAACACAATCAGTTTTTTCGCTCACCTATAAAGTTGCTAAATGGGAGTCAGACCTTTTGATACTAAGGTACAGAGTTATAAATCCACCCCATGTATCCATTAATTATTTAACATTACCGTATCGTACAGACATTACCGTGATAATAAACAGGCATGGTAATGTCAGACATTTTTGACACGGTAATGAGCAAAACATTTACATAACTTTAGATTATTAAAAGGAAATAAAGTAATTATTTATCCTTACCTTATCGTGTTATAACACTACACTAATTGACACTTTAAAGTTAAAAAAAAAAAACACGAAACGAAATTTTTAACACACACGGTAATGTCCTGAATCGAGTTACAGCCAGACGAAATTCACGTAATCAGACTTGCTGTGTAGCTATATTAACACTGACTTGATAATTCTAGATGGGGTGGTAAAATATTGTTTAAGGAGAATCGACTGTTGGATAAAACGACTCTAAAATTCTTTACAATGATGCCGGTTGTTTCAAATTAGGAAGTGACATGGTAATGAGCAAAATTTTTGGTTACATACTTTATATTAAAGTATGTATGCATATCAACTAAAAAAGTTAAGAGATGATAATCATTTGATGCTTATTTGAAGTTTTAATTGTATTGTTCAAAAACAATTTGTTTTCATGGGAAAAATTCAGTTCTTCTTGTGAAATTGTAATATGACATGACATGGTAATGTTTTTTTTTTTCGAAATTTTATATATATATTTTTTAAATGTGGTTTTTTTTCAAAATGTATTATTGGTACAAAAAGAGCAATTAAAATGAATCCTTTGACCAGAAATTGGTTACTTAATTTAGCAAAATATTTAAAAGATGTGGTCAGAAGTAATTTTCCCTCTTTTATTGAGAATGACCCATCTGCTATTTAGATTACGCAAGCAAATTGTGAACACTGTCTCGCACAACTCTCTCTAATCCCAAGTCGTTGATTGCGAAGCAAAACATTTATGAAATTGATTTTGAATTGGTTGGCCATTCACCCTTTTCTCCGCATTTAGCACCATTGGATTATATTTGTTCCCAAAACTTAAGAAAAACTTTAAAGAAAAAAGATAAAAGAAGTCATAAATGCGTTAAGAAATAAAAATAAAAAAATATTGTATTCTACATTATTGTATTCTAATATTTTTTTTATACCCAATGCTATTTTACC
>OV651819.1:74685745-74702523 GCA_927349885.1 Psylliodes chrysocephalus | reverse complement strand
ATATGGTCATCTTCAGGGTCTAGCAGAAGTAAAAAATTTAGATTTGGCAACGGAAAATGTACTTCAGGAACTTGATAATCTTAAAAAGTTAGTAGTTTTAAATGGTACGAATCCTGAAGTAATCTCATACGTCAAGAAAAATGTTTCGACAGTAACAAGAGGCATTCATGCTATAATTAAATCATCGAATACAGTAGATACACCATCTTAATTAATCTCTTCATGCTCGGATCCACATAATAAAAAAATTGAGCATCAAAACCGTAGACTTCCTTCGTTACATAAACTAAAAAAGAAAACAAAAGCCAAAGAAATTCCCAAAGAAACTGAGACAACGGTGTGCAATTTAGTTTTAGGTTAGTTATATAGAATAATATATTACCTATATTTTATGTGCAACATATTTTTTATACATTTTTGTTATTTAGTACTTAGTGTCATGATTCCTACTTTTTATTAAAATCAGTTTTCGAAATAAAAATGCAGCTTTTCATCTGTCCATTTTCTATAATTTATTTTAAAAGAAGATATTAGGTAAAATCTAAAATCTATGCAGTGATTTTTTCCACCTATTAGGTATTTTATATGTTCGAGTGGAGGAGTGGACTTATTTTAGGTTGTTAGTTAAAAGTTAAATGAAAACAAACAAAACGCATTCACACAAACACCTCCCACCACAGCAATTACAAAGGATCAGTGTTGTCTCCGATCCGCGAGTACAAATACCTAATAAATAATAAATAATTATTTAGTATTCGATACGCCGCCCGCCTATGCTGACTCCGTCGGAATTTTCATTCATAGACAACAGTGTTGATCATGCATATGACTCACCTTCTGCAATATTTTGTTTTAGTATAGTAGTTCTGTTTTCCTGTTGTAATTACTAAGTTTTATCCTGTATTTTTTTTAAATGTATTTATCAGGATTCTTCAAATCACTCCTCAATTATTGTTGTAAGTTAGTTTTCTGGTTATGGGTATTATTTAGATTTTTTGTATTGTAATAAATAATTTGGACAATATCCGAAACATATGAGCTTTAATTTTTATCAGTCTGAATCAAATAGATTATAAATCATGTAGATCGATAACGAATCGTTTGCGGATTCATGTTTATATGAATTTTTAGACCTGAAATAAGCCGAAAAAATTTTCCTTTCGTATGTACATGACATTTAATTTACTGAGAAATCTTATCTCATCTGAGTCAAATATAATTATCTATTGAGTTTTTTAAACATATATTTTAAATTATTTAATTATTATTTAGCTTTCATTTGCAAGATCTATTTATAAAGGTATTGATTCTTAATATAGCTATAGATAGTATGTTTATTTTATTGTTAAACGTGTCAATTCAAAATAACTATGTGGTGCTTTATATCCTCTATATTCCATCATATCTAATCTAACATGACCTTCCACCATAGTATAATCGTTTGCGATTGAAAGCAATTTACATGATTGCGGACGAACAATAGTTCTTTACCCAACGCACATGACAGTTTATCATAAAGGCAATAAATAGTAGCCACATTTTAACCAGTTACTTTGGTTACTGAACACCATAAATCTACTCAACAAATCGCCATTAATGATATCGGGATGTATGCAGGTGCGTGCATATATTCTCACCGACCTAATGTGACCAACAAGGATCATAGGGGTAAATTAAAAAAAAGAAAACAATTACTCAGGTAAATTTCACAAGACAGTTTTTAAATTAAACAAAATTGGATATGGTTACTATAGTTACAAGTTATCTTTACAAAAAGTTACAAAACCTTTGTAGTTTAAATAAAGGTAGTACACCAGCATTTTCAAACGAATCGCAGTCATACACTAATAGATATCACTTTATCCACAACTGTTATCTAAAAATCAATTCTAAACTGGCAAGTGTCTGATGAAACGTCAATGTCATTAACGTTCAAAATAAACTTGAAGTTGCCAACCTTCACGTTATCTCTAAACCCTAGAAAGACGGACAGGGCAACCTGTGCTCACCTCCTCCAAGAGTCTTTGAGAGGGGTGAAGGCCGAAACATCAAACAATTAATATGCTCTGGAATAGTACTCGAACACTATCCAAAGCACAATAAACAATGCCTATAAGAAATCCTGCCTCCTAAAGCTGGTCCAACACAATCAGACGACTACCGCATGGTGGTGTCACGAGTTGGATCACTTCGGGAAGATGGCTAGGAAATCTTTTTACAAGCCAAGAACCACAAAACTCAAAGAAGACTGGGATACTTACAAATCTCAGAACTCCTAGACTCAAAGCTAAACTTTGTAAAAGAGGTAAAGTAGCTATGTATCACCTTCGACAGCAAGGTGACATGGAGCTCACACATAAAAAACATAGTCAAAAGAGCATACATTGCTTATAAACAATGCCACCGAACCGGCGCACCTAAGATTTCTTCCCCAGAGTCGTCGCATTGACTTATACGGCTATCATAAGTGAATGGTTACATTGGATGCAGATATTCGCGATTTTAGTCGTGCGATGTCGTACGATGTCGGACGTAAAAACAAACTAACTGATTTAAAGGTGTTCGGCTATATTAACTGCGTTTTATTCGGTTGATATCGTACGATGTCGGCCGACTAGGCGAGAAGAACAAACGCGTTTGTTTTTCTCGGCGACATCGTACGATATTAACAATATAGGAAGCTAATACATGTGGCACATTCAATAATAATTGAGAATATTTTGTTAAAAGATTTATTTAAAATAGACATGTAAAGACTATCATAATAGAGTTATAGTAAAAAAGGGATGGGAAAAGATAGCAAAGAAAATGGAAGCAACAAGTAACACTTACTACCTCAGAGTTCATATTAAAATTATTTTCGATACATCTTTTTTTTATCAATGATTATAATATGAAGAATACATGCACATTTAACAATCATATCTGCCTTGTCTAGATGGTATTCAATGTATTTTTTGAGGATCCTCCATTTGGAATATAGTATGCCACATTTAACAATCCTCCTTGCTCGGGATAGTCCATAATTATAAATCTCTTCTCGTTCACTGAGGTTACGACCAGAATATGGTCTAATTAAATACACTTAAAGGATAGGCTTCATCGTCCAAGAGCACATACAGTGAGCATTTTAAGTCTTACCCCCCTAACTAACGTTACTGTGGTCTTGTTAGGAAAATCGCCGAGACAGGTCGATTTTTAATTTCTACAATTTACATTTTTGCATGATTAGTTAACCCTTAATTTCATCCCTTACTGGAGGGTAAAAACCCTTTCGAAAAATTTAAATAGCATGGGGTAGTGAGTGATAGCTCATTTGAAAGGGGGTTTTATTCTCTATTCAACCGTGCAAAAAAAATTTGAAATTTGCATCATTACATGTTGATTTATTAATGTTTAAAAATAACGAAACCTCACAAAATAGGAAAGCAACTAGACTAACAGTGACCTTCTAATGGCAAAAAGTCTTACTTCACGTCTGAACCAAAACCGAAGTCATGCAGGGCCGAATTTTAATTCTAAGGATGAGTGCGCTACGTTAATTTCCGTTATTCTGAAACAACAATTAGTCGAGAATTAATGCAGCAAATTTCAAATTTTTTTACAAGGTTGAATAGAGAAGAAAACCTTCTTTCAAATGAGCTATCACTCACCACCCCATGCCGTTTAAATTTTTCGAAAGGGTTGCTCCCCTCCAGTAAGGGATAAAATTAAGGGTAAACTATTCATACAAAAATGTACATTGTAGAAATCAAAAATCGACCTGTCTCGGCGATTTTCCTAACAAGACTCCAGTAACGAGTTAGATAGGGGGGGTAAGACTTATGGTGCTCACTGTATAATAATAATAATAATAATAATAATGTTTATTCAAAAAAAGAAACATAAATTACAATTACATAGTTAATTTAAATATAAACATTGGTAACTTGCTGAGGCATTGTAATGCCTGTGTGCGAGCTAGGATATTTTAAATTTCTTTTTTAAATACAAATAAAATTCGATATAGAATAATAAATAAATAGATAAATTCATGATAAACAAATAATGAAACAAGTAACAAAGCATATAATATAACATAAAACAAGTAATAAAACAAATAATAGAACATAATAAGCAAACTGTAAAACAAATAGTAACAGGGAGATAAAATATAGACATATTCGATATTTAATTCATAATGAAATATAGTTATTAAGTATTATTTTTTTTTTAATTGTTGAAGTGGAAAATTTATTAATTATAAATTATTTTAGATATCTTAAATCAATTAGGCTATTAAAGATATATCTGTTATTACTTGCTATCCAATTTTTTATAGCATATTTATAACAGGAAAGTTTATTATTATCCTTAATGTAATCTGGTAACATATTGGATAATCTTGGAGCAAAATAATTGGTACAGCGTTGACCAACAGTCTTTGAAGCCATTGGAAGGTAAGTGCATTTACCTCTAGTAGGGTAATTATGTTGAGGAGAAGTTACTTGAATTTTTCATTTAAAAGTGTTTAAAAGAATGTTTTGGTAGTATAGCTGTCTCATATCAAAAAATGTACTTTCACTGAATAATGCGTCACTCAGTTACAGGTTTTTTAAATATAAGATTGATTAGCCATTTCTGTATATTTTTTAACTGCTTTAAATGGCAGTCTGCCACACCACCCCACCCAATAATACCATAAGTAAGATGCGATTGTACCAGAGACAAATATAAAGTTTTCAGCTGATCTTCATTTAAAAAGTCGCGTAAGTACTTAAATTTATATAACAAACCTCTAAGTTTATGAGCAATATTTTTAATTTGTAGATCCCATTTCAAATACCTATCTAAAGTGATACCTAGGTACTTAATTGATGATGCTTCAGGTATTTGAGTTTTGTCATCTATATGCATTGGACCAAAACTCGGCAAATTATTTACATAAGAGGTAAATGGTAAATATTTCGTTTTTTCGGTATTTATTGTTAGTTTATTGGGTTGAAACCATTTTTTAACTGCTTTAAAATCATCTTGAATTTCTGTTTTTAGCGTGTGCCAGTTCTTTGAGTCATAAGTTATGACAGTATCATCGGCGAAACTGATTATTTCTCCATTTGTATGTAATATCATCAAGCTATTTATATATAGAGTGAATAGAAGAGGTCCCAGTACAGTACAGTTTTTGGATCACTGAATACTCCATTGATATTCACGTACTGCGTTCTATTTTTTAAATAACTTTCTAAAATATTATATATTTTTCCACGCAATCCATAACATTTAATTTTTTCTAGTAAACGCGTGTGACATACCGTATCAAACGCTTTTAAGAGGTCAACAAAAATGCAAATTGCAGGTGTTTTTGTATCTAAAGTATGGTATAGTTTGGAGATTAGAGCATGTATTGCATCTTCCGTCGACCTTTTTTCTCTAAACCCATACTGATTATCATTTACGACTTTGAATTTGTTTATAAATTTTGTTATTTTCAATTTAAGGATTTTTTCATATGGAATGGTAATATCTGTATTTGGAATAGTTTCATCCTTTGGTAAGCAAAAAGTTTTATTTTCTAATCGAAAATTAGAATATGTTTCGAGTCGCTTGTGAATTCTATAAAGTATGTTGAATGCAAAATTCTAAACTTTTGTGGCTGCTTGCTTAACTCCATAAAGGATTATGTACTCCTCTTCCTAGTCTGTCCTTAACTACATATTACTAACCCAATATTGGCTTTTTTTATTTAACATCATAAATTTCAAACAACTATTTTCAAGGAAATCTTAATCCCCTTCGTCATTCATTTTGAATTAAAACAACGAATGCAACGAATCGCAAACAATGTACCCACACAATCGTACGACAAACGGTCTTTCGACATCGCACGACTAAAAAGTCGCACGTATCCCTATCCAGTGTAACCATTTACTAAGACCTATGCTAACGTACGATGCAGTTGTCTGAACAAATTTAAAGAGCACCATTTCTCAACATAACAGGAGTCATGAAACCCACACCAACCAGAGCGATGGAAGTCATTCTTAGTCTCACTTCCCTTGATATTTATATTACGGAGATTGCTCTGATTACAATGACACGCCTCCGCACAGTTGGAATATAACATGATGTAGGATCTGGTGAGAAAAGATGTCGCTTTTGGCAGAAGGCGCTTAATACGCTTTCACTGTTTGAAGTGAACATGAACTCCATCTCACCGAGATATATCTTCCATAAACCATATACAATTATAACAGAACAAATAAAAGAACCGAAAGTGGCAGATACGATTCATATCTACACCGACGGTTCTAAAACAAAACAAGGCTCAGGATATGGAATATACTCCAGATTCTTAAACCTAAACATAAAATAAGCTGTGAGCAGTAGTGCCAGTGTAGTTCAAATCGAGCTCAAGGGGATTCTCATAGCAGCAAAATAAAGCAACAGAAATAATATCACTGGAAAAAACATGCTCGTCTATACAAATAGCAGACAAGCATTACTCACCCTGGATAGACCACGAACTTATTCAAGGTTAGTACTAGAATGTCACGAAGCTTTAGTCGAAGTATCCATCAACAATGTGGTTAACTTAAGATGGATCAAAGGTCACGCTACATCGAAAGGTAACCGTCTTGCTGATTCACTTGCCAAGAAGGCAGCCAACGAAATACTTTTTGAACTTGGTCATTTTATTAGACTGACAACATCGGTTGTGATAGGCCTGTAAAATTAAAGTAAAGACGGGATGAAACAAGAAGCAGCAGACTTTCGAGGGAGCTTCTGACAACACTGCAGCGAATACATTCTTGACTATAACTAGACAGAATCTGCGCCTGATCACAGGCATGCTGACTGGACACTGCGAACTACGGAAGCATATCCATATCATGGGGCTGTCAGAATCTTCACTCTGCAGGGGGTGCGAACAAGAAGATAAGACCATTGAGCATATTCTCTACGATTGCCCGACGCTTCTATTTATTAGAAGAATCGTGTTCTGCGAGAATTAAATATAAGAAAAGCACTTCTTGGCGAAGTTGTCAACTACATGAAATCTGTAGGCTTGCTCATGGGAGCCTATCTATTTGGAAATATTGAGTGCCGTGAGTTAACCCATCCTTCACATGCTACGAGTAGAGATACATATGTTAAATGATGAAAGAACTGTGAGTTTTTGAAGACATTATGCTCGTGGAAAAAGTAGATACATTTTAAAAAATTTAAGATACTCAAACTCGGTTATTAACTATTTACTTGATCGAATAAAATACAGGGTGTCATTGAAATAGTCTAAAAAAATTCGGAAGGTGATAGTACTCCTAAAACAAGTAAAAAAAGTTCCTATAACTATGGGTCGTTAAATACATATCAAGAGATTTAGGGGCGTCAAAAGGGCAAACTTGGAAAGTGGTTTTTATGAAATTGTAAGCTTAAAAAACACGATAAAACTTTGAAAAAAATCCCTGTTGACATAAAATTTACTGCTGAATCCAATGGTAATATCGAAAAATTACTTATTTAATCAGAAAGGGTAGTTCTTGCAAGGGTAAGGGGTCGATTTATGATTAACTTTTTAGGGGTTGATTTTTTTACAACATGGGTTTTTAAAAAGTACTACTTTTTTCCATAAAAAAGTTATTCTTATTGCAAGTCGCTTAAAGCAACTATTTTCGAGAAAATTGAAGGCAAAGAGTTTGGTAAACCTGTAGTTGAAAAACGAAAAGTAAAATTACTTATTTTTTGATGGGTATCTCACAGATTAATAAACAAAAATTTATGAAAATTGTGACATGTTAAATTAATCAACCTCCCAAAAAACTCATAAACACTAAAGAAAAAAAAATATTGTCAAGTAATGTCGAAGAAATTTTATTTTGAAAAATTATTTTTTGTCTGTGGGTCAATTTTTTTCTCTCAACTTTACAATCGGAAGATAAGTGGCAACCCAAACCCCAGAAGAAATTTGTGGGCACGCCACTGTCAATGAATACTTTTTGTAAATGGAATAATCAAATTAGGACAGAACAATAGCTATGTACATGGCCTTATCACAATTTTTTTATTTTAATTTAGCAAAAAGAAATTGTAAATAATTTTTCCTAAAATTGTTCTGGTTTTTAAGTATTTCTGTCAGTTTCTTGTTGTTGAAGTGTACGTGAGCGTAATATACCAGAAATTATGGAATACACTGTACTTGAACTAACAGATATGCATTTTATTTATGGAAGAGCGAACGGAAACGGTCTTTTAGCCAAACGTTTGTATATTCAAAAATATTCAAATCGCAGAGCACCCTCTCATAGGATATTTGCCAGAGTAAATCAGCGCCTGAGAGACGAAGGTTCATTTAGTAACAGGCACCATGATCGCGGCCGTAATGTTACAGTGCGTACACCAGCAATTGAAGAGCGAATTTTAAGAAGTGTAGAGGAAGATCCAGGGTTATCTGTAAGGAGAATTGCAGCGCGAGAAAACGTGAGTCGCCATACTGCGTGGATGACTCTTCATACTCAACTGCTGTATCCATACCATATCCAAAGGGTACAAGCTCTTAATCCTCCAGACTATCCCGCTCGTGCCAATTTATGTCGTTGGTTATTAAGAAAACTGGTAGAAGATCCCTTCTTTCTGTCAAACATTTTATGCACTGATGAAGCAGGGTTTACCAAAAATGGGATTGTTAATTACAGCACCCATTACTGGTCCGATCAAAATTCTTATGCTGTCATAGAAAGCCGACACCAAGTTCGATTCTCAGTAAATGTTTGGGCGGGAATTCTTGGAGATAGACTTATTGGACCATTCTTTCTACACAATAGGTAAATTTTAAAACTGTTCTTTTAGGCTTAATGGACAAAATTACGTTCATTTTTTGGTAAACCATTTACCAATACTTTTGGAGGAAGTTCCAATAGCACAGAGACAGATTATGTATTTTATGCACGATGGTGCACCACCTCATTTTCCACTAGCCGTGAGAAATCATTTAAATCAAGTTTTCGAGAGGCGTTGGATAAGACGTGGTGGTCCACAAGCTTGGCCAGCCAGATCACCAGATCTTAATCCACTTGATTTCTACTTATGGGGTCACTTAAAAGCTTTGGTTTACTCAAACCATTACAAGTAAACTAAGTAAGGAACTTGCAGAAGTTAAAGAGTTACTAGTACAAGAAAGTAAAAAAGTCAAAGACTTAGAAAGTAAAATAAAGGAGTTGAAAAATAGTAATAAAAAACTAAATAAGCAGCTACGAGTCAATAATATTGTAATTTTTAATTCCCAATTTTCCGCTAACAATCTGTTGAACTATACCTTAGAACTACTAAATACTAAGCTGGAGCTAAACCTTGGTGAAAGTGACATTAATGCGATATACACATTTGGAAAAAATAAAGACAACAAGGCAATTTTGGTTAAATTTGTCTCTTATCTTACTAAGCAGAAGGTATTAAAAAGCTGCGGCAAACTAAAAGGGACGGACATACGTATATCAGAAGAACTGTCACAAGAGGAAAGAATTGTTAGGAATGTGTTATTGCAAAAACTAAAAGAAGAAAAAGAAAATAATAAAAAAGCACATATCTATGCACAAAAATTATTCGTCGACGGTGAAATCTATACATATGAAGACATTATCAAGAGTCAACTTGCTGCTGAGAATTTGCCAAACAATAAAAACAACAATCAAAAACAAACCATAGAAAATAATACAAATCAAGACAGAAAAAAGCAAAACGAGCCAGAAAATCCGTTGGAAACCCTTACGAAGAAAATAGCTTCTGACCTCGCATCTGGAACAAGACACTTACCTAGATTTCCTCAAAATAAAACCAATTAATTTATAGCTGTAAATACTAACCATATTATAGAAATTTTAAATATTTTATTTTATTTCATATATTTAACTGTTTATTGTTTAATATTTTGTTGTTCTACGTTCTAACTATTAAAATAATACTAATTTAAATAATAATTTTTACATATTTAAATAAAATATTCTGGAGTGATTCTGATTTCAACATGAATAACTATCTTCTAGATTTCAAAATCGAAAAGGTTGACACCAAAGAGATCCAAGATCCCCCAGACTATAACAGATACACTAAGGAATTTAACAAAAACCAAAGCATATCTATATTTCAAATGAATGTACGAAGCATAAATAAAAACTTTGACGAATTAAAAATACTCTTGAACCAGGTAAATGTAAATTTTGATTTTATTATATTGACTGAAACACACAAATCCCCGACAGCTCCTCATATCACCTGGATGGTTATGACTTGTTTTACAATAATGGTAATTTCAACGAATGCGACGGTGTCATAATCTTAGCTAAACAAAAATTTAACTGCACATATAAATTAGTAGACCTTACTGAAATGATCATTTTAGAACTTAGCGGAGTAGCATATAATAGAAGGATAATAATAAATGGAATTTATAGACCCTGCCCTTCGAATGTAGATACTTTTGTAAATGATTTAGGAATATATTTAAATCAATGCAAAAAATCTGATATTCATTTATTAACAGGAGACATTAACATTGACATATTAAGTCACAATCAGCATTATGTTCATGATTACCTAAACATGATAAACGAAGAGGGTTTTGAAAGCCTAATTAACAAATAGACTAGAGTAGTCGTAAATCAGAAATCGTGTTTAGATCATATATTCTTTAAATCTAGCATTAATTAATCTAAAAACTTTCCTATAATATTCCAGACCAACATTACGGACCATTTTTCGGTAACAAATCACCTTGTTCTACCTGAAAAAGAAATAAGCATTCCATTAGAAAAAGTAAAAATAATTTTTAATAAAAGCAAATTTAAAAATAAAATAAAACAAGACAGTTGGTTAGAACTTTTCTCTACTAGTGACGTTGATGATTGCATGGACATTTTTATTAATAAAATCAAATCTTATATTGAAAATTGTAGTGAGAAAAAGAAAATAAAACGAAGTGAAATAAAACGTAAAAACTGGATCACACCACCCCTTATAATTTCTGTTAACGAAAAAAATAGATTATTTAAAATTATGAAAAATAACTATACCCCTGAAAATATATCTAACTTTAGGAAATATAGAAACCATCTAAATTTACTGATAAAACAAGCAAAAACTAATTACTATAATAATCAAATTGAAAATAATAAAAACATAAGCAAAAGTTATGGAAATGTGTTACGGAAATCACAAGTTTAAAGAAACGCAAAAAACCAATATCAGAAATAATAGCACCAGATGGCACCGTAATAGATAACCCTAAAGAAATTGCTAATATTTTCTGTGAACACTATACTGAGGTAGGAGAAAAAATGGCAACAAACACAAAATATGATCAACCAAAAACAAATTAGTCAAACGATTTTCCTAGCTGAAACTGATACAAAGGAAGTATATGAAACTATTATGAGTTTAAAAAACAACAAAACACCAGGGTTAGATGGAATTCGTTCAGAAATTCTTAAATTGGTAGGTAAAGATATAGCACCGGTACTAAGATTTTTAATTAATAAATCAATAAATCAAGGTAAATTCCCAAACCAGTTAAAAGTATCAGAAATAATACCCCAATTTAAAGATGGGAATGTCTCAGAAACAGCTAACTACCGGCCGATCTCATTAATTTCCAACATTGGTAAGGTGTTCGAGAAAATATTACATAAAAGGATTATGTCATTTCTAAAAAAATATAATATCTTGTCTCCCAAACAATATGGATTTAGTGAAAATATGTCAACATCAGATGCAATAACCAAATTGATAGAAATGATAAACAATAGTATAGATAAAAAGCAACCATGCATTACAATATTTATCGATTTGGCTAAAGCATTTGACTCCGTTGATCATAAACAACTGTTGTCAATTCTAGAAAATATTGGAATCAGGGGAAAGGCATTTAAACTGATTGAAAGTTATTTAAATAATAGAATGCAATGTGTAAATATTAACGGAACCCACAGTAATTTCAAAACTATAAAGTATGGAGTTCCTCAGGGTACTGTTCTAGGTCCTGTCTTTTTTAATATCTACCTAAACGATATATTTCTGCAGAATACAAAGGAATAAATTATTAGCTTTGCCGATGACACTGCCATTTTCTATAAAAATAATAACTGGATGGACCTTAAATCAGATATTGAACATGATTTCATAAAAATATTAAACTTTCTTGAAACTAGATTGCTCACGATAAATTTTAAAAAAACATTTCTCGTTCTATTTACCTCATATAGCACAAATCTTCCACCTTATGCTGAAATAACAATAAATAATACAAAAAATGAAGTATTTACTATTAAAGTAACGAAAAAAATAAAATATCTTGGGATATATCTTGATCCCCATTTGAGATGGGATCATGAGATAACGTATTTAATAAAAAAACTAAGATTCGTATTGTATAAAATAAAAAACCTTACTTCATTTCTCTCCTTGACTTACCTCAAGATTATTTACTTCGCTTTAGTAGAAAGTCACTTGACGTACGGTCTTATTGCATGGGGATCAGCTGGTTTTACTTTGATTGACAACCTACAAAAAATACAAAAAAGTATATTAAAATCTATATTTCATAAGCCTATAACTTACCCCTCAGCCGATCTTTTTCAAGAAACCGGAATGCTAAATATTTATCAATTATATATAAAAATGATCCTACTAAAGCAATACAAAGATAAATATACATTAATACCAATACAACATAACTATTCCACAAGATATAAGATGAACATCTTTTTAATCCCTAAAGTGGATAAAACTATAGGGAAGAAAAGTTACACTTACCTGGGTCCAAAACTTTATAATTAATTACCTCTAGAAATTAAGAGGATTAATTCAATAAATTTATTTAAAAAGCACATTAAGAGATGGATATTATCCATTCCAGCTCATATTCTAAAAAATTTTATCTCAGCTCAAAATGAAACCTGTTATAGTCTGTTTAGCGGATCATTAGCTTAGATAATGTTTTCTTAAATCTTATTAGATTGATTATTTATTTTTAGAAATTGTATAAGTATTTGTCCTTAAATTTACATATACTTACTCAAAATTAAAAATAATATATTTTAAAGCTGTCATTTTTAAATTTTTAAATTTTTTAATTATAGTTTATATTTTAATACGTCATATTAGGATAATACTAATTAAAATACTAACCTCTACATATTTAATTAAAATATTTTGGAGCAAACCTATTTACAAAATTAATAAGTATCTTCTAAATCTTATTAGATTAATCTATTTATAAATGTTATATTTGTCCCTTATTTTATATTGTTAAAATTGTATGTTTACATTATTGTTTAAAACTGTAAAGCTTGCTCATGACAGATTATCAATTATTAGTTCACGTACAAGCTTGTCTTTTAAGGATGATTTTCTCATTTGCCATGAAAATGTTATACAAATTATATAATTGTACTTATTTGGTAAATAAATATTATTATTACTATTATTATTATTACTCAGTGCCGATTAATACTGAAGAGCAACTACGACAACGGATATTTGACTGCTCCAATCAAATTCGTACAACGCCAAGGACTTTCGATAGTGTACGCAGATCCTGGAGGAGAAGAGCAGGTGTCTGTATTGAAATTATTGGTGGCCACATTGAACATTTACTTTAAATAAAAGAGTCAGACTGATATGATAAAAAATACGGTACTTTTCATAATAGTAATAAAATATTTTTCACTTTAATTTCTCACTCTTTTATTATTTAAAATAATTTCGGCGCTTCTCTTGGTAATTCTAATTTGAAATAACCACGCCATAATTTTCATAAATTTATGTTGATTAACCTGTGAGCAACCCATCAAAAAATAAATACATACTCGTTTTTCAAATACGCGTTTAGTAAAATGTTTGCCTTCAATTTTCTCGAAAACAATTGCTTTAAGCGACTTTTTTATGGAAAAAAGGTAGTAATTTTTAAAAAATAGACCTATGTAAATAAATCAACCCCTAAAAAGTTAATCATAAATCGACCCCTTACCTTTGCAAGAACTACCCTTTCTGATTAAATAAGTAATTTTTCGATATTACCATTGGATTCAGCAGTAAATTTTATGTCAGCAGTGATTTTTCGAAGTTTTATCGTGTTTTTTAAGCTTACAATTTCAAAAAAACCACTTTCCAAGTTTACCCTTTTGACTCCCCTAAATCCCTTAATATGCATTTAACGACCCATAATTATTAGAACTTTTTTTACTAGTTTTAGGAGTACTATCACCTCCCTTTTTACACTATTTCAATGACACCCTGTATATTATTGCTGATATGACAAAATAACTAGGTAATCAGTAGTGTCCTGGTTTCCGATATACCTGAATGTTGATCAGAAGTGCTTGGAAAGACAATGTCGTCTTTTGAAGAAAAAAATTAGATCTAGTTTTTTACTACGAAAGAAACGTAGGTCCATCACCATGACCCAGAAACCAAAGAACAATTCAAATAGTGCAATTATTCTGGTTATTCTCCATCAAAGATAATTCCGTGTTAAAAAAAACGACTGACAAGGTTTTTGTTTCAGTTTTCTGGGAAAAAGATGAAATAATTCTGATAGATTATTTGTAAGAGGGTAAAATTATAACTTATCTGATCTGCTATTTAGATTACGCAAGCAAATTGTGAACACTGTCTCGCATAACTCTCTCTAATCCCAAGTCGTTGATTGCGAAGCAAAACATTTATGAAATTGATTTTGAATTAGTTGGCCATTCACCCTATTCTCCGGATTTAGCACCATTGGATTATATTTGTTCCCAAAACTTAAGAAAAACTTTAAAGAAAAAAGATAGAAGAAATCATAAATGCGTTAAAAAATAAAAATAAAAAAATATTGTATTCTACATTATTGTATTCTAATATTTTTTTTATACCCAATGCTATTTTACCGCTATCATCTTAAGAAAGTGTTTAAATAAAATCACAATATTTTTTGTTTTGACAAGACACTATCCGAAAAATAAAAATTATTCAATAAGACACATAGGAAACAAATCTAAACTTAGCAACATCTTGATTGAACCTTTTTAGCTAGACTTCCTTGTTTTATTTTTTTTTTATAAAATTATTTTGTGCTCGTAGGAAAAGTATTGTACGTCACTTGTCTAAAAGTGATTTTTTACTTTCGTGAGATTGTATTTGAAAATATAAATAATTTACCAAAAATTAAAAAAAAAAAATTTTTTTTAATGTTTTAACTTATTCAAAAAGGAAACACTTGTATGGAAATAAAACAAAAAATCAGGTTTTTACACCATTCAATGGCTCACATTGAACTAGAAAATTATCCAAGGTAGGACATTGACATTCAAAAAACAAAACTGTCACATAAATTTTCGATTTAAATAGAGAGACTAGACAGGAGAAAACAAACTCAAGTGAGGATATAATTCCAAAACTCTTGCCGAAAAGCGAGACTTTCCTTTCGAAACCCTGTTACACTTCGTTTTTTATTAATCAGTACATTCTTACATTACTCATTAATTTAAATTATTAGTTACTAAAACTTACCTTATTATACAGGGTGTTTCATTGGTAAAGGGACTCCCTTTAACCATGGATGGAGACCGCCGAGGTGCTTCCAAATAACCCATACATGAGAAGATATGGTAGATTCCCAACAGCTCAATTAAACGAGCATCGTGAAAGGCAGCATTTGAATGTGGAACAAAATATTATAAATATGGTTAATAATAATCCAGAACTGAGCACAAGGAGAATTAGTTATGCATTTAATGTACCTCATACCAGCGCATGGCGACGACTAAAAAAACATCGTTTACACCCATATCATATTCTGCAAGTACAGAGGTTAGAAGCAGGCGATGAAATTCCTAGAATTAATTTTAGTAGGTGGATCCTCTTAAATCGGCGAATTGTACGTAGATCCATATTTACGGATGAAGCCCAGTTTACAAGAGACGACGTGTTTAATTTACGAAACTCGCACATTTGGTCGACAGAAAATCCATTTGCTGTAAGAGAGACCCATTCGCAATATAAATTTTCAGTTAATATTTGGTGCGGCGTTTTTGATAATAAATTAATTGGACCACATATTTTCCCTCACAGACTGACTCGCGAAGTTATATAGATTTTCTTCAAAATATGTTGCCTGTTCTATTAGACGATGCAGATGTAGATATAGATATAGAAATAGTAGGGAAAAACTAGTTGGGAGGATAGAAAACGCGTGCAAAGAAATGAAAAATAATCTCGATGTACTCAGAAAAGCCGTCAACCATATTTTAAAACGAGCAAGAAAATGCATCGAACAAAATGGAGGTAATTTTAAACAATTCTTGTAGTTTTTAGTAGCAATAAGGTTTATTACTTAATTTCCAACATTTGTATTTCTTTATATTATTAGTTGTTATTTTGATTTGTTTATTATGTATTAATTAGTTATTATTTATGTGTTTTTCCTTTAGTTATAAATGTTATTATTTATTCTACTGAATGTTAGTCTTTTTCCATATTATTATCCTACATACTATTTATTAAAACTTACATGGAATAATTTATACAGGTGCGGTCGAAAAAAAAATAATTCTGATTTTTGGCCCTAAAACCGGACCTGAAATTATTTTTTGAAATGGTGTAGATGCAAACAATTATAAGTATTGACATATCTGTGGCTTTTAGAAATATACTTTTTTAAATAATTTTAAATATACCGTTTTAAAATTAATAAAACTCCGTCCGTTTCCAGTTTGTACCTCCAAAATGCTCAAAAATAACAATTTGGACTTATAATTTCAGTA
>OV651819.1:74663743-74685245 GCA_927349885.1 Psylliodes chrysocephalus | reverse complement strand
AGGTGTCATCCTGATAAAATAGGTAAAGATTTGAAATATTTTCAAACATTAAAGGAAAAATATGAAAAGAGACCCATCGTGCACAGTATGTTCTCTTCAACGTCTGAAAGTAACGATCATTGCTTGCGGGCATCTTACAATATCTCATTACTTATCGCAAAATCTGGAAAACCGCACACTATTGGAGAACAGTTAATTTTACCTGCTATTGAAGAGGTTTTAAAAACTGTTCTGCACAAATCTTCATTTACCATACTCAAAAGAATTCCTTTGAGTAACAACACTGTACAAAAACGTATTAATAAAATTAGCTCTGATGTTGAAAGTTTCTTGTGTGATTATCTACGAACAACTCATTTTTCTATTCAACTGGACGAGTCAACTTTACCTGGCAATGAAGCATTATAATTGGCATATGTTCGGTTTGTTATGGACAAAGAAATTCATGAAGAGCTACTATTCGCGAAAACTTTGAAGACGGACACTATAGGTGAATCAATATTGTGAATGTTTTGTGTGATTTTTTTAAAGAAAAATCGATTCCATTCACAAACGTTATTTCGGTGGCAATAGATGGAGCTCCTACCATTTTTTTTTAACTAAGTTAGTGGCACTAGATATAAACCAACAGGCCAGTCAATTGTCAGGTGAACAAATAAAAATATATAACAAACTTTATTATTTTACAAATTATATTAAAGTTGCTCTACCTTAATAACTAAAAATAACCTGAACTTAATAAGGTTTAAATGTTTTGTTTATTTTTGTTTTTTTTTGTTTTTTTTTTGTTTTTTTTTTGTTTTTTTTTTTTTCTTTTTTTTTTCTATTTTTTTTTTCTCTTGTCTTTATTTTTTTTCTTTTCTTAACAATTTTTTCGAGTCAGGTGTACAAATTTTTTTTATTGGTAGCATCGCTACTTACATGTTTTATTTCTATTTCCTAATTACAATTTTAATTTGAGTGTTTTGACAAAATTATAGAGTATGTTATATATACTGTCAAATGTCAGTAGATTTTTTAAATTTATAGGTAACTGAATTTTGTTGTTAATTAAGTTTTGGTATAATAAATTAATTTCTAAATCGTTCAGAATACAATCCAAAAATATATGTTGTAATCAGCAATCTCATCACAAATACACAAATCATTATCTATTAGATTTATTCGCTTCATATATTGAGGGTATAAAGCATGATTAGTTCTAATTCTGCTAATCGTTTGGATTAGTGGTCTATTTGACAGCTTATCAAACCACGGTTTTACCCTTATATTAGGTTGAATAGATTTATAAAAATTACCTGTTTCCTTCTCTACATATTTTGCTTGCCAATTTTGATCCCTTTTATATTTGAAACAAGTATTTAGATCGGATAGGGGTATTTTAAAATTGAATCGGTGAGTGAAAGAACAATACATATCCAAAATGACAATTTTGAGAAAAACAAAAAAAACTGTTTTAAAGAAAAACTATGGGTTATGTGAAATACCAGTCCAAAGAATTAGGTTTATCGTAGAGCAAAACTTTATTAAAAATTCTTACAATTCAAAAAATGTGACATTCATGTATATAATTCAATTGACCATCAATCAATCTATTTTTTAAACAAAACCATCAAAAAATCAAAACAACATACTACTTAGATACTATAATATCATGTACAGGATGTTACACACTCCCACCTTGCAATTTTAACTATTCTAAAAAATTTCAACTTGAGATACAAAATTGTTAGGTATTTAGATTTAGGGATTTCGGTGCTACGACTATTCTACCACTACGAGTTTTTATCACTTTTGTTACACCTTTGTCTACGCTATCATTTTTGCATTTGCTGTTAGTCGTAGGATCGATATCCTTATTATCAGTCTTTAGTTCTAATGGAAAAATTCTTTGTACGGGTCTCAATAACTCTCTGGAATTTGTGCGTAATCGAACTAACCTAATATTATTATCTTTACCTAGATATACTTGTATTATACGAGCTAAAGGCCAATCTAACCGTTTTTTATTTTCACTTTCTACGAGAACTATCTCTCCTACTTGCAGTTGCCTTATTTCCTTATTATTTATACATCTATGCTTCAACTGTCCTAAGTATTCCATCCTAAACCTTTTCCGTAACTCATAGTATAGTCTTTTCCGATATTTTGCACGTCTATTTAACTGTCTACTGTCGACTATATCACAATCTACAACTCCAACTTCCTTAATGTCTTGAATAAACATTGCAGGAGTGAGAGGAGCTAGTTCACTACCTGACCGTGACACATAATAAATTGGCCTTCCATTAATGACTGCTTCGCAGTCACACAAAACTGTACACATTTCTTCATATTCTAAAGAAGTTCTACCTAAAACCCTTCGTAATAATTGTTTCATTAATTTTATCAAACGCTCCCACCAACCACCCCACCATGCAGCAGTGGCTGGATTAAACTTCCAGACTATCCTTTCTAAACCACAATGCTTATTAATTTTATCCCAATCTAATTTTTTAAAGGCATTGTCTGTCCCCTTAAAATTAGAACCATTGTCGCTGTAAACTATACTGGGTCGTCCTCGTCGTGCAATAAACCTGCGAAAACTTTGAAGGAATACTTCAGTAGAAAGTGAAGACAACATTTCTAAATGAACGGCTCTGTAAACAGCACATGTGTAGAGAGCAATCCATGCTTTATGACCTGATTTGAGGAAAATTGGTCCAGCCACATCCACTCCAACAATTTCGAATGCAGCAGCATCGCGAACTCGATATGCTGGTAGTGCGACGGAAATTGATTCCACTCTCTTAGCTGAATATCTTTTACAAATTAAACATTTTGAAATAACTGAACGAATAGTCCGACGTGCTTTCAGTATCCAAAATCTTTCTCTCAAGATACCCATTAAACCTTCAACGCCAACATGACACGCTTTTTCGTGTTCTTCCCTAATTAATCTCTCAACAACAGGGTGTTTTGCTGGTAGCAAAATAGGATGACGAAAATATAAATCGTCATCACATTGAGAAAGCCTAGTTTTAACGCGTAGTAAACCTCGCGCATCTTCAAAAGGAATCAAAGATGATATTGCCGAATTAAATACACCTCCTATAAAAACTTCCTTCTGTACTATTTTTATTAAAACTATTTCAGCCTCCATCACCTCAACTGTTGTCACGTCTCCCCGACTCTTATTCATGGGAAATTTCGAATTAGGTAAAAATCTTTTCATCCACGAGATCATGCGAAGTACTTTATTATATTTAGAAAAATACCTATACAATCTAGATGCATCATCCTGACAAACATTCAAACAAGAAATTATGCCTTTCGGTTGCTCCGAGGCAATTTCTTTTTCATTAAAAGAACAACTCAACGTAGGCCATAAACGCATAGGAAGTTTGAGCCATTTCGGTCCCTCCCACCATCTAGATTCTAACAATTTTTTAGCTGAACATTCCCTTGTGGCAAGGTCAGCTGGATTAAGATGACCGGGTACAAATCGCCACTGATCTTTTGAAGTAAGTCTCAAAATTTCCTCAACTCGGTTTCTAACAAAAATAGCCCACTTATTTTCACGATATAACCAAGCCAAAAGTGTCGAAGCGTCTGTCCAAAAATATGAATCGATCGTTCCAAATACATTTGTTTTCAATATCGATGTGGCTAGACGTGATTCAATTGTAGCAGCCATCAATTCCAATCGCGGAATTGTAATCTGTTTAAGAGGAGCTACTCTACTCTTAGCCTGAATTAATTGAACTGCAATACCTGAGACTGTCTGGATTCTAATGAATGATACAGCAGCATATGCTACTCCACTAGCATCACAAAATGTGTGAAGGCTTACATTTTCTAAGTTGCCACTCAACCCATAAGCAAAATGCCTAGGAATTTTTATTTCTGATAAATAGGAAATACTTTCCAACCACTTTAAAAATTTAACTTTAACTACTTCCGTAACACTATCATTCCAACCGATTTTTTTTCCCCAAGATGACTGTAAAAGTAATTTAGGGAACAAAGATACAGGGCAAGTCAAACTTAACGGATCGAAAATACTATGAGAAACGGATAGTAAAGTTTTCTTTGTAATATTTCCCGATATATTTTTAATATTATAAAGAGACAATGAAAGCGTATCACTCACTTTATTCCACATCAATCCAAGAACATTACAAGACTCGTTATCCTTACAAATATACTTATCTAGAGAAGACAATACAGTATGTTCTCACCCTCTCAGATCAAAACATCCTAATCGCATTATAGATTTCGCATCTTCAACAAATTGATTTAATTCAATGACAGTGTCTAGACTCGTCACGCAATTATCGACATAAAAATTACTTCTTAGTTTATCAATTGTCATTTTACTTAAATTATTAACACCTTTATGCGAATCTTCAAGTGTCTTTTGCAAATGGTGTTGAATAGTGGCCCCTAGTAAAAATGGACTGCTTTTCACACCGAATACAACTCGACAATGTCTATAAACTTTCATGTTTCCCTCATGGTCTTTCCACAGGAATCTTAAGAAATATCTGTCATTCGGATTTAACCCTATCTGTAAAAATGCTTTTTTAATATCAGCTATTACTCCAAATTTTCCTAACCTAAATCTCAAAAAAATGTCTGGAATCTTCTCTATTAAATTAACACCTCTTTCTAAACAATCATTTAACGATGGTTGATGCATCTGTTTTACAGACGCATCAAACACAGGCCTAATTTTCGTAGTACTATTTAGTTTTACAATGTGTCTATGGGGTAAGTAATGACCTTTGACGTCACGTTCATTGACTGGAACCTCTTCAATTATTCCCTCATCTAGCCATTCATCAAAAACTTTTTCATACGCCGTATAACAATCATCTTTCATCAACTTATTGATTGTAGAATTTAATCTACGAAGTGCTAGTTCATAATTGACTGAAAGTTCTGGATAACCCTCTATCCATGGCAAATGAACACTATAACGACCATTCTGATCCACTGAAACAGTATCCTGAAAGTGTTTTAACACAGCTTGTTCCAACTCCTGTCTAGATTTAGTCTCCACAGGATCCCTTATTCCTAACAAATCTAATTCCCATAAGTCACTTACTTTCATGTTAATGGTTAACAAAGAGGTGACTATCATAGCAGAACTTTCTTTATATACCGGAGACTCAGACTGGTACCTGCCCATTAAAGTCCATCCTAAAAGTGTTTCAACTGCAGTCAAACCTGAAGCTAGCTGTATAATTTTCCCTGTAAGCAGCTTACCTGCTACATCAGCCCCTATTAAAACCTCAACGTCTGCTATACTGTCAGTTAAAACAATATCAGTACATTCTAACTCCTTCATCCAAGGTCCACAGCTTACTGACTGGACATTCCCACAAATTTTTTCAAGACCTAAAGTATTAAAATTGCAAAAATAACTCTTACTCATGTCACATATATGTACTTTATATAAATCATGATTATTTTCATTCGATTTTAATCCCCCAAAAATGCAATGAGCTATTCTTTCGGATCTAATTGGTTTTAAGCCTAATTCCACAGCTGTACTACTCAAAATATAGGATCTTTGTGAGCCCGTATCAATGATGACTCGTCCTAAACGTACACTTCCATTAGGTCTCCTAAAATTAACCTATAAAGATTGCAATAAAATCTCGGAGCAGTTAGTGAAACTCGCCAAAGAATTTTCCTCAATAACAGATTCTGAATGGGTGTTAGATGAAGTTCCTTCTACTAACGAGATATTCATATGTAGTTCTGGACACATGACTAAAAGATGTTTCTTAGAACATTTACTACATTTCACAAAAATTCTACAAGTTCTAGACATATGCCCAGGTCTGATGCAACTGAAACAACAGCTTTTTTGTTTAAAAATATCTCTCTTTTTACTTATAGGCATTTTCAATGCATCTTTACAATCAACACTTTTGTGTTGAGTGTTATTACAGGATACGCATGAAAGGATACTTGTTTTTGTCGCTACTAAACCTGTTGCTGTAGATATCGATTCCTTCTTGTTATTCTTCACCTTTTCTTTCGTCGGAGTCATTCGCTCTGGCTCCATTACATCATTTGTTTGAATACCTGTGACCGCCATTAAAATCTTGTCTTCATTTTGCACCTCTCTGACAAGGAAAGCAAGCAGCCGATCTAATTTATCCTTTGCTGTAACATCAACATCAATGTCAGCGGAACTCTGCCACACTCGAAGTAATTCTTCGGTAATACAAGATTCGACTAATGGAAACAACATTGAAGAACATTTTTCTGTTGTAACACCTAATGATTCCAGTGCTCTAATCTGGCATTCTAGACGATCATACAGTAAATAAATGGGTAATGACTTTGAAATAACTAAACTAAGAAGTTGTCTTATGTTAAATTCTATTAGTAGATCCTCACGCCCAAATCTGCTTTTTAAAGCTCGAATAGCTTTAGGATAATTCTCTTCAGTCGGTGGAAACCCTTCAACTAATACTCTGGCTCTTGACTTTGGCAAAGTAGATTGAACTAATAACTGAAACTTTTCTTCGTTATCCAGGGTCGAAACTTCATCTACTTTCTTAAACAAGCCCCAAAAATTCAGCCAATCTTTAAGATCTCCACCAAATTTTTTCATTTCTATTTTGGGCCAATTAAATCTTTTGTTCTTTGCAACACTTGCATTTGAAGAACTCGTTTTAGCACTGGCCTCTTCTAATGAATCTTTTTCCAAAATAGCTAATACCTGTTCTTTAATAAGGTTGAATTTACTTGTATACTCATCTACAGCTGTACACTCGGCTTCCAAACTTTCAGTTGAGGCCTCTGTTTCCAATATTTTATTAAATATGTCTCGATCTAGACCTCGAATTTCTTCATACTTTTCTTCCAATGTTTTAAATGAAGCTCTTACCTCTATTTTATTCACATCGATGGTATCGATTGATAGAGATATTATATTATATAGCCTAGTGAATGCACCTCGCTGGATTGCCCTTACTCTCTTCACCCTTTCCATTATAACGCTTGGAATGTTTCACAATATTAAAAGAATATGTCCTGTCACGGTCGCCAAATGTGAAATACCAGTCCAAAGAATTAGGTTTATCGTAGAGCAAAACTTTATTAAAAATTCTTACAATTCAAAAAATGTGACACTCATGTATATAATTCAATTGGCCATCAATCAATCTATTTTTTAAACAAAACCATCAAAAAATCAGAACAACATACTACTTAGATACTATATATAATATCATGTACAGGATGTTACAGGTTATTCGGCCTAATTATGTATTGTGAAGTTATAGAATTTTTGTTAACCGATAATAATACGTACATAAATTTAAAAATAAAATTATGCAAAATATGATATTTGAAAAAAATTACTTGCAGTTATACTGTTCTTTCACTCAATTTAAAAAAAAATGCTTTAATTTTTTTTGTAGCTTTATTGATTATTATTTAACAAACTTATTTGTAAATTTTTAATTAGAATCTTCATTTTTGACTTTCCAAGAAATAATATATGGTAGCAAAACTCTAGGATTTCATCACTAAAGCAAAATAAAAGTATCTTTATATTCGCTATCTTCTTCACGTTAATAGGGACAACTTCTGAGTATGCCTTTTCTAATGGCGAGCATACACGTAACGGTCTACCGGAAGAGGCCTACCTGTGCAGGTATGCCTGCGCAGGTCGGCTTCATGTCGTAGCATGCATGTCTACCTGTGCAGGCACACCTGCACAGACAGACCGTAGCGTGTATGCCCGCCATAAGGGTAACTACAGATTGGCATTAGGTTTGATATCAGTCTAATGCGCCCCACACATAAAAGTGTGCGAGAGAAAACCGCCAATGAAGGCACTTGTAGTAACATATCCAGAAGTTTTACCAGTGTATGTAAACTGGCTGTACTGTGGAATGACAAAATTAGATGTTTGTTCATCAGCTGATTTAGAGGTGTTTTTTATGAAATTGCGACCACCATTTGAAATCTGTGTTAAATTTGTCTACGAAACGACATAGCTACTGAGTGAAAAAACAGTACATGCGCTGTACTTGTACTGTTCTTTCACTCAAACGAAAATTGAACAAGCCCCCATCACTCGTATGATGTTGGTCTGTGTTATTTATTCTTTCGCTATGTGATAGGCCTATGGATTTTAAAACAATTTGTTTATCTCAGTTAAAATTACCGTTTTTGGCACTTGTACTGTTCTTTCACTCACCGATTCAATTACTTATGTAATTAAGTTTTGTTGCAGTTTTTAGCCAAAAAGTCTACTTTTTCATTATTATGTATTCCCATATGGGCTTTGACCCAAGATATGTATATTAGTTTTATCCTGATTTCTTGCCTCAAAATTTAGTTTTAAAATGTCCAGAGAATTATGTAATTAACTTTAGAATTGAAATTAAAATTTTGAAACTTTTGAACTAAACTTTTGCAGGTCTGTGAAAATTACAAAATTTAATTCCTCTTGATTTAGGCATAACGAAAAGGCTTCTCTAATTGCTAATATTTCTGCACTATAAACTGACATCCAATTTGGCAAACGTTTTAAAATTTGAATCTCTTTATTGGGATAATATAAAGCGTAACCTACTTGATTATTTAATTTAGAACCATCAGTGTAAAGTGTTTCATAATGTTTCCATTTTGTACGCCATTTGAAACTGGTAGATCATTACTGACATCTGAAGTAGAAATAAAACTGTCAACCAATAATGGCAGTTTTTTCTTTTTCCAAAAGGATGAAGTTAAGCATAGAGTAGTTAATCTGCTTAATTTATTGATTACTGTGTAATGTTTTGATCGGGATAACAATACAAATTTATCGCTCAGAAATTTCCTTCTTAGATCCAATGGACTCTCACATGTTTCGACTTCAATAACATTTATAGGAGTGCTTGGTAAGAATCCTACGCAGAGTCTTAGGCATTTATTTTTAATTTGTTCAATTTTCTGAAGATGTGAGTTTGCTGCTGTGTTATAAAAAATTGAACCATAATCTATAATTGGACGAACCAGCATTCTATAAATTATTAAACTAACATTTGGGTCAGAGCCCCAATTATGACAAGTAAAAGTTTTTATTATATTTACAGCATTTTGGGTTCTTTTCTGAACATAATTTATATGTTCCTTCCAGTTTAATTTACTGTCTATAATAATGCCTAAAAATTTAAAGGAGGATTTATAAGCCAGGTTATATTTATGTAACTTTATATAATTTGGATGGTTATACCTTTTGCGCGTATAAGTAACTACAGCCGACTTCGATTCAGATATTGTTAAACCGTTTTCATGACTCCAACTATGAATTTTCTCCATAGATTTGAATAGTTGATCATGGCAATAATTAATTTGTTTGTGGCTTGTGTAGATCACTACATCATCTGCGTATTGAAGAATATTTGTAGATCTTGGAATACAATTTTCTATATCAAACGTGTAAATATTATAAAGTAAAGGGCTTAAAATACTTCCTTAAGGGATCCTAAGGCCCGATTCTCGTGGACAAGATAATTCACCGTTTACTTTTAAAAATAATTTCCTATTGTTATACAAATGATATATATGATTTGAAATAGTTATGGGGATTCCTAACTTACATAATTTTTCACATAAAATATTTAAATTTACATTGTCATAAGCACCTTTTATGTCTAGAAAGAGCTCCTACCATGGTCGGGTGATATCGTTGGTTTATAAGCCATCTAAAAAGAATTATATCAAAGGTAATTGCGATTCACTGTGTTATCCACCGACATCTAGTAGCGAAAAATTTGAGTGATAGATTGTACCAATCGCTTCAATTTGTGATTAATGCAGTTAACAATATAAAAAGCAATGCATTGAATACGCGTTTATTTGCACAATTGTGAGATGAAAATGATGAAGACTTCCAACGATTGCTGTTACATACCGAAGTACACTGGTTGTCGAAAGGTGCATTTTTATCAAGATTTTATTTAAATTTTTGACTCAGTTTTAAAGTTTTTGGAATTAAAAAAAATCCCGATTTAAAAAAAGCTTGATCAATTTTAAAGTAGACATCACGTATTTGACAGATTTGTTCAAAAAATTTAATGACCTCAACTTACAATTACAAGGAGACAAGCCATAATTTAATAAAAACAAAGAGTGTAATTTCAGTTTTTCTTGGTAAATTGAAATTTATGAAGGAAAATATTGGTCGGCGCGAACTTTCACAGTTTTCAAACTTGTCGCCGGTAGAATGCCTTGATAAAGATATTCAGACATAAGGTAAAGGGGCCTAATAAGAAGACCCTACCTAATAAGAGACCCCATGCGATCTCACTTGTTTCGCAGTTTAGGAACACACCACCTAATTTTACGGTTCCCTATATTACGCTGTTCGTAAATGTTTCGCTAGGTGTCGCTCAGTTCGACGAAACACACACATCTGACAGATAAATTCGTGGAACGTGCCTGAGGAAGTTTTTACAGTGTTTGGTGCAAAAAATTGTATTTTCAAAATGGTAAGCACGAGATTTTTTCTTAAAATTTGGTTAGATAGCTATTGTAATGCGAATTTAACTGTGCTAGATTTATGTAGGAAAGTTTAAAATTATTTAACCTAAAAATATATTTTGTTTATCGTGTTACTGGTCCCTATTAAGAGACCCCTGTGGGCTCCTATTATGAAGAGGTTCTCTTATTAGGAGCTGCCAACTTTTTTAATATTTAGTATTTAATTCAAATAATTTTTTCAGGCGGAATCACCTAAAAGACGAAAAACTTGGACTAAAGAACACATGGTGTTGGCAATTAAGGCAGTTAGGCAACACGATATGGGGTATAAGAAGGCATCAAAGCATTTTGGTGTGCCAAAAGGCACCCTCGAACGCTATGTGAAACAAACTAACGTAACTCTAGAGGATGTGGTTAGTCTAAGCTCTGGCAAAAAACCTGCGTTAAATAAAGAAATATAGGCTGAATTAGTTCAGTATTGTCTCAATATGGATAACAGATTTTTTGGTTTGTGAAGGTTAGATGTGAGACGTATGGCTTTCGAATTAGCAATAGCTAATAACATTCGACATCCATTTTCAAACAACAAAGGTACCGCAGGAAAACAGTGGCTTAGAGGCTTTTTACGACGTCATCCTAAGTTGTCAATTAGATCACCTCAAGGTATGTCCAATGTCCGAATACGAGGTTTTAACAGAGATAACGTTGCTGCGTTTTTTTGAGTAATATGAAAAGGAGTAAGAAAAAATTAATTTTGAACCACAATTGCTGTACAACGTTGATGAGACGCGAATTAGTGTAGTGCAACATAAAAGAAGTAAAATTATTTCTGCTAGGGGAAAGAAACAAGTAGCAACACTGACCTCAGCAGAACAGGGTGGTTTAGTTACAGTGGTTACATGCATGAATGCGGTAAGCACTTACATACCCCCTTTAATTGTCTGGCCTAGAAAAAACATGAAACACGAGTTAATGGATGGCGCACCAGCCGGCTCCATATATGCTTGCCATCCATCAGGGTGGATACAGACACATAATTTTACTCAGTGGTTTGACCATTTTATAAAGTTTACGAAGCCGACAGCGTCTCAGCCCGTGTTACTAGTGCTCGATGGTCACTACTCGCATACTCGCAACATCGAAGTAATAACTAAGGCAAGAGACAACCATATTTCCATTGTTTGCCTACCACCTCATAGTACCCACCATATGCAGCCGTTAGATGTGGGCTTTATGAATTAGCTAAAAACTTACTACGCGCAAGAAATTGAGACTTGGTTGCGAAATTATCCTGTTAGAATTGTAACTTCTTTTATTATTGCACGATTATTTTCTGGAGCTTACAACCGAGCAGCTACGATGGAGGTCTTGGTCAACTCTTTTAGAAAAACTGGTATTTATCCCCTCAATAAGCATATATTTCGTGATCATGACTGCCATTTTTGAAGAAAATGAAGAATCTCTAAATACAGCAAACATTTCATCTCAAGCACAAACAGAAACTTTAAATAATTTAGACAAAAGATGCTCTAAGAGTAAAACAATCCTATCCAGGATTCGTCAAAAGTTGAACAGGCTCTTCCAGGTTCCTCAACATAACAACCTCGTCCAATTATTACTAAGAATTTTGTAAGTCCAGTTCAAATAAAATCTCTCCCAAAAATCTTGGCAAAGAAACCCAGTGCACGAGCTGGAAGTGCAGCCTTAATCACCTTGTCTCCGTACAAAGATGAGCTAATAGCAAGTTTGGATAAGAAGGGAAAACGTAATTCTATCGACAGTGAAGTCAAGAAAGTCACCAAGGAAGTAAAATTTGATGAGACTACGAATCTTTCAAGCAGTAGCAAGACACTACAAAAAATTAAGGAAGAAAAATGTAATGAGACCACAAATCATCCAAGCAGTAACAAGACAATACAAAAAAAGATGAAACCAGGTTGCTAATTCTTCAAGTGATGAAAACGATTCGGAAGTTCCTTACAACGACGACAGCGATGAAGAATGATGCAGAGTGCCTGTTTTGTACGAACCTGTATTCTGCGGACTCACATGGTGAACAATGAGTAAAGTGCATAAAATAATACCGATGGGCGCACGAACATTGTGGTGCAGAAGATGCAAACTTCATTTGTCCAATGTGTGAAAAGAGGAAATAATATTTAGCTTAAACCTTCTTACTGAGTATCCAAAATATATGCACGGTTCCTAATAAGAGACAGGGGATCCCAATATGAGACCCCTGTCTCTTATTAGGAACCTCAATATTTTTTCGCCAATATTTGCTTGATTAGCTTTAAGTTTATTTTTTGCTAAGTTCGCAGACAAATTGCATATTCTTTATTTCTTATAGCAAATATAATGTTGTTTAATAAACGTCTTCAAGTTTGTAGAAAAGTCTTGTTTGGTAAACGTTACAATTTTTTTTTAAAAGGGATCACTTATTAGGCTCCTTTACCTTATGTTCAACATTTGATTGCTCTGCATGATGATTTTAAATTCAGATTTAAAGATATTCTGTCGATGGAAATACCACGATGGATCATAAATCCATTTGATGAAACAGAAGTGGAGAATGTAATATTACAAGAGGGGCTACTCGAGCTTAACACTAAAAGAGATATTTAAAAGAAGTTATCAAAAATTTTGGCTGCAGGCAGAAATACCCGAAAAATATCCTGAACTGTGGGGAATTGTGCAGAAGCGTCTGATAGCGTTTCCCTCATCATATCTCGTCGAAAAAAGTTTTAGTGCCGTTACAAACTCATTAACAAAAAAAAGGAGCAGATTGAATATTACAGAAAAGGTAGATTTACGGTTATTCCTTACAAAACTCAAGCCAAATATTGATAATTTGCTGTCAATCCATCAAGTACACCCCTTTCATTAAAATAATATTTTCTTTTATAATTACCATTGTAGAAATTACATTACGTTATAAGTATTTACTTTTAATTATATTACGACGGTTGTAACAATAATAATTAATAGTGTAATAATTTATATATTTAAATTTAAATATATACCTTCAACATAAGAAAATATACTTTATTTCTTTTTACCACTCCGAATGGGACGTTTTCAAAATAAAATTTGTGAGAATTGATTGGTTCTTGTGCTGTGAGTCACTGTAAATTTCAAAAAAGTAAAGTTGGATGAAGTCACTTTTTCGTTTTGGCCAACTTTGCTTTTTTGATATCTACTCACAGCACAATCAATTAAAATTTAATTGAAAATTTGTTTAGTCGACCTTATTATCAAATAATTAACCCTATCAAGCAATCAATTCTAACTTTTTTTTTTTCGAAAACTGTTAATTCGTCGTTAAAACTCAGCCACAACGCAAGTTTCCATATATAGATCTAATCTTCACTTTTTTCCACCGGATCCAGCAAAATTTTGAAAGTGGTCTATGAAACAAAAGAGTTTGGGAACCTTTGATTTAAACAATCTTAATTCATTCTAAATTTGCACGAAACTGGCATGACTTTAGAAAGAAAAAAACTAAAAATATCAATATCCATGTACTTATGCAAAATAACACACTTTCTTGAAAACTAGTTTAAAAAGAAAATGAAAAACTGTTTGTCCTAATGATATTTCAAAATTAAAAGTATTAGATTAGTATAAAGTTAGGAATAGTCATGTTAGACGATTCGACATTTACCTACAATAACTAGGTATTTATTTTCCATAAAAAACTTGTGATCAGATAGAGATGATTCACTCGATATTCTTTAGTTTGTAACTAGATCTTTAATTCTCGATGTGCTTAATGTGATGTCTAATACCTCACTTCTTGCCCTTAATACAAATGTTCGATTATTCCCAATATTTTGCACAATAAGGTTCTTAGTAAAAATATATTCTAAAAGTTGCTCACCTCTGTGATTGGTGTCGTTGCTTCCCCATACGGTGCTGTTGCTCGTTGGCGTCGCATCCAAGAAGTAATGGCAGATGTCTTCTCTGGCAGTACTCTACTAGCCTCGATACTTATGGGGGTGGTACAGGCCCATCTTCGGCAAAGTAACTAGAAGCTATTACTATGTCTTGCCGCCTCATCCCTAATTCCAGGTATGCTCGAATTGGGACGAGATCACGCGTCATGAATTCTAAAAGACAAGAATATTTATTATTATTTCTTACCATTATGCATGTTCTAGGTACTTAATCACTAGTGTGATAAATTACCCTTGCATCCTTACATGCAAGTCCTCTTACCTGGTTTCCGTAGACCCACGGTTCCTGGATCAGTATTATCCCTAATTGATCTTTAGTGAATGTCCTGGAGATCACAGCCGAGGCTCCCTTGGCGTGATGGACATTCACTTGGGCGATGTCGATGCCCGCCAATTTACGCTACTTTAATGGGGGTGTTGTCCCTATCAGTGAGGGTGTATTCCATATCCCCCTCTTCGGCTTTTTCATCAATTTCTACATCCTCAGACAAGTCTACGCAGAGATTTGAGAGGTTAAGGTTCTCTATGCTCTCCACCTCAGTCTTATCTTTGGAAGTACTAGGAGTTGGTTCTGTTTCTTCTCCCAGTTCCTTTTTTCCTCTTTCTTTTGAAGGCCATGTACGTGGATTTTCCCGAATCGATAGTGGAGTGCATCCATTATCCTTGATCCTTTGGCAGGATAAGTCATCTATTCCTAACCTAAGGATCTGGCCTTTGCCCTCGTCTTTTTAGTTGACGATTTTACACAGTGTGGTCGATAGCCCCACATTCTGCGCTTCTTTTAACTGTAGAAGCTTCTCTACAGGCTACCCTTGACTTCTTTTGGAGAAAGAGCGTGGCTGTATGTGCTTTTAGGATGTCGTCTCCCGCACATACCTCTAACTCCACTCCCTTCCAGTTGATCAGGTGTGGGATTTTTGCCCTGAGCCATTATGCTGACTGTGGGGTTTCACGGTCAATTAAGACCATTCCTGACCGGATGTGAATGCCTCCGAATTGGAGCTTATGCTCCCATTCAGCAAACATCTCTTCTACTATATGGCCTTTTCCACCAAGGTTTGTTCGTTTGCACTGAGGATGGTCTTAGGGAACCCCTAAAGCCTTGGTTTCTTTGGACACTCCGTCGCGGTGAGCGGATAGTCCGTCAACAGTCGCGTTTTGACGATTTTATCCAACCAGAGTATTTAAATGGGAATGGTTTTCTTAAATCCACTTAGCTGAGCAGGACGACGTCATGCCGCTGATTTGTCGCGACTAGTCGGTTCATATCTGTTGAGTTTGATATCAGCGGAATCGTTGTCGTGTTCGGAGCCAGTTTTTGAATACAAATAATTACATTATTATTTTTAAAACAATTAGAGGCAAATTCACACATGCAGATGACTTTATTCGTAGGTTTCTTGGAAATGTCGTGCTTTATAAAACTCAATACGAACTCAAAAAGATTTGTAGAAAGTATAAAATACTCCCTAAATTTGGTTTTTATTTCCAAAAAGCCTCCGCTACACAGTGATATTAAAGGCACCTTCTCTAACGCGACACAAAAACAACTTATCCACTGGCTTATTAGAAACATTGACGGTTGCAATTGACAGTTACTCTTGTTCTTCCTCTTCCAACAACAATAACAACGTAAACAATTTATTTGCGTCCATTTTAGTACTTTTTGTTTACATTCATAATATATAAACAGCACGTACAGACATAGAGAAGGTCTCATTTTCCATATTTTTTAACAAACCACCTTGGGCGAAAATCGCTGGCCTCAGCGGTCAACGGACTGTCCGCTCACCGCAACAGAGTGTTCAAAGAAACCAAGGCTTTAGGTAGGATCGCGACCCGCTCCCTCTTGACGACAGTTGCATAACTACCAGAAGCGGAGGTATCAGTTACTTTTCTTTTCTTTCCTTTGCGGTGGTGTGGTGTTATTCCCGTCCCGCTTTCTTTTCAGATCCTTAGGATTGGTTTTACTTCCCTCTCCCTGGGTCTTGTGCTATACAGCTTTCTTTTTTGCTTCCTCCGTTGTTATGCCCTGATTGAGGTAGTGAGGACACCACCGAACCCCTGCCCCTATGAGTCCATGCCTCAGTGGGTCGTTCCTTCCACTAGGTTGTCCAAGTGGAGGTAGGGAAGGTAGCTTCCGTTTGGAATCTTTTTTTGAGGGGAGCTTCCCTCGCCGATGAGTGCTGAGAGGGGAATGGAGAAGATGGAGCGATGGTGCTTCTCTTCTCCCTTTACCTCTTTCTTTTGTTCTCCCACCTCTCTCTTGTGAGGTTGTCTCGCTTGAGAGGTCAAGGGAGGTTGATCGCTTCGGATGGCAGGCTCGGTTTGATGAGATTTAGTGGCGGTGTAGTCCTGCCTGTTTTTATTTTCTTTCGATTTCTTGCCCATGTAAATCCCACGACCAAAAGTCGACCGACGGAGAGACCCGCATGCGCCGTCAAGGCTGGATACAAAAGGGTTTCGCCAGGTGCCCCCAGATGAACGTTTCCAGCGGTCATTCAGCCTTCAGCACGTTTTCTTACACCTGGGCTTGGGGTATTAATGGAGTATCATTTAGTAAGTTAATAGTGCTGTTCATAGATCAGCAATATTAATTAATGAATTCCTCGAGGAGGCAGACACTCGATGATTGCATTTCTCCATTGGCATGCAGACAAGCAAAGAAGCAAGCAATCTAAGCTACAAAGCAATGGCTAAACTACAACCAACCCCACCAAAAACTCGAAGTATCCATCAGATACATTATATGCTGAAATAAAAATAATGAACATAAGGCAATTATACTATTTGTGTTCTTGTGTTAAATATCACCTTTATAAACAACAGCTCCACTTCCATCTCACCAGTATAACACTCGCCAGAAACATCACTTTGTTCTTTGATTTATGAACAAATCTTGTGCCCAGCGTTCTTATCTGCTTTAAAAGACATCTAAAACATTTTATTATTGATACTTATAGGTCTATTATTAATATTCTTTTTGACAACTAAATCATTATTAAAAATATTGATAATAATTTAGTGTTACGTTGTCTTTTTTTTTTCTTTTTTAAATAATTATTAGATTTGTATATGTATTTGTAAATTTTACTATTTTTTTGTATATGTGTACATTCTGTTGTAACTTGTAAGATATATATATATATATATATATATATATATATATATATATATATATATATATATATATATATATATATATATATATATATATATATATATATATATATATATATATATATATATATATATATATATATATATATATATATATCCTTAGCAGTATTTTTGCGTCCGATAACATGCACAGTACGTTACATTTTGCTTCCATGACTATTTTACGTCCGAATATCGGACGCAAAATAGTTTTCGGCTTTTCCCGCCTTATAAAAGCACGGAATTAAATCAATTTTACAGAGATAAGTTTGTTTTGTGGTTGGGTTTCTATATTTAACTCTTATTTAAAGCTAACCAATACAAGATGGCAGTTATAATGTATTTAATGGACGCAATTTAGTGCCAGATATGAAAGAAAATATACAAAATTTAGTTTGTGAGATTACCGTTAGAGGCGCTAAATAATATACATAATGTATATTATCCTTTCATTTCACTCACTATTTTGACTCCAACTAGCGGCAACACTGTAAAGTGTAAAACCAAATCACTGTAAAGAGCATTGTTAAGTGCGTGGATGTTGGAGTTTATATTTTTTGTTATATTAGTTAGGATTCTAAGGGTTTGAGTGAAGTTAGGGTTTTCTAAATTAAATATTTTTTCTGTAAAAACATTTGCGGAAATTACTTTAGGTTATTTTAATTTAATGGATTATATATAAATAATTATTTTAAAATAATTGTTTTTGGGTTTTGATTATAAGAAGTTTTTGGCAAATATCTTAGGTTTTTAAAATTTATTACGTAAATTATAATTATTTCAAAATAATTTTAATTTTTTGATTAAATATTGGATAGTACTAAATTAAATTTTAGTTATAAGAAATTTGGGGGCAGTTACTAGAGGTTATTTGAATTTAATAGATATATTATAATTCCTTTAACATAATTTTAGTTATGGTTTTAAAAAAATCTGATTTAATATTGATTTACATATTGTAAGAAAAATATTATTAATATTATACCAATATGATTATGATTGATATTTATGATTGATGATTATGACTGATATATATGATTGATGATTAATGATTATAATTGATGATTAGGATTCATGATTGAGAATGATGATTAAGATTGATATTTATGATTGATGATTATGATTGATAATTATGATTGATAATTATGATTGATGATTATGATTGATGAATATGATTGATGATTATGATTGAAGATTGTAATTGACGATTATGATCTACGATTATAATTGACGATTATGATTGACGATTATGGTTGATGATTATGGTTGATGATTATGTTTGATGATTATGGTTGATGATTGTGGTTGATGATTAAGATTGATGATTAAAAATTGCGGATTATGATTGAAGAATATGATTAATGATTATGCTAGATGAATTATGATTGATTATTATTATTATTGATGATTATGATTGATGATTATGATTGATGATTATGATTGATAATTATGATTGATGATTGTGATTGATGATTATGATTGATGGTTATGATTGATGATTACTATTGACGATTATGATTGACGATTATGGTTGATGATTATGGTTGATGATTATGGTTGATGAATATGGTTGATGATTATGGTTGACCGATTGTGGTTGATGATTAAGATTGATGATTAAAATTGCAGATTATGATTAAAGAATATTATTAATGATTATGCTTGATGAATTATGATTGATTATTATGATTAATGATTATGATTAATGATTATGATTAATGATTATGATTATGATTATGATTATGATTATGATTATGATTATGATTATGATTATGATTATGATTATGATTATGATTATGATTATGATTATGATTATGATTATGATTATGATTATGATTATGATTATGATTATGATTATGATTATGATTATGATTATGATTATGATTATGATTATGATTATGATTATGATTATGATTATGATTGATGATTATGATTATGATTATGATTATGATTATGATTATGATTATGATTATGATTATGATTATGATTATGATTATGATTATGATTATGATTATGATTATGATTATGATTATGATTATGATTATGATTATGATTATGATTATGATTATGATTATGATTATGAATATGATTATGATTATGATTATGAATATGATTATGATTATGATTATGATTATGATTATGATTATGATTATGCTTATGCTTATGATTATGATTATGATTATGATTATGATTATGATTATGATTATGATTATGATTATGATTATGATTATGATTATGATTATGATTATGATTATGATTATGATTATGATTATGATTATGATTATGATTATGATTATGATTATGATTATGATTATGATTATGATTATGATTATGATTATGATTATGATTATGATTATGATTCATGATTATGATTATGATTATGATTATGATTATGATTTAAGATTATGATTATGATTATGATTATGATTATGATTATGATTATGATTATGATTATGATTATGATTATGATTATGATTATGATTACTGATTATGATTATGATTATGATTATGATTATGATTATGATTATGATTATGATTATGATTATGATTATGATTATGATTATGATTATGATTATGATTATGATTATGATTATGATTATGATTATGATTATGATTATGATTATGATTATGATTATGATTATGATTATGATTATGATTATGATTATGATTATGATTATGATTATGATTATGATTATGATTATGATTATGATTATGATTATGATTAATGATTATCATTATCATTATCATTATCATTATGATTATGATTATGATATATGATTATGATTATGATTATGATTATGATTATGATTATGATATAATGATTATGATTATGATATATGATTATGATTATGATTATGATTATGATTATGATTATGATGTTATGATTATGATTATGATTATGATTATGATTATGATTATGAGATTATGATTATGATTATGATTATGATTATGATTATGATTATGATTATGATTATGATTATGATTATGATTATGATTATGATTATGATTATGATTATGATTATGATTATGATTATGATTATGATTATGATTATGATTATGATTATGATTATGATTATGATTATGATTATGATTATGATTATGATTATGATTATGATTATGATTATGATTATGATGATTATGATTATGATTATGATTATGATTATGATTATGATTTTGATTATGATTATGATTATGATTATGATTATGATTATGATTATGATTATGATTATGATTATGATTATGATTATGATTATGATTATGATTATGATTATGATTATGATTATGATTATGATTATGATTATGATTATGATTATGATTATGATTATGATTATGATTATGATTATGATTATGATTATGATTATGATTATGATTATGATTATGATTATGATTATGATTATGATTATGATTATGATTATGATTATGATTATGATTATGATTATGATTATGATTATGATTATGATTATGATTATGATTATGATTATGATTATGATTATGATTATGATTATGATTATGATTATGATTATGATTATGATTATGTTTATGTTTATGATTATGTTTATGATTATGATTATTGATTATGATTATGATTATGATTATGATTATGATTATGATTTATGATTATGATTATGATTATGATTTATGATTATGATTATGATTATGATTATGATTATGATTATGATTATGATTATGATTATGATTATGATTATGATGATGATTATGATTATGATTATGATTATGATTATGATTATGATTATGATTATGCATTATGATTATGATTATGATTATGGATTATGATTATGATTTTGATTATGATTATGACTATGATTATGACTTATGACTTATGACTTATGACTATGACTATGGACTATGACTATGACTATGACTATGACTATGACTATGACTATGAC
>OV651819.1:74631243-74658743 GCA_927349885.1 Psylliodes chrysocephalus | reverse complement strand
AAATTTTACAACTTCTGCTATAAGAAATGAGAAAAAGGCCTATCTAGAATACTGTATAAATAAATCCAAAGGTAATGGTAAAATTTTTTGGAAATTTGGGAATTTAATATATCTGCGAAATATCCCAAGAATTCGATTCGTATTAACCTTAATAAGCCAGATGAAATTAATAATCATTTTTTGGGTCCGTCGGCACGTAATAAAGAACCAAACACTGATCTAATTGAATTCTATAGTAATAACCTAAAGGATAATTTATGTTCTATATTTTCATTCAGTGTTGTCAGTACTCCAGTCGTATATAAGTATTTGGTCGAAATAAAGTCTGTAGCTTCGGGAGCGGATCAGTTAAATATTCACATGCTACTTCTTTGCTGTCCTGAAATTTTACCTATAATTACACATATCATAAATGTTTGCCTCACCGATTGCATCTTTCCGGAATCTTGGAAGCTATCAAAAGTCTTTCCCTTGCCAAGAAAAAGAACGTTACTAGTGTGAACGATTTGCGTCCCATCTCTATCCTACCAGTGTTATCCAAAGTGATGGAAAAAATCATGAAATTTCAATTAAATATTCATTTAAAAAATAATCAAATACTTCCACTGCGACAGTCAGGTTTTCGTTCTGGCTATAGTTGTGCTACAGCTTTACTGGATGTCACTGATGATCTCTTCAGGGATATTGATGTCAAAAAAACGGCTGCACTTGTTATGCTAGATTATTCCAAAGCTTTTGATACTATTAATCATAAAATTGTCCTCTCAATATTACATTTTATTGGTTGCTCTAATGATGTTATCAGACTTTTTAATAGCAACCTGTATAACAGGAAACAATTTGTGGTTACTGATGCAGGCTCATCAAATACTAAGCAGATTTCCTGTGGCATTCCTCAGGGATCAATACTTGGGCCATTATTATTTTCATTATATACCTCCAACTTTGAGAATAGCATTAGGAATGGTAAGCTATTTTTTTATGCTGACGATACTCAAATTAAATTTTCTTTCAATCATAATGATTCCTTAGAAGCTAATAATCATATTAATGAAGATTTTGACAGACTAGTTAAACTTTCAAATATTCATCAACTTAATATTAATTCAGCTAAGAGTGTAGTAATGTTATTTGGTAAATACCGACATCAACTACAAAATGAAATGCAGATTCTAGTTGATGGGAATATTTTCCTCATCTGCTCGCAATTTAGGTTTAGTAATTGATAATGACTTGAGGTTTAAACTTCACGCTAACAAGTGCATGCAAACAGCTTACATGAATTTAAAAATGCTTTACCCACATCGACATATTCTTCCAACTACAACAAAATTGTTATTAACAGATTCCCTGATTCTGAGTAATTTTAACTTTTGTGATTCAGTTTATGGGCCCTGTTTAGATAACGCAGACATAATTAGAATTCAGAGAGTACAGAAATCTTGTTTAAGATTTTCTTATGGAATACGGAAATTTGATAGAGTCTCTCATAAACTCAAGGATTCAAACTGGCTAGATATGCAATCCAGACGAAACTTACACTCGGCTAATTTGTTTCATTCTGTTATTTTACATAAATCCCCTCCATATCTTTTTAATAAAATAAGGTATCGTTCTGATGTTCATAACCTCAATTTACGTTTTTGTGGTCATATCTTACCTCCAATACATAATACTGCTATTTTTAGACGGTCTTTCACTTATAATATTTATGAAATGTACAAGGTTATCCCACAACATTTTAAAGAAATGTCTGTAAGTAAATTTTAAAAAATTTTACAAAAAGTTTCTTCTTGACACAGCAGAGTGATAGCTATTTTTTAGAATGTTCATACTTTTTTTTTCTCACTATGATTTGTGTTTATATTTATATTGTTTTTTGTACGATGTCCTGTGGCGTTGGTAATACTCAGGGCTGGTGCTTTGATCAGTATCCACTGTTCACCAGTCCTTTTTGCAGCCTTCTTTGGCACTTCTTTGGCACTTTTTTCTGAATATTTTTATATGTATAAAAAACTGGAAGTTGCAAATAAAGTTTATTATTATTATTATTATTATATATTTTCTATTTTAACCGAAACAAGTGCAGGCACTTATCGGTATTTTTGGCTTTATTTTACTATTTGTTTACATATATGTTTTTTTCAATGATTTTTTATTATTAAAGCACTTTATAATTATTATTATTATTATTTATTATTATAAAAATCTCGTGTGACCCTTCTTAAGAAGAGTAGCCTACCTAGGCTAAAACTATATGCAGTGGTTTTATTAGCAAATCCTGCAGATAAGGTATGCAAATCTATACAAATAACTTTTAATTAAAAATTTAATTAAACAGACTCAAAAATAACTCTTGCTTGGATAAAGGCAGAACCTAATAATTGGAAAAAATTTGTGGCGAACCGCGTAACAGAAATCCAAAATATTACAAATATTAATGATTGGTAACAACTAAATGACGCCACTTTATTGTTTCATAAAAGTAAAGCACTAATGGGTTAGAGACTGAATGTTAGAATTTAATAAGGAACTGTTATTTGCGCATTTGATAAATTACGTATACATAAATAATACTGTAATAGCTAATATAACTTCCAAATTTGACTTAGGGAGTTCCACTGAACTATATATTAAAATGGAAGGGCAAAGCCGATCAAGAAAATCAAGCCGCACTGCGGGGGTGACATTTGACAGTCTGGCGCATACATGAGCGTATCAAAAAGAGAAAAAAGGAACACCAAAATTTTGTTTTTCAATTTCGTAAAATATGCCTTTTTTTTTTAGGTGAAAAATCTTGCTAGATTAGAATGTGAGTACAGATTATAACGCATTTTCTTAACGAATTAATTATTATAAATTTAAATATCTAAAACAAAGTAAATTAGTGCTAAAATTTGTTGAGTGATTCACGTTTACTAACTTTAAAGGATTGTTTTATTTATATTTTGAAAATGCAAGATTAATTATCAAGACTAATCAGTCCATGACCAAAGTAAGCCAACAAACGTTTTTTTAACACTTACCAAGTCAACTGATTTCGAAATGTAACCATGTCCAATAGATTTCCGTGATTTGAATTTTTACTATTTTACTGCCAGTTTGGTATTTTTAACAGAAAAAAAATGTGACCTACGGAATTTAAAGAGGAATAAAAAACAAACAAACAATAATAAATTAAATATATATTAAATAATGAATTAATAAAAATACATTGATAATGGTACTTTATTATTACTGGTGTTTGAAAAGTATCAACTTTGTCAATTCTTTTCTAATTAACGTACCCCTCTCCTCTTAGCATAAGATTCTATTGCCAATTTCACTAAAAGACACGCATGGTTATCGGCAAAAGTTTCCAAGTGTAACTGATAATCTTTTAATGATTTAAAAACATGTTTCTCCTCCCTAAACTTTAAAAAGCATATTAATACGAATTTTTCAGAAAAGTTCTTCTCATTTGGAATTTTATTATTAGTTTTATTTAGAAAAATGTTAATAAAAGTTTCTACATATCTAATGATAGTTATGACATCTTCTGATGGTTTTATTAAAGCACCTCTATTTTTTCGATTTAAGAAGAAGAAACCAAAGTCATCCCTTGTGTTACCATCACAAGTTTCTAGAGAATATAAGCACGTGTTGCACTTTATGACAGATTTCATTTTTTTAACAACAAATCCTGCTATATAAGTTATAATATTGTCTGTTACAATATCAACAATTGGCACAGAAGAAAAATAATCGTGAACATTTTGTTCATCTCATCACAGAGACCATATTTTTTCATAGGCATCAGAATTAATTTTAAATAATTAAATTAAATGAAAAAATCCTGACCAACGGTGGGATTCGATCCTGAGACCTTCCGATCTAAAAGTCATGACTCTAACCACTGAGCCAACCCACCCCCCTATATGCCGGTAATTATTTATGATTTAATTATTTACGGAAAATACCGTTTAATGAATTAAAATATTAGGAAGTCAATTAATAGCTAGTTATGTAACCAGTTACGAAATGCCTTATTTTGTGTAACGAGTAAATATTTGCGGAACGAGCGGAGCGAGGTCCCGCAAAATGAACGAGCTACTCAAAACGGCATTTCGTAAGGTGTTTACATACAAGATTTTTTCCAATTTTGAGTTGATTATTTATAAAATTGTGTTGAAAAATGATTCACCATCATTCTTTTGTAGGTACTTCCAATCATATATTTCAGAAAATTGTTGTATTTGATTGCCCTACGACGTTTTTTTTTTTATTAGTGATAATAAAAATAAGGGACATGTGCAGTGTTGCCGATCTAATTTTTGACATTACCCACGAGAAATTTGAAAAAAAAAACATTTTTACTCATTATCCTTAAAGGAGTACGTCAAAATTTTACCCCCAACATTTCTGGGTTGTTTTCAATAACGGTGTTATTTAAAAAATAAAACGCAATTTACAGTTTTTTTTTTTTGTTAAATTAAACGTAACGTCATATTTTCAAATGTGAAATGTCACTATTCATTGCCTTTTTTTCGATATTTGGTTTTTCGTTTTTTTGTATTTTGCGATTTTTTATTTTTCGATTTTTAGATTTTTCGATTACTCTTTTTATCTTTTTGAAAAGCGAAATATTTGACGGAGCCCTAAACACATAAAACACAATTTAAAAAATTTATTTAAAATTTTTCTTTATTTTGACTCTCATTTTGACTTTCAATAGGTAAACGTGATAAAAAAATCGGCTTTATATTATGCATTTCACATATTCAATTTTAGAATTGTAATTTGACAATATTATTGACCATCTACGTAGTCTGTTGGCTGAAAATTGGGGTATACATTTAGCTGGGTTAAAAATAGTTACCAGAGGTAAGTGATCTATAACTAAGATAAAGAAATGTCCATATAAATATTCATTAAATTTATTTAAGCCAAAAATTATTGCAAGGACCTCTCTTTCAATTTGGGAATATTTTTGTTCGGACTTTGATAAGGTACGCGAAGCAGAAGCTATAGATTTCTCAATATTTTTTTCAAAAACATGACATATCATGGCCCTTATTCCCACATTTGATGCATCTACGAATAATTTAATCGACAACTCAGGCTGAAAATGTTGTTAATTTATTTTTGATTAATTCCAAAGATTCCTTGCAAGAATTATCCCAAATCCATTTCACCCATATAAAATTAAATTAAAAAAAGTCCTAAAGCAAAATCATATCCTCCTTCCTCTTAGTGACTTAAAAAAATTACTTCTCAAAAAAAAGTCCTTAAGCCAGGTCCCTCCATGTTGTGGCGATAGTACTGTTTTTTTTTATTATGATTATTTTCTTCGCGGAGCCCTCACAAAGGCTTTGCGGAGCCCCAGGGCTCCGCGGAGCACACTTTGAGTAACACTGTTATAGAGAAATACTAAATAAATAGTTTTGAGGAAACTATTGAAACCAGTTGTGAAGTTTGAAACGAATAAATTGGCAATGAAATTGATATTTTTGAATTTGATTGTATGTTTCTCTTTCCACTTCCTAAAAAAAGATTCCACATAAAACAAGAAATAGTAAACAGTTTATAAGAATAACCTTTATTTGCTGCTTATAACATGTACCAATGACCAAGTCCGATTCTGTTTATTTTCAAATCAACAAATATGGACGTCGACAGAATTCTTAAAAATTCAATATCTCACCGAAATAAATGTAAGTTTCTTTTATCTCCGTCACATTTCGCAGGTTTATTATAAATAAAGCTTTTTACAACACATCTTCGCATTTTCAACGTTAATTTCCAAAATTTAAGTCACTAAAATACCAAATTAATTCTCGTTGACATATTAAATTTGGATGGACAACGCTCTGACATGTGATGTTCTGAACTGTGATTGGTGGGTGTGAATAATTTAGAAATGGGATTATGCGCAGTGTCTTATGTTCCATCTAAGGTTTGTATAATCTACTAAGGTCATGACTCAACATTAAACGTTTAAATGTATTTGAAAACTGAAATGCGGTAGGATTATTATTGCTACCATTCCTAGCTCTAACATTAAAAAAATGGTCCTGACTTAATTTATATGTTAACAAATATTTCAATGAAAATTCAGGTTTCACATAAGTGTCGTAAATACCCATAAGGGAGGTTAAAGTTATAATGAACCCTTTTACTGTGGTTTTATTTCGAGTTTTATATAAGGGTACACCTGATGAGTTTTTTAATTATTTAAGGTAAGCTATACCTTCCACAATAATATTACTCCAATAACCTTCATTGGCTGGTTTTAAGGGAGTTTTACAACCGGATACAAATATATTTCTTGAGTTGCATAAATCAAACAGTTGATCAATTATTCTTATAAATTTGATTGTCCCTTTAGAATTTTTGAAGTTTTCATGTCCAATGTCTTCATTTAGAAATTCCAATGCATCAGCCACACTGCTACTAATTCTTTGAGCAGCTAAATTTACCTAAAAATAATAAGGTTACAGTAACATAGACTTATACAGGGTGTTAAAAAAAAGTGTCACAAAAAAAAACAGGGGGTAGTATGGGCCAAAATATGCAGAAAAGTCTTAATAAACATATGTCCGCAAATGAATGGTTTCAGAGATACGGAGTGTTTTGTGTTTTATATCATTTTTTGATTATCTTTTTTCATTCGCAAAAACTTGCTTTTCTTATCGGAGTCTACCGATGTTTTTTCATAGATACTATTTGCAGTTATTATTTTGTTGTGGGTGAATAATTTTATAAATTTTCGTTATGCCTGTTTACACTAATATTGAATTAGCTGACATGCATTTTATGTACGGTCGTGCAAATGGCAATGCATTGAAATGGAGGGAGGGTACTTTGAACATCTCATTTAACTCTATGTTGTTATTGATTGTTTATAAATATCATTGTTTTTTTATAATAATAAAAAATTGTTATAAACACAAAATGGTCCGTATCTCCGAAACCGTTAATTTGCGGTCATATATTTATTAAGACTTTTCTGCTTATTTTGGGTCATACTATTCACCATTTCATTTTGTGACACTTTTTTTTAACACCCTGTATAAAATATCTAGCTATAACTACTGATAACAAAGACTTACTTTTATTTTTTGTTTTTTCCATTCTAAATGAGCTTTTTTTGATTTATTTCCCAAATTTAATCAATATTCATCTTGCATCTCATATATTTTTTTAAGAAATTCAAAATTAATTTCATTGTTGTCTTTATCATAGATTTTATTAAGGGTAGCCCAATTATTTCTCACAAGTTTTAACATATAACAGGCGTCAAAGATGATATACACATTTGATCTAGTAGTAGGATGTTTAAAGAAAGGTTGTATCCCAGATTTTGATGATAAAATCATTTTAGCACCAAGTTCACTTGCCATTGTAAAATGGGCACTTGGACCATCACACGTCACAGATACAATAGTGCAGTCTATTTCTGCCAACATAATTAAAGCTTGTTTTACTATATTGGCCTTCTCCTTACCTCCCAGTTCATTTATTAAAAAATAAGCAATTGAAATTTTCCAATTGCTGTTTAAGCAGACAACCATTAGAACAAGGGCATCTTTAGCACATTTCATTTCATCATCTATGTTTGTTCCAAAATCTACATATCTCCAAGTTTTATTTCCCATAAATTCTATTTGTTTCTTAAGTGCCATTTCATCTAGCATCAGACAGCACATAGTTTTAATGGTATTTTGTTTATCTTCCTGAATCTTATCTTTTATAGAGTGCATGACAGATGTCGCAAAACCCGGAGAACAATCAATATTCCCCAACCAATTTCTAATAACAGATGGGGAAGGCAAAGCTAACTAAAAAGTTCTTCTTACCTAATCGTATGCTTTAGAAGAGTAAAATTGTAAAGTCATTGCAAAACTTCTTAGTTCAGGGGAAAATTGTTGTCTTGTGATTTTTCCCTTCTTTAAATTTGAACATAGTCTCTTTATAAGTGTTAATGGTATTTGATCTATGAGCTTTTGAAGAACTGTCAGAGAGACATCAGTTATTGTTTTATTTTTAGCCAGTACTTTTATTACATCTTTTAAGTGTATTACATGCACAGATAATCTTTTTACCTTTGCTTTAGATGCTTTTAATTGTCTCTGCAGTACCAATTTATCCCGTTGTGTTTTAATAAAGCCATACAAAACTTTTCTTGGAGATAGGCTGTAAAAAATACAAAAAATTCTTATGAAATTGTAATTTCTTGCACTGTTGACTGGATAATTTTAAGAACTTGCGAAAAAGAGGTAGGTGTCACGTGGGGATGGTTGAAAGTGAGGATAAAAATTTTAAGTTAAAATTATCCATAATAAAGTCAAACTAAAATATTATTTTCCATAATACATAAAATAAATTTACCAGTATGTGTGTATAGTTCTTACATCTCGTCTTGTTCATTTAGGGCTACCTTTTAATCCTTCCCTGTCTGAAGATGAGGTGCCTGGAAGTTTTTTATTTTGATCCTCACTGAAATAGAAAAGAAATTATTTTCTGAAAATGCATTTATTTCTCAAAATAAATCGTGTAATAGCATTTTGTTTAAAAAAAATATAATTATGTACATTCAGCAAATGGTATAAAATAATAAATGAAGACACGAGTGGATAGAGGTGGCATGTCACAAAAAGATTATTTTGAGAGAAACAAGTTTAAAGTTTTACAATTGCATTATGATATATGGCTCATGATACCTTCCCACCTGATGAATAGCCGTGATTGATCAAAATTGGAAATCAGAACTATCACAGACAAAAAATATAGTATATTTCAAGTACATTAGGCCATGAAAATCATTTTTTCAAAAAATGTGACATGACATCTTTATTCACTTGTCTTCAAATGTATTTACTGAACTTAATTACAAAAATTCTATTCAGCAGATTAATGACTAACGTTATTTTTTGTACAGACTTATAGTCCTCCAGCCAGACATGATTGCAGTTATGAGAATGTTTTTCGAAAAGTTGGTTTTTTTTAATGTCATTCTAAATATGTCTACCATCAACTATGATATAAATTACATTCATTCTTACCTTAACGAAATATTATGAAATGTATGGGATGTAGAAGCAATTTCAATAGAACTGAAAATAAAAATAACGATTTATTGCTAATATTTTTACGTTGCAGTTTTAAATAAGACAGAAAACAAATAATTGCAGACATTCTTACTTTAACGAAACATATTCTTGGGATGTAGAAGCAACGGCAACAGGACTGAAAATAAAAATAATTATATATTACTAATATTTTCAAGTTATAGTTAAGACCAAAAATAAAAAGTTGCATTAATTGTTACCTCAATGAAATATGATATGCCTGGGATGTAGAAGCAATTGAAACCATGGGACTAAAAATAAAAAACAATAGAATTATCCTCTTTTGTAAGAAATTTTCAAACATTAGAAACTTTATTTCCACTACATTAAATTCTTGAAATGTTTATTATTACTACAAATAGCATTAAAAAATAACTTACATGTTTAAAGAATATTGTGGTAGTTCTATATTTAAAGTGGACACAGCATCAAATTTTATATGTTTTCTATTACCAGCCAATATAAAACTATCAGAAGTGAAGTGTTTTGAGCAAATCCTTCTGTTTGGTTTGAAGGATAATGGATATGAAGCTGATCTTCCTAAAAGCCTCATCTAAGTCTCGAATTATTCAAAAGGAATTCTAAGATAATACAAAAAATATTGTTAATACTTTTTGAAAACTTTTGAGTACCTACATTTTAACAATGCACAGTTTGAAAATAGAGCTACTTAATTAATGCATAGATCAAGTGAATAATATCTCAGATTATTCTATATTAGTCGCATATACCGGGTCATTCTATATGGGCGGAACACTTGATTTATGGCTTAACTATGACTTGTACGAAAATTTTACATGGATAAAAGTTTTTGTACATTTTATGTACTATTTATTAAATTTTACAGATTTCCCGCATACGTAATGATTTTCAAGATATGACGTCATCGGGCAATATTTTAAATGGATCACCCTGTATTTATATTTATTTTCGAGTTCGTATGATCTGTCTTATTTCATCAATGGTACATTAAGTGGGTCCCAGACTTATTTAAAATATTGCCCGATGACGTCATATCTTGAAAACCATTACGTATGCGGGAAATCTGTAAACGTCAATAAATAGTACATAAAATATACATAAACTTTTATCTAAGTGTAATTATTGTACAAGTCATAGTTAAGCCATAAATCAAGTGTTCCGCCCATATAGAATGACCCGTTCCGCCCATATAGAATGACCCTGTATATTATAAAAAAAATCGCGTGATTACTGTTTTTGCTAACCTTATCTTTACAAAAGATTTAATAAACCTACAATTAACATAGTATTCCTACTTACCTATGGAAAGTAACTCCTGGATTAAATACATCTGTGCGATTACTACAACCTAGTGTGAAGCACTTCATAGTGTTCCTAGAACATTTACACTTATTAATTTCAACTAACACTTTTAATTAATAAAATCACTTACAAATTGTCTCTATTTAATATGCAACTAATATAATAAATTTTCCAATAATGATAATTAAAATACCACGTTATTATTAAAAAAAAATATTAAAATTTAGGTGCACGTTCATGAAAAACATGACGTAGAATGACGTAAAACTCTTGAAAATGACATAGTGGCGTCTAAATTGTCATGCGCACCGACCGATTTTTTCATCCACGTCAGCCACATACTTTGATTACTATTCGGGGCAAGAGAGAGGTCCGACACGCCCAACATAGGGCGCGGCCATTTTGAACCCTATGACACAGTTTATAGCTAAAGAATCAGATCGCTCACTCTGCGTCGGCACTTTTTATCTAAATGTTCTAGTTTATACACTGCGTAACTCAGATAATACAATATATGACAACCGCCTATAATAAAACAGCAGTCTTCTGCGTATCCTGAATTTGTATCCCTGGAGTGGATGTTATTTTGGAACTTTCAACTGGTCCGAGTGAGCTGATTCTTTAGAAATAAACTGTGACTCCAAAAATAATATTCACTGACACTGACAGCAGCAAGCAAAATATCAGGTGCGTTTTAATCATCCGCTTCTGCTTCCAGAATTATCGGTTCAGTCGTTCTAACCTGTCAGATTATAACAAGAAAACCGGCAATTCCGAAGCAGAAGCGGATGGTTAAAACGCACCTATTAAAAATATTGCGCCAAGATGTAGGCAACACGTAATAAGGGTTCAAAATGGCGGAGTTTTCTATCTCCTTTTAAAAGGCACTCAGAAAGCTGCGCAGTGCGACCATTCTCCTATAGTAAAAGAAAATCAAAGTATGTGATGTCGGCTAAGAAATTAGGAGTAAGGTTTACGTCATAGAGCCATCCAGTTTAATATCAAGATCTAGCGTGGATGTGCCATCTTTCCGATTTTCAGTACGGAGCTCTAAAGAAAAACGAGTTGAATAATATTTCAGTATAAATCACCGAGGTACTGACCCCGAAACAAGCGTTTAATTCGCGGGGCATAGAGGGTGGTTAAAGTATGGCATTTTGGGGAATACAATCGCAATCACAATCGGTTCTGGTTCTATCGCTGCACAGAACAAACTCGAGCAGCAGCCGGGCGAGAGCGGGGGCGGCGCGGGTGCGGCACGGCGGCGGTTAATTTACGGCATAATTTACAAATTCCTCTTTATCTCGCATTGAAATTGGAAACGTTATAGTTTAATTGCCTTCAATAAAACTTAAACACGCCAGATAGTTTCGCGGTTTAATTAAGTTTGGACGACCAGATTATTATTCGACTCATAAATTCGACGCCTGTTTTTATGATTTAGTTTGTTGTTTTTGGCCGCTCGTCATTTCGAATACTGGCAAAGAAATTGTTTGTTGGATTCGCATTGAGTTTTAACCCTTTCAAGATACAAAACAACCAAACAAGTAATTAAATACAGCTTTATCATTTCCAAATAATAAGTATGCAATTATATCTGACCGCCCCTTAAGCGGTAATATCAAATCAAGTTTCGATAGTTTCTTTTGTTTCAACTCTTCACTTGTGAAAGTTAAAGATATAAATCGAAAAGGTAAAAAACTATAAAAATAAGACACAAAATATTAAATGGTTTACTAGTGAACTACGTAGCTTAATGAACAATGTTAATAATGCAAAAAAATTGTATAAACAAACCCTTGTAAAACCGATTGGGATGTTTATGTAACTCTAAATAAGTATTATCGTAAATCAATCAGGAAAGAAAAAGGAAAGCATGTAAATAATTCGGATAACAAACCGAAATCTTGTTGGGAAATTATAAATTCGGAAAGGAAAAACAAATCTAATAAAACATTCAATTCATCTATTTCCGCTGACAATTTTAATGAATTTTTTCTTGCTTTTTCGCAAACAGTATTGCAGTCGATTAGGCACGCGAAGTATGAATCAAGTTTCTTTTTAAACAAATTAACGAAGCCCACTTTTTCATTTTCTATGAGTGCCATATTGGAAAGCGATGTACATTAAGCAATTTTTAAGTTAAGCAAAATATGGCGTTTTGCATATATTCCTAGCTCTAATTATATACATCAATGACCTGCCTAGTGCAATCAAACATTTTTTTGTGATATTTGCAGACGATACCACTTTTCTTTCGGTCGATTAACAAAAGGGAGACACAAGACAGGTATGTGACTGGTTCTCAGCAAACCGTTTAAAAATGAATGAGTCAAAAACCAATGATCTACTCATAAGCTTAGACAAATGGGCCTCAAAAACAAAACCGGTCAGACTTCTGGGAATATAGTTGGACACAAGTCTGAATTGAACGCCGCATGTTGATAATTTCTGTTCCAGGTTAGCAACACAAATATTTGTGATGCGTCAATTAAAAACATGTGTACCTGTCAATATACTTAAAACTATATACTTTTCACTAGTTCATAGTAATATTGCATATGGCGTACTGCTATGAGGAAATTCCTCAAACGCTCATAGAGTTTTCATTCTACAAAAGACCGCAGTTCGATTATTAGATAATTCTCCAAATAAAACCCCTTGCCAACCAATTTTTAAAAAACTTAAAATATTGCCTCTTCCTTCCATATATAACTTTGAATCACCACTATAAACACATTATAACTTAAATAACCACAACAATATACATAATTATAACATCCGTTTCGGACAAGATATAGTCTTTATGAAATCGAGGATTCAAATGCCAAAAAATAGATGTTTCACTATACACTGCTTCTTAAAAGTCCCCTCCACCCCTCTTTTCTTTTGAACGGTAATACTTAGACTGATGAAATTTGGAGGGTGAAAATGAACTATTGTAAGCTTCTCTACTAGTGGTAACAGATGATGTAATAGGCATCGGTGACGTCACCAGGCAACTGAAACCAATAATATTAAATGGGACCTTATATTAAGTGACACCACGTTTGAAGGGTATTTGGATTACCTATTTAATCATACTATTTTTTTTTGGATTTACGATGTTTTTGATAGTTAAAATAAGGTCCCATTTAATATTATTGGTTGCAGTTGCCTGGTGACGTCACCGATATCTATTACGTCACCTGTTACCACTAGTAGAGAAGCTTCCAATAGTTCATTTTCACCCTCCAAATTTCATCAGTCTAAGTATCACCGTTCAAAAGAAAAGAGGGGTGGAGGGCACTTTTAAGAAGCACTGTATAACTCATTTCGTAAGTACTTTGAATCCAAAGATATCGGAAGCATGACTCTAGGCAATTTTAAAAAAATTGTTAAAGGGTGTCTACTTGAGCCTTGCTTTTGTAGCACAGAAAAATTTATAAAGAAATTAAATTCGTAATTCGTTTGCTAAATTCGCATTATCATTACTCTAATATGTATTATGGTTTTACTGTTTTATTTTTTCAACTTTTAAATTTTTTCTATTTTTGAACTAATAAATTGTTTTATTTTTGAACTTTTAAATTGTTTTATTTTGAACTTTTAAATTGTTAACTTTTAAATGATTTTAAAATGTTTGTAATTAAAATAACCAAAAAAGGTTGACAGCTGTGTGCACGTAGTTTAGATTCAAAAGGAAAGACTTGTATTTCATACAAAAACTTTTAATTAATAAATGCAAAGCGCTTTCGGCATTGTGCCATCATTAGTGCTTGTCTACAAAAATTGTGGATGTAAACTTACAATTTATAAATATGTGTAAATATAAAATCTGAGTAAGACTTTTAAGTCAAAAGTTAAAATTATATATACAAGGTAATTTCGAACAAATTAACAATTAAAAGATGATAAACAGAGTGACATATCCCAGTGTTGGAAATAGTGAATGTGGGATAAGCCTCTAAAAAATCACACAAAAAAAAATTGTAGAACAAATTTCTACAATTGTAGATTTTTTCTCTACAATAAATAGTACATATAGGGACAGGGACAATTTGTAGTAAAAATTTCCAAATATTTGTGGAGAATGTATTGTAGAGTTATTATCTACAATATTTAGTAAAAAGATCCAAATGCATCATAAGAATTGTTCTACAAATTGTTATAATTTTTGCTATTCATTGTATGAATTTATATTAAAAATGTATTGCGTTTTATGAAAATAAATACAAAAATTTTACATAATAAATAGTAAAAATTGATACAAATTGTAGTAATTTTTAATAAAATTTGTAGTAGTATTCCATAATTATTATAATTATAACCTAGAAAAAATGTTCCTTAATAAAATATTCAATTTATTGTTTTAATGTAAAAGATACAAATTCTTAATTACATTATGTAACAAATAACAGTAATAATAGCGCCCTCAGTCTCAGTTGGCTTTTCTGCACCTGAAAAATATGAAATAAAAATTAATACGAATTTAATTGTTCATACCCTTAAAACGGGGATATTTATCACCTTTAAACTGATTTGGATATTAAATGACTAAGTCAGATAACTAACAAAAATAAGAAAGTAGGTATGTCACAATTAAGACAAAAAAACATCATTGAACTTGGCACAAAATTCGATCGTTGGGCACAACATTCGATCGTTGGCCACAACTATTTTTTTTAAATAATCTACTAAGGTTATTTAAATTAGTTATCTAAAGGTAAATTATTCAGAAACAATAATACATGTACTTACCACCAATAGAATTTATTATTAAAATTTTCTCAAACGCATCGGTGGTTATAATGTAATAATGTGTTATAGGTACTCGTATATGTACCATGCTTTGTTATGTGAACATGGCGAACAGCTACTGCTGTCTGGTCGTTTATGATCGACGTCAGAAAAGGTTGGCCAATAGCAGGATTCTGTTTTGTTCACATGACTTAGAATTTCTACAATATTATAGAATTTTTTTCATAAGAAGGGATGTAAAGTATTACTATTTTTTGTAGAGAAAATTACTATTTTTTGTAGAGATAATTATTAATATTTGTATAAATTTTTACAGAAGTTAGTAGTAGTAATTACGATAATTGTAATAAATTTCTACTTCTACAAACAATAGTAAAATATACTAAACATTGTGGACTTCTTTCCTATTGTTGTAGCATTTTATTCGACAATTCAATTTCTACAATAATTAATAGTTTTTAACTATAAATTGTAGTAAAATTTTCTACAAATTGTTAAGTATTTTTCTACAAGTCTACTACTACAACATTGTAGTAAAATTTTCTAGTCACATTTTTTTCCGTGCATATCTGATCTCCAGAAGCAAGTTAGCTTGTGTGGAACTAAGGAATTATCCCACCTTCACTATTCGCATTGAGTATAGTTGAAAACAAAATAACAGATTGGTTAAAATTTAAAACAATTTACAAATAGATGGTGACTGTGGAAAATATATTAAAATTTAAATTTAGAGTACAATAGTTAATATGAAAAAGATTAAATTCAAAAGGCCAAAGGAATAAAACTGAAAGTTTTTTATCCTACATTATAATTGTAAAAAAGTCTTCCTACTGTCCACAAACATATTCAACAAGTTCTTGTATTAATTTTTGTAATTTCAAACAAATTGTATGTACCTATGTATTAAGTGGTCAATAAACTATATCTATCTATCTATTTTTATTATTATTATTATTATTATTATTATTAATATTATTATTATTATTATTATTGTTATTATTATTATTATTATTATTATTATTATTATTATTATTATTATTATTATTATTATTATTATTATTATTATTATTATTATTATTATTATTATTATTATTATTATTATTATTATTATTATTATTATTATTATTATTATTATTATTATAATTATTATTATTATTATTATTATTATTATTATTATTATTATTATTATTATTATTATTATTATTATTATTATTATTATTATTATTATTATTATTATTATTATTATTATTATTATTATTATTATTATTATTATTATTATTATTATTATTATTATTATTATTATTATTATTATTATTATTATTATTATTATTATTATTATTATTATTATCTTTTTTAAATTTTGTTCTTCAGTTTTTTGTGAAAGTTTTTTTGATTTTCTATTACTTCCTTATTTTCCAATTATTTTATTTTAATAATATCTATTGACATATTTTATTATTTTGTTTACCATAAACAGAATTTGTAAGAAAAATTTAAACACACTCGCAGAGCAGCAGCAACAATAATAGCAACAGCAGGTAAATTCGAATTCCGGACCGCGACCACGACCGGTCATAAAATCTCTCAATCGAGCCTGAAACCAATCACTTTTACAGGGTTCAACTCTTCGGACCCAATTTCCAATTTCTATCCCATCGGCAGATCGATGGATGCAAAATCCAATTTTTCCAAATAAATCACATACGCTACGACTTTAATTCAAAGTCAAAATGCATTATATTATTTATGGGCCTATGTGGTCGGCGCCATAAGGGCCTTTCCAAGGTGCCATTGCCGCGCATCTGGGGAGGACTTTAGTGTATTAAAACTAAAAAGTTAATATATAAGATTAAACAAATAATTTTTTTAAGAGTCTTGTGGAAATATCTTTTAAGGATAAAAGTCTCGATAATAAAGAAGGTGTTATTTCGGTTAATAAAAAAAAAAAATATAAAATAAAGGTTTCACTTAAAATAAATAAAAAAGAACAAATTACATATTATAATATATTAATAATAATTATAATAATAATATTTATTTACCAGAAATATATACATTCTAATACAATAAAATCCAATAAGAAATAAAATGTATATAAACAAGAAATGTGTCACTGAATCTGCTCACTGTACAAAGTACAATGACAGATTGTGTATGACAACAAATACGATAAAATAATAATAAATAAAACTTATAACTATAACTATACAATAGTAAGAATTTGAAAATATGAAGCAAAGAATTAAAATACAAATTATTAATATAAATAAAAATTATATAAATACAATCTTTTACATTTTTGATATTATATTAAGTAAAATGTATTAACAATATGCCTCGGCATAAGCATCTCATGCAACAAACATTACTTCTACATAGACAAAAAACATTTTAAAAATATTCAGATTCTTTAACGTTCACAATATATTAATTATTAATTTCTATTTTTTTTTTATTCGATTATATTACGGAAAAAAGTTCGCGGTGTTTTTGCTATAAATTCTTTTACATATCTTTTAAATTTTTTTTATTGTTTTTATTTCTCGGAGCTCCGTTGGAATGCTATAATAGATTTATGGTCCCAAAAACCGATAGCTATTTTGTCCAACTGATTTATTCATTCGTGGTAGCAAATAATTGTCTCTGTTTCTTATATTATATTGATGCAATGGTGTTTGCAGTTGATCTTGATTTTGAAATTGATGGGTGAGTGATCCTTGATAGAATAACTGTCGTAAGTTAAATATCTGGGTTTCTTGATACACATTTTCAGTAGGATATCTTCTATTTTTGTTGAGCATTATTTTCAAAAACTTTTTTAAATAATCTCGATTGGCTTTAAGTGCGTTTTAGTGACTTCACCCCATCCACTTATTCCATAGTTGAGATGAGATTCGAAAAGGCTATGATACAAAATTCTCTTCTGTGGTAATTCTAGCATTGGTAATACTTGAATTTAAATAAGACACTACGTAATTTGTTGAGTAAGTATTGAGTATGTTTGTCTCAGCGTGAGTGGCTATCTAATATTATCCATAAATATTTGATTTTATTTTCAGGTAGTATATATGTGTCGTTACCGATAGAGATATTTTGAACTTGAGGAAGACTGGAGGCTAGACTGCAAAAAGGTAGGTATACTTTTTTTTAAATTTATAGAATCGGTATTTTGGGGTAAATCTTCCTCTACCAATTTTTTCAAATTATTCCAGTTAGTAGCTTCGTAATGCGTTACTGTGTCATCTGCAAAGCTAATAATATTTGCTTTACTTTCAACTAAAAAGAGATTGTTCAGGTAGACTATAAAGAGTAGAGGCCCCAACACTGTTCCCTAAGATACACCACATGAGACTATTTGATCGATGCTGGTGATATTTTGTATTTTGGTTTTCTGTTTTCTGTTTGTTAAGTAAGACTTCATTAAATTACCTATTGGCTATACCCATTATACCCATATCTTCAAGGGAATTTAATAAATGACAATGATTGACGGCATCAAAAGCTTTAGTCAAGTCTAAAAAGATTCCTATTGATGGTTTTTTATTGTCAATTGAACAATAAATTTTATTAGTTAGTTCTCTTATTGCGTCTTTCGTTGAACTTATCGAATTTTCCCTATCGGTCTGTAGTTAGTTATTTCTGTTTTTTCGCCATTTTTATATATAGGAATAATTAGAGACTGCTTAAAAAGTTGAGGAAAGATGCCTGCAGAGAGGCCTGTGTTGATTATATTTGTGAGTGGGGCAGCTATAAAGTCTGAAATGAGTTGCAATGTCTCCGCAGTTATTAGATACTTGTCTTAAATATTTGCCAATGTAAAAAATAAAAACGTACAAAATTTATTAATATAAGATATTTGTGACAGGCTCTTGGTTCACCTACAGTGAATCAGCGAGTCTGTGTGGTGCTATGAAGGTGATTCCCCAATAGGGGTTGCTCAGGCGCCAGTTTTGGTATCACAATTTACTCTGCGACCCTGAAGTACACCAGAGTGTACTCAAGGTAAACTCAGTGGAGGTAAAAATAATTCCAGGCGTTCACTGCTAGGTATCCACTATACTAGAATAAATAAAAATAAAACACTTATCTCCTTTACACCTCGTACCCTACGGTACCCTGAAAGAGAACGGTTAAGAATCAGTAATAACAGAAACACAGGAATAGGTACTAAAATATATATTTACAAAAAAATAAATACAACGGTAATTATATATGAACGGCTCCCTGCATTCAGAAAATCTATTCTTTGAAAATAAATTATTAAAATTGAAAAGTATTTAAATATTGACGGATCCCTGTATCCGGAAAATTAAATAAAAATGAATTATTAAAGTTGAAAATTATTTAAATATTGACGGATCCCCGTATTCGGAAAATTTGTTAAAAATAAATTATTAAAGTTGAAAATTATTTAAACATATAGAAATATTTATGGTTTATTAGCACAGGACTGGGAATTGTGAAACGCCCAGTATACGGAAAATGCATGAAAATAAATTAATACACTTGAAATTTAAATATGACGGTAATCAAATGCAAACAAATAAATCAAAATTGTCGGAGCCCCCTTGTATCTTAATAACCAAGCGATGGGAAACGAAAATTCTCGCTCATTGATAAATATGGTTTATTTACGCGGTGTTTTGAACGGCGACCACGACGGTCGTAGAAAATTATATTTTTGAATTTTGCCCAAAGTCTATCGAGAGCGTATGTGTAAATTTAATTTCATAGAAGTCGTCTGGCTTCATTCAATAACTAATTGTGGACGGGGAATGGTCCAAATACGGCTGAATAAAAAAATTAAAAGAAAATAAATTTTACACGAAGTGAGGCGCGGAAATTAATTTAAACGTCTCTTTGGGAAATTAGACAACGTTATCAGGAGAGAGAGCTCTCTAACCCAGGAAACGGATCGAACCTTCGAAAAAGGAAAAAAAATAAAACAATAAAATAATAAAAAATCGAAAAGAGTTCGAATCTCTCACTTCGATGTTAACTGGGCGGTTTTGAAAATAAATTGGATATAGTCGCTGACAAAGAAAGCACTCGGTGTCTTGTCTAGGCCCAACCTCAAATACATAATTGCCAAAGGTTTCCCAATGAGAAATGAAATAATATATCCTGGATGTGAATCAAAATTCTTCACTTGTCACACGGGCGTCCCAACTAATTATATAAAAGCCAATATAAAAAAATGATAATATACGGTCCCTAAGCAGATAAACGGGGTTAATTGATGAACTAAATCACGGAACTCACGGCACTAGGTACTAACTAAGGGTGCATAGTTTTCGGCTGTCGGCAATCAAGAGAGAAGAGCTTACGGCGGCTGGCAAGCGAGCAGAGAGCGTAATTTCCAGATGGGATTTAATTTATGCTTTTTCGGTAAAGCAAGATGGAAGACCAGTAGGCCCGAGTAGGGATACCACCAGTACAGCTGACTGTTTACAATTTCGAAATATAAAAAATGTCCTTCTAGTACCTTGACAATTAAAAGTAGATAATCCATACGAAATCGACTCTAAAAATGCCCATTCGGATTTCGGCAAATATAAGAATATTTTAATCTACGAGGATACTCGCAATTGTTGAAAAACGGTAATTCCTGGGAAACAGAAATACGGGGGAACTTCTACATGTTCTCAGGCGGAAATTAATTGAAATATACATTTTTAAGATGAATTAAAAATAAAGTTTAGTGACTTCGTCACAAAGTGATATTAGTAAAAAAAAAAACATTAAAAAAATGAGGTACGCAATTTACGGATCTAACAGGAACTATCAAATCAAAGGATTTAAAGAGGATGTTATTTTTTGCTTTCCTCGGCAGTAAGAGGTTAGTCAGAAGTGGCGACTCCCGTGAGGGTCCTAGGGGACAACGTCCATCCTGTATTAAAATTGTTATATTCCATAAACCTTTTTTTATAAAATTGTTATAAGTAATGCCACCCCTCTTCGAAAATTCGACCCAGAGCTGCCTCTTCAGTGACCTGTGGACGTGCAGATAAATTTAAATAAAAATATTGTCATGTGTATTCCAAGCACTTTTAACCTTCCAATTATAAGAGGGACCTCAAAGCAGAACTTTACGTTGTTTCATTCGCAACTCAGGATTTTTTAACTGGAGACTCTTCCTTTGGCTGAAAATTTCTCAATATACAGCAAAGGTGAAATTGTATATGTTGCAAAAAAAGAAAATTTCCACATATACCTGATTGAAGAATTAAAAACCTGTCTGTGACTATGTCCAGGAATAATAGAGTGACATTTTATTTTAATTGTATAGATACACCCACCATTTAGCAGTTATTTGTATTTGTTACATTATTATTATCTTTTGCGTTATATGTATAAAAAATAGTTTTTAAAAAACTATTTTTGGTATCGTACTTTTACATAAATCCCATCTTTACCATAAAATAAGTAGTTACGTATATTCAAATGAGTAATATAATGCAGGTAAATAAGTCAGAAGTTGCAAATCCTAATCAGTTAAATATTTCCGGCGTCCCCAGAAACGAAATTTTTCCCCAGGGTCCCAGTTCAGAAGTTCCGAGTTGTAAATTAACCTTTCTCATTATCCTAATTATAAAAACTATTCCTTAGAAGTATAATGTTTCTTAAAATTAAAAACCTGCATTCGAATTTGTACAACATAAACAAATGAATAAAAAGAAAAATGAAAAACTGTTTAAAATCAATATTTCTGTTATGTATATATCTGAATTTTTTTCTTCATAGGTCTTTCCTATAATAATATCCTTAGATATTTTATCTAATTTATAAAATACTACCCTTTAATATTCATGAAATTTTTGTAAATAACATATATTTTCCTTACACTTTGTAAGTATTTTTAAATTCGCGCCTATACAAACTCTACGCGTGACGTCATGCGCATGGCCGTCCTATTTTTAACACAGTTTTATTATTATTTATACCATGGGAAGCGTCAGTTTTGCAGCTTTAACGTCACTGGGAGGGGAGTAGTGTGGTGGATCGCTGTGGATCCAGCTTAAGAATGAGTTGTTTTTGTCACAGGATAAAGAACGATACAGAAAAGAAACATAGGGCTAAAACAGGAACCTAGCAACCGAAGCCACACCTTCTTTATGGTGGAGCAACGTCAAAAGTGAATCTTACATTTGTTACTTGTTCGAAGTGCAACAGTGCACACTTTTGTAGCAGATGAACGAAGCTGTCACTGCTGTCGCTGTCAATATTTTTTTGCCTGTCGTCTTTGTTTGTCGTTTTTGATTTTTGGTTGGTTTAAGCGAATATTCTAATAACTTTTACGTTTTGTTAGTGGTTTATTTTTAATTTTTGTTGCTGTTTTTAATTGTGGAGTGTTCATTTAAGACTTTATTGTACGTATTAAGATTAGATTTATAAACAATGCCACGTCAAAGAGGAGGAGGGTATACTTGTATTTATCGTGGATGTACCTCAAGAACAGGTGACAAAGAAGGATTGTTTACTCTTGTGAAAGATCCAGTGAGGTACGTATAAAACATTGAGTGTGAAATAGGAATTGACCTTGCCATAACATTGTAGTACAATGATTGTATGTATTTTTCAGACTTGAGTTGTGGCTTAAGGCAGCAAATAGAGAGGACTTATTGGGAAAGAGTGTTAAATACTTAAGTAAACATTACAAAATTTGTGAACTGCACTTCCAGGATAAATTCGTTTATCAGTCAGGAGCAAAGAAACGATTATTTGAAAATGCATTCCCATCAGTATTTCCTTACTCAAAACCTATGAAAAGAGTCACAGTTTTGCAAGGTAAATAAATAAAATTTATAGATAAATGTTACAAAAAGTTTGCTACTTGTCTCGCTTGTTATTTTTTTACATTTCATTTAGTAGTTTAAAAAATAAAATGATAAGTACTAATAATTTTAGAATATCTGCACTATGTCCACATACAACAACTTATGCAAATTAAAATAAAGTAGTTTTATCAGTTAGGTTAGTAAAAAATACAAATATTGTGACAATAAATGGGGTGTCTAAATGCATATCTAGTTGAAATTTAATAATTTAACAACATTCAATCTGCTGTACTAAACAGTTATTCACATTTTATGAAATTATTTTAAATTTCATCTGACTGAAAAGTGTGACATTTAATTCTGACAAATGATGCACCTTCTTAAACTAGTTGATCTGATAAAAATTTGTTTTTCTTTCTTTTTTTTAGAGGAATTTGTTGTTCATGGCGAAAAAGGCAAAGACAACTTGTGCCTACCCTTAACTTCAGCAGAAGTAGAATCTATTGAACAAGTTCATAGTCAACCATCTGTTTCTCTACCTTGTCTAACAGCACAAATTCAAACGAGTAGTGTATTATTATCAAATACTCCAAGAAAGCAGAGACTGCGACTGAAGATAGCGATTCCATTCAAAAATTTTATTTTAATAAAATACATGCATAGATTGTAAACTTATCAATTGCATAAATACACGTTTTTTATTTTTCTTTTTTTTTTATTTATAAAATCCCTAAAATACGCTTTAGCTAATAATTTTTTAAAAATTATCCCAATTGATTTATACTTATGGATCATAAATGACTGGTGAGATTTGTGGCACAATATTAATAGTTCATTATGACAGGGTAAAATAAACTAGGTATTGTTTAAAACTTTATAATTTTCATTTTTGAAACCTATGTCGGAAGTGCTACAAATTAAAAAATATTTTACTTAATTCAAGAATAATTTAAAATTCATTCATGCAAATTTTCATAATTCTGTAAAAGAGAAATGTAGTTTTCGCAGTGTAGGTTCAGTGAATGGCTACGTTCGCGTGTACTGTGAATAGTTACGTTTTCTCAGAGTATCTCTGTGGTGGAACTCAAGGTCAAATATTTCTATCCCTTCAACTTCAAAGTTCCGACCATTACTTTCTTTTCTGTATTGTTCTTTCTTCTGTTTTTGTTTTTAGATTTTATTGATTTTGAATTCAACGTGACGTTATGTTTGTTTAAGTTGTCAATTTGTAATATTTATAATAAAACCTTTCATCGAAAGATTTCATAGTCCCTATTACTATAATATAAACCCCCGTTCTCCGATCCGCTCATAGTCTGAAATGTCTAGTATCACAGAAGAACTGAATATCTGGATTTCTCTATGGGTGGAGGTTTTGTTTAGCTGGCGTAATTATTTCTCGTACGTGAGCAGATCATAGAGAGTTCCTCTTGAACTGCATATCTAGAATTCGAGATTATTGATGGGTTAATTCACTTAGGAAATTTGATCTAATGTGGTAAGGCACTTAGAGCATGAATGTTTAGAATGTTGACATCAACTTTATTGTACTATTTTTGGATGTTAGAGCATTCTAATTGAGTTTGTATTCTAACTTCACTGATATTTGATAATGTAGATATTATTATCTTACTTTGATGGTTGGTTGTTTTTATAAGTTCTTCTTGATTTTGTTGCCGTGCTTCAATGTCTGATACACTTCGTCATTGACACCAAATATAGATGTTAGCATTTTTTTGTGAAGACCTGTCTTAAAACGTTCTACGTATGTTTCTAGACTTGTATTTAATTTTACAACTATTTTTTTTTAAATAGTACAGGAGGATGTAGCACTGAAATTCTTGAGATAATTCTGTGGTATAGTGACAGAGGATTGTAAAATCTTCCACCACTTTTGATGCATTACTAAAATCTTTATTCCTCAGTGAATAGAATTTCAAAGATAATTGTTGTAATTAATACCACAAGATGGTTTTCATGAATCTCATTTTAGAGATAATTTTGTAAAGTATACTACCACATGTTGTTAGTTAATCTCTTTATTTTTCGTTTGCATTTACATTTAAATTATCACAGAATAAACAATATACAATAACAATTAATATTATTTAATTATTTAAATGTACATTAGAAAAATATTTTTATTCCAATTTCAGTCTCTCTAGTTCAATATTTTAAAAATAATTTTGAAATAAGTCAGCATTTTGATTATTATAATTTACACATCGAACTAGATACGAAATTGGAACGCTATAAAATTAAACATTTTAAATAAATAAAATAATTAATTTAATATACAGGATGTTGATTTTATTATGTTCAAATCTGAACATGCTGGCGACTCTCAACTTGATTCACCCGGATTTTCGGTCCTGACTGAGGCTAGTGGCTGCAGTTCGATCATCTCAGCTTAGTTTGGCGATGCTGGTGGACCACGGCAGATATGGTGGTGGATCTTTTTGTATAGGACCCATAGAGCTATTAGTATAGGTAACGTGATAGCAACTGTGATGGCATTCGAGGTGTAGTTGTGGCTCTTGATCCTCTTCCAAATTTTCTCATGCAACTCATCATGAACTACATTCTCTTCGGAAATTATGGAATTTTACTTATGCGTCTAAAGCATTGATGCTTCTTGGGTACAAGTATAGAGAACTTCAATCGAACGGAAGTCCCTTGGTTGTATAGTTGTTGAATTCGCTTGATACGAGTTCCAGTATGGAGAACTTCAAGCAGGCGGAAGTCTCTTGGTTGTATGGTTGTTGAATTCGCTTAATACGAGTTTCGATTTGTTTTTAAAGCATTGGTGCTTCTTGGATAAGAGCTACAATCGAACGGAAGTTCCTTGGTTGTATAGTTGTCGAATTCGCTTGATACGAGCTTCGTTTTGTTTTTAAAGCGGTTGCTTCTTGGGTGTGTAGAACTTTAATCGAACGGAAGTTCCTTGATTGTATGGTAGTCAAATTCGCCTGACACGAGCTTAGATTTGGTTTTAAAGCGTTGTTTCTTGGATTTTGGCTTGGATTTGGTCAAACTTGTTATTGAGGTTGGCAGAAAGACTTCATTTTCTTGTTTTTCTTTATGTTAAAATTTGCTTCTTCCATAGGTTTTTTCAAAATTTTTAAACTTTTGCTCGAAGGACCATGAATAGATTTTCAAAGATAATTGTTGTAATTAATACCACAAGATTTTGTAAAGTATACTACCACATGTTGTTAGTTAATCTCTTTATTTTTCGTTTGCATTTACATTTATATTATCACAGAATAACCAATATACAATAACAATTAATATTATTTAATTATTTAAATGTACATTAGAAAAATATTTTTATTCCAATTTCAGTCTCTCTAGTTCAATGTTTTGAAAATAATTTTGAAATAAGTCAGCATTTTGATTATTATAATTTACACATCGAACTAGATACGAAATTGGAACGCTGTATGAAATTAAACATTTTAAATAAATAAAATAATTAATTTAATATACAGGATGTTGATTTTATTATGTTCAAATCCTGCCTTATCGCAAGTATTCTATGTATAGACCTGGTTTGGGGTATTGAAGACTCTAACTGACTTGAGCTTATTTTTCATTAAATCTTTCATGTTCCTAAAGATTGGGCAACATATTTAAATTTGTTATTTTTTAACGAGACTTCTTTTACCTTGCACACAAATTATTGTAAAACAATTTACTAACAGCATATAATAAAAGATGCAGTAGATTTACTCGTATGCATTGATAAAGGTTTTGTGAAAATAAAAAGTAAAAAAGTAACGCCATCTGCATTTTGTGAGCAAAATCAAAGCTCGCTTGTAGTACCTAGTTCAAAAACTAAGTGAAGGTAGAATAAAAGCTATACGGGCAATTTTTAAATAGGTAAATCATTTTAAACTCAAATATGGTAAGATGAAAAATAAAGAAAATAAAATCTCAAAGCTAAAATATTTTATTTATTATTTTTCTTTATTCGGTTATCGTATAATTTTACCGAATGAAAAAAATGAGTACGCCAGTGATAGATGGGCAAGGTAAATGGTAAATTTGGGTTATTCTATGAATTTAGATAGACAGGAAGATGATGTTGACCATCAATAAAATATCGACTAGTTATGCCGATCGGCCACTGAACAATGACGTGATATGAATTACAAAAAGTATAGTGAATCAGGTGCGCGCTATCAAAACTGGTTTAAAATTAAATTAATATATCAAGATAATAAAAATTTGTCAATGTTCGACATAAAATGTGTATTTTAATATTTTTAATAATTTTATTCAATACCAATTAAAATAGGAAATGTGAAACAAGCAATAACTTTTAATATTTAGACTTCTAGTATAAAGAGGCTTTGTCATTTTTGTAAACATTGTTGCCATTTTTGTAAAATATTTTTTTAGTAAAACAAAATAAATGTGTTCTGATAAAATTTGGATGAAACTTCTCTTGTTGACTTCCGAATCCAGAGTATTTACAGACAAACGTTATTAAGGACACAGTATCCTTGTGCATTAGAATGGCGTCTGCAGACCAAAAGTTAATTGAAACTATTTCCGTAATTATACCGTATATCTTACAATTTTT
>OV651819.1:74594521-74630743 GCA_927349885.1 Psylliodes chrysocephalus | reverse complement strand
TTTTCGCGACGATGTCTGTGTGTCTGTGTGTGTGTCTGTGTGTCGCATAACTCATGAACCGATACACAGAAAAACACCAAATTTTAAACTTAAGCTTTGTTCCAGTGTCCAGTTAGGTGATTTATAAGTGGTCATTTTTATATTTTATGGAATATATATGTTATTTACGTTTGGAGAAGAAAATTCTTTGAATAAAAGTTACTTCTTATATTAATATCTAAAATTTTTGTTTTATACAAAATTTTCCTAAAATGGTCCGTATTCGAGAAATTTGACAAAATGTAAAAAAATATTTTTTTATAAAAATTGTTAAAACAAAAGTTGTTTATAATACAGGGTGATTCACATAAGAACCGACATAGAGCAGGGGCATATAGGGGGTCCCAAAATATGGCAATTTAACGCAACTTACCTCTATACCAAGTTGCTTCCCTAAGGAGTTATAGGCTTTGAAAGTGAAGTTATAAATTTTGAAAAAAATCAATATTTCCGTTATTCTTGAACTTAAAGCAACCAAATTTGGTACACTTTGTGGATGTATTTAGGGCGTTACTTGACAGTAACTAGAGTTTAATTGAAATTTGTAAAGGGGGTATACTGGGTGGCGCACCATTAATATTCAACAGAATTTTGTTAACCCTTGATGGATTTTAAAAATCTTTGCTTTGTTTTGTGGGCAATTCAATTCTTGAACTTTTCTTACTCTAGTAATTTTTCGAAAAAACTCATCATTTTCATCAAAAACTCGAATAACTTAAAACGCGCGCTCTAGGTGTGTTATTTAAAATCATCGAAAATTCAAAAGTTGGCTATGAAAATAAACGTCAAACTTGACAATGAAGCAAGTAAGTTGTTCAATTGTAAAATGTGTCCCTGTTTATGTTTCCTCTGGGGAGAAAAAAAAAAAAACAAAAAAAAACAGAAAAAAACAAAAAAAAAAACAGAAAAAAAAAACAAAAAAAAAAACAGAAAAAAAAAACAAAAAAAAAGGAAAAAAAAATCAAACAAAAAAAAAGGGAATTTAAAAAATATGATTTAAAAAAAAATTGGAAAAAAATATAATTTACTTATATTACAAATTTTAGTAAGTAGGAATTACACAAAAATAAAACATTGTAAAATCAAAATAAGGACTAAAAACGATAAAGATAGGCGAATGGATGTAAAATCCGCAGTCATAGAACCCCTATGTCGGTTCTTATGTGAATCACCCTGTATATTTCTCTATAATTTTTATTCCATACATAATTTCTCTAAAATGGACCGTATTCGAGATATTTGAGAAAAAGTGTAAATTTTTAAATTTGAAGAAAACTCAAAAACGAATAAAGAAAAAAACATTAAATTTTAAACTTATCTTTAATTTCGGCCTGACTTGAGATAATAAGATTTTGGACAAAGTCGGAACATCTGGGGGGGGGGGTACTTTATAGGAGGCCGTTTTTATATTTTATGGAATAATCTGTTATTTATGTTTGGAGAAAAAAATAGTTTAAATAAATATTATTATCTATAATTTTTGCTTTATGTCAAAATTTCCTGAAATGGTCCGTATTCGAGAAATTTGACAAAACGTGTAAAATTCTAATGTTTATGAAAATTGTTAAAATAAAAGTTGTTTGCGATATCGATCTCTATAATTTTTGTTCATACATGAGTTTTCTAAAATGGACCGTAATGGAAAAATTGTAGGAAAAGTGCTAAATTTCAATTTTTCAGTATTTTCGTTTTCAATGAATATCTATAGAAAAATGTTTAGAGGTAGATGCCGAGAATACCGATCAAGGAGAAGCGACAGTAGCTGTCGGTGCCTTTGATATCGGATGTACCTTTTTCACAGTATGACTTTGACTGATACACAACTTAGCACGCTGAGAAAACATGCTTACTTTCTACACTGAGCGAAATAGTTTGGCAAATTATCTGAAATTATTGTTATAGTCCATGTGCAAATGTTTCAATGTGCTTTAATTACATTGAAGTAGTTTGAGTTAATAGAAATGCTGAAATTTCGGCCCCAAAATATAATTCATTATGTAATAATTAATTATTTATTATAAAAGTAAAAGACGTTTAATATTTTATAATTTATCTATAAAATTTGTTCAATATTTGGTTTATTTATTGTTAAAAATGTAATAAATGCCCCATATTTAAATTAAATTACCTTTTCCTTAACTAAAAATAAGGTAAATAAAATTAAGGGCGTCAAAAAAAATTAGGTAACAATTAAAATGGCATTAAGTTTGAGAGGTTTAACTAACTATTTGCAATGTGCATATATTTTCAAAGCTATTAGGTTTAAAAAGTTCTTACATATTTTTAGAATTTCTAGATTTATATTATATTAAAAGGACTTTCAAGTTTATCACTCATTTCTCTAGAAACAAGTGTTTTCTCGCCAAGTTAAACCAGATCTCATTTAAGGTTTATGTATTAAGAGTTAAATACCTGGCCTGGCTATTACCCAGACAATACAAATATGTCCATTGGACGCCCATTCGATATACAATTTTGGATGTCTAGACGTCCAAAAATGAGTTTTCTGGACTTCCGACATCCAATGGACGTCCAGTGAAGTATAAAAATAGCACACTTTTGACTATTCAGAGGACGTCCAATTCTGGAATATATTTGGACGTCGAATACTAGACATTCAAAAAACGTCCAGGATTATATTTTCATTGAGACCACATCCCCACTTTTTTACAGAACCGCAACTCACCACACACTATTTTATATTATGAATAATTTGTTTATTATTTTCGCAAATCGCTATACACCATTTATTTATTTTTTATTAAAAATCGCTTGATCTGAGCAGGAATCGAACTCACGACACATCCATTATCGTTTTACGCTTTTAATCGCTAGTCGAGCTCGACCAAGGAACCACTTGAAAACTTTTTACTAGATACAGTTATAATTGAATAAGATTTCAAACTTCCGCTGATAAAATGAAATGCAATAGATTCAATTTGTCAATTTTTAATGACCAGTTATATTAAAAAAAATAAGTATATAATAATAATAATAATAATAATAATAATAATAATAATAATAATAATAATAATAATAATAATAATAATAATAATAATAATAATAATAATAATAATAATAATAATAATAATAATAATAATAATAATAATAATAATAATAATAATAATAATAATAATAATAATAATAATAATAATTTTTATTTACTAAAATACATTATTTAAATAAATTAATAAGATGAACACATTTTCTTTTTATTACAAATATAAATATACAGTAGTTATTCAATGTTTACTTTAAGATAGCAAATTATTATCTATAAGTTTATCTATAATTATATATTTCATTTCAAATTAATTTAAACAAGTAACATGGGACAGTAATTAATAAAGTGTAAAGTAAGTAATATAAAAAATAAAACATAAAATAATATTTACAGATATCAGCAAACTTATGAACATTTTTATCATTTTTTTTTTTGAGAGACTTTTAAAAGATTTTCAGACTATAACAAGCAATATTTGAATTTAAAAATTGTTTTACTTTGATGATGGGTATTTGTGAAATCCAGTGACTAATTTTATTTTTGAAGAGATTATAGTAATTTATTTTTTTGAATTCAGAAGGAATATCATTATATAATTTAGGCCCTAGGTAAGTGAAGCATTTTGTCCTATTCTTTTCTCTGTGCGAGGCACAACAACTGCATCAGTTTTGTGTCGCGTGCTATACGGGTGAATGATAGGTTTCTGTTTATTTTTATTTTTGTATTCATATAATAATATTGTTTTGGCATATAGTTAATACATGTTAAATATTTGGGTATCATGGTATAGTAATTCTGATGGGTAAGTACGAGGTTTTTTGTACATATATTTTAAAATAGATTTTTGGAGGTTTTCCAGGAGCGTTATTCCAGGGGAGCCCCATGCAATAAGTCCGTAGTACAGATGAGATTCTACAAGTAAATAGTACAGTATTTTAAGGTATTGAATGTTTAAAAAGTTTGACAAATTTTTAAATGTATGTCCCATGAAACGTAATTTTCTTATAACATAATTCACTTGGATGTCCCATTTTAAATGAGAGTCGATGTATATTCCCAAGTATTTAATATTTTTTACAGCTTGTATTTTTATTGATTGTTTACTATTAACAGAAATTTTAAGATTATTATATGCTGGCAAGTTGTTAGTATATGATGTGAAAGGTATGTAAAATGTTTTCTCGTAATTTATTGTAAGAGCTTTATAGTGAAAGAAGTTAACAATGGTTTTGAAGTCAGCTTCAACTGTACTTTTGAGTGACTCCCAGTTTTTATTTTGGTAAAATATTGCAGTGTCGTCTGCAAAACTGACAATTTCACCTTTTATTTATTGTTCATATAAATCATTTATGTATATATTAAATAATAATGGGCCAAAATATATAGCTGGGTATTATCTGGTAGGCTTAATAAATAATGACCTAAGATGAACGTCCACTGGACGTCAAAATACTACCGAACTTAAAATTAAGTCTAAAAACAGACGTTCTCTGGGTATCGATATTTAGCTGTTAATTTAATTAGCATAAACGGACGTACACTGGATGCCCGGATATGGACGTCCTGACCCTCAAATAGATCTAAAGTGGACGTCCATTGGACTATGTGTGCATAGACGAATTTTTAGAAATAGTACTTATTTAAGTATGCACCAATATTTCCAAAATCAACTCCAGTATGATTCATTCAATAAATGTAAATATGAATGGGTAAAACATCTTTATATTGACATAATTGTAACTTACAATTTAGCCATAATAAAGGGATTTTGCCCACTTTGACCAATCCTAATTGAAATACGCGAATTTATTATGTTTTTTAAATATAATTTCAAAATAAAATTAACAAAATCTGCAGTTAATTGTTCATTAAATTTATTTAAGAGAAGAAAAACATATATTTCACAAAATACAATACCTACATATAAAAAATAAAATTTCAAAAATGATTAAATCATTATACTTAATATGTATTGCTCACGTACTAAACACAACTTGGACTGACTTTGACCGATAACATAATTTTGAGTGATACACAACTTATTTTCGCATATGCGCGTTACAAAACGGTACACTGAAAACACCAAGCTGTCGCTTCTCCTTGATCGGTATTCTCGGGTAGATGTATGTGGAAAATGTATATATATTTAGTTTATCCTCTAAACATTTATGGAGGTGCTGCAATAGGTTGTACAAAATAACCGGAAAAGCCTGTAATAACTATATAGGAAAGTCATGTGTTGGACACATTAGATTTTTTTGTCCTGAAAGGCAAGTGGAGACTAATGTATTAGGGACACTTCTTGTTCACACAAAGTTCTAAAAAAATTATGCTGAAAAAAAAATAAATAAAATACTACAAAACTATAAACTATTTTAGTTATATAACCATAAAATTTCATGAGATACTAACCTCTAAAAAGAAAGAACTTAATATAGGGTATGAAATAATTATTGTAACTATGTTATTTTTCAGAAAAAAATACTACTTGTAGATTCCTTTAAATACCTACCTATCAGATTTTCTACTTTTAATTTTGGGTCTTGATTTACTGTCTGATGAACAAGTTATGTGAAAGGTGCACTGAAGGTTTTTAAGGTAAATAGAATGAAATGTCTATCAATGTAATGTTATGTTATGTTGAGAATGGGGTGTTAATACACTGCGACCTAAAAGATCTTTTGTGTCCCCTTCTGTCGCCACTGCACTAAGGAAATGTCTTAATGCCTATAGCGACCCTTCCAATCCTATTTTCTCAAGGAAGTGTAGGATTTTAAGTGGATTCAAGTTAGGTTATTCTCCCTCTTCTATTTTATATCCTCCTAGATATAGCGCCCTTGAATTCTGGAGTTCTACACATTCAGTTAGGATGTGAATGGAGGTTTTTTCCTCCTCCTCACAGAATCTGCACTCACTATCCTCTACTACTCTCAGTTTACTTAGGTGTCCTTTTAGTCGGCAATACCCGGTAAGGATCCTTGTTACAATACGTAGCCTGTTCTTGCTCAGGCAGATGCAGGCTTTCGATCTTTTCTGGTTATATTCACTCAGAAGTATCTTGGTCTGTCTCAGCCCTAAGAGATTGTTCGAATTATCGGTTCTTCTACTGCCCAATTCTTTTTTAATCTCTCCTAATATTATGTTACTGCTGATACCGCAGAACGGCTCAAGTCCTACAAAGGATGTTTGAGCCCCTTTCCTTGAAGACTATCTGCAATCTCGTTACCCTGTACCCCGTTATGTCCCGGGACCCAACTGAGAGTAAATCTATTTTTCTCGCCTAGCTCATTCAATTGTTCTAGGCATCTCCAGACCATATTTGAGCTGATTACGTAAGAGCTCAGCGCTTTGATGGCTGCTTGACTATCGGACATGATAATAATCTCTTGTCTATGATAGTTTTTCTCGATGTTAAACTGGATACACTTCTCAATGGCGTGAATTTCCGCCTGGAAGATGCTTTGGTATTTTCCCAAGCTTTCGGAGTGCTTGGTTCTCGGCCCATATACTCCTATTCAAGTTCCTTTTATGATTTTGGAACCGTCCGTATACCACTGAATAGCATGTCTTTCGGTTGCAAGCGCGATGGATTCTTAGCTCCATTCTTTCTTGCAATCCAGCTCTGTGGTTTTAAAGTTTTTCACAAAAGTGTACTTCTTTTGCATTTCATCTTAGGGCATGTCCCAGGTATCTTTAGTCCTAAAGCAATTAGACTTTCGTTGGATTACTCCGTTCCTGATCATTCTATATCGTGTCCTTTTTGCCACATTCTCTATCATCAAATATAGAAGGGTGAGGTTTAAGAGCACCTCCATTGCGGCCGTAGGACAGGTTGTCATTGCACCAGTAATGCAAACACAGGCTAGTCTTTGTACTTTTGAGATATAAGCTCTCGTAGTAGCTAAACTAGTTCTGTTACTCCAGGTTATACCCCCGTAAGTGATGATTGGTCTCACTATTGCAACATCCATCCATCGCAGTATGTTTGGGTTACATCCCCATCGTTTACCTGCAATGTTTCTGCATACCATTAGGGCTTTTGTGGCCTTATTTACTACTTTCTTCTCATGCGTGTTCCAGAGAAGTTTGTTGTCCAGGGTTAGGCCTGGATATTTGACTTCATTTTTCCATTCTATATGTATCCCGTCTAATTTAACGGTTTTGAGATTAGATCTCCTTTTCCTTGAAAAGGCTACTAGTGTTGTTTTTGTAGGGTTTATACCAAGTCCCACTTCACATCACCATCTTTTGGTATGTTCTAGTCCTCGTTGGACTATATCACACAGGATATAACTAAACTTGCCACTAGCAAATATGACTATGTCGTCGGCCTAATCTTGACAGAGTATGCCGAGGTCAGTCAATCTGCATAGAAGTTCGTCTACGATTAGGCTCCACATTAGTGGGGATAGAACTCCTCCTTGTGGACATCCTCTGGTTGTGCAGATGGAAATGGTGCCCTGCCCTATGTCTCTGCAGTTCTCGTAGATAACTGCTAAGCCATCCATCTGAAAGTGATGTTATCTACTCATCTGTATGCAAGTGCTCTTTTTACAGATTAGTGTGGCGTGTTAGTTGTCAAAAGCTCCTTCTATGTCTAGGAAGGCACACACGACCGTTTATTTGTTTGTTAATGCATCTGGATTACATCAGTCAACTGTACCAGGGCAGTTTCGTTAGATCTTCCTGCTCGGTACGCGTGTTGGCTGTGGTGGAGTGGCACCCTCTCCAGGACTTCTGTTCTGATATAATTATCAACAGCCTTCTTGATTGTTTTTAATACAAAGGATGTGAGGCTGACTGGAGAGAAAGATTTAGGATGTGTGGTATCCTTTTTCCCTACTTTTGGAATAAAGATGACTCTGGCCCTTGTCCATGCTTCTGGTATATATTCCAGCTCCAGACTGCTCCGGGATAGCCGGATTATATGTAGTAGTAATTCCTCCTGTGCCTGCTGAAGCAGGGTAGGAAATATTCCATCCACACCTGGAGACTTAAACGGTTCAAAAGTGTTTACGGCCCACCTTAACCGATTTCTGCTGCATATGTGTTTGGCTGTTACGGGTCAAAAGTTCTATCTAGAATAGTTTTAGCCAAAACAGCAAAGTGTGTAAACAATAAATAGTTTTTTATTTTTGTTATTGATTCTACTAAATTTATATCTAATTCTAGCCTATATACTATTTTATCCTAAACTAAACTATTCTATCCTAAACTATCCTATCTTAATTTATCCTAAACTAGACTATTCTATCCTAAACTATCCTATCTTAATATATCCTAAACTAAACTATTCTATCTTAATCTATTCTATCACTATTTTACGCTTAACTATTTACACTACTCTACTTCTAACCTATTCTACGCTACCCTAAATTATTATAAGCTTAACTATGTACACTATTCTATTTCTACTCTATTCTAAGTTACCCTAAGCTACCCTAATTACTAATCTACCCTATTATATACCTAATCTATTCTACATTATTCTATTTTAGCTCTATTCTCTTTTTATATATATTGTGTCCTACATTTTCCCTATTTATTTACTCCTACTGGGGATATAATCGATCGATTTACTAAATTCTAAACTTGAATCGTAAGGATCCTAATTTAGTATTTTATTTTACATTAAAACCCATTCTAACCTTTTGTCTTATATTTGTCAGCCTGATTACATCTAGTGAATACTTTAAAGTCCAAAGAACTGTATTTTACTACACAAAATAGTACACATAACTCTTTTAAATATCTGATATCTATAAGTAATAATAATAATAATAATAATAATAATAATAATAATAATAATAATAATAATAATAATAATAATAATAATAATAATAATAATAATAATAATAATAATAATAATAATAATAATACTCTCCCTAATTCACCCCCTTACGAGTAAATTTCAACCCCTGAAGTCGACTGAACGACTTGTGTAGGGGAAGGGACGGCTATTATTATTATTTGCCGTGGCGCTCCGGGGCGACTTAAAGATGATTGATGGTGCCATTTGACTTACAGGTGAGGAAAACCCGGAAAACCTCACCCACCATCATCGAGACGGTAATGTATGGTGATTTTTTTTAATCTGCATGTCATATCAACAGAAAGTACATGTTATTATTTGTTTACATTTATTTTATGACATCCACACATGTCAAATTCTTCTTTTAACAATAAGGGCCACACTTTTACCAGACTTTGTCCTGTTAACCTTGACTATTAAAGACCTTTTATTGACTTACATGGATTTTCTACCATCTTGGGAAACTTTCTTGAGTCAGTTTTTATAAGCTCAGCTCTGTGGTAACATGTGCCATATGTTCTACTGTTTGTAGGATCTGAACGTTGAGCTAAAAACGATTAAATCAGTTAGTAAAATATACCAAATAAATCGTTGTGGTTTGAATCACCTTTTTGGTGGATTTAAATATATTTATTGACTGAATTTACAACTAAAAAGGTCGCCCAACAGCTCCAGGTGAGTCCTTAAAATTAAATAAGACAGCTTTCTTGGCTTACCTATAGTTTATAAGGCTATTTATATGTATGGCTTATGCAAATCCCTCTTTCAGACCTCCTTTTAATTATCTGGGAACTTTCCAAGTCACCTTCTACTACTTTACGGCTCTTCCTTCTCCTTCGAGCTATCTTCGCTATCGCTTATAGCTAACCTACCGCACCTCCTGCTTATCTTGCTAGTACCAGTTCGTATTCTACAGGCAAGACAGAAGGATTTTATCAAGACTGATTACCCCAGGATCAACCCCCCTTACTAATTAAGGATTATTTGCCGCTTACCCTTGTGAAACCTTGCTTGGGACCGAAAGTATAGCAAGCTGCACCAGACGACTGACCATCGATATCACAAGTAAGACCATTCCTTTACATTAAAGGCCCCCATCTGCCACGAGGTTCCGACATAACCTCAAACCGGCCACATACCGTTTTAGGAACTACCTACAAATATTTTAATATTAATTCCGTAGGACAAGCTAATATTCACCGTATAAAATAGCTAATGAATAGACTTGATATATTTCGGTAGATTTTTATAGTTACGAAAACATCTTTTGTTATTAAGAGTCAGATTAATACTTACGTGGTATAAGTACGGGTTTGTAACGGATAGTACTATTCGGGGACCTCTTTTTACATATACTCACTATTATAATATATATATTTACCGATATATCGGCGTGATAATTTCATATTTTTTTCCCATATTATTTTTTTATTGACATATTTTTATTTCATCTAACCTCAAAAATTAAATAGCTGTCAGACGAGAATGCTTTTTATTAAGTTCTGACTAAGGACCCGACCCTACTCTCCGGAAATCAAAAAAAAATACCGAGCTAGCAGAAATTACGCTTGACCCCTTTCATAAGTAAGGTCAGAGCGTAAAATGGCCACTACAGCGGCCTCTCTTGGAGATCTGCTTACCTTAGTTGTGTCCCTTATTAGAAAAGGTGTGCTTCCAGGAAAGTGAGTTTTGAGTAAGAGGCTAGCTCTTTCCTCCTCACTCTCCGTGAAGCTTCCATTTGGTTTCTTTAATGCCATAACTGTATTAACTTTCCCTTTTGCCAGGGCCCTGTGCAGTCTCGCTGCCGCAGGTGTAGTGTTAATATCCTCGCAGAATTTTCTAAAGCTATTACGTTTAGCTTTCCTGATTTTTTTGTTGTAGGTAGTAAGTAGTCTATCAATATAAAGACTTGAAATTTTTGCGTATTTCCTTATTTGTAAGAAAATCTTCACTCGCAAAATGTTCCAAACAATCAAATATCACCGCAGTGTGTGATAATTCGCTGTTTATTTTTAATATAGTTAATAAAAAATTAATAAATACATGCTAACATTAAAGACAAGATATCATGACTTACCAATGGATAGTTAAATCTAGAACTACACAAAAAAAGTACTAACCTTTAGCGAACTTTAAATTACCGCAAATAAAAAATTGTATACTATTATATGGGGCAGGTAAAATCTTTACTTATAGTAAGTAAAACCAGATTTCTGAAATTGGTCCCCTGTGGTTAGTGAACAGTTTAATTAGTTTTTAGACAACGTTAGTGAACTATTTACTTGAGGTTAGTGTACATTAGTTTCTTACTATAGGTACACTTTACGCTACTAATTGGTTTTGTTTATATTGGGTGGTATATATTATGTATTTAAGATCTTAAATTATTTATAGGCTTTTAAACATTATTTATCAATATTATTTTTATATAGAAAAGAGTATTAGATTTTGTAAACCTTTATTGATGCTCTAATAGGATATAGGTTATAGGTACTAATGGCATTTATAAAAATTTGAGTACTCAGATGTTTTAAAATAATACCAAAATGGACAAAAGCATTGATTTATACTTATACTTATTGCAAAAATCATGTACGCTACATAGCACTTTATGAAAAAGACCTAAGCTGCCCTGTGAATTGTGACCGTCCGGTATGAAAGACAATCTAAAAAGAATAAGAAGTTAAGGCAAATAAAAAATCAAATTAATCGACTCTTATGGTACGTTTACATCTGACATTTATTGCATGAGGTTTATGTCTGACAGTTGTTTAGTTCAGTGGAAACACAAAAATTTCTCTCAAAGATATATGTTTGAGTGTTTACACTGGATTAAACAACTAACAGACATAAATCTCATGCAATAAATGTCAGATGTAAACGTACCTTTAGTTCGTTGATTCAGTGGTAATCGGGATTTACTGTATTCAAGCAGTCGCTAGCCGTAAGTGAATGTTTTTTAAACATACATAAAAGTTGCTTATGGTAAATATATGTGATTTTGTGGTTATTAAAGCAGTTTCAGAAACATTATTCAATTATCGTAGGCAAACTGGTGCCTAACTTAAGTTAAATGTTTACTAGGGGTTATTAAAAAGCCCTATTTTAGGAAACTTGTTTACTTGTTACGTGTTTAGAAACATACTTTTACTTATGGTAATTTTTTATTTTTTTTTGAAATAGTTAAAAAAATATCTACGACAGTTGAATTTTTTTTTCAAGTAATTTACTTGGCACTTTTTTTGTGTAAAAAACCAATAAGGATGAAAAAATAATGTTAAAAAAGTAACTAAACAAGTAAAAAGTAACAATCAAACAAAAGTTACTAGGTACAAAGATGGTAGAAGAAGATATTTAGTGATCTAACACGGCGAAGTTAAACAGCTAGGAAATTTAAAAAAAAATATGTATAATTTAGACACTTTTGTTTTGTGTTTGCTTTTAATGATGAAATGTAAAACAAAATATGACAATTTTAGTGGTAAAAAACGGGAGAGATGTGAGGGATACAAGGGAAGAGAAATGAAAATATACGGATTTTTAGGCTGATTCTGTTCGTTCAAGCATAAGTAAATCAAGTCTCCTACCTTTTTGAAAGCTTTGCATAAGTTTAACATTTCCAGGTTTTCGGGATAGGAAAAAGCGTGTTTATTAGGAATAATATAGTTATCAAGTTCTAAAGTTAATATTCTTGTCAATATGTTTTAAGTAAAAAAACATTGATAAATACCAGTATGTATAATGATTAATAATGTTCCAAAGATATACCCATCACAGGTTTGAAGGAATTTGATAAGCCAATAACCATTCAATAAAATATATTGCTTTTTACTTTCCTATCTGTATACAGATATAAGGAAAGTATAGGAATCATGATTTTTTTCGACCTCGAGTTTTCGACGGATTTTTACGTTTTGAGGTCCCTTGAATCCGTTTTGAATATTTTCGCGATGATGTGTGTGTGTGTGTGTGTGTGTGTGTGTGTGTGTGTGTGTGTGTGTGTGTGTGTGTGTGTGTGTGTGTGTGTGTGAGTGTGGGTGCGTGCGTGCGTGCGTGCGTGTGTGCGTGCGTGCGTGCGTGCGTGCGTGCGTGTGTGTGTGTGTGTGTGTGTGTGTGTGTGTGTGTGTGTGTGTGTGTGTGTGTGTGTGTGTGTGTGTGTGTGTGTGTGTGTGTGTGTGTGTGTGTGTGTGTGTGTGTGTGTGTGTGTGTGTGTGTGTGTGTGTGTGTGTGTGTGTGTGTGTGTGTGTGTGTGTGTGTGTGTGTGTGTGTGTGTGTGTGTGTGTGTGTGTGTGTGTGTGTATGTGTGTGTGTGTGTGTGTGTGTGTGTGTGTGTGTGTGTGTGTGTGTGTGTGTGTGTGTGTATCTGTCGCATAACTCATAAACCAATACACGGAAAAACACCAAATTTTAAACTTAAGCTTTGTTCCAGCGTCCAATGAGCTGATTAGATTTTGGGCAGAGTCTGAAGATCTGGTGGGGTACTTTATAGGTAATCATTTTTATATTTTATTTAATATATCTGTTATTTGCGTTTGGGGAAGAAAATGTTTTAAATAAAAGTTACTTCTTATAATATTATCTATAATTTTTGTTCTATACAAAATTTTCCTAAAATGGTCCGTATTCGATAAATTTGACAAAATGTAAAAAAATATTTTTTTATAAAAATTGTTTAAACAAAAGTTTTTGTAATATAATTTTCTATAATTTTTATTCTATACATAATTTCTGTAAAATGGATTCGAGGTATTTGAGAAAATGTGTAAATTTCGAAATTTGAAGAAAACTCAAAAACGGATAAAGAAAAAACATTAAATTTTAAACTTAAGTTTTATTTCGGCCTGACGTGAAATGATTAGATTTTGGACACACAAAGTCGGAACATCTGGGGGGGTACTTTATCAGAGGCCGTTTTTATATTTTATGGAATATATCTGTTATTTATGTTTGGAGAAAAAAATTGTTTAAACAAAAGTTACTTCTAATATTATTATCTATAATTTCTGCTTTATGTAAAAATTTCCTGAAATGGTCCGTATTCGAGAAATTTGACAAAATGTGCAAAATTCTGATTTTTTTATTCCATACATAATTTCTCTAAAATGGACCGTATTCGAGATATTTGGGAAAATGTGTAAATTTCGAATTTTGAAGAAAACTCAAAAACGGATAAAGAAAAAAACATTAAATTTTAATCTTAAGGTTTATTTCGGCATTACGTGAAATGATTGGATTTTGGACAAAGTCGGAACATCTGGGGGGGGGGTACTTTATGGGAGGCCGTTTTTATATTTTATGGAATATATCTGTTATTTATGTTTGGAGAAGAAAATTGTTCAAATAAAAGTTACTTCTAATATTATTATCTATAATTGTTGCTTTATGTCAAAATTTCCTGAAATGGTCCGAATTCGAGAAATTTTAAAATGTGCAAAATTCTGATTTTTATGAAAATTGTTGAACCAAAAGTTGTTTGCGATATCGATCTCTATAATTTTTGTTTATACATGATTTTTCTAAAATGGACCGTAATGGAAAAGTGTTAAATTTAAATTTTTCAGTATTTTCGTTTTCAATGAATATCTATAGAAAAATGTTTCGAGGTAGATGTATGTGGCCAATGTATATATTTAGTATATCCTCTAAACATTTATAGAGATGCTGCAATAGATTGTACAAAATAACCGGAAAAAGCCTATAATAACTAGACAGGAAAGTCATGTGTTGGACTCATCAGATTTTTGTTTTAGAACTTAGAAATTATTGATAGAAATTAATTTAATTTATTAAGTAAGAATCAATGTAGCTTTTATGATATTAAAAAAGAGATCACTTATAGATAATTATAGACCTGTACCGACCCTGATTTTATTTTTCCATCTTTCTTCCTCTATGCCCTTTTGTTCTGGCCTCTTACGCAAAGAGAGTCGTTTCTCCTTTTTTAATTATTAAAATATCCGGCCAATAACGAGTGAAAAAGTTAATTTGCTAATTAACTTTTCAATAAGGCATTTACTACCACAATTAACTTTTTTCTCTCGGTCTTTTCTGAGTATTTTGGCCTTTTTCTTTTGTGGTCTTTGGATAATTTGTAATAAGATCCGGACAATGGACATCTTAATTAATTGTTTGTAGATTTAATAAGAAAATCCAGCAAGAAGGTTAATTATTTTTTTGTTTGTTTTTGAATAACCTGAAAGAGTTGCTTTATACAAAAAAAAGTATTTATTGCAAATTATGACGTGAGATATTACAGGGAAGTAATCGTTTAATTTATTTACAAATAATTCTGTAAAATCAAATTCGAAAAACTACTAGAATTTTGTTTAAAAAAACCGAATAAAAAGCATTCACGGTGTTTTTCATGTATCTACTAAAATATTATGGAAAAGTATGGGCGAATCTTGTTACAAGAATCGTGTATGGTTATAATTCGAAATTAACTTATCATAAGGCTCCAAACGCATTAATAGCTGTAAAATTTACATTAAAGAAGTATATTTGATTTACAGGAAATTACACTATTTGTTTACAGTGTGACGACGATTTAAAGCAGAAATAATAGTAGTACGATCTGGTTCATTTATAAAACACGTGCTCACACCTCAGATAAACAAACTCGCACAAACCATATTTACTCAATTTAGCAGTCATTTCGCTAATTTTAATGCGACAGCCGATGCTACAGTTCTATCTAACTAATATAAAACATTGTCAGAATGCTTGCAGTAATTAAGGGCTTAATTATGAATGGAATAGTCTAGTAGTTTTTCGTCGTTAGGTAAAACACAAAAATAAATTTTTATATTCAACTTAATTTTTCCAACAGCTACTATTTATACTAACAAACCTAATTCATTTGTGAGTTATGACTCTTAACTCTCTAATCTAGTATTCGCTTGACTTTCTAAGCGTGAGGAGGTCTGCACAGTGAATGGTGTATAGTAGCAAAGTTCAAAAGATTACACCACAACCGGTATGTCTTTATTAAAAATAAAAATTCGAAAAAGAGACAAAAAGTAGCGATAATTAAAATGTACCCACAGACGACACCTACATCATTTAATAGCACAGTGGACCAAGCCCACAATATGTACGGACAAAATATAATGCATCGACAACAAACAGTGCAACATAAATTTTCACTACAACAATTTCAGCATCAACAATATCCACAGCAACAATTTCCACTACAGAAATTTCCACAACAACATTTTTCACAGCAATTTACACAACAGCAATTTCCACATCAACAATTCATGCAGCAACAAATCATAAATCCAGCTTCACAATATCCAACCAATCAGTTAAATTATAACACAAATATGACAAATATGACCAGCTTAATCAATACCGAATATGCCTAGCTCTATCAGCCAGATATCTAGATATCAGCTATAACAAATCGATCCATAACAAAAAACAATACCGAAAATCTCTCTAGAGAAGAACCCGAAAAGGACTCTGTAATAACTACCAAATTCAATTGGAAAGTACTTAAAAAAAAAAGAGCATATTTGTCTCCAGAGGTAAACAAAATAAACACCCCATTTACATGTGATACCCAGAATAGATATGAGCAATTCTCAGACATGTCAGAAGATAATGATGACACACAAAGCACCAAAACTGATGATGCCTCTACAAATAAAACATAGAAACAACCAAAAGAACCAAAAGAGCCCCATCCTCCACCAATATATATCTATGGAGTAACAAATTACAAAGAAATTGTAGAATATTTAGCAAAAACACTAGAAGAAGAACAATACCATTGTAAAAGTCTTTCAAATAACACAATTAAAATTAATGTAAGCACTCCAGATACCTATAGAAAATTAATTAAACAGCTACAAGACCATAAAGTGGTATATCAAGTCAAGCAGGATAAAGCATATAGAGTAGTAATTAGAAACATACACTATTCAATTCCAACAGGAGACATTTCAGAGGCATTAAAAAAAGAAGGACACACAGTACGAAATATTTTAAATGTTAAACATCGTAAAACAAAGGAACATCTTCCCTTGTTCTTCATAGATCTAGAACCTAAAGAAAATAATAAAAATATCTTTGATGTTAAGGTACCTGTGTAATATGAAAATTAACGTTGAAACTCCAGGAAAGAAAACTAGCATCGTTCAATGTACTAGATGTCAGTCCTATGAACATACGGAAACCTATTGTGCTAGACCATATGCATGCGTTAAATGCAGAGGAGATCATAAATACAATCATTTGTAAGAATCCTGCTAATACACCAGCCAAATGCGCACTTTGCGAAGGAAGTCACCCGGCAAACTACAAAGGATGCGAAGTATACAAAAACCTTCAACAAGCTAGAGGAAAGCCAACAAATATGCCACGTTATAACACTAGGCAATCAAACATCAATATAAATGACACCAACCAATTCCCTTCAATCAATACCAATCAACCTCAAAACCAAATGCACTCAGCTCCACAAAACTAATATTCTCAAATTCTTACACAAAACCAACAACCCATTAACATAATCGAGCAACTAACCACTTTCTTAAATTAATTTAAGGCAATGTTTAACCAGCTTATAAACCAGAATAGCATGGTATTAAATATGCTTAGCACTGTCATCACCAAAATTGCTTAATAATGGATATTCTGCGAATTGTTCTCTGGAACGCAAATGGGCTTAGCAACCATAAACTTGAACTCATCAATTTTCTTCAGATGCACAAAATCGATATTGCTCTAATATCAGAAACCCACTTTACAACCATAACATATTTTAAAATACCATACTATAATGTTTACTACGTATGTTACCCAGATGATAGAGCACAAGGAGATGCAGCCGTGCTAATACGCAATACAATCTCCCATCACGAACTCAACCATCACCAAAGTGATAAAATTCAAGCTGCAAGCGTTAGAGTAGACGCTAATCCATGGCCTCTAACAATATCAGCCATCTATTGTCCTCCTCGACATGCCATATCGATTGAAGAGTATGTAGAATTTTTTAAATCTCAAGGATCTAAGTTCTTGATAGGCGGAGACTGGAATGCTAAACTAAACATTTACAATGGGGAACAAGACTAGTACCACCAAAAGGAAGAGATCTACTTCCAGGCAATTAACAGAGTAAATTATGACTACATTTCTACTGGCACCCCAACATATTGGCCATCCGACCCTAATAAATTACCAGACTTGTTAGATTTCTTTATTCACAAGGGTGTAACAGCAAATTATATTCAGGAAAACCGTTGAATGAAGTCAGTTCTTATCGTCCTATTAGCCTATTACCAATAACATCCAAATTATTTGAAAAATTGATATTAAACAGAGTCGTTAACGATGTAAAATTATTCACACTAATCCCTGACTATCAATTTGGGTTTAGGGAATACCACTCGACCGTCCAGCAAACGCATACAATAATTAACCAAATTACCAAAAGTCTCGAAGAAAAAACATTTTGTACCGCCGCATTTCTAGACATTGCTCAAGCATTCGATAAGGTGTGGCATAGTGGCTTATTGCACAAAATCAAAAACTCCCTTCCAAGTCCCTATTACTTGCTACTAAAATCATATCTTACCGAAAGGTACTTCCAAACAAAGCATAATTCTGCACTTTCAAGTTGTCGCCTAATAAAGTCTGGAGTACCACAAGAGAGTATTCTTGGGCCTATATTATTCTTAATATATACCGCGGACTTACTTACTACAAACAATACTAAAATAGCAATATTCGCAGATGATACAGCCCTTCTATCAACACACATTAATCCAGTTATTGCATCGCAACAACTTCAATATCATCTAGATGTATTAAAAGTACGGTTTGAGAAATGGAAAATTAAAATTAATCAAACCAAATCCGCATAAGTGACTTTCACAAACAAGCGATCAGTATGTCCTCCTATTACTTTTAACAACATTCAAATCCCCATTCAGGACGAAGTAAAATATCTAGGTTTACACTTGGATCAGAAGCTAACTTGGAAAAGCACATTCAAACAAAGAGGCAACAACTAAATTTAAAAGTAAGAGAAATGTCCTGGCTCCTAGGACGTAAATCCAAACTACTATATAAATGTATCTTGAAGCCGATTTGGACGTATGGAGTACAATTATGGGGATGTACCAAACCATCCAATACAAAAATATTTCAAAAGCTACAGTCTAAAGTATTGAGATCAATAACCAATGCACCATGGTACGTGAGCAACTTCACATTGCACAATGACCTACAAGTCCCTTTCGTCACAGAGGAAATAAAGAGACTTTCAAGACTATATCACAATAGACTACAAGACAACGAAAATATATACATAGCGCAGTTAAACATTCGTCCAAACGTCACAAGAAGATTACAACGACAATGGCCCACAAACCTGATCCAGTAGATACATGACGAGGATTATTCTCCAGCCAACAACCCTAGCCATGGTATCGATAAGAGGTTCGTCACTGGACGATTTCTCTTTTCAAGTCACCTTCATATAATACATTTAATTATTGCTCCAATGAGAGTAGATTGTAAATATGCAGTTGTCAAATAAAAAAAAAACTCTCTAATTTAACATTTATAAATTTTATAATTAATTTTGTAACTGTCCACCCCATACCTCTGTTGATCATTGTTTATTTTTTGAAATTTTATTATTTTCCTCTCCTCTAGTGGTAGTAATAGTAGTGATGGTCTAGTTAATTAATTGATAATTTATATACCCACGTTGTGATAATATTAATTAGGATAAACCAGGATTCGATGCAAATTTTGGTGCAAATTGGTAAATAAAATACAATTTTATTTTTCATACTTCAAATTTAATACTCAAACGCGGATCAAGATATGTTTAATTTAGCTTGATGGCCAACGGAGTTAACAAACAGCCTAAATTCGCCAGTTGGTTAACTTACTGTGTTGATGTTAATATTTTTATTTAGCTTGACTTTATCCCAGATATACATAGGAATGTACCCTCTTAGGTAATTATTTCGACGAATATAGAGGTGATGACTAACGGAGTTAAAGGGCAGCGCCAATTCGTCAGTTAATTAACTTACTGTGCTGATTTTCACATATACTTTATGGTTCAGAACTATTAGAATGGCTGGCTAAGTATATCTGTCCCCTTGAGCTAATAAATAGTCTCAATTCACCAGTTGATTAACTCTAGGTTTGTTTGCATAATTTATGCAAGATAATACAACCCTGTTTACTTCTAAAATATTGATTTTTATAACTTCTATTGAAATGACTCAAATTCGCCCATTAAAAAACATATGTCTAACTTAAATGTCTTTCGGGGAGAATACCCGAAGGCCATGAGTTTTATGCAGTTACATTGATAATATTTTAAAGAAAATGTCAGGGCCTCGTTAAAAAAAACCCTGGTGATATTTCAAAGAAAGTTAAATAAACCTTTTTAACTCACCTTTGAAAATACAGACATTAGGTCTGTCTAAACTAGACAATACGTACTAATTTTATCTTACGTTGTAACGACGTTAATTTAGATATGTCGCAGCTTTGAGCGTCGCCTTGCGTCGAGACGCCTAGCATCGTGGAGCAGAGTGGGGTATTTATTTCGGTACTGCATCGAGACAGATATAGGACAGGAAATACTTAGCTGGTGCTGCGCGACGAAGAGTGTCGTCAAGTATATTATGATGGTGGGACCTTGATAGTCGGGACGTGACGCGTTCGAGCGTCAAAATAGGTATAAGGTAGCAAATACTTAGGTGGTGCGAGAAGTGACATAGAAAGGTATGGTAGTAAGGCGGCGGGACGTTAAGCGTCGGAACGTCGAGGGTCGGAACGTTGGGCGTCGGGACGTTGATAGTGTTCGGGGAATAGAAGGTATTGTAGGATCGTCGTCGGTTAATAAGAGCGTCTATTTAGAAAAGGTACTAAATACTGAACTTGCAATATAGCTGGATACAAAATAATGAATGAATATAAAATCATAATAAATGCTCGGGTTCGGGTTTTTAAACCCGTGTTAATGGCTTTTAGTGATGTCAATTTTTCGAAGCACCGGTGGGAACAAATTTGGGTGAATAAAAAGGGGTGGTAGATTTATTGTGTCCTGAGACATTCTTAAAATTTTGTTTCGAAATCTTGTCGAAATTAGTCTTTATACTCGAAACCAGAAAGATACTCGTGTTTTAACGATTATTGCTCCATGAAAAGAAATATGTTTATAGAGATTTTTGGATTGAATTCTCATGGGATAACTTTTATCTTTTCTGTAATATTAGGATAGATAGAATTTCTTTATCTAAAGATTTTACGTAAAATGAAGGAATTTCAATTTAATAAAAATGCACCTTTCCTTTAATAAATTATGAAGGTACCTGGGTGAGGCAGGTTGGGATATTGGAAGCTTTAAATAATGTCCATACAAGACCTTTAATTAATACACTATCCACGAAAGGTTTGCCAGTAGTATACCGGTCCTATCTTATTGTCTTTGGTTCTCCTCTGTTTAGAAATAAACCTGTATTGAATAGACTAATTCAAGACTAGAATTCTTTATTTTGTTCGAAACTTAAACTTAAGCCTGATTTTATCACTGTTCCTCCAATAGAATTTTTTTCTTTAGCGAAAAACATGTTTATTGCAATCCATATTCAAAAAAGGGACTTTTATTTTTAATTTTGAACCTTGCTCTTTGTTGGGTATGTCAATTTTATCTGAGAAAATACGGTTTCTTCTTGCATCGAGTTTCTTACTAATCCCAAGCGAAAAAGACATTCATTTCGATTTACTATCAGAATGTCACAGGACTTTGGAGTTATTTTCCAATCAATATAAAATTTTCCGACGTGATAGGTTATACAATCAGCTTAACTGTGAAAGTAGCGGTGGAGTATTTATTGCAGTTCTATTAACTATACTGTGGCAGGTTTTTAGCTCCATCTACTGTATAGTAGGAAGTCTGTGTGGCGCTGAGGTGGTGCTGGTGCTCTGGCACCAGTTTTTCTAACATAGTTTGCTCTGCAAACCCGTAGTACACCAAAGTGTACTCAAAATAAACTCAGTGGAGTTAAAAATACCTTCAATTGGTCATTGCTAACAGGGTAGCCACTAAATTAAAATAAAAGACACTACTCTCGTCTAAAGCTGCAAAGTATGACTATTTGCTCTTAATACACAAATAGCTATATCAGAGTAAAAAATGCACTTAAAAATAATATACCTGTCAGCCCAACTGTTGTATAAATAATTGTACAATATTTTTCAGCTCTTGTAAATAATGTCCCCGTTATTTTCCTTATTGATAATGTTGGATGTCTCTTTGAAAACAAATTATTCCAGGCTCTGCCTACTAATTCAGATGTTGAAAACGGATAATTAATTTATTTACTTGTATCCAAGTTATAATCCATGCTCCTCCAATCTATTATTGTATAAAAGTATAGAAGCTTCTCTAGCTCTGATTCCAAAACACATTTTCTTCCAAGCTTGATAACTGTGTTAATTTGACTCAAACAAAAGAGCGTTGTATAGGGAAGCCTGTAGGTTCTGGATGCCTTGAGATAACACATTATTTTCTCTGTTTTAAGGGCTCTAGCTATGTCCTTGTATTGCTTTCTTTTATTATTTTAAGATCGATTTCCAGTGTTTCGTGTCATCATAAAAAAAAATTTCTATAGGAAATACAATAACAAAGTGATACAAATATGGAATACTATTATTCTCTATTACATACATCTCATGACGTTATATCTAGCACGATATTATAAAAACCAAAAAAAAAGCAACGGCATCTTAAACTTTTGTATATACAGTGGATATATACGCACGGTAAAGCAAAACCATACTAAAACGAAGTGAGGCAGTTTGGTTCCAATACAGATTGCAAACAGTCACCAATTTGGCAATTTTTCTACAGAAGACGACATTAGGCTTATTCCATATTTGCACCTTCCCCTCTACTATTACCCTTTCTCTCATCAGTCCTATAATAATGAAAATATCCACAGGATTTTACTGCCTACGATATTCCGATGGTCTTGCGATTATTGCAAGAAGCAATTTCGCAGGAATAATTTCAGAGTGCACAAAAAATTGCATTACATTGTTGACAAGTAATGCAACGAGGAGGAATCATTACAAGAACAGAGGAGAAACACAGGACCACAATAATAGTTAACTTTGTAAAAATTAAGGTATAGTGACAGGAACAAATTTATTAGTATTAAAAGGAGTGGAAGCAAAATATTTGGGTGTCATCTTTCACATAGGATAACATGAAATCAACACAACAGATTGCCCAAAAAATCACAACCTACTTTAACTTATTGTAAGGGGTTTTCTCGCCTCAGAGAAAACGGTTCCTTACGAATGACGCTGGTTACGGACGGTTCTCGAGCGGCAGATTTTTGGTGATGGTTTACTCCACAAACTCTCGAAACAGCGTCGAAAGTACTCGGGCAGCACAGATGGAGATGAAAAATTCCAGGGGTCAAAGGTTACTTAGACTCAAATAATTAGTAGCCACAAATAATGGGCTTTAATCACTACTTGTGGTTGCAAAGAATTTTTCACTGCTGAAAAATAAGGGGGAAGTAAATTGGTGATCAGTAAACTCAGTAATAGTCACGGTAATTTTGACACATATATTGATTTTAACTATATACACTAAAAAAAATAAAAATAAGATATTTCAACGCCCACCCTCGGTTATGAAACCCTGAACAAAAAAAAATGAAGCAATGGCAAAACGGTAACGAACGGCTGATATAGTTGGCAGGTATTCTCAATCAGACTGCTTAAACTGGATACGGTAAAGGGGTCGCGTATACAAAAAAAAAATTGTATTCGGAAATCTCAGACTAAGGTCAAAATTTAAATCTCGGATAATATGAATTCTAAATTTACGGAAATTACTCTCAAATCGAGAAAAAAATAATCTAATTGTAAATCATGGATAATACGGATTCAACAATTTAAATTTACGGTAATTGTTTAAATCGCAAAGCAAATCAAAATTTTAATCAAGGATATTAGTTTTAAAAATTCCAAAATTTACGGTAGTAAATCAAAATTTAAATCAAGGCTAGTATGAATAAAAAAAAAATTAAACTTCGGCACTTCTGTAACTCGTGAGGACCACTCGAAATCTTTCTAAATGTTTGTTTCCCTTTTTTAAAACCCCTGAATACAATGAGCAAGCTACGGTGAATCAAACCCACACTACCTCTTATTGTTATTTATTATTATAACCCCAAGTCGGACAGGAATATCTAGGAAGAAAAATAACACACGGAACTTTAAGCCCTCAGTGAGTTATTTGGGAATAGACAAGAAGGAAAATTAACACACGGAACTTTAAGCCCTCAGTGAGTTAATTGCGGAAAGCTAGGAACGAAAATAACAAACGGAACTTTAAGCCCTCAGTAAGTTATTTGGGAATAGACAGGAAGGAAAATTAACACACGGAACTTTAAGCCCTCAGTGAGTTAATTGCGGAAAGCTAGGAACGAAAATAACACACGGAACTTTAAGCCCTCAGTGAGTTATTTGGAAGTAGCCAGGACGGAAAAATAAAGGAACTGAAATTGTATATTCAAAACAGGAAATGATACCCTCCCCTTTAGTAAAAAAAAAAAAAAATATCGCGAACAGTCAAACTAAACCAACAAAAAAAATATTTAATTCCCTTATTTCCCACAAATAGGAATTTAACAAATCTATTCTTTTAAAAGACTATCTAAATTTAAAAAAAAATGAACACTCTAATTCCTATCTTTTCCCAATTTACTTATTTAATAATTCTCTTTACAAAGTCCAATTTATAACGGAAGCAGTCCTCACCGTTCGAAGGCGATAATAAAAAAAATAAACACGGTCAATATCAAAACAAGAAACTATTCTTCGACTGTTAATTTAATTATTAAATTTCGGAATTTTTACAAAATTATTTACGTGTTAAAATGTGATCTCAAACGGTTTTTAAATATACTAATTTAATTCGGTTTTAATTCCTATCTAAACTCGATACTACGGCAAAAAATAAAAACGGGTTTTTTGTACTAACTGCGGTAAATATGGTTTTAGCTCGCGGTGCTGCTATTAAATTTGTCGACTGACTCTTTCGATCGCTCGGAATGGAATTAAAAATTTCTCTCGCCATGGTCTCGTACTCGGGTCAAAAATATTTACCAATGTTCCACGCATGATCAACTTAAGTGGGAAAAGGTACTCGAGAAGGGGACGGTGCTGCCGGCGTTCGTTATCGTGTAAAAATATTAAAAATAATAAATTCCCAAATCTACAATTTTCTATAATATAAATTCAAAACCCTGGTTTAAAATGACTTTTGAAAACCATTGCTATATTGTGAAAGTATTATGAATTTTCGGATTATTATATATTTCAAAATAATAGATACAGGGTGAAGCCAAAAAGTTGATTTATAAATTATAATAGTAACGAATAATTAATTTTATTAAATTGACATGCCGGATTCTAATGAAAATTAGATTTAAAATTATTAATAAGAATACTAATTCGGCAATTGAATAAAAAAATAGTAATGAAAAATGACTTCATTACATTATATAGTTTGAATTGAAGATAAAAATCCAAAATTTCTCTATGACTGTATGCCAGATTCATATGGCCTATGGTTCGATGGTATGGTGGCCAAAAGCTCAGCAAGCTGAAGCTATTCAATAGCTCAACGGTATTCAAGTTGCCCAAATGATGGGATTGTCTACAGATGAAATACTCCCAAAATGTATCTTTTCAAATTCGTATAAAGTAAGTATACCAAAAAAGAAGGCGTAGAATTAATGACTTTCTATTTACGCATGAATCACCTGGTATACAAAAGGCTTTAAAATCAATGATGAAGCAGGTGTTCGTAAGCAATATGTTTGCCAGTTCGCCCATCAAAATAAAGATGAGACGCTTCATTATATTTAGATGTGAGAATAATAGAGAGATTAGTTGTCGACTCGTCTCTCTGCCTGCCATAATTAGACGCATAAGTCAAACCTCAAGTTGTAATGGAAGAGCGTATGCTCTATTTCTGTCTATTCAATAGATGTGTCAATAGCATTGTTTATTGTATTGTCCTCTAGAGTTCAGAAATGAAAAGCTGCGAATGTTAAACAAAACTCAGGAATAGTAGAACAATTCACTAAGACAGAGACAGGTAAGAGAGTTAATAAAAGAACAAACGCCAAAGCATCTTACTTATTAGGCCAGAATAAAAAAAAAACAAAATACTTCATTTGCAAACTGAAGAATATTGCCACCAATTGTTATCTGTAATTGATCTACAGTTGATTTTATTTTTTTGCATCAAATAGAATTGCTGTAGATTAAGACGGATTTATTTTTAAGTTGTAAGCAGTAGATATATTAAATAATGAATTCAAGTCTTCAGTAAGATGAAGACTTGAGTTACCCCAAAATTACTTTATGAGTGTGATTACTAAGATAATTTGATATGAGGTGGACTGCATTTTTTAAAAAGCCGAAAAAGTTTAATTTCTTACAGAGTAAGTTATGATCTAGGGTATTTATTTATTTATTTATTACAATGCTCTACAGGCAATCACAATTACAGAGCAGGAATAAAAGAACACATACATTATATAGACTAAGTGGTACAAAATATACAAAAATTTGTAAACAGGTAGTAGGTAAAATACAATACAATACCATTTTTTTTTTAGTTAGTAAATGACATTTTATTTCCGTTAGTTTGCATGAGAAGATGTCAATGTCACTACTCACACTATTTACAACGCGGCTAATAGTATTAAATGGAGAATTTTTCAGAACATTTGTGCGAGGTACAGATATGTGAAATATGTCAGAATTTCTAGAGGATATTCTCGGAATGCAGATATCAATTTTTCTCAACAGTTCAGGAGAATCAATTAAACCGTTAACAATTTTGAAACCTAACACATAATAATGGTATTCACGTCTTTTTATGAGGCTTAAAAAGTGATATCTTTGAAGAAGATTTTGGTGTGGTATTCCGATTGGCGGATAAACACCGTCCTCCTTTGAACACAGTAATTTTAGAAACCGCCTTTGAACTGCTTCATTTCGATCCGTGTGAAGTTGGTAAAATGGACTCCAGACGACAGACGCATAATCAAGTTTTGATCTTATAAGAGAGTAATATAACGCTTTTAATGTGGCTGCATCTTTGAAATCCCTGATACAGCGAGTTATAAAACCATACATACGATACGATGTTTCAATCATTTTGTCTATGTGACATATAAAGGTCAGTCTGCGATCAAAAATTACCCCAAGATCTGTAAAAGTATCTGGTCGCTGAAGTGAGACATTATCAATTAAATAATTATATTTTATTTGGTCGGTTTTCAAAGTAAAATACATAACTTTACATTTCATTGAATTAAGTTCAAGTTTATTATTATTACACCATTCAACCACTAGATTTAAGTTCATGTGAAGTTGTTCACAGTCGCCAATACTTGTCACACGCTTGTATAATTTTAAATCATCTGTATACAGTAAAAACTGCTCTTTAATTAAACTCGAAATATCATTGATGAAAATATCAAATGCCTTGCTGTAGTCGAGATGAACCAAGCATGTTATTTTCCTTTGATCGGTTGCTTTAAAAATATTATTGCTAATAGACAGAAGAGCAGTAGTATTGCTGTGATGGCGTCTAAAGCCTGACGGATGTTAAATTATAATGTTTCGTTGATAAACATACCTAGTAATTTGATCTTTGATAAAGTGGGTAGAAGGCTGACTGGTCTTAAATCAAAAAACTTCGTTGCCTGATTACACTTAAGCAACAGCAACGATAAGGGCTTGTTTCCATGCAAAAGGAAATATAGGAAGGAGGAGATTATATAATTAAATATGAATGTTTTATGATTAAGTAAACAGTCCTGAACTAGATGAAGCATACGCAATGAGATATTGTCTAGGCCTACGGCATTGTCTTTAATTCGATTAGGTGATTTTTCGACTATGCCTGACGTAACGTTTTCAATTTGAAACGAGTTGTGTACCGACCTAGTAGTGTTAATTGATCAGGAGATTTATAAGTCATAGGTGCAAAGTTAAAATGTTCATTTATATCATTCACATTTTTTAGATTATCAGGAATATCTGGGCTTGTTTTTTTCCGAAGGATTTCTAAAGATCTAAGAGTATTCCAGGTGTTTTTTTGAATTTTTTGTTTAAGGACGAATTCAAGATAAGCCTTCTTTTCCTGCCGTATAGCGCTGGTCGTGTAGTTTCCAAGTTCATTGTAACTTCTCAAAGCAGAAATAGTTTTATTTTGTTTATATTTTCGTAATGCTTTAGCTTTGAGGGAAATCATAATTTTAATTGTATCTGTAAGCTACATAGCAGGTGGTGTATTTGGTCATTTAGTTACGAAAAGAGCATGTCTGGAAAATAGATGTATTAGAGAATCATTTAAGAAGAAGATCATGTTATTAACATTATCAAGTGAGTAAATTATATCCCAATTAATTAGATTTAAGTCAAAATTAAAAAGTTGTAAGTCAAACTAAAAAAAGTCGCGGTAAGTGATATGTTTAGTTTTATTATTCATAGTAAATAAATTAATACCACAAGAAACTACTTGATGATATAATAGTCCAGACCTTTTACATCAAATACTTCTACTCCAGAGATTTCTTTCACATCGGATACAAAAATAATATCTATGAGTATTTCACTCCGTGTAGTAAAGTGAGTTGGCTCTTTTACTACTTGTTTAAGACCAAAGGAAACTGAAAATTTATTACACAATTCCTAAAATGACCTATATTTTGTGTTAAAAAATCAATATTGATATCTCCTGATATAAGAAGGAACTCACTAGTTGGTAATAAGTTAGCGACAATATCCTCCAATTCACCAATAAAGTCAACAAGAGAAGATGCAGGAAGGCGATATATAACTATAGAAGACACCACACTGAAAAAAGTACGCTAACCAATAATCAAAGACTATCTACGATAGATCTGAGAAGGTCATGTCGATGGAGGCTACCTACCCCACAGACCTAAACAAATCTAATCTACTAATTTCCTTGAAACCAACATCAAATTTTAATAACTTAATTTCATTAAAATATTTCACATTTAATTTTTATACTGTGAGAACCATAAATGATTCCTATACTGATCCTTCAAGATCACCTGTTTGATTAAAATTATGCCCAAAAAGTCTTTACAAATTCCAATACCTCAATTAAATCAACATTTAATTTGAAAACAAAATTACTTATTACTATCCTATACAATCATCTTTAAATTAATTCTCTGATATTTTAACTGCATATTGAATATTTTATTACCTATTCTGTCTCTGAAATAAGCATCAACGACCGACCATATGTATGAATAATTATCTTCATAGAAACATAGCCATACCAAAATTATTAAATTATATATCAGCTTTGATAGGAATATAGAAATTGAAAATAATGAATACACGAAGATAATGATACGGGAAAGGTAATGTACGGTTAATTATTAATTAATAGTACAGAAAATGGACATGTCATCAAAAACTGGCGAATAGTAATTACTCATAAGTATTCGTGGGTTCTTTTTTTATGAATTGGTAATTTAAATTAGCATTGTTATAGCGAAACTATTAGCTAAAGAAAAGAATTGTGCACAATTTCGAACCATTAAACATACTAAATTACAATTAATTTCGCACAGTTTAAAATTTTGTTACAGATATTTAGATGACATATTATTAATATTATAAACTGGTGAAATAAAGAAGTTAAACAACTTCTTAAATTCCATTAATAACTTACATAAATATATCAAATTTACCTTAGATATAGAAAATAACAAATCTATATAATTTCTTGACTTGACTATTTCACACTTCAGTGATCATAAATTTGATTTTAATATCTTTAGAAAACCAATACATACAGGTGTCGTTAAGGGTAACATATCTATCCATTCAGTTTCTTATAAGTTGGCTAAATTCAATTGTTATTTAGAAAGTCAAATAAAAACCCCATTATCGTTAGATAATTAAAAAAAAAACTTAATAGAATTAAACAAATTTATAACCAGACATAATTACTATAACTACTTAATCGATGCTTGATATGAAACAACATAAATTCAATCAGAATAACAATTATATTGTTAACCTACAGTCTTCAGTTGAAGACAACCGTTAGTATATTTATGACTTACTTTCATATGTATACTTTTTCTTATCGTAAAGCAAACTTACTCAAAGATTCCTTTAAAGTCTTATTCAGAACTTCTTCTTCGCTTAATAAGTCGTTTGTTATAAATAAAGATAAAGTTTACATCCTAGACCAGTCAGGCATATAAAAATTACCTTATGAAACATGCCCTTGTTCCTATATTGGTAAAATCTTTCGTAATTTAAAATACGTCTAAAATAGCACACACGTTGCTTTAATTTGGACAACACTGGTTTCTGCCATTTGGCTTCACATATTTTAGAGATGTTTTAGACATTCAAATACGGGTTTTAAATTTCTGCAAGTGATTTCTAACAAATTTTAACTAAATAGTTTTGAGAACCTAAAAATAGTTTTCCTACACCCATGTCAGTAAACTTTAAAAATCGCATTAACATTCCTTGTAAATTACATTTAACAATACCATGCAATTAATGAGATCTCATAACCTGCACGTTTCTTAGTTTAATCAAATTGCAATGAAATTTTTATCTACGTTTGACTTTATTTGGTCTATTTACATAAATTTAGTCAATTTAAAAACATAAAACCTTTAAAAATTAACGAGAAACATTTTGGATTAAAAAAATGATGCCTCTAAATATTGGCAACACATTATACAATTATTCAAAAAAGCAGTCGCGTTTTCTTAGCATGCTATGAAAATAAACGTCTTATCATTTATATTGTCAATTTTTGTAACAAAATATTGTATTCGAACATTTTCCTAACTTTACCTACGAATATATATCTGTTAGTAGTGAAAGTGATGAAATTATGAGCACTCCACCGGGGATTTTAAAAAAAGTTCAAGCTGCCTCACATCTCAGCTAGCACAGACACGTGATTTTCACGTAATATACACGTCGCATTTTACGTCTAAATCACCAATTTATAACGTGCTGGTGACGTGATTATGACGGCAATAGATCAAAGACGTCATACAGTGACGTGATCAATACGTCACCATATAACGTGTTTAGACGTCAAAAAAAAACACCATAATACTCATTTAAAAATATTTAATTTGTATAGAAAATACTTATAAAAATAAAATTTCAGAATTGAAACAAAGTAAGTATAATAACCTGAACTATTACAAAATAAACATTAGTTCTTAGAATATATTATGTACTTAGAACGTATAAATTAAAAAAGATTATACAGGGTGTTATTGAAATACACGTACATATTAAAATGGGGAATAGTATGTAATGACCAAAAACGATTGGCACCAATTTTAACTTCAAATTCTAAAATTTAAATATTGGGGAAGAGTCCCCTTTTCCGACCTACTAGTTTCCATATTTAAAGAAGTAAAATAAATCGAAATTGAACTTACCCATAGAAATTGCACTGTTGCCGTAGCAAAACCAATTAATTCAAAATAAAGTTTATTACAGTAATTGTTCAAAATGCCATCCATTATTATTTACACACACTTGCAATCGTCTTTCCAAAGAACTTTGAACATTAGAAATTAGTCTTGGATTTTGTCGTAGTTCCTCGGCTACCGCATTCACTTTATTGGTTAATTGTTCAACACTATTAATAGGTTCATTATAAACCAGTTGTTTCATGTGACCCCACAAAAAGAAATCGCATGGATTTAAGTCCGGAGATCTCGGAGGCCACTTAGTAGGTCCATTTCTGCCTATCCACTTTTGAGGAAATCTAATGTTCAAAAATTGCCGTACGTTTAAATCAAAGTGAGGAGGAGCGCCATCTAGTAGGTACCACATCCGTTGCCTTAATTGTAACGGTATCTCTTCTAGGAGTACTGGCAAAATATCTTCTAAAAAGTGGAGATATCCTGGCCCATTTAATCTGTTCGGGAGAACATAAGGTCCGATTAAATACTGATCTATTATGCCAGCCCAAACATTTATTGAAAATTTTCTTTGATGCCCAGTTTCCCTAATGGCGTGAGGATTTTCATCACTCCAAATATGCGTATTGTGCATATTGAACACGCCATCATGAGTGAATGAAGCCTCGTCAGTATACAATAATATTTTTAGAAAATCAGGAATATCAACACATTTTTGAATCATCCATTCACAAAACTCCACTCTCTTTTCTTCATCACCTGGATATAAGGCCTGGACTTTTTGGATGTGATAAGGATGTAAACCTTGTTCTTTAAGTGTCCGCCACACAACACATGAGGACACTCCAATTTCAAGACCTAGTCTTCTTTTTGAAAGAGTAAAACCAAATTTGGTAGATTTTCACACTTTTGTGTGAAAATCTACCAAATTTGGTTTTACTCTTTCAAAATTAAATGGATTTTCATCAAGTAAAGGCCGAAACAATAAATAACCTAGTCTTCTACAACTTAATTGAGGCCGGTTTTCAACAGCTTCCAATATTTCTTCTTCGGCCGCCAATGTTCTTTGTGTTCTTGTTCTCCCTCGATCTGCATTGACACTCTCAAATTTTCCATGGTCTCTTAGATGCTAAACAGTTGAAATAAACGTACGACAGTCCGGAATTCTCCGATTTGGAAACCGTTCGCGATACAGGATTTGTGCTTGCCGAGAATTTTCTCCAGCTGCCCCATAAACCAGCACTATATCCGTTAGTTCAATATTCGTAAATAGTGGCATCGTAAAAAAATATTTAAAAGTAATCGTAACAACACTTTTTACCAACTTGGAAATGACGCGCTCGTGTTAGCCAGATTCGTAATTCAACTAAAATTTTAATAATCTATAGTTTCAAAAATGTATAGTTTAAAAACAATCATTTATCAAATATTCTAGTTTTTTGATAACGAGGGTAGTAAAAACCAGTCTTCGGAAATAGAAATTCATTCGAAAATCTTGGCAACATGGTTATTTCTTACAAGACTAGTTTTCTTATCATCTAACAAAAACTTGCATATTATTTAATGTTGATGTTTAAAATAGGTAAATAAACCTAATTTATATAGGTCATCCTCAACATATCAGTGAAGTACGTTTGTTTTAGAATTAATTTTCAAAAATTAATAACTCCCTTAATAAGGGGTATTTTTAAAAAATAATATTTTTCTACATTCAGTGGGGATCTGCGCAATACCCAGTTTTAATATGTACGTGTATTTCAATAACACCCTGTATAGCAGTGTCCGAATATTCAATAGATCATTCCGAGTATACATGCTTGGAGCAGCTTCATGTGGCTATATCCCTGTACAGACCGTCCCACTACCGACCGCAACCAAAAACTACCTGCGCGAGTGACACTACCGCCCGCGCAGCGTTTACTTATTTTTTGTATATCTCACTACCGACCACGAAATTCTATCACATATTAAATATGTTGTAGCTCTGAAAAGAACTGATTTTGTTTTAGTAATTTTATATTCTCATTATGTGACTCAAATGGTAATTATATTTGACAGCATATGAAGTGCTGCCCCTATATTGTTATTAATAGACAATTCTGCAACAATCCTATTTATGCGCATATCAACTTGCACGTATTTTGGAGGTCGTTTCTTTAGAAAAATGTTGTTTTCGATCCTCTGTTGAACAACATCGTTGTAATCTAAATCATTTCTCAACAAATTTATTAGTTCAATTATACTTGGATTTGATTTTCCAATTAATCTATTTAAACGACAGTGCCAGAATTCACAAACGTTGGTCGTCTATGTCGCTCGCCTTGACAACGCCCTATATTTTGGACTTTCCTCCATAGACTTTGGTTAAAATGAAAATTGCATCCTTTGAGCTTATAGTCTGGAAAAACTTTCCTACAAGCACTTATTGTTGAAGTTTCGAAATCTATGTTCAACTGTTTGGGTATAAAATTTGGAATGCGGTTTTTTACCAGTTGCAATAACCTCATATAAGTTTGTTTTTTCCTGTCTGGCAACAAAGTATACAATACTGGTCGGGTACATCTGACTTCTTCGGTGCTTCTTAAATCCACATGAAAAGTATTCAATTGATTAACATTAACAAATATCCTAAAATTATGTACCTCTTTATACTTTGTACCACAACTCAACTGAATTCAATATTTTATTCTAATCTACTTTTGTCTACAAAAAAAAAGAAAAAAAAAAAAGAAAAAAAAAAGAAAAAAAAAGAAAAAAGAAAAAAAAAATATGTAAAATCTTAAATCTTTAATCCAAACTTTAAATCATAAACTTTATTTTTCAATTGTTAATTTTTATTTTACTTTATTTTAAATGTTCATATTGTATATTATGTATACAACAATTTATTCTCGTATTTATCTGCAAACAAGCTTATGCTTATGCAGTTTTATAGTTTGTTCAATTTTCTATATTATTTTATAATATTATACCCCCATTTGTAATGTGAATAAATAAACTTATTTATTATTATATTTATTATTAAATAAAGAATTGCAACTTTTAAATGTACCATCTCCAAAAATAGTGCTGCTTGATGCTAATGTATTAATGCCCATTTTACTTGCAAATCCAATAATTCTGTCAGTAGCACCATCATCTAGGAATTCTTCATTAATGTGACTAGGAATCACAAGATCTTAAGGATGATTTTATACTTTTATGCTGTGGAATTTTTGTCACGAACTCTAAGCCTTTGTCTTTTACTTCCTTGATATATTCTTGATATATTTTTGGTATTGGTGTCATTTCTTCCGCAGCACGTTTTCTGCATATTGCAATGCATTTTTCAGTATCTGTGTATGCCTCATTAGGAGCTTTATACAGTTGTGTGTAAATGTCTTTATTATTTCATTTTCTTGATTTGTTGTGATTCGTCCACTCCAATCTCCGTTTACACATTTCTAGTTCTTACTCTGGTTTTTGTTGGTCCTTTTTAAAAAATACTTGAATCCTCCACTAATAACTTGTACATTACCTTTGGCACTTTTCAAAAATTCTACCTTATCCATGATTAATATTTAAGGATGCAGTTGAAACTAAATGCTCCATTTACTTTTACGCCCTTGAGTACTAATTATTTTTTTTTAGTTTATCGATTTTTACTTACGTATTTTATAGGAGTTTTCCTCCTTTTCAGGGTGGTCTGCCCTGATTACAAAAGTAACCTAGCTAGCTAATTCCTAATGGTGTCGTGTGCGCGTGTTGGAAGTTTGTGGCCGGTTGTGTTCCCCAAAAATATCGCCAATTTTGCTATTTCCAACCCCAAGTATAAGGTGGGGAATATCATTTAGGAAAACCACAAAACCTAAATCACGATATTGTACATTTGTTGTGAATTTCTAATTATATGATTGAAAAGCGTTTATCTAATACTTAGGGGGACTGATTCCAGCGGTGAGGGGGAGGTCTTGAGCGTCTGAAAGATTTGATTGTGGCATTTTTCTTTTCGGTTTTCAAAAAAGTGGGAGTTGGTTTGGGCGTCATGGGGTTCGTAGAGTGTCTTGAGAGTATGTGTTGGTGCCTTTCAGCGTGCGAGAGACGTATTGTTTCCTGAGAGTCTGGAAACGTGTGAGGACGGGGGTGTTGGGGATGTTTTCGAAAACTTCTCCGCTGGGGGAGCGATAGGGGAGATATTGGCAATGTCTGAGAATACGACTCTCGAGTGTGATGAATTTGTGGGATAGGTGTGTGGGAAGTACGCCGTAAGGTACAGCTCTGTATTCGACAACGGGTCGGATGAAGGAATTATATGTGCGAATAAGGGTGTTTGTGTTACAACGCCCCATTCGTCCGCACAAAGCCCCGAGGAGACTGGCTCGTTTTTGCATCTTGTCAAGAGTACGTTGGACATTAGAGGATCAGTTAAGTGTACGAGAAAATCGTACCCCTAAATAGTTAACTTCAGTCTGTTGAGCAAACCTGACTCTTAAGAGAATTACATTTACATTTACGAATTGGGGGTTCTGGGAGGTTCTTTTGGAATTTGGGTGTTTAAAGGCGATAAATTGTGTTTTCTGTTGATTTAATGAGACCCTCCATCTGCTACATCAGTGAGAGTACTAGTTTAACAGATTTTGGGTTCGAATATTTAGTTGGTTAGAATTTTTGGCTACCGAGATTAGAGCTGTATCGTCGGCGTATAGGAGGCATTTGGATGTAAGGTGGTTTGGGGGGCAGAATGACGTGGGTGTAGATGAGGTAGAGGAGAGGGGCCAGGACATAGCCCTGTGGGACACCTGCGAGTAAGGTGAATGTGTCTAATAGGGAGTTGCCCACTTTGACGGTGA
>OV651819.1:74557021-74594021 GCA_927349885.1 Psylliodes chrysocephalus | reverse complement strand
TAGAAAATTAATTAAACAGCTACAAGAGGATAAAGTGATATATGATACATATCAAGTCAAGCAGGATAAAGTATATAGAGTAGTAATTAGAAACATACACTATTCAATTCCAACAGGAGACATTTCAGAGGCATTAAAAAACGAAGGACACACAGTACGAAATATTTTAAATCTTAAACATCGTAAAACAAAGGAACATCTTTCCTTGTTCTTCATAGATCTAGAACCTAAAGAAAATAATAAAAATATCTTTGATGTTAAGGTACCTGTGTAATATGAAAATTAACGTAGAAACTCCAGGAAAGGAAACTAGCATCGTTTAATGTACTAGATGTCAATCCTATGAACATACGGAAACCTATTGTGCTAGACCATATGCATGCGTTAAATGCGGAGGAAATCATAATACAATCATTTGTAAGAAACCTGCTAATACACCAGCCAAATGCGCACTTTGCGAAGGAAGTCACCCGGCAAACTACAAAGGATGCGAAGTATACAAAAACCTTCAACAAGCTAGAGGAAAGCCAACAAATACGCCACGATTGCCACACTAGGCAATCAAACATCAATATAAATGACACCAGCCAATTTCCTTCAATTCATACCAATCAACCTCAAAACCAAATGCACTCAGCCCCACAAAACTCATATTCTCAAATTCTTACACAAAACCAACAATCCATTAACATAATCGAACAACTAACCACTTTCTTAAATTAATTTAAGGCAATGTTCAACCAGCTTATAAACCAGAATAGCATGGTATTAAATATGCTTAGCACTGTCATCACCAAAATTGCTTAATAATGGATATTCTGCGAATTGTTCTCTGGAACGCAAATGGGCTTAGCAACCATAAACTTGAACTCATCAATTTTCTTCAGATGCACAAAATCGATATTGCTCTAATATCAGAAACCCACTTTACAACCATAACATATTTTAAAATACCATACTATAATGTTTACTACGTATGTTACCCAGATGATAGAGCACAAGGAGATGCAGCCGTGCTAATACGCAATACAATCTCCCATCACGAACTCAACCATCACCAAAGTGATAAAATTCAAGCTGCAAACGTTAGAGTAGACGCTAATCCATGGCCTCTAACAATATCAGCCATCTATTGTCCTCCTCGACATGCCATATCGATTGAAGAGTATGTAGAATTTTTTAAATCTCAAGGATCTAAGTTCTTGATAAGCGGAGACTGGAATGCTAAACTAAACATTTACAATGGGGAACAAGACTAGTACCACCAAAAGGAAAAAATCTACTTCCAGGCAATTAACAGAGTAAATTATGACTACATTTCTACTGGCACCCCAACATATTGGCCATCCGACCCTAATAGATTACCAGACTTGTTAGATTTCTTTATTCACAAGGGTGTAAAGCAAATTACATTTAGATTGAACCAAATTATGAGTTATCCTCTGACCATATTCCTGTAATCCTAACACTAAGCACACACGTGATAAGTAAACCAAATATATCAACGCCTATCACAAATGTGACAAATTGGGATATCTTATATAGTTACTTAGATGAACATACAAATCTGAACATAAAAATCAAGGAATCTGACGAAGTGGACCAAGCAACTTAGTATTTCACCACACTAATCAAACAAGCAGCATGGCATTTAACTCCGCCAGTAAACCTGAAAACCAAGGATACATATAACATACCACTGCATATCCGTCAATTGGTAATCGAAAAACGTCGAGCGCGAAATAGATGGCAAAGATCACGTAACAACGATGATAGAATTACATACAACAGGTTAAAATGCAAACTTCACAATACACTAGCGAATGCAAGAAATGCTTTCTTTGAACAATATTTAACCAATCTCAGTAAAGAAGATCACACTATCTGAAAGGCCACCAAAAAATTTTAAAGACCTCAAGTGCCAATACCACCTATAAGAAAAAATAATAGAACATGGGCCAAAAGTGACTTTGAAAAAGCTACCACGTTTGCTGAATATCTTGTCCAGACTTTTACACCTCATGAACATACAATAAAAAATAACGACAGGGAAATTGAAACATTTTAAGATGTACTTTGCCAGATGTCACTACCTATCAAATATTTCTCACTCAACGAAATGCTTCAAGAAATAAAAAAATTAAATCAACATGAAGCACCTGGCTACGATCTTATTACAGCAAAAATATTAAGATACTTACCGAGGAAGACTATGGAGCTGTTAACAATAATATTCAACAGCATGCTGAGATTGTCATACTTTCCCGTGGTATGGAAGTTTGCTCAAATCATAATGATACCTAAGCCTGGAAAACCGTTGAATGAAGTCAGTTCTTATCGTCCTATTAGAATATTACCAATAACATCCAAATTATTTGAAAAATTGATATTAAACAGAGTCGTAAAATTATCCACACTAATCCCTGACTATCAATTTGGGTTTAGGGAATACCACTCGACCGTCCAGCAAACGCATACAATAATTAACCAAATTGCCAAAAGTCTCGAAGAAAAAACATTTTGTACCGCCGCATTTCTAGACGTTGCTCAAGCATTCGATAAGGTGTGGCATAGTGGCTTATTGCACAAAATCAAAAACTCTCTTTCAAGTCCCTATTACTTGCTACTGAAATCATATCTTACCGAAAGGTACTTCCAAACTAAGCATAATTCTGCACTTTCAAGTTGTCGACGAATAAAGTCTGAAGTACCACAAGGGAGTGTTCTGAGGCCTATATTATTCTTAATATACACCGCGGACTTACCTAATACAAACAATACTAAAATAGCAATGTTCGCTGAATCCAGCCCTTCTATCACACACATTAATCCAGTTATTGCATCGCAACAACTTCAATGTAATCTAAATGTATTAAAAGTGTGGTTTAAGCAATGGAAAATTAAAATTAATCAAAGTGAATTTCACAAACAAGCGATCAGTATGTCCTCCTATTACTTTTAACAACATTCAAATCCCCATTTAGGACGAAGTAAAATATCTAGGATTACACTTGGATCAGAAGCTAACTTGGAAAAAGCACATTCAAACAAAGAGGCAACAACTAAATTTAAAAGTAAGAGAAATGTCCTGGCTCCTAAGACGTTAATCCAAATTATCTCTTGACAACAAACTACTACTATATAAATGTACCTTGAAGCCGATTTGGACGTATGGAGTACAATTATGGGGATGTACCAAACCACCCAATACAAAAATAATTGAAAGGCTACAGTCTAAAGTATTGAGATCAATAACCAATGCACCATGGTACGTGAGCAACTTCACATTGCACAATGACCTACAAGTCCCTTTCGTCACAGAGGAAATAAAGAGACTTTCAAGACTATATCACAATAGACTACAAGACAACGAAAATATATACATAGCGCAGTTAAACATCCGTCCAAACGTCACAAGAAGATTACAACGACAATGGCCCACAAACCTGATCCAGTAGATACATGACGAGGATTATTCTCCAGCCAACAACCCTAGCCATGGTATCGATAAGAGGTTCGTCACTGGACGATTTCTCTTTTCAAGTCACCTTCATATAATACATTTAATTATTGCTCCAATGAGAGTAGATTGTAAATATGCAGTTGTCAAATAAAAAAAAAACTCTCTAATCTAACATTTATAAATTTTATAATTAATTTTGTAACTGTCCACCCCATACCCCTGTTGATCATTGTTTATTTTTTGAAATTTTATTATTTTCCTCTCCTCTAGTGGTAGTAATAGTAGTGATGGTCTAGTTAATTAATTGATAATTTATATACCCACGTTGTGATAATATTAATTAGGATAAACCAGGATTCGATGCAAATTTTGGTGCAAATTGGTAAATAAAATACAAAAATATATTTAAACCCTTTTATTTTTCATACTTCAAATGTAATACTCAAACGCGGATCAAGATATGTTTAATTTAGCTTGATGGCCAACGGAGTTAACAAACAGCCTAAATTCGCCAGTTGGTTAACTTACTGTGTTGATGTTAATATTTTTATTTAGCTTGACTTTATCCCAGATATACATAGGAATGTACCCTCTTAGGTAATTATTTCGACGAATATAGAGGTGATGACTAACGGAGTTAAAGGGCAGCGCCAATTCGTCAGTTGGTTAACTTACTGTGCTGATTTTCACATATACTTTATGGTTCAGAACTATTAGAATGGCTGGCTAAGTATATCTGTCCCCTTGAGCTAATAAATAGTCTCAATTCACCAGTTGATTAACTCTAGGTTTGTTTGCATAATTTATGCAAGATAATACAACCCTGTTTACTTCTAAAATATTGATTTTTATAACTTCTATTGAAATGACTCAAATTCGCCCATTAAAAAACATATGTCTAACTTAAATGTCTTTCGGGGAGAATACCCGAAGGCCATGAGTTTTATGCAGTTACATTGATAATATTTTAAAGAAAATGTCAGGGCCTCGTTAAAAAAAACCCTGGTGGTATTTCAAAGAAAGTTAAATAAACCTTTTTAACTCACCATTGAAAATACAGACATTAGGTCTGTCTAAACTAGACAATACGTACTAATTTTATCTTACGTTGTAACGACGTTAATTTAGATATGTCGCAGCTTTGAGCGTCGCCTTGCGTCGAGACGCCTAGCATCGTGGAGCAGAGTGGGGTATTTATTTCGGTACTGCATCAAGACAGATATAGGACAGGAAATACTTAGCTGGTGCTGCGCGACGAAGAGTGTCGTCAAGTATATTATGATGGTGGGACCTTGATAGTCGGGACGTGACGCGTTCGAGCGTCAAAATAGGTATAAGGTAGCAAATAGGTGGTGCGAGAAGTGACATAGAAAGGTATGGTAGTAAGGCGGCGGGACGTTAAGCGTCGGAACGTCGAGGGTCGGAACGTTGGGCGTCGGGACGTTGATAGTGTTCGGGGAATAGAAGGTATTGTAGGATCGTCGTCGGTTAATAAGAGCGTCTATTTAGAAAAGGTACTAAATACTGAACTTGCAATATAGCTGGATACAAAATAATGAATGAATATAAAATCATAATAAATGCTCGGGTTCGGGTTTTTAAACCCGTGTTAATGGCTTTTAGTGATGTCAATTTTTCGAAGCACCGGTGGGAACAAATTTGGGTGAATAAAAAGGGGTGGTAGATTTATTGTGTCCTGAGACATTCTTAAAATTTTGTTTCGAAATCTTGTCGAAATTAGTCTTTATACTCGAAACCAGAAAGATACTCGTGTTAACTGTTTTAACGATTATTACTCCATGAAAAGAAATATGTTTATAGAGATTTTTGGATTGAATTCTCATGGGATAACTTTTATCTTTTCTGTAATATTAGGATAGATAGAATTTCTTTATCTAAAGATTTTACGTAAAATGAAGGAATTTCAATTTAATAAAAATGCTCCTTTTCTTTAATAAATCATGAAGGTACCTGGGTGAGGCAGGTTGGGATATTGGAAGCTTTAAATAATGTCCATACAAGACCTTTAATTAATACAGTATCCACGAAAGGTTTGCCAGTAGTATACCGGTCCTATCTTATTGTCTTTGGTTCTCCTCTATTTAGAAATAAACCTGTATTGAATAGACTAATTCAAGACTAGAATTCTTTATTTTGTTCGAAACTTAAACTTAAGCCTGATTTTATCACTGTTCCTCCAATAGAATTTTTTTCTTTAGCGAAAAACATGTTTATTGCAATCCATATTCAAAAAGGACTTTTATTTTTAATTTTGAACCTTGCTCTTTGTTGGGTATGTCAATTTTATCTGAGAAAATACGGTTTCTTCTTGCATCGAGTTTCTTACTAATCCCAAGCGAAAAAGACATTCATTTCGATTTACTATCAGAATGTCACAGGACTTTGGAGTTATTTTCCAATCAATATAAAATTTTCCGACGTGATAGGTTATACAATCAGCTTAACTGTGAAAGTAGCGGTGGAGTATTTATTGCAGTTCTATTAACTATACTGTGGCAGGTTTTTAGCTCCATCTACTGTATAGTAGGAAGTCTGTGTGGCGCTGAGGTGGTGCTGGTGCTGGTGCTCTGGCACCAGTTTTTCTAACATAGTTTGCTCTGCAAACCCGTAGTACACCAAAGTGTACTCAAGATAAACTCAGTGGAGTTAAAAATACCTCCAATTGGTCATTGCTAACAGGGTAGCCACTAAATTAAAATAAAAGACACTACTCTCGTCTAAAGCTGCAAAGTATGACTATTTGCTCTTAATACACAAATAGCTATATCAGAGTAAAAAATGCACTTTAAAATAATATACCTGTCAGCCCAACTGTAGTATAAATAATTGTACAATATTTTCCAGCTCTTGTAAATAATGTCCCCGTTATTTTCCTTATTGATAATGTTGGATGTCTCTTTGAAAACAAATTATTCCAGGCTCTGCCCACTAATTCAGATGTTGAAAACGGATAATTAATTTATTTCCTTGTATCCAAGTTATAATCCATGCTCCTCCAATCTATTATTGTATAAAAGGTAATCAACTAGAAGCTTCTCTGGCTCTGATTCCAAAACACATTTTCTTCCAAGCTTGATAACTGTGTTAATTTGACTCAAACAAAAGAGCGTTGTATAGGGAAGCCTGTAGGTTCTGGATGCCTTGAGATAACACATTATTTTCTCTGTTTTAAGGGCTCTAGCTATGTCCTTGTATTGCTTTCTTTTATTATTTTAAGATCGATGTCCAGTGTTTCGTGTCATCATAAAAAAAAATTTCTATAGGAAATACAATAACAAAGTGATACAAATATGGAATACTATTATTCTATATTACAGACATTTCATGACGTTATATCTAGCACGATATGATAAAAACCAAAAAAAAAGCAACGTCATCTTAAACTTTTGTTTGTATATACAGTGGATATATACGCACGGTAAAGCAAAACCATACTAAAACGAAGTGAGGCAGATTGGTTCCAATACAGATTGCAAACAGTCACCAATTTGGCAATTTTTCGACAGAAGACGACATTAGGCTTATTGCATATTTGCACCTTCCCCTCTCCTATTACCCTTTCTCTCATCAGTCCTATAATAATGAAAATATCCACAGGATTTTACTGCCTACGATATTCCGATGGTCTTGCGATTATTGCAAGAAGCAATTTCGCAGGAATAATTTCAGAGTGCACAAAAAATTGCATTACATTGTTGACAAGTAATGCAACGAGGAGGAATAATTACAAGAACAGAGGAGAAACACAGGACCACAATAATAGTTAACTTTGTAAAAATTAAGGTATAGTGACAGGAACAAATTTATTAGTATTAAAAGGAGTGGAAGCAAAATATTTGGGTGTCATCTTTCACATAGGATAACATGAAATCAACACAACAGATTGCGCCCAAAAAATCACAACCTACTTTAACTTATATAGTTTGAATTGAAGATAAAAATCCAAAATTTCTCTATGACTGTATGCCAGATTCATATGGTCTATGGTTCGATGGTATGGTGGCCAAAAGCTCAGCAAGCTGAAGCTATTCAATAGCTCAACGGTATTCAAGTTGCCCAAATGATGGGATTGTCTACAGATGAAATACTCCCAAAATGTATCTTTTCAAATTCGTATAAAGTAAGTATACCAAAAAAGAAGGCGTAGAATTAATGACTTTTTATTTATGCATGAATCACCTGGTATACAAAAGGCTTAAAAATCAATGATGAAGCACGTGTTCGTAAGCAATATGTTTGCCAGTTCGCCCATCAAAATAAAGATGAGACGCTTCATTATTTTTGATGTGAGAATAATAGAGAGATTAGTTGTCGACTCGTCTTTCTGCCTGCCATAATTAGACGCATAATTCAAACCTCAAGTTGTAATGGAAGAGCGTATGCTTTATTTCTGTCTATTCAATAGATGTGCCAATAGCATTGTTTATTGTATTGTCCTCTAGAGTTCAGAAATGAAAAGCTAGTGTTTAGTAGATTTGGTTGTCAAAAAAAAGTCTTAAACCTCTTTTTGGGACAGACCCCTTCTGTGATGTCACCAAAATATCTGTCAGAAAATGAACAAAGCTGCGAATGTTAAACAAAACTCAGGAATAGTAGAACAATTCACTAAGACAGAGACAGGTAAGAGAGTTAATAAAAGAACAAACGCCAAAGCATCTTACTTATTAGGCCAGAATAAAAAAAAAAACAAAATACTTCATTTGCAAACTGAAGAATATTGCCACCAATTGTTATCTGTAATTGATCTACAGTTGATTTTATTTTTTTGCATCAAATAGAATTGCTGTAGATTAAGACGGATTTATTTTTAAGTTGTAAGCAGTAGATGTATTAAATAATGAATTCAAGTCTTCAGTAAGATGAAGACTTGAGTTACCCCAAAATTACTTTATGAGTGTGATTACTAAGATAATTTGATATGAGGTGGACTGCATTTTTTAAAAAGCCGAAAAAGTTTAATTTCTTACAGAGTAAGTTATGATCTAGGGTATTTATTTATTTATTTATTTATTACAATGCTCTACAGGCAATCCCAATTACAGAGCAGGAATAAAAGAACACATACATTATATAGACTAAGTGGTACAAAATATACAAAAATATGTAAACAGGTAGTAGGTAAAATACAATACAATACAATTTTTTTTTAAGTTAGTAAATGACATTTTATTTCCGTTAGTTTGCATGAGAAGATGTCAATGTCACTACTCACACTATTTACAACGCGGCTAATAGTATTAAATGGAGAATTTTTCAGAACATTTGTGCGAGGTACAGATATGTGAAATATGTCAGAATTTCTAGAGGATATTCTCGGAATGCAGATATCAATTTTTCTCAACAGTTCAGGAGAATCAATTAAACCGTTAACAATTTTGAAACCTAACACATAATAATGGTATTCACGTCTTTTTATGAGGCTTAAAAAGTGATATCTTTGAAGAAGATTTTGGTGTGGTATTCCGATTGGCGGATAAACACCGTCCTCCTTTGAACACAGTAATTTTAGAAACCGCCTTTGAACTGCTTCATTTCGATCCGTGTGAAGTTGGTAAAATGGACTCCAGACGACAGACGCATAATCAAGTTTTGATCTTATAAGAGAGTAATATAACGCTTTTAATGTGGCTGCATCTTTGAAATCCCTGGTACAGCGAGTTATAAAACCATACATACGATACGATGTTTCAATCATTTTGTCTATGTGACATATAAAGGTCAGTCCGGGATCAAAAATTACCCCAAGATCTGTAAAAGTATCTGGTCGCTGAAGTGAGACATTATCAATTAAATAATTATATTTTATTTGGTCGGTTTTCAAAGTAAAATACATAACTTTACATTTCATTGAATTAAGTTCAAGTTTATTATTATTACACCATTCAACCACTAGATTTAAGTTCATGTGAAGTTGTTCACAGTCGCCAATACTTGTCACACGCTTGTATAATTTTAAATCATCTGTATACAGTAAAAACTGCTCTTTAATTAAACTCGAAATATCATTGATGAAAATATCAAATGCCTTGCTGTAGTCGAGATGAACCAAGCATGTTATTTTCCTTTGATCGGTTGCTTTAAAAATATTATTGCTAATAGACAGAAGAGCAGTAGTATTGCTGTGACGGCGTCTAAAGCCTGACGGATGTTAAATTATGTTTCGTTGATAAACATACCTAGTAATTTGATCTTTGATAAAGTGGGTAGAAGGCTGACTGGTCTTAAATCAAAAAACTTCGTTGCCTGATTACACTTAAGCAACAGCAACGATAAGGGCTTGTTTCCATGCAAAAGGATATATAGGAAGGAGGAGATTATATAATTAAATATGAATGTTATATGATTAAGTAAACAGTCCTGAACTAGATGAAGCTTACGCAATGAGATATTGTCTAGGCCTACGGCATTGTCTTTAATTCGATTAAGTGATTTTTCGACTATGCCTGACGTAACGGTTTCAATTTGGAATAAATTGTGTACCGACCTAGTATTGTTAATTAATTGATCAGAAGTCACAAGTGCAGAGTTAAAATGTTTATTTATATTATTCACATTTTTTAGAGTGTCAGGAATATCTGGGTTTGTTTTTTCTGAAAGATTTCTAAAGATCTAAGAGTATTCCAGGTGGTTTTTTGAATTTTTTTTGTCTAAGGTCGAATTCAAGATAAGCCTTATTTTCCCGCCGTATAGTTCCGGTCGTGTAGTTTCCAAGTTCATTGTTACTTCTCAAAGCAGACAGTTTTATTTTGTTTATATTTTCCTAATGCTTTAGCTTTGAGGGAGATCATAATTTTAATTGGATCTGTAAGCCACAGAGCAGGTGGTTTATATGCTCTTTTAGTTACGAAAGGAGCATGTCTGGAAAATAGATGTATTAGAGAATCATTTAAGAAGAAGATCATGTTATCAACATTATCAAGTGAGTAAATTATATCCCAATTAATTAGATTTAAGTCAAAATTAAAAAGTTGTAAGTCAAACTAAAAAAAGTCGCGGTAAGTGATATGTTTAGTTTTATTATTCATAGTAAATAAATTAATACCACAAGAAACTACTTGATGATATAATAGTCCAGACCTTTTACATCAAATACTTCTACTCCAGAGATTTCTTTCACATCGGATACAAAAATAATATCTATGAGTATTTCACACCGTGTAGTAAAGTGAGTTGGCTCTTTTACTACTTGTTTAAGACCAAAGGAATCTGAAAATTTATTACACAATTCCTAAAATGACCTATATTTTGTGTTAAAAAATCAATATTGATATCTCTTGATATAAGAAGGAACTCACTAGTTGGTAATAAATTAGCGACAATATCCTCCAATTCACCAATAAAGTCAACAAGAGAAGATGCAGGAAGGCGATATATAACTATAGAAGACACCACACTGAAAAAAGTACGCTAACCAATAATCAAAGACTATCTACGATAGATCTGAGAAGGTCATGTCGATGGAGGCTACCTACCCCACAGACCTAAACAAATCTAATCTACTAATTTCCTTGAAACCAACATCAAATTTTAATAACTTAATTTCATTAAAATATTTCACATTTAATTTTTATACTGTGAGAACCATAAATGATTCCTATACTGATCCTTCAAGATCACCTGTTTGATTAAAATTATGCCCAAAAAGTCTTTACAAATTCCAATACCTCAATTAAATCAACATTTAATTTGAAAACAAAATTACTTATTACTATCCTATACAATCATCTTTAAATTAATTCTCTGATATTTTAACTGCATATTGAATATTTTATTACCTATTCTGTCTCTGAAATAAGCATCAACGACCGACCATATGTATGAATAATTATCTTCATAGAAACATAGCCATACCAAAATTATTAAATTATATATCAGCTTTGATAGGAATATAGAAATTGAAAATAATGAATACACGAAGATAATGATACGGGAAAGGTAATGTACGGTTAATTATTAATTAATAGTACAGAAAATGGACATGTCATCAAAAACTGGCGAATAGTAATTACTCATAAGTATTCGTGGGTTCTTTTTTTATGAATTGGTAATTTAAATTAGCATTGTTATAGCGAAACTATTAGCTAAAGAAAAGAATTGTGCACAATTTCGAACCATTAAACATACTAAATTACAATTAATTTCGCACAGTTTAAAATTTTGTTACAGATATGTAGATGACATATTATTAATATTATAAACAGGTGAAATAAAGAAGTTAAACAACTTCTTAAATTCCATTAATAACTTACATAAATATATCAAATTTACCTTAGATATAGAAAATAACAAATCTATATAGTTTCTTGACTTGACTATTTCACACTTCAGTGATCATAAATTTGATTTTAATATCTTTAGAAAACCAATACATACAGGTGTCGTTAAGGGTAACATATCTATCCATTCAGTTTCTTATAAGTTGGCTAAATTCAATTGTTATTTAGAAAGTCAAATAAAAACCCCATTATCGTTAGATAATTAAAAAAAAAACTTAATAGAATTAAACAAATTTATAACCAGACATAATTACTATAACTACTTAATCGATGCTTAATATGAAACAACATAAATTCAATCAGAATAACAATTATATTATTAACCTACAATCTTCAATTGAAGACAACCGTTAGTATATTTATGACTTACTTTCATATGTATACTTTTTCTTATCGTAAAGCAAACTTATTCAAAGATTCCTTTAAAGTCTTATTCAGAACTTCTTCTTCGCTTAATAAGTCGTTTGTTATAAATAAAGATAAAGTTTACATCCTAGACCAGTCAGGCATATAAAAATTACCTTATGAAACATGCCCTTGTTCCTATATTGGTAAAATCTTTCGTAATTTAAAATACGTCTAAAATAGCACACACGTTGCTTTAATTTGGACAACACTGGTTTCTGTCATTTGGCTTCACATATTTTAGAGATGTTTTAGACATTCAAATACGGGTTTTAAATTTCTGCAAGTGATTTCTAACAAATTTTAACTAAATAGTTTTGAGAACCTGAAAATAGTTTTCCTACGCCATGTCAGTAAACTTTAAAAATCGCACTGTTAACATTCCTTGTAAATTACATTTAACAATACCATGCAATTAATGAGATCTCATAACCTGCACGTTTCTTAGTTTAATCAAATTGCAATGAAATTTTTATCTACGTTTGACTTTATTTGGTCTATTTACATAAATTTAGTCAATTTAAAAACATAAAACCTTTAAAAATTAGCGAGAAACATTTTGGATTAAAAAAATGATGCCTCTAAATGTTGGCAACACATTATACAATTATTCAAAAAGCAGTCGCGTTTTCTTAGCATGCTATGAAAATAAACGTCTTATCATTTATATTGTCAATTTTTGTAACAAAATATTGTATTCGAACATTTTCCTAACTTTACCTACGAATATATATCTGTTAGTAGTGAAAGTGATGAAATTATGAGCACTCCACCGGGGATTTTAAAAAAAGTTCAAGCTGCCTCACATCTCAGCTAGCACAGACACGTGATTTTCACGTAATATACACGTCGCATTTTACGTCTAAATCACCTATTTATAACGTGCTGGTGACGTGATTATGACGGCAATAGATCAAAGACGTCATACAGTGACGTGATAAATACGTCACCATATAACGTGTTTAGACGTCAAAAAAAAACACCATAATACTCATTTAAAAATATTTAATTTGTATAGAAAATACTTATAAAAATAAAATTTCAGAATTGAAACAAAGTAAGTATACTAACCTGAACTATTACAAAATAAACATTACTGCTTAGAATATATTATGTACTTAGAACGTATAAATTAAAAAAGATTATACAGGGTGTTATTGAAATACACGTACATATTAAAATGGGGAATAGTATGTAATGACCAAAAACGATTGGCACCAATTTTAACTTCAAATTCTAAAATTTAAATATTGGGAAGAGTCCCCTTTTCCGACCTACTAGTTTCCATATTTAAAGAAGTAAAATAAATCGAAATTGAACTTACCCATAGAAATTGCACTGTTGCCGTAGCAAAACCAATTAATTCAAAATAAAGTTTATTACAGTAATTGTTCAAAATGCCATCCATTATTATTTACACACACTTGCAATCGTCTTTCCAAAGAACTTTGAACATTAGAAATTAGTCTTGGATTTTGTCGTAGTTCCTCGGCTACCGCATTAACTTTATTGGTTAATTGTTCAACACTATTAATAGGTTCATTATAAACCAGTGGTTTCATGTGACCCCACAAAAAGAAATCGCATGGATTTAAGTCCGGAGATCTCGGAGGCCACTTAGTAGGTCCATTTCTGCCTATCCACTTTTGAGGAAATCTAATGTTCAAAAATTGCCGTACGTTTAAATCAAAGTGAGGAGGAGCGCCATCTAGTAGGTACCACATCCGTTGCCTTAATTGTAACGGTATCTCTTCTAGGAGTACTGGCAAAATATCTTCTAAAAAGTGGAGATATCCTGGCCCATTTAATCTGTTCGGGAGAACATAAGGTCCGATTAAATACTGATCTATTATGCCAGCCCAAACATTTATTGAAAATTTTCTTTGATGCCCAGTTTCCCTAATGGCGTGAGGATTTTCATCACTCCAAATATGCGTATTGTGCATATTGAACACGCCATCATGAGTAAATGAAGCCTCGTCAGTATACAATAATATTTTTAGAAAATCAGGAATATCAACACATTTTTGAATCATCCATTCATAAAACTCCACTCTCTTTTCTTCATCACCTGGATATAAGGCCTGGACTTTTTGGATGTGATAAGGATGTAAACCTTGTTCTTTAAGTGTCCGCCACACAACACATGAGGACACTCCAATTTCAAGACCTAGTCTTCTACAACTTGATTGAGGCCGATTTTCAACAGCTTCCAATATTTCTTCTTCGGCCGCCAATGTTTTTTGTGTTCTTGTTCTCCCTCGATCTGCATTGACACTCTCAAATTTTCCATGGTCTCTTAGATGCTAAACAGTTGAAATAAACGTACGACAGTCCGGAATTCTCCGATTTGAAAACCGTTCGCGATACAGGATTTGTGCTTGCCGAGAATTTTCTCCAGCTGCCCCATAAACCAGCACTATATCCGTTAGTTCAATATTCGTAAATAGTGGCATCGTAAAAAAATATTTAAAAGTAATCGTAACAACACTTTTTACCAACTTGGAAATGACGCGCTCGTGTTAGCCAGATTCGTAAATCAACTAAAATTTTAATAATCTATAGTTTCAAAAATGTATAGTTTAAAAACAATCATTTATCAAATATTCTAGTTTTTTGATAACGAGGGTAGTAAAAACCAGTCTTCGGAAATAGAAATTCATTCGAAAATCTTGGCAACATGGTTATTTCTTACAAGACTAGTTTTCTTATCATCTAACAAAAACTTGCATATTATTTAATGTTGATGTTTAAAATAGGTAAATAAACCTAATTTATATAGGTCATCCTCAACATATCAGTGAAGTACGTTTGTTTTAGAATTAATTTTCAAAAATTAATAACTCCCTTAATAAGGGGTATTTTTAAAAAATAATATTTTTCTACATTCAGTGGGGATCTGCGCAATACCCAGTTTTAATATGTACGTGTATTTCAATAACACCCTGTATAGCAGTGTCCGAATATTCAATAGATCATTCCGAGTATACATGCTTGGAGCAGCTTCATGTGGCTATATCCCTGTACAGACCGTCCCACTACCGACCGCAACCAAAAACTACCTGCGCGAGTGACACTACCGCCCGCGCAGCGTTTACTTATTTTTTGTATATCTCACTACCGACCACGAGATTCTATCACATATTAAATATGTTGTAGCTCTGAAAAGAACTGATTTTGTTTTAGTAATTTTATATTCTCATTATGTGACTCAAATGGTAATTATATTTGACAGCATATGAAGTGCTGCCCCTATATTGTTATTAATAGACAATTCTGCAACAATCCTATTTATGCGCATATCAACTTGCACGTATTTTGGAGGTCGTTTCTTTAGAAAAATGTTGTTTTCGATCCTCTGTTGAACAACATCGTTGTAATCTAAATCATTTCTCAACAAATTTATTAGTTCAATTATACTTGGATTTGATTTTCCAATTAATCTATTTAAACGACAGTGCCAGAATTCACAAACGTTGGTCGTCTATGTCGCTCGCCTTGACAACGCCCTATATTTTGGACTTTCCTCCATAGACTTTGGTTAAAATGAAAATTGCATCCTTTGAGCTTATAGTCTGGAAAAACTTTCCTACAAGCACTTATTGTTGAAGTTTCGAAATCTATTTTCAACTGTTTGGGTATAAAATTTGGAATGCGGTTTTTTACCAGTTGAAATAACCTCATATAAGTTTGTTTCTTCCTGTCTGGCAACAAAGTATACAATACTGGTCGGGTACATCTGACTTCTTCGGTGCTTCTTAAATCCACATGAAAAGTATTCAATTGATTAACATTAACAAATATCCTAAAATTATGTACCTCTTTATACTTTCTACTTTGTACACAACTCAACTGAATTCAATATTTTATTCTAATCTACTTTTGTCTACAAAAAAAAAAGAAGAAAAAAAAAAAAAAAAAAAAAAATATGTAAAATCTTAAATCTTAAATCTTTAATCCAAACTTTAAATCATAAACTTTATTTTTCAATTGTTAATTTTTATTTTACTTTATTTTAAATGTTCATATTGTATAGTATGTATATAACAATTTATTCTCGTATTTATCTGCAAACAAGCTTATACTTATGCAGTTTTATAGTTTGTTCAATTTTCTATATTATTTTATAATATTATACCCCCAATTGTAATGTGAATGAATAAACTTATTTAATATTATATTTATTATAAAATAAAGAATTGCAACTTTTAAATGTACCATCTCCAAAAATAGTGCTGCTTGATGCTAATGTATTAATGCCCATTTTACTTGCAAATCCAATAATTCTGTCAGTAGCACCATCATCTAGGAATTCTTCATTAATGTGACTAGGAATCACAAGATCTTAAGGATGATTTTATACTTTCATGCTGTGGAATTTTTGTCACGAACTCTAAGCCTTTGTCTTTTGCTTCCTTGATATATTCTTGATATATTTTTGGTATTGGTGTCATTTCTTCCGCAGCACGTTTTCTGCATATTGCAATGCATTTTTCAGTATCTGTGTATGCCTCATTAGGAGCTTATATACAGTTGTGTGTAAATGTCTTTATTATTTCATTTTCTTGATTTGTTGTGATTCGTCCACTGCAATCTCCGTTTACACATTTCTAGTTCTTACTCTGGTTTTTGTTGGTCCTTTTTAAAAAATACTTGAATCCTCCACTAATAACTTGTACATTACCTTTGGCACTTTTCAAAAATTCTACCTTATCCATGATTACTATTTAAGGATGCAGTTGAAACTAAATGCTCCATTTACTTTTACGCCCTTAAGTACTAATTATTTTTTTTTAGTTTATCGATTTTTACTTACGTATTTTATATTTTCTAGGACATTTTATTTTCCTATTTCCCTGCTATAGGAGTTTTCCTCCTTTTCAGGGTGGTCTGCCCTGATTACAAAAGTAACCTAGCTAGCTAATTCCTAATGGTGTCGTGTGCGCGTGTTGGACCTTTGTGGCCGGTTGTGTTCCCCAAGAATATCGCCAATTTTGCTATTTCCAACCCCAAGTATAAGGTGGGGAATATCATTTAGGAAAACCACAAAACCTAAATCACGATATTGTACATTTGTTGTGAATTTCTAATTATATGATTGGGAAGGGTTTATCTAATACTTAGGGGGACTGATTCCAGCGGTGAGGGGGAGGTCTTGAGCGTCTGAAAGATTTGATTGTGGCATTTTTCTTTTCGGTTTTCAAAAAAGTGGGAGTTGGTTTGGGCGTCATGGGGTTCGTAGAGTGTCTTGAGAGTATATGTTGGTGCCTTTCAGCATGCGAGAGACGTATTGTTTCCTGAGAGTCTGGAAACGTGTGAGGACGGGGGTGTTGGGGATGTTTTCGAAAACTTCTCCGCTGGGGGAGCGATAGGGGAGATATTGGCAACGTCTGAGAATACGTCTCTCGAGTGTGATGAATTTGTGGGACAGGTGTGTGGGAAGTACGCCGTAAGGTACAGCTCTGTATTCGGCAACGGGTCGGATGAAGGAATTATATGTGCGAATAAGGGTGTTTGTGTTACAACGCCCCATTCGTCCGCACAAAGCCCCGAGGAGACTGGCTCGTTTTTGCATCTTGTCAAGAGTGCGTTGGACATTAGAGGATCAGTTAAGTGTACGAGAAAATCGTACTCCCAAATAGTCAACTTCAGTCTGTTGAGCGAACCTGACTCCTAGGAGATTTACATTTACGAATTGGGGGTTCTGGGAGGTTCTTTTGGAATTTGGGTGTTTAAAGACGATAAATTGTGTTTTCTGTTGATTTAATGAGACCCTACATCTGCTACACCAGTGAGAGTACTAGTTTAACAGATTTTGGGTTCGAATATTTAGTTGGTTAGAATTTTTGGCTACCGAGATTAGAGCTGTATCGTCGGCGTATAGGATGCATTTGGATGTTAGGTGGTTTGGGGGGCGGAATGACGTGGGTGTAGATAAGGTAGAGGAGAGGGGCCAGGACATAGCCCTGTGGGACACCTGCGAGTGGGGTGAATGTGTCTAATAGGGAGTTGCCCACTTTGACGGTGATTTTTCTATCTGAGAGGTAGGAGTGTATGCGTTTGGAGATATGGGGGGAGACCTATGTTCATAGGCTTTTTGACTAGTCCGGCATGCCAGACTTGGTCAAAAGCTTTTTGAACATCTAATAGAACGGCTGAAGAGATTTGTTGAGAGTTTACTGCTGTGACCGTAGTAGTATGAAGGGAAGAGATTGCGTCCTGAGTGGAGTGGTGGAGTCTGAAACCATGTTGGGATTGAGGTATGATGTTTCTTTCTTCACAAAATTCCTAGATTCTTTCCTTGGGCAGAAGCTCGAGGAGTTTCCCTAGGACTGATATGAGAGAGATGGGTCTGTATGAATTTACGGATTTGGGGTCTTTGCCTGGTTTGGGGATCAAAATGGTGGATTTCCAGGCAAGTGGAAAATAGGATAGGGAGAGGCAGAAGTTTAGGATAAGGGTGCGGATGAGAAAGATGGTTTCAGGAAGATGCTTCAGCGTTGTTTTGTGTATGGAGTCTGGCCCGGAGGCCGTGTTTTTGCCTGCTTGGCAGGCATATTGGATGTCTTGGAGGGTGAATGGGGAGGTGAGGGGGTTTGCGACATCCATAAGTAAGAATGGGGCGGTGAGTGTCTGAACTAATTATACTCATCGTTAAGTAATATTATTGGATAAAAAACCAATTGTGAACGGAGCTTTCAGTTGAAGTACCTAGTATTAAGGCCGCAGTATCACTGTATTTTTCATATAAGAAGCAAGGGTTCACCAAGGTTTGGAGAATGAAATCTCCTATTTTTTATTTGTCCTGTTTATACACTAAATTTAAAAAAAAATCATAAAAAGTGATTTTAAAACCAGAGACTAAAAAGTCTCTCAGGACATTTCATTCTACATATTTTTACAAGTATCCCGCCAAAATATTTCTAAATTTTATTGCGTATTTTTTAGATCTTACTCGAAATACGATTAACAAATATTTGATAAATTTATTTGTCAAATTAGAGATTTTCTATGAATTTCTGTAATTGTGTATAGTTCATGTAGTTCATCTATTTTTAAGAAGATGTCACCGTAAAAAACAATGAAGCTACTCTGTTTTAGAGATGGTTTTAATAGGTAAATGATTGTTTAGAGGTACCAATTTTTGAAACAGTGATACAGCTGTATGCCGTCTTTTATTGTTTCGTGATTTTCATATATATTTGTCTATACGATAATTTCACAATTCTTTCTAGGACGAATTTGATTTTAAATTGGTTGAAATATACAATGGTAAAATGCAGGAAAGGAAAGGAACTTTATTGCATTCCGATGTAATTTAAATCCGAATGACCTGGCATCATTGTATGATACGCACGTAATACTTGCGTACTTTGCTTTCTTCTTCTGAATGTTACTTTATGTTTATAAGGAATCTTATTTCTGAGTTAACACGTTGACTGCTATATGTATGTACCCATGTGTATGTCCCATTAGTGCGTAATTGTTCAATATTTTAATTTATGTTAAAGACACGCAAACATGTTTCAAAGAAAAGTTATATGGATTTAAAAAATAAATATTTTAAAAATATTTTTAGATATATACAGGGTGCTACATTTTTGCTTGGCATATTTTTAAAATAGAACATGTATTTTATTTCAATTTTAGAATGGTTTGGTAATACTGTATTCAACCCTAAAATAATTTAAAAAAATATTACAGGTCTGCCAAGCAATTAAATTTTTATAAAATTAGAAAATGATGCAGACCCCAAATTAAATTATCATAATTTAGGTAGGATTACATTGATTTCAAAATTGTTTAATATACTGACTTATAGCACATTAAGATAACGAATAGTAGTGATAGTGCTGGATTCTTTTATAGCGAGTGTTTTGAAACATGTCTTAAATATGGTTGCTTTTAAGTCAAATTACTCAATTTTTTCAAAGGCAGCATTTGATATAATATTTTAGCATACAATTCCTTATAAATTTGCATATCCAACGATACCAACATGTTAGAGAATAACATATATACAGAGTGTCTCATCAGTGCGTAATTGATCGATAGCTGTTTTATTATTAGAAATAAGAAAAAAAATTAATATTAAAGTAGTATGACCATATTTAAAAATTATTCCTATATATACAGGGTGGTCCATAAACGAGATGTTGATCGAACCTATACATTTTTAAATCAAAACACCCTGCAGGTAGTTATACATATTTGATGAATTTCACGTCGTCAAATAATTTTAATTGACTTCATTCATTTGCTATGTTATATATAGGGTGCGTCAACACGCGAGGTTACGAATGTTTAAAATTTTTTCAATGGAATATTATATTAATTGGTGGCATAACATACAGGGTGTTCCATTTAGAAAATTGAGAAAATCGTAACCATTTTGACACACCCTATATACAACATAGCAAATGAATGAAATTGAAATTATTGCTCGACGATGTAAAACCAGTCAAATATGTATAACTACCTACAGGGTGTTTTGCTTTAAAAATGTATAAGTTTGGTCAGACAATCGTTTATGTATTACCCTATATATTTATAAATAATTGTTAAATATGGTCATACAACTTTTATATTAATTTTTTTCGTATTTTCTATTATAAAACTACTATCGATCAATTACGCACTCAAATGTGTTATTGACTAACGTATTGGTGTCGTTGGATATGTTAATTTATAAGGAATTGTATGCTTAAATAATATACAGGGTGTGGCTTTTGAAAAAAATTAAATAAATTTAACTTGGAATTAGCCATATTTAAGACTTAATTTTCAAAACACACTGTATAAAATAATCCAGTTCTATTACCACTATTCGTTAGCTTAGTACCTTATTACTACATATTAAAAAAATTGAAATTATTTTAAACCAACCTAAATAATGATAATTTAATTTGGGGTCTGAATCATTCTCTAATTTCATAAAACAATTAATTTATTGGTAACCCTGCAATATTTGTTAATAAAATTCTAGGGTTAAATACAGTATTACTAAAGCATTCTAAAACTGAAGTAAAATACAGGGTTTCCTACTTAAAAAATATACCGTTTTATTTGTCAGACAAAAACGCAAAACCCTGTATATCTAAAAATATCTTTAAAATACCTATTTTTGAAATTCATATAACTTTTATTTAGAAATTGTTTACGTTTCTACAACACAAATTGAAATATTGAACAATTACGCACTAATGAGACAACCTAAATATATTATTCACAATATATGCACGTGACATATGCTTGTAATAATTTAATCCCGCGCCGCGTTTATATATTTATTTACGCTTCTATTAGATATTGTAGTTTACCTAAGTATTTACTTAAACTACTTTGCTCTTAAAACGTAAAAACAGACTTAAATTTTTAGAAAACCTACTTCGGCTCGGCAGACCCGACCACAACATTTGCTTCGGCAGTCAACGTGTTTTAAATGCTTTTTTATTCATTTGTTGTTTAATTTGTATTTAGTTATTAATATTTCAAAAATGATTATTTTTCTTATTGATTAATCTAAAATACACACGTAGTTTTTATTAATAATAATGGAAAATAGTACTGTAGTTCTAAATTGATAAAAAAAGTAGGAATATGAAAACATAAATTACGACTCTACAAATGAAGTAAAATTATATGATTAATTTTTTTTTTACAAAACCATTAGCTCAGCAATATGTTATAAGTTGCATACATACAGTATGTCTATGTAAGTTAATAGCAAATGGAAAACTTTTTTATTGTTTATTTTACGAAAAAAAGTTATTCTTCATAAAAATGTATGCATGGTCTAACAGAAAATGCAACCACTTGATATAAAATTTTATCAGTCGGTTTTACAAGGTTTGTCAAAAAATATAATTTTGCTGAAGATAAAATACCTTTATTTTCGACCAACACTGTATATGACTGATAAAATTTGTTATCAGGTGATTGAATTTTAGGTTTTAGACCATGCATAACTTTTTATGTAAAGTAACTTTTTTTTAAATTAATAGACCATGCAATTGTTTATGAAAAATAAGTTTTTTTCTTAAAATTTTTAAAAAAGTTTTCCGTATGCCGATACCGCCAACTTACATATAAATGAGATTAAATTTTTTGAAAATAATTTTGACTGATGCAGATCTAAATAAATTATTGTGGGTATACGAGTATAAGGTAATAAAAACACTTTTTTATTACATTTTTCTTTTTTTATTTGGTTCTTTGTCTGTAAGACCTTTCGGTATATACAGGGTATTCCATTAAGAATGGGAACAACTGAAGATTAACTAATTAGAAATTAGCCCAATAAACGAAACGTCCGTAGGTAAAACATTACTCGTTTCCGAAAAACAGGGTTTTAAAGTTGAAAATCAAAAATTATGATTAGCTACAATTTTTTTATTACTCAGTTTAATTTTACTAAATTCGGCAAACGTTATTGGTGTAATAAAATACACCTATCAGCAAAAAAATAAGTTAAATAAGCTTTGCCAGTGGCGTACGTCATGGGCAAGTAACATCTTTTTTCCTTCTAAATTTTAGTCCACTGTCCACTTTTGATGTTTTTTAAATAAAGTTGAGTTAGTTTTTGAGATATTCGCAAATATTTGAAAATTCAGAAGTTTTTAAATTTCGATTTTTTTTAATAAATTTCTAAGAAGAGTAGGTACATTACTTATTTCAAAAACATCAAAAAATTTAAAATTTTATGTCAAAATAACATTTTGGATAGTGACGTAAAATTTAGAAGGGATGCGGTATTACGTAGGTACCAATGCTGTACGCCACTGGAAAAGTTAATTAAGGTAACTAATTTTTTTGCTGATAGGTGGATAATTTGACACCAAAAACGTTTGCCAAATTTAGTAAAATTTTTGTGAGTAATAAAAAAAATATAGCTATAAATATTTTTTGGATTTTAACACCGTAATTCGGTACCGAGAAACATTTTATCTAAGCATGATTTGTTTAGTTGTCTTATTTTTAATCAGAGAATCGTCAGTTGTTATATGTCCAATTCTTAACGAAACACCATGTATACAAAAATGAACTACTAAGTAAATATACCGATGTGTCGAATTTTATACAAAACTTTTATTTTTATACCTGCTATATCGAAAATATTTGGCAAGGTCAAGAACACGTTTACTTATAATCGCGTAGTAGCTAGGGGTGATGAATTTTTTATTTTATAACAGTTACCGTTTAGAATTAATAAAATTATTACGCCATCTGTTGAACAAAAGAACTATTGAATATGGAATATTGCTCCATCTGCTGAACGAAAGGATTCTTAATTTATGACACATTCAAAATTAGTTCATGTTACGAATATTGGGGGTGGTACTGTGGTCTTAAGATGATTGATTTCTAGATGTATCTGTGACGCCTATGATTAGTAAGTATTCAAAGTTATTTTTGATTGCAAATGAGGATGAGTGATTTCCGGTAAGCAGGTACGTAGATAGCTATGGTAATTCGCACTTAACATCTGAACCAGATACTTATAAATATTTTGATGTCATTAGTCAATTTATGACACGTATTATTTATGATTGTTAATCTTCGTATTTATTAATTTATATTTAATTTTATTTCCGAAAATAACCGGGTCAATTGATTTTTTTATTGTTCAATTGTAAATTAAATAATAATAATAATTAAATAAAATAAAAATTCAATGTATAATATTACGGGGAGCGTTTAATATAGTTTCTAACTGAAAGCGAAATAAAAATATTCCTCATCAATAGAGGGCGGAATATATGCATCAAAATATAACAAAATATGCGCATATATATGCATCGTTTTTACCAAAAATATGCAGTTATTTGGTCCAATTATGCCTAAATATGCAAATGCATATTCGTTAAAAATACTTAAAAAAAAGTAGGGGGTGGGTAGCTCAGTGGTTAGTGCGTTGGCCTGTGGACTTACGGGTCCCGGGTTCAAATTCCAGCCGGGACGCGATTTTTTAAATTAATTAATTTATTTAAAAATTAATTCTGATGCCTAGCGAATATTTCCACTTGACCATTCACTGTTGGGTTCCAATTAACATTGCTGTTCCTAATTTGGTACGCTATCAAAGCCATTACACGAAAAAAAAAACAAAAGAAAATATGTAATATAAAAATTTATTTAAAACAATCGAAACACAAAAACTAGCAGAAGTTAAGTATAGAATAGGATAAAAATATTAAATAGTAATATTATAATAGGAATTTATAATTAAATATTTTTCGAAATTTTCTATTAAAAATTTTTGTCTTCTGTCTGTAAAATTATGATTTGATATAGAAAAGGTCCTTTCAACATCTACCGAAGTAATAGGACAATACCGTAATTTTGGAAGTAATGTACAGGGCCAACGTAAAACTTCTTTGGAAAATTTTCCCTCAAAAATGTTTTTCACTTCCCTTATTTCATTGAACCCTTCATTCTTTAATAAAGTTGTATTTAATTTTTTTCCAATCTTAAGGCCTATGTCACCAGGAACATTGTTACATTTATCGGAAACTGTTGCAATAAAATTTGTTGATTCGATTAAACTTACATTTTTCTTTTCCAATGAAGTTATTACATCAGGTAAAAAACTAAAATTAACCTTTATAAACACAAGTTGCTTAGGCACAAGGGGATTTTTTAACAATTCTTTACTTTGCACTACACATTGTGAATTGTCTTCTATATCTAAAATTAAATCCTTAATTGTTTCAAAATTTTCTGCATAGTATATAGCTGCTTTAATCCATGTCCCCCATCGCGTAATTACGGGTTCCGGGAGCAAACACTCTCTCTTTATACAACTGCGCTCTTAAAGGGGCTTTTAAAAATATTTTTTTCACATTCGAAATTAGCTTGTTAACCAAGGGATATTCTGTTCTCACAGTTTCTGCAACTAAGTTTATTCCATGCAGAAGACAAATAACGTGGACCATATTTGGATAAAATATTTTTAAGTTTTGCCCTACTTTTATCATATATGGTGCTGCGTCAGACAAAAACACTAAGAACTTCTCTGAGGATTTGATTCGGTAAAAAAAATTATGCTAGAGATTGTTGAATAAATCGGGTAACAGTTGTATTTGTTAGTTTTTTCTAACTGTTTTGATGCAATTAAATATGATGCACCTGGTTCATTTTCTTTTAAGGCTCCAATCATAAGATGTACCATATATCTTCCACAAGCATCTGTGCTTTCATCAACAATGATGTAAAAATTGCTATCATCCAGTAAAACTTTAATTTCTTCTATTACATTTATATATATAGCATGTACATTTTTTTTCTGAGTGTAGATTCGTCAGGAATGGTTTGATTGCAATATTTTTGTAAAAATTCTCTTAGATGTAAGTTTTGTAACTTCTTTAATGGAATATTTGTCGCAACAAGAGCTTTGCACAAGTCCTGATTAAATACCTCCTTGTCACTTTTTGTTTTGTCGGCGTTTTGAAATGACCTCACAACGCATTGTTGAACCGGTTGTGATTTCATTTTTTGCAATTTGGCTTTATGCAATGATGTTTTCACGTGTTGAACCACTTTGAACTTTTTTTCGCAAACCACTATTTTGGCACAAGCTTTACAAAAAACTTTATCCCCATTGATTTCCAACTCTGGAAAGTTAATAATCCACGAAGAAATTCTCGACATTTTAGGACACTTTTAAAACAACAAATTATTACAAGACTTTTCACTAGGCAAATAACGAGGATACTATCTCATTAAACTGAATGAAAAACATTCAAAATATTCCGATGTTAGGGTAGATTGGTTACAAGAAATTACTGAGAATTTTATATAAACCGTTTTATTGCATTGTAGGTAATACTTTATCTGTGTAAATACCATCTATTAACAATTACCATAATGGGCTTAATCTCTTAAGAAGGTAAAAACCCAGTGCATGCCACCAACCAAGAACTAATTAACAAGAATTGACAAGAAGTGACACTTAAAAACAAATACAAAAATTTAAAAGGTCTTTATTTCAAATATATCTGTATAATCTGTTAAAACAGTTTTTGATTTGCACAGTATAGTAATACATTTTTTTTTTCGAAAATATGCAATATTTTCTTAAATTTTCTGAACTTTGGTAAAATATGCAATATTTTCTTAAATTTTCTGAACTTTGGTAAAATATGCAAAAAAATGCATATATATGCATTTTGCATATATTCCGCTCTCTACTTATCAATAATTATTAAAATGTAAATTACTAAAACAAAATCAGTTCTTTCCAGAACTACAATATATTTATTATGTGATAGAATCTCGTGGTCGGTAGTGGGATGTACAAAAATAAGTAAACCCTGCGCGGGCGGTAGTGGCACTCGAGCAGGTAGTTTTTGGTCGCGATCGGTAATGGGACGATCTGTAATGGCACTACACTGCTTCATGTGTATCCTTATTAAATTTTCGTTTTACTAAAACAAAAATATAATAGTCATAACTACCAGAAACTTAATTATTTAAATAAAATGTGGGCCAAAAAATAGCTGAGAAAGACAGAAATATACACACGCCTCTTAATGAAATCCAAATTGTTTTGTATCATTAGGCTCTCACAAAATTGATATATTTGATGGTTTACACTTTATTATACGCAAACAAGATAAATAAAATAAATAAAATAAAAGAAATGTTATTATTTTTACAAGATATATATTGGTAAGAGAAAAGGAGGAAAAGTTATTTTACTCCCAAGATCTTTTGATGGCAAAGGTGAGATTTTTAATAATTGTGAAAAACAATTATTGACATTTGAAGAAAAAAATGTTGTTCAGAGTAAAAGAAATGTATTTATAACATTGTCACAAAAGTATGACTTTTACTCATAATAAAAAATAAGTTATGCTAGACAAAGCCAGTACTTACCAATAGGTTCGTCATCAATAACGAATTCATTATCATCACATGAAAATATTCTTCTTAATGGCTTTTTTTAGGAGGTTGTACCTCATCATCACTTGTTATATCTGATGTTTTAAGAAATATTTTTTTTTGAGAGATCGTACAAGTAGAGTAGAAATATGTTATTTCGACAAAATAACAATAGGTACATGTATAGCATAATATAACTTAAATTTATTTACAAGAACATAAGAGTGCCGTCGATATTTATACAATCTCTATTATTAGGTTTTTAAAGTTCCCGCTGCGTTGTTTGATGTCGATGAAAGCGACACTTAGTGTTAACTGCATTAAAGCTGGTCGTTGTTAAGCATTGGCTTCTTATAAGCGTTTCCTATCTTTATCTCCCTTATCTCTGGTTTTAGTAATAATACATAAACCAGTAAGGTGTTTTAGTTGTCTAAAGGTGAGTTTAGTCAGCCTGATTTAGTTTTAAGCAATAACATAAAAGTTATCAATTTTTTTCAATGTACCTGTTTATACATAGTAACATAGGTATCATTAATATGAACATAGTGAAGATAAATAATAATTAACCTAATACTTAAATTAATGTCGAAAATACAATTATTACAGGTGTGAGTATAAAAAGTGAGGTTAAGCTATTGTCCTAACTTTAAACTTTCGAACTTTTAAACTCTTTTGTCACATATTTTTATAAATATTTGTGAGATAGCAGAGCAATTTTAAAAGCCCCTATCATCTATTATTTTCCCATTTTTAAAAATTTGTCAAATCTTAGGCATGTGTATGTTTAAATTATCTTTATGAACAGTTTTGTTTTAAAATCCTTACATTTTTGTTTATATTAATGTCTATGTTAATAATTAAAACAAAATTACATTTCTAAACAGTATTGACATGAAATTTTATTTAAAAAAGAAAATTCCCAAAAATTCCTAGATTTAAAATGAGAATCATAAATTAATATAAACAATAGCGTTTCTTGTTTTAAAAACTTTCTTAAAGCTTTAGCATTATTTGGTACGCAGATAGTTTAGTGAAATTTTGAAAAATAAAAAAGTTTCTCGATTACTGAAAATAGTGCTGCAAAAAAGTAAAGATTAAAGTTTTGTCTAGTTTTACAAAAAAAAACTAGGTTTTCTATACTAATGAAACTAACGCAGTAATCTCCGCTTACGTTTCTTCTGCCGATTAAAAAAAAAAGTTGAAAATTACTTGTTTAGTTCCGGAGATATCGCGAGGTATGTGTGAAAAAGTAATAAAACATAATTTTGACAGATTTTTGACAAATTTCGCAATAAAAAATGTCCCTATTAAAAAATGTTGTAATTGTCGATTTCAGATGGCCAGGGACCTAGACTATTATTTTGTAAAGATGTACCTTAAAAAACAAATTAAAACCTTTTTTTTTTTCCTTTTTCAGTCACTATTGGTTGAATTTAAATCGTTCAATGTTAAAGTGCAACAATTTTTTCAAAAGTATAAAGTTTATTTTTATTTTTTGTAAATTACAGAACATTTTTCATTAAAATTTAATCTACAAAGTGTGTAATTATATACCATATTATATGCCCCGTGACGTTATATCTATTATAGAAACCTATTTTGTAGAACGCCTATGGAATGTGAAGTTATATCCCCACTTTTACTTCACACCTCTTTTATTTTTACTTTAGTAAGTTGCTTAACCCAAATCTCAAATCGGCTATGACTCATAAGTCACTTTAGAAAATATCTTGTTATGCAGTTCCTGTCTCAATATTTACTATCGAAATAAAAATATCCGAAGCGAAAAGAAAAAGGTGAAAAAACCTACACGATCGTAAAAACGTGTTCATTTATTCCATAATATGTAAATGCCTGGTCCTCTGAAAAATTTACAATTCAGAGAAGTTAAAGATACACATCTCAAGCCGTCATATATATTTTGACTTGTACATGCATTCCTTTGTGGGTAATTTAAAGAGAAACGTATACGCAATGCTGTTTCGGAGAAGCGACGGTGCCAAATTTAATCGAATTTCAATAGATGTAACGTTCATTTTTGGCTTCACGAATTAATAAAATTGTTTTGGCTTACCTGGTTAATCATACGAAAAAAAAGCGTAAAATCGTATTGATGATATCACTATTATTTTTGTCATTAACTAATTTCACCTGTATTCTAACTTTCGGACATCATTATTACAATTTATTTCATCTCACCACTAAGTAAAAGGATAGTAGTTCTCCTAAAAATAGACCAAGTTTCGTTGTAAATTTATATATATTATGTATTATAGTCTCACCTTTGGGTAATTAATTATTTACGATACCATTCTTTAAGATTTTCTTTGTTTATTTTTGTTTATAGCTGTCAGTACTGGATTAATGTTTTTTAATTATGACAGTAAATGACATAAACGTCACTTGATGACAGAACACCGACAAGTGTCATGGTTGTAGTACGTTCCAATATCGGGCTCAGAACCCGAGGTAAGGTAGTTTCACAATGAGCGATTTTCAGTCGTGAGGGATTTTTTGGCGATCGCTGTTGTATTAATTTTTGTCGGGAACAGTTTCCCAAATGTAGTTATACTGTATATAAATATAGTTTTTAGGGTACCTTTCGTAATTGGTCTGTTAAGTTATATAGTGGGGAATTCTTGAGGATGAATTTCTGAACCCACTTGACATTTATCGGAAAGGGATTTCGGCCATTTTGGACGGCTGACGTATTGTTTCTGTCAGTGGGTGTTGAGTCACGAGGAAGACGATTTTTGTGTCGAAATAGAATTTTCTTAATATTTAGCCCCATCGGCTTACCCTAATTAAAGGGGATTTTAGATTCTACTTCATGGTTAATTGTGGGTAAATGGACATTTCGTATTTTAAGAGGAATTTTAGTGTATTGGTAAATTCCTATGGTCATTGGTCCAGCCCATATCTAGTTTTGGATTTTAACGCAATAATCGGAAGTTCACAGCATTTGGAGTGTGGAATATTATTGTGCTGTGGATCATCTCACGTGTTTCTCATCCTTGGAAGGCTACCAAGTTAACCCTTTACGAAAAAGTTTCACCCAGGGGGTTGTTAGCCCAGGATTCGACGACAGTTCCACACAGGGGGTTGTTAACCCAGGATTCGACGACAGTTTCACCCAGGGGGTTGTTAGCCCAGGATTAGACGACAGTTTCACCCAGGGGGTTGTTGACCCAGGATTTCAACAGTTGTACACAGAGGGTTATATCGTCCGGAGTTCAACGGTTTCATCGAGGGAACACAGAACATTGGTATGCTAGTCGCCTAGCTTACTTGCAGCTAGATTTACAATGATGATTCTCGTTCTGGATAGGAAGATGGGAATGCTGTGAAAGAAGACACCCTACTATCAGGTTTTTCTTATACGTTATATTGAAGGTTTCATGCGTGCACTGTTAAACTATACATTCACTTTCAACCGAATGTTGTCAAGGTATTCTCAACATTATTTATACTTTTGAGCACAGAATGTTCTAGGGTTCTTTCACTCATAACTTAAGTATTATCAAATGTTACATCGTTTAATTGATTAATATTTTAAATTTTTACTTAATTTAAGCACTTAATGCTGATGTAGTAATCCTTCGGGTCGCAGAACACTTGGACTGCTTCCACGTTTAAGTTGTAATTCTTCAGTTATTAAGGGCTACTGCCATAATTTTACTTTATTCAATTTATTCATTATTAAATAAACCAGACTTAACGATTAAGTTAAGCAATCTCAGAAGACCCGTGTGGGGGCAGAGATTAAGTAACCTCTTCCAACCAGGGAGTTTAAGTAAATAACCTCTGTGTCTAAAGTCCTTTATATGTTGTATTTTTATTTTCTTTTTTTTTTATATTTTTATTTAGTTCTATGAATTATACTTAATTATAAAATTTCATGGTTTAATAATTTTCTTTTGGGTAGTTTGGCTTTAACCAAAAGTTAAGCAGATATCGCCTTCCAATTTGGAGAGGGTTATAAGCTTATAAGGATTATAAGTTTATTGTTTAGTTTATAATATATGATGTAGTATAGGTGCGGTTATGTGCAAGATTTGAGTTAACTATTATTTTATATTTTATTTTTTTTATGTAAGGTGGGAATTAATATTTTGCGCAAGCGTCATGCCTGGTACCAAGCTAACGACGAACCGTGCCATATTTTGATTTAATAATTTATTTTGGGTTATGCATATACATATACAGTGTAAATTTTCTCTTTAATTTCCTCCAATTTTTTTTGTTGATTACCTAAGCCATTAGGTAATTAGTCTGTATATTTAGTAAATATTTTTTTTCTTTATAAAGGAACATAAGTTGAGTTTTGTCTTTTATTTCTTTCCTCATTTACTGGGTTTTTGGGGAAATAGGATCATAGTTTGGCCACTATATAGACCCAGTTGGCGCCTATTTATTTGTCTACTATTTCCGGAATTTTTGTAAGCTATCCACCCCCTAGCTGCCGTCTGAGCGACGTCGAAGGCCCGAAGGTTGACACCGGAACAACCGAAACTTGCGTAACCGTAGTAGACAACATTTTTAATTGTAGTTAATACTTTAATAATTTTTTTTTAAGTTTAAAAATTTTGGTGGAATCACCAAGTTCATTTCGTAGGTTACATAGATTTATATAAAATTTTGACTCTAACACATATTTCGTCGACAACATTCTCAAACCTCGCAAGTACGTAAAACAACATTTCTCAGGAGAGAAAAAAACACATTAATATTGGACATAAAAAGCGACACATTTTTTGTTTTTTGGAGGTAATATTGGAAAAAAAATAAAGAAAAAATTAACGAGGTTTGGTTTTAATAATTAGTTACACTCACAAGGTTTGTAAAGCTACTAAAACAAGAAGTTTATTGAATAAGGCACTTTATTTTTAAACGAAACATGAACTATGCAAAGAAACTAACTAATAATAATAATAATAATAATAATAATAATAATAATAATAATAATAATAATAATAATAATAATAATAATAATAATAATAATAATAATAATAATAATAATAATAATAATAATAATAATAATAATAATAATAATAATAATAATAATAATAATAATAATAATAATAATAATAATAATAATAATAATAATAATAATAATAATAATAATAATAATAATAATAATAATAATAATAATAATAATAATAATAATAATAATAATAATAATAATAATAATAATAATAATAATAATAATAATAATAATAATAATAATAATAATAATAATAATAATAATAATAATAATAATAATAATAATAATAATAATAATAATAATAAATAATAATAATAATAATAATAATAATAATAATAATAATAATAATAATAATAATAATAATAATAATAATAATAATAATAATAATAATAATAATAATAATAATAATAATAATAATAATAATAATTTGGGGGGTGGGTTGGCTCAGTGGTTAGAGTCATGACTTTGAGATCGGAAGGTCTCAGGTTCGAATCCCACCGTTGGCCGGGATTTTTTCATTTAATTTAATTATTTAAAATTAATGCTGATGCCTTGGTAGGATTCCCCACTCGACCATTCACTGTTGGGTTCTAATTAACAGTGCTGTTCCTAAAGTGGCGCTGGGAAACAGTAACAAAGCCTACACAGAACACAAGGCTAATGGCCGTAGTAGTCGACGCCGATGACACCAAATTAAAAAAAAAAAAATAATAATAATTTTTGTAAAACAAACGGTAGTCTGATTTAAGAACTTCGGTTAGTTCTTGCAAGTAGTCGTACTTGTTCTTTTGAATTCCAGCGCAAGTAGTGTATAAACCAAGCAGCTTTTCGGCTGAAAATTGTCCAGGTCTTTGGTATAGGGTCTGCCAGGTATCTGTCATTTTGAATTTATCGTAAGGTCCGATCCATTATACTTTAGGGCTCTCAAATCTGTTACAATTGGATTATCTGCCTTTTTTCCAGGACGAATAGTACTATAATATTTTAAAGGACCCCGCCCTTTTCTAATGGCAAAGTGGCGTTCCGTCAAATGTAATAACTTTTAAATATGATGTTGTACTTGACTTGTTGACCAAAAGTGTTCATGGGACCAATTCAATCCTATGACTAGTTTTTAAAATACAGGGTGTTAAAGTCGAGAAATCGTATTTCTTGAAATTACGTAACTTAATTAAAAAGCAAAAATAAGCATTTTCAGTTGATTGTAGCATTAATATGTGCTAGTCTAACGCAAACGTACACATAAATATTACCTGATAAACTTTGATTGTCGTTTGATTCGGTTTGAAGCATTTGCAAAATTTTCAGAGCTCTAGAAGACATGTTTAGCATTATTTTATCAACCTGCTGTTACACTGCATACTAAAAATATAAACAATACATTTTGTAGGTTATGTCGTTACTAATATAGGTCAAAATAAATCAAATATGCAACGGTGTAAAAGGAGACAAGTCAACTTATCTTCATGTAGTTTTTCCGTGGTTCGTGTACAAGGAGCTAACATGACTTATCCCGTTTTACACAAAATAAAGGATATATTATGATCTAATGTTGTAAATATCTTGTGATACATACAGATATGACTTATATCGTTTTCAACGAGCATTGATAGTGGTTTTTTGGTTTGAAATATGACTTAACCCCGATTTAAAGAAAATGTGACTTATCGCCTTTTTCACGCGCATTAGCGAATTGAAACCCCCCAAGCCCAATAAACTAAATAGAGGTCACTATAGGTATTTATTAGTTCTCGATCTATATATAGTCGATAAGGTCCATTAATTTTTACTTGATATTTTTCGGTTTATTAATATCTAATTTAACGCAATTTCAATCTTGCTTGTCTTATATGTTTATTGTGACTTTTTAAAATTATTAAAGTAATTTGACTGTTGGTACCATGTTAATCCAATTTAAAGAGAAATCTACCCTCTTCTTAATTTTCAAATCAATAAATTCAAATATTATTGCGACACAGTAACCCTCTTTCTTTTTAATGTTTATCCTTGTAGTAAATATGTTCTGAATATGTTACGGTAAGTAAAATTATTAATAATTGTTTTACTTTTTGTTTTATATTAATCCCCCTTAACCCTACATTTGTTTTGCACACCGCTAATGGAAAAGTGGCGACATGTTAAATGTCATAAATTTTTGATATGTTGCAGTTCTAGACATTTTAAGCAATATTGTGTATAGGACCATTTAAATTCTATGACTGATTTTTGAGATACAGGGTGTTAAACTTAAGAAATACCAGTTATTTGACTAATCAAAAAGTATAGGATGCTTAAACAAATTGTCTTTGGCACATTCAATAAATTGCCTATCAACATATTTATTAAATCACCCTGTAGTCAATGAATTGGATAATTAAACATACGCTTAATATACAAAAGTAAAAATAGTGCGTTTCAAATTATTACTTATAAAAAATATATTGGCATACGCCGATATTTACGAATCACCCTGTATAAATGTCACCTAATATCTTTTGTATTATCCTAAGACATGTTAAATATAGCAATAATTTATTTTTTAGTAAATATTTTTATCTTATAGAATAATAAAAATAATTATCAAAAACAGGTCCTTACTTATTTGTGGCTCACCCTGTAAAGGAAAATAATTTTTGACCCCTTTTTACTTTCCTATCTGTATACAGATATAAGGACAGTATAGGAATCATGATTTTTTTCGACCTCGAGTTTTCGATGAATTTTTACGTTTTGAGGTCCCCTGAATCCGTTTTTTTCGCGATGATGTGTGTCTGTGTCACACACAAACAAACACACAAACACACAAACACACAAACACACAAACACACACACACACACACACACACACACACATCATCGGAAAAATAGTCAAAACGAATTCAGGGGACCTCAAAACGTAAAAATTGCTCGAAAACTCGAGGTCGAAAAAAATCATGATTCCTATACTTTCCTTATATCTGTATACAGATAGGAAAGTAAAAAGAATCATTGAAATCGGACACTGCGTTAAAGAATTATCGCTGAACATACATAAAAAAAAATATCACGATGAATTGAGAACCTCGTCCTTTTTTGAAGTCGGTTAATTACCGGAAAAAGTCTATAATAACTAGATAGGAAAGTCATGTGTTGGATACATCAGATTTTTTTTCTGGGTCTCCTGTGCTAAAAATTGTAAAGTAAAACACTTGAGACACTAATAGTACACACAGCAAAATATTGGAGTAATAAAACCAACCAAATTATGAACTTTCGAAAATTAAAAATTAGTTAAAATGATCTCAATTAAGAGAGCCCATATAGACAAAACTTTTTTTTGGAGGAGCAGTTGCCCTAGCCCATCCAGCTGAAGAACGGTGAGGAACTTGTTTGCTCAACTTCAATTCTTCTTTTCGAATTACTTTTTTCTGTTTCTTGACTTCCCTTTTTTTGTCATTTTTAAAAAATATATGATTTTTAGCACAGTCATAGTATTTGGCAACGTCGGCCGTTTCTCACTTATTTCGTTGAGCCTCAAGGCGCGTTACGATCAGTTAGGTACCTGCTTTTTTCTTATTCGTTGATAAAATCTCCAAATGCTTTTTGTAGTATCACGACCGCTATCTGACATATCATTACCGATTTGGAATGGATTTTGAAACAAAAAAACCTTTGTTTTTATTAGACACGCGTAGTTGAAATTAGTAGGTACAGGGCTATAAAATTTTTTAAATGCTTTAATAGCGAATAAAATGTATACAATTTGACTAATTTATTTAAATTTTATTATACATACGAAAAAGTTTAATTATTAACTGCTTGTAATGAGCATTAAAATATATACCTACATATAAAAGTAGGTATACCAAATTTTTACAGACATAATTTTCAATGAACTCGTTTTAGTTTTACGATTTACAATAAACTTGTGGAATCGCGTCTTAAATATACCATCTTAAGTTGGCGCGGAACAATGACAGGTCGAAATGAAACAACGAAAAATTTAAACAACTTTGCAATATAAAAAGATTTGTTACGGTTTTAAAAATAATTCCGCTTATGTTTAATTTTATACCTATAAATAAAGCTTTAGAATAATAATTTAAATATGAATTTAATAAAATATAAATATACCTTTTTAATTCCTCATTTTCAAAATCAAATATATTTAGTAAATTAAAATTATTTATTAGAATTAAACTATATTTACATCTCTGAAAGATTTGACTTTGTTTTTTTTACCAAAAGTCGTTTATTTCGACAGTTTTGGTTGTCTTTTAATTATCTTAAACTATTAATTTCTTCTTTTCTTCTTTCCTAAAAATTAATCAGGTCATCCACCTTAGAATTTATAGAAATCCCCGGTACTTACCTGATATTTGCCTCTTATCTATTTAAAAGTTTTTGCCTTTCTTTTTCTATCTTTTTCTTTTAGGCTTTTGGAATTGAAGCATGTTCTTTTAATCCCAATTTTTCGGATTTTCACCTAAAATATTAAAGAGAAAGTTGTCATAGAAAATCAATAATTAACCCTTTGTGTCCCAACGGTACTTTTAAGTACCACCTGTTTTAACCAGCAATAAAATTGTCAATAAAGTCGACTCCCAGACCCAATGGTACCTGAGAGTCCCGCATTAGGAAGATACCTACTGTTTTGTTCGTATGCTGGTAGAGCGCAAATGTCAGTATAACTGTCTTATATTTTCGGTAGTTGGAGGTTATGTTGTGTTAGTTGAAGTGTGACTTCCGAACATCAGGAAACGTTAAAAAATTGGAAATTTGGGTGATATAATTGTTTGGTAAGCAAAATGAATGTGTTAGCTTTACGTATCCTATATTTTTATTAGCTTGCTAATATTGGCATAAGATTTATTCGTTCAAATATATAATGGACTCAAAAGTACCGTCAGGATTCAAGTACCTATCCAAACATTGTATTTTTAGGATTCAGCTGGAAATTGGATATAAAATATCAGCATGGCATCCTGG
>OV651819.1:74537521-74556521 GCA_927349885.1 Psylliodes chrysocephalus | reverse complement strand
GGTAAGTTTCTTTTTTGTTATTTAACCCAGAAAGAGGGATGTTGATTAGTCTGTGTACATATCAAGAGAGAGCTGATATTTTATGTTGGAAGGGGTGATTTGAATTGAATGGTATTAAGTGATAAGCTTGCGTGTTGGTTTCCTGTATATTGAAAAATCAATGCAATTATTGTTATTTTTAGTGTCAAATCAAGAAAGTTTATACAGTTATTAATCTCGTATCTCTAATGTGAATTTGATTAAAAGGTGTGAGTTATTAAGTTCGACCAAGAGAAGTTTGCATCAGTATTACCTGATATGAAAGCCAGTACGTCATCAACATAACAAAACCAGTGTAAAATTTTGTTAAAATTATTGTTGTTGAAAAGTTTTAAATTGTCTAAAAAAAGGTTTGCTAGTAAGGGAGATAAGGGGCTGCCCTACTATAGTCCAGACTAAAGTGTTTCTATTAATTACAATTTTTTGCGAAATTAATAACGTTGAAAGATCAAAGAAAATAATTAATAGTAAAACAAAACAAGATAATACATGTGATATTAGGGCAAACATCTTTAAATCTACACCACTGAACTATGCAATACATCATCACCTAACCTTACTTTCTTATGAAAAAATACTTCAGCACTCACATTTTCCAGTTTTTTGTACAAAATGCACTCGCGAACCGTGTTATTAGCTATATACAAGCCGAAATTTTTCCAAACAAGGCTTAAGATTAACAAAAACACCGAATATGCAACGTCTCAAACTATCGATTGATAAAATACTATACGTTACGTCGGTGACGTATAGTATGAATGAAACAAGGTTATTTTAAATTTCGGTGGTGTCACGTTTAACGCTTTTAAAATCCTTGCATTTATTTGCAGGAATAATAATGGTGTTTGCCGTAATTTATCTTTGTATTTGCAAAGTTGTTATTTAGCAAGCGTATGTATGTAAAATCGATAGGTTCAAAAATGTCCTGCATAATGGTGTAAAAACAGGTGCAGCTAAAATATCAAGTCTGCTGAAAGCAGTTAAAATAGCTTAATCTACTTTGTACACATTTTATGCGTTTTTTGTTTTGTTTTGTTGCAAGTCATTTTATTTAGATACTTTCTATTAGAAATGTTTCGGGAAATATTGCAACATCGCTGCCAACAATGCGTCGGAGTTGGAAACACTGCACACTAGGTACGAAAATAAATTGGTGGGGATGCTTAAAGTGTCGCAATATATCTTGAAACTATTCTAATTAATAAAACTTGTTGCTATTAGTGAGTTATAGGTAAAACCTATTTTTAAATATGAAACGGATAAACTACACAGCCTGGCAACAGGGTACCAGGGAACGCATGTCGGTTCATTTACGAAATAGCTACGCGCTACGTTTCTTTGCAATGTATTACCGGGTTTTAAAGGTAAATAGAGGAGCTTTGTGTTAAACTCTACTTCTTCCATTTTAAAACACACACAGGTGCTTAGTCCTAACATCACTCAAAGCATCAAAACATTAACGCAGCGTACTTCCTCTTTAAAACGCAATTAAACAACTAAATTACAACTAAATCTAAAATCACACGAAACGATCCCTACTCCTACCTTATTTATTATTCTGCCAAGTGTAAAACACAATGCGACATCTATTGGCGAATTTTTATTCTAACATTTTTTGAAATAAAAGGAATAAAACTTTTTAGGGAGAACTCTATTTATGGATTTATTGCGCTTTGCTTAAACACGGCTGGATTTAATGCGTTTTGCTTCTCTGAAAAATGGATCTAATGCGTTTTGCTTAGTTAAGTGATCTCGTTATGGCTATTTCTATTGGATTTAAAGCACTTTGATAGAACTGTGTGACAGGCTCCTGGTTCACCTATAGTGAATCAGCGAGTCTGTATGGCGTTATGATTGTGATACCCGAATAGGGGTTGCTCAGGCGCCAGTTTTGGTATTGCAGTTTGCTCTGCGACCCTGAAGTACACCAGAGTGTACCCAAAGTAAACTCAGTAGAGGTAAAAAAATAATTCCAGGCGGTCACTGCCAGCTAACCACTATACTAGAATAAATAAAAATAAAACACTTATTTCCTTTACACCTCGTACCCTACGGTACCCTGAAATAGAACGGTTAAGAACCAGTAATAAGAGAAACACAGGAATAGGTGTAGGAAATAGTTATTTTATTGTTAATTTGTTAATAGTTTATATATCCCGAAACAGAATCACTCTGTAGAGTGTAAAAATGTCAGACTGATTAATTAATTTTTATAAAAAAGTCAACGAAATATACTATTAAAATATCGATTTATCTTTAATTACGTTCCCATCTTTACCCCTCATCAACATTTTGGCGACCGTGACAGGACCTTAAAGATGGAGAACTTAAAGCTACAAAGAAAAATGTTAAGAGAATTGTTCACAGAAAATGCGAAGCAGATAGAGGAGTACCTCAAACAAGAAATCGTGAGCAAGAAAAATATATGTTCACTGTTACGACAATTAGAAGACATCAGTGAAAGACTTTTTACGGCCGATGAGAAGATAAATGAATTACTTCTTTCCTCAACGGTCACTATCGATTCCATAAGAAAAGAATTTGAAGAAGTTCAACAATATAGAAATCAATTGATCGATTACAAAACCACCTGTGAATTTAGAATAACCAATGATGATTGCCAACAAGAAGAAGTATCAAAAGACACACAAAGTTCCACCAGTAGAAGAAGTAAGAGAAACTTTAACTTACCAAAACTAGAATTAAAGAAGTTTAATGGAGATATTAAGCAATGGCTAGGTTTCTGGGGACAATTTAGAAAAATTCACGAAGATCCCGAAATCGACGTAGAAGATAAGTTTTTGTACTTGATACAAGCTACTGAAGAAAAATCTCCTCCAAGGGCATTGGTAGAAAGTTTCCCACCTCACGAAGCCAGTTACGTTAAGGTTATTGAACAGCTAAAGGCCAGATTTGCTAGGGATGATATGCTTATTGAGGTATACGTCAGGGAATTGCTAAATGTAGTTCTAACACAAGCTACGTCAAACAAATCAGGTACGAATCTAGCTACTCTCTACGATAAATTGTTAACTCAACTGAATGCTTTAGAATCACTTGGGGTCACATGTGACAAATACGCAGCTATGTTGTTACCGCTAGTAGAATCAGCACTACCAGAAGACTTGCTAATTATTTGGGAGCGACAACGCAAGTTCAATAAACTACAAAATGTCACATCTTTACAAGGCGACATGGATATGAATTCTTACAATAATAATAATAATTTATCTATGTTATTAGATTTTCTAAAGGGAGAAGTTGAAGCCGAACAAAGAATTAACAGGGCACAAATTCAATTCCAACATGAAGACTATTCTTCGATGGGGAATAAAGTCAAGGAAAATCAGCAAAGGAAATTGAAACTTCAACAAGGTAATCCAGAAATCTACACTGCTGCCGCACTTTATTCTACTGACTCAAAGGATATGAAATTTGGTAAGAAAATTCCAATCTGTATATTTTGTGGTAATACTCACAATAGTCAGGATTGCTTAAAAGCTCAAAAACTTTCTTTGGAAGAGCGAAAATTAAAAATTTCTTCGAAAAGAGGCTGTTTTTCATGCTTAAAACTAAATCACAACAGCCGAATGTGTAAATCTTTTATAAAATGTTTAATATGTTCACGAAAACATTATCCAATCATGTGTCCTGACTTAGTTCAAAGAAAAGATTTAACTAGTACTGATAATTCTAAAAGTCAAGATAATAATTCAGTAAATAACGTATTAACAAGTAATATTTCTTCACAAGTACTATTGCAAACCATTATTGTTCAAGTTGTAAATAATAATAAAGTTAAGGTCGTTAGGGCTTTGTGTGATTCAGGTTCACAGAGATCATATATTGTAAAGCATTGTGCCAACGAATTAAATTTACAAAAATCTAGAGAAGAAATTATAATACAGGGTGTTTTTGGAGGACAGCAATCATCTCCCACCATCCATGCAGTCTATGATTTTACTATACAAAGTCTAAATAATAATTTTAAAGGTACAATTTCTGCTTTAGAACAAACAAAAATATGTAACTATATCCCAAGAATCAAGGATATGGATTGCATAGAATATTTAAAACAGAAAAATATTATAATAAATGACGCTGCCGTTAACAATCCACCTGATGAAATAGAATTGCTGTTAGGGGCAGATATTTTCGGAACGCTTCTTACTGGCAAAACAGAAATACTCAGTAATGGTTTAGTTGCCATAGAGACAAGACTAGGTTGGACGATTACAGGTAAATATTTTGAAAATAATTCCAACCTACACCTTTTTTCTGGGTTTTCTGACTTTAATTTAGTGGACTTATGGAATTTAGATGTCTTAGGAATTAAGGATCCAATAATTTTAATAAATTAATAATAATAATAAATTTAATAAATTTATTTAGCATTCAGTATCCATATACAATAATAAAATACATTAAAAAGTTCAAATAATATGTAAACTGGTCGCCCATTTATGACCAATTGGTTGCGCATGGGCTGCCAAATCAATAGAAGTTAAGACAAAAGAATCTCACGAAGAACAAACAATAAAGCATTTTAACGAAACGGTGATCTGCAATGACGAAGGTAGATATGAAGTACATCTTCCTTGGATAGAGGGTCATCCAAATTTATTCAGTAATATGCATTTAGCGCAAAAGAGGTTAGTATCTACTACTCAAAATCTTTTGAAGAAAGAAATGATAAAAGATTATGATGAGCTGTTACTTTTGTGGGAAGATTTGGGAATAATTGAAACAGTAATAGATGAAGAAGTAAATTCTACTGATGTACATTATTTACCACATCACGCAGTATTCAAAGAATCGAGTACTACAACCAGAGTACGGCCTGTATTCGACGCATCAGCAAAAGACTCTAATGGTAATTCTTTAAATGCCTGTCTTGAAAAAGGTCCAAATTTGTTAGAGCTCATACCTCCTTTAATACTAAAATTTAGATTATCACGTATTGGAGTAACAGCTGACATTGAAAAGGCTTTCCTTCAAATAAGTGTAACACCAAAAGACAGGGAGTTTTTACGATTTTTTTGGTGGAAAGACTATCAGCAAGGTATCATGAAAGAAGCGAGGCATTGCAGAGTAGTTTTTGGTGTCAAATCCAGTCCATTTCTTTTGGCAGCCACTATTGCTTACCATTTGAATAAGGCACCAGAGAATTTAAGAACAACGGCGGAAAAACTTAAAGAATCCTTTTATGTCGATAACTGTGTCACAAGTGTTGAAAATGAACACGAATTGGAAAAGTTTATTAACGATTCTAAGTTACTCATGTCATTAGCCAAATTTAATTTAAGAGAATGGGTTCATACACCAACTATTAGTTCGGGAGAAGTAAGTAAACCAAATATTTCTCCTATTTTAGGAATGTTGTGGGATGTAAACTTGGATGTACTCTTCTGTGACCTCAATATTCTAAATAATCCACAAAGCATCCAGAGAACTAAACGTGGTTTATTGTTCATTTATTAAGCTTATGCAAAATTCCTAGAACGATTTGTACATTTTTAAATTTATCAGAGGCGGATAATCTGTCATTACATGTATTTTGCGATGCTAGCAAATTAGCTGTAGGTACGTGCATATTCCTTAGAGCTAAGAGACAAGAAGAGGTATCTATTCAGTTAGTTCAGGCAAAATCTAGAGTAGCTCCTAAGAAATTAACTCTGCCTAGACTTGAATTGCTATCTACAGTAATTGGAATACGTTTATGTCAATCTATAAAAAAGATACCATTGTTTGAACAAATAAAGACTTATTATTGGAGTGATTCAATGGTAGCCTTGACGTGGATTAAAACAAAAGCAAACTGGAATACTTTTGTTGGAAACAGAGTTAAGGAAATCCGACTATGTAGTCAGATTGAAGAATGGAATCATGTTCCAGGTTCCATCAATCCAGCAGATGTCACCTCTAGAGGATGTAGCGTCAAAACATTACTGGAAAGCAAATGGTGGGAAGGTCCTACATGGTTGAAAGAGAATATTGAACAATGGCCACGCAACGAAATAATTTATTCTGAAAAAGAAGTAAATGCAGAAATGAAGAAATCTGTAAGCGTTATTATGGTATCTGAAATTCAAATTATTGATAAATTTTTATATTTTTCCAAATACAATCAAATTTTGAGGATGATAGCTTGGATGTTTCGTTTTTGTAATAACACGAAGAAAAATAATACAAAAATATTTGGTGTTCTTACGTTCGAGGAAGTCAATAAAGCCGAAATTATGCTATTGAAAATGGTTCAGACAGAGAGTTTTAGTACAGAAATTAAAATAATGAAAAACTTAGAAACCTTCAGAGATGAAAATGGTATTATTAGAATAAAAACTAGATTAGTTCTTGCTGAAGATAATGACGATTTTAAATTTCCAATTCTATTACCATTTAAAAACGAAATTGTCCATAGGCTAATAGAATATCAACATAATGTTCATAGTCATGCTGGAGTACAAATATTATTATCTATATTAAGAGAACGGTTCTGGATTTGTAGAAGATATAACATTAAAAGTGCAGATACTCAGTTTGCACCCCTGCCAAAGGAAAGAATTACATGTGCAGCTGTTTTTCAAGTCACAGGTATAGATTTGGCTGGACCCTTATATCTGAAAGAAGGAGGCAAAGCTTGGATTGTTTTATTCACCTGTGCAGTATACAGAGCGGTACATTTGGAATTGGTAAAATCTCTTTCAACTGATAGTTTTATAATGGCTTTAAGACGATTTTTAGCAAGAAGATCCAGAGTTTCAACTATATATACGGACAACGGTTCCAATTTTGTAGGTGCCAGTAATCTTTTTAATCAAATAGACTGGACTAAAATCATCGAATATACGAATATAAAGCAAATCAAATGGATTTTCAATCCACCTACTGCCTGTTGGTGGGGAGGATGGTGGGAGATTATGGTCAGACTAGTTAAGGATATACTTCGAAGAAATTTAGGAAGAAGTTCCTCTACCTTCCTAAATGACATAGGGAGTAGCTGTGAAGTGTCTGATTTGGACGCTATTGATCGAACCTATTTAGTTAAACGTGTGAGACATATACAAAAAGTTCGAGACAACATTAGACAACGATTCAGAAGAGAATACTTAGCTAAACTAATCAACGTTGGTCATAGAAAACAAAGTTCCCTAAAGGTTGGTGATGTAGTTTATATCGGAAATGACAGTAAAAAACGTGGAGATTGGCCTTTAGGAAAAATAATTGAGGTATATCCAGGAAAAGATAAAGTGCCCAGAGTAGCTAAAGTTAAAACTATGAATGGGAACCTCATTCGACCATTTCAGAGGTTATTTCCACTCGAAATATGTGAAACGGATTCTCAAGGGTTAAAAACACATTATCTAGAAAAACATCCAAATTTAGAAGAAAGAACGGCAGAAAATTCACAACACGAAGAAGAAAGAAGAGAGAAAGGAGAGGCGGAAATCAGACAAGATAAGAAATACAAGAAAGAAAAACCTACAGAAACATATACCAGATCCGGAAGACTTTCAAAATTGCCAGTTCGTTATGGAATTGATACTTGAATATTCACCATTTTTCAATCTATTTTCCAATCTTGGAAAAGGGGGGAGAATGTAGGAAATAGTTATTTTATTGTTAATTTGTTAATAGTTTATATATCCCGAAACAGAATCACTCTGTAGAGTGTAAAAATGTCAGACTGATTAATTAATTTTTATAAAAAAGTCAACGAAATATACTATTAAAATATCGATTTATCTTTAATTACGTTCCCATCTTTACCCCTCATCAACAATAGGTACTAAAATATATATTTACAAAAAAAAAAAAATATAACGGTAATTATATATGAACGGCTCCTTGCATTCGGAAAATCTATTCTTCAAAAATAAATTATTAAAATTGAAAAGTATTTAAATATTGACGGATCCCTATATTCGGAAAATTTAATAAATAAATTATTAAAGTTGACAATTAGTTAAATATTGACGAATCCCTATATTCGGAAAATTTAATAAATAAATTATTAAAGTTGACAATTAGTTAAATATTTACGGATCCCTATATTCGAAAAATTTATTAAAAATAAATTAATAAAGTTGAAAATTATTTAAATATTGACGGATCCCTATATTCGGAAAATTTAATAAAAATAAATTATTAAAGTTGAAAATTATTTAAATATTGACGGATCCCTATATTCGGAAAATTTAATAAAAATAAATTATTAAAACGTAGGGAAATATTTATGAAAAATAAACTATTATTATTGAAAATTATTTAAACATATAAAAATATTTATGGTTTATTAGCTCAGGAGGCTAATCGGACTGGGAATCGTGAAACGCCCAGTATACGGAAAATGTATGAAAATAAATTAATACCCTTAAAACAATTTAAATATGACGGTAATCAAATGCAAACAAATAAATGAACTCAAAATTGTCGGAGCCCCCTTATATCTTAATAACCAGCGATGGAAAATTCTCGCTTACTGATAAATATGGTTTATTTACGCGGTGTTTTGAACGGCGACCACGACGGTCGCAGAAAATAATATTTTTGAATTTTGCCCAGAGTCCAACGAGAGCGTATGTGTAAATTTAATTTTTACAGAAATCGTCTGACTTCATTCAATATCTAATTGTGGACAGGGGAATGATTCAAATACAGCAGAATAATAGAAAAATATTATTAAAAGGAAAGAAATTTTACACGAAGTGAGACGCGGACATTAATTTAAACGTCTTTTTGGGAAATTAGACAACGTCATCAGGAGAGAGAGCTCTCTAATCCAGGAAACGGATCGAACCTCCGAAAAAGAAAAAAAAAAATAGAACAATAAAATTACATAAAATCGAAAACAGGTCGAATCTCTCACTTCGATGTTAACTGGGCGGTTTTTAAAAGAAATTGGATATAGTTGCTGACAAAGAGAGCTCTCGGTGTCTAATCTAGGTCCAACCTCAAATAAAAAAATTGCCAACGGTTTCCCACTGAGGGATGAAATAATATATCCTGGATGTGAATCAAAATTCTTCGTTTGTCACACGGATGTCCCAACTAATTATACCGGGTGTTACCAAATTAAAGTGTTACAGCTAAATACCGCCTTTTATAAAAAAAAACGTTTCAGACGAAAGTTTTATAATTTTGTGGGGAAAATTTTTTGGCTAAAATCGTTTTTTATAGCTGACCATAATATGGCCAACTTTTTTTCGCCCTCGCCTCAAGTAATTGTTACTCAAAAAGTAAAAGTCCAATAAAAAAAATATTTCCATCAAAAGTTTCTTATTTTTTTATATACTTTAAGAATATATAATAAAAAAAATGGGATTCCCATTTAAAAAACAAACTCCACCTCGATATGGCCATATTATGGTCAGCTATAAATAAATGAATTTAGCCAAAATGTTTCCCCTAAAAAACTATAAAATTTTTGTCTCAAAACTTTTTTTTTTCTAAAATGCATATTTTCGGCGGTATTTAAGTGTAACACTTTAATTTGAACACCCGGTATAAAAGCCAATATAAAAAAAATAATATACGGTTCCTACCTTAACAAATCCAATGTATCAACCAATTAATTAATCGAGATCACGACACTACACGGCATATTCACTATAAGTTAAAGAAAGCTGAGTACTTCTCGGATGTCGGGAATTAAGAGGCTGTCATTTTCAGCTCTCCATGAATTTATGCTTTTTCGGTAAAGCAAGATGGAAGACCAGTACGACAAAGTGAGGATACCACTACTACAGCCGACTGTTTACAACTTAAAAATAAAAAAAATGCCCTTATAGTCCTTGACAAATAAAAGGTAGATAATCCATACGAAATCGACTCTAAAAATGCCCATTCGGATTTCGGCAAATATAAGAATATTTTAATCTACGAGGGTACTAGCAATTGTTGAAAAACGGTAATTCCTGGGAAACAGAAATACGGGGGAACTTCTACATGTTCTCAGGCGGGAATTAATTGAAATATACATTTTTAAGATGAATTAAAAATAAAATTTAGTGACTTCGTCACAACTGGATTATCATGATGAAAGATTGACTAAAATACACTACATTCTTTCATTTACCTAAAAAATTATAAAAATGGATTTAACGCATTTTGGATAGTTGCTCATCACTTATATTCGATCCTTACAAATGAGCTCCGTGCTGGGGAATCTAAATACTATAACCGAGATCCCTTGGTGATTGTTATATACTCTTAGGTCTATTAAAGAATCATAAACGTAATTACTTGTCCTTGGTTCATTATTTTCAACAAATCATTTTCCATCTAATTTTAATTTAAAAAGAGTCCGATCGCTTTCCGAATTTTTATCATCAATAATTTTCTCGATGTACCTTCAATTCACCGAACGATGGTATGGGCATCGAGCTTTTGCCGCCGCCGACTATTGAAATCGTCGAATGCCAAACTAATCAATCGGACAATCGGACGTGTAGCATCGGCTATCCAATAATGGGCCTTTTGTGCATTCAGTGCTCCTCAGTAGCCAAAGAATGCGAACAATGTCCGAGAGAATAGTATCCGTAACGCATTATAATCATTACTAAATGGTGACTTTTAAATCGAAATTTTACGATTTATTACTTTCAACAAGAGTTGCATTATTGATTTGAACGAGCCATTAAATATTAACCTATATACGATTATAAATTGAAGAAGAAGTTCGTCAAGTCTAGTGTATGGGTATTTCTCCCTTAACTTTAAAAAACCATGTCCCCGTTGTGTAAAAGACTTAAAAAATTGTCTCTTTTAAACATTTTTCTGCAGTACATGTTGTAAGCGATCCTTACTAATAGAAAAAAGTAAATTTAATGTAAGTTATATATTGGTACATTTTGGAGAAGACGACAAACATTCAAAATGTCACTTCTGTCCCTGTCCCCAGTTCTAAAACTTCAACATTAAGGGCAAGTTCAACGCGTTGTCAATGACAAGTGACGGCTACTTTTTTATCACAAGAAACACAGCTCTGAACGACAATATTTTCAAAAATTGTTTTCATAAATGGGTTCAAAAAACTGTAGAGAATGATGGGAGAAGTCTATAGTTTGTTTCACTTTTAATGCATAATATTTTAAAAAGTGATATTTAACAAATATTTAAAAGTTATGGACTTTCCATCATTTTTTATAGTATTTAAAAGTTAAAGCGCAAAATACATTCTTTTATTTTTGTCTAATTATTTCAGGATTCTTGTGATAAGACTTAAAAATGTAGGGCCCATAAGATGCTGCTATCTGATCAGACGGAATAGACACTAAAATGAAAAATTGCAACATCGCTCCCTATGCAGACGAATGTAAAATGGCTTAGCCCAATTTGACCATGTTCCTGGGCGAGGGGCGTAGTGTTGTGCGGGGAAATATACCAAGTAAATAAATTATTCTAGGTATAAATGGTATTTTCTGTTTGAAACACAACAAAAGTATGTTTGTTTTGAAAGTTTGACGTTTATGGTTTGACGTGTCATTTCAATTTAATGTACTTTAATAATTTGAAAGATAAAATGTACTTATTATTTATATATTATTGTAGATCCATACGAAAGCTTCCTGGGGCCATTTTTTTTATAAAAAAAAATATTATTATCTCGCAATTGTTACTTATTATCTCACAATTGCGACATATTATCTCGTAATTGTGAGTTATTATCACGCAATTGTTACTTATTATCACGCAATTGTGACTTATTATCACGCAATTGTGACTTACTATCACGCAATTGTGACTTATTATCACGCAATTGTGACTTATTATCACGCAATTGTGACTTACTATTTCGTAATTGCAACTTATTATCACGCAATTGTGGCTTACTATCTCGCAATTTTAGAAACATAAATGACATTTTGTGTCTAACTAATACACACAAAAGAAATGATAAATACAATTGAATATTTGAAGGAGTATCTACCAGAATGTAACGACGATATTTAATTCTATTTTAAATGCCAACTTTTGCAATGTTGAAATTGCTTAGTTTCTGAATGTAATAATACAAAATTATGTTTTATTTTTGCGAAGGAAATATTCTTTTATTTGTTCTTTTCTCTTTAAAGTGATGTTTCTATTTTTGTTTATTTTATAAGTTGGTGTATGTACTACTAAAATCAGTATTTTTTACCATTTATTTTTGTATGACAGGAGATTAAAAATACTGAGATTAAAACTATTATATTTCGGTAGGAATTAAAAATACTACAGTTTGAGGCGTACCTACGTGTCATTGCCAGTATTTCTCGTTAGTATCTTATGTTTCTATTTGGCCTAAAAATGCATTACTCACAAAAATTTATAACTTGTCACGGTTTCAATACTAGTATTTTATTAAGTTATCTGTTTCACTTTTTAATAAACTATTTGCATTGAATATTGATATGTATTTAAATGTTATTTCAAATCGTACATCACTGTGTACATATACTCAAAGAAATAATGATTGAGAGTAAAAGCAGGTAGAAATACGACCAAATCGGAGGCGTGCTTATTATTTTTGAGAGGGTACAATTATTTAAAAATTTATTTTATTTATTTCATGAAAACTTTGCAATATCGTAATTTACCTAATCGTTGTAGTCATTAGTGGGGCTTTATGAAAACGGAGTAATAATTGTGGTAATTATAGTAGGAACCACATAAATTAAGAATATTAATAAAAATCACAATATATATTTCAAATTAAAAATAAGAAAGATACCTAATCAGGGGTTGGTTTGGTGACAGAAACAATATTATCAATTTTACTATTTTAATAATGAATTTAACTTTATTTCACAAATTAACGTATATTTATATATTATGTCGCGGCCGAAGTCAGTAAGGAACTGTCTCTTAAGTTTCTTCTTGGGTTACACATACAGAAGTATTACTTAAATTTTAAATTAAAATCATAATGACGGATATTGCATATCCAATGCAATTGATATTTTTATTTTGTTTTGTTTAGTTATTTTTAAATTTTTATATTTTTTAATCTATTTATATTATATTTAGTTTTTAATTTACTTCGCTTTGTCTATAAAATTTTTGTAATTTTTCAATGACAATAAAGCATACCTCTATCTCTCTCTCTATCTCTCTCTCTCTCTCTCTCTCTCTCTCTCTCTCTCTCTCTCTCTCTCTCTCCCGGTTTACCTGCAGTTCTTCTAAACTAGCAGCCTTACCCAAGAAACCCTAATTGGGTTCGGCCAACATTAAAAGACATTATAAAGTTTAAATTACTATTTGATTGGTACTTAAATCATAAAAGTTTACACGCACCTATCATTTCGGAAATCCCTAAGTAAGATAATTAGTTTGGATATAACCTACAGGATTATGTTTTCTTGACCGCCACACATAATAATAATAATGTTTATTTCAAATTTATGTAACAATGTACAAATTGATACAATAATAATAATAATTAAATAAATAAACATTTGTATCCTGCTGAGACATTGTTCATGTCTGTGTACAGGAATTAAAAATACAAATTTATATAATAATTTCTAAATGGTAATAGTGAATGGTAAAAATAAAAATTATACCTAAATATATAGACTTCTTTTTGTGTACAAATTTTCTTCTAATCTTTAACCTCAGATTCGTCACTGCTGCTACCGCTATCATCAAAGTTAATTATGATTGGTTCAATACGGTTGTCTACGTCCCACATTTTTTGCTCTTCTTTTAAAACATGGTGAATGCATTTCTTCCAGTCTTCTGCAGAAACATTTTGAATCGCTTGTTGTAGGTAACGTTGCACGTCCACTAATTTAAATGTTCTGTTTTCTCGTGCCACATATCCTTTTACTTGCGCCCAGATTAATTCTATTGGGTTTAATTCGCAGTGGTACGGTGGTAACCTTAATACTGTAATTCCACGACTTAACGCCATTTCAACCACTGCGAATTTTTTATATTTGTCTCTGTGTAATTTTGTTAACTGAAGTAGTTCTGCCTTTAAACTATCTTTATTGGATGTTTTTATTATTAACCATTCTTGAATTGCTCGTTTTTTCCATGATTGTTTCGGTAATGATTCTAAATACCAACTATGATATGGGGCATTGTCCATGACGACGACAGACCCAGGTTCCACAAGTTGAATGATGCCTTCAAACCATTTTTCAAACACCTCCACATTCATCTCTCCATGATAGTCGCCTGTTTTCTTGGATTTAAATATTAATTCACCATTTGGTAAAAATCCACTGTCGCTTCCTATATGCGTAACTATCAGACGACTACCTTTTCCAGACGGCTGCTTTAACCCCGTGCACTTGTTATATGACCATCCTGCCATACTTTTTTGACCGTATGTCCTTGGTTAACCCACGTCTCATCCATGTAGTAAATTTTTTTTTTTGATATTCCGAAATTCCTCAATTTTTCGGAGATAATTTCTTCTCCATACTATTATTTCCTGACGTTCAATGAGAATGCTTTTCCTGTCGACTTTTCCGTACGTAAATTTCATTTCGTGTAAAATTTTCCTCAAAGTTTCTTTACTCCTTTGTGGGACCAATTCATGATCGCTAACTGCCTCCAGAACTTTTTGCAAAGTGGGCAGCTCATTTCTGAAAAAGAAACTGTGAATAGTTGTGCGTATACTGTTTTTGGCTTCTTCATCAACTGTGATTTTTTTTCTTCCGCTACTAGTTTTTGGCGTTTGTACTTCCCCATGAATTTTGTTTTCTCTTAGTATTTTGTAAACTGATGATTTTGGTACACCCGTATAATCAGAGCACATATCAACTAATTTATCTTTTGTAATTGTGGAAGTTAATGATGTTGGAACGCCCGGTTGGTTATTCGGAGGTACATCCGTAGAATTACAGCACATATGCACTAAGTTATCTTTTGGTCGCTGATGATCTCTTTCAAGACAGTGAAATACTCGAAGTACAATTTGTTTTTCACTTAGCGACCGAGACTTCGACCGTTTTACCTTTTTCGACGTTGAAGGCCCTTCAATGTCTTCCATTTTTTGCATAGTTTTAGAACGGTGTAGAAATATTATTATTTAATATTTAAACACTTATTAGCACTAATATTTTCACCCATTGTTCTTACAACACGTCGATTACTTACTAACTTAACTGTAAAACTTACAATTCACACCGTATAATTCAAAACCCGATGTTACGCTCGTGGTTAGAAATACACTACTGAGAACGTCATCGACGAGATGGATTTTACGCGTAACAGACAAAGACACAAATATCGCTCCGTACACCGATGCCATTAGTTGTAACAAATACTGAACAATCCATAAAATAATTAATTTTAAATGATCAAGAAATGTATAAGTATAATTTGCCACAACTTACAACTCTACTACTTACTCTATTTTGATTCTGCTAAAAACTAGTAAGGTAAAATTGAGGTATGACAACACGGTTCACTCTCAATCATTATTTGTTTGAGTTGAGTTAGATGTGGTTGACTGTATAACAGCAGTGCTTCACAGTGAACCAAGTTGCATTTTGTTTAAATTGCTATGATTTCAACAATTTTGTTTTTACAACTATAGTGGTCCTTACAAATGAAATAATATGAGATATTTTTTATTTATATACGACATATTTTCAAAAATTTAACTTCAATAGAAAATATACAACAGTAATCAAAAATTTGGGTAGTTTTCTTTTGAACAACTGCCTACATAATGTTTGTTTTTTATAAATTTTAAAAATACCTAGGTAAGTTAAAAAATTATCATTAAAAAAAACCAAAGTAGTTATGTGCATTACTTTATTGCATATTAATAGGTTCATCCAATATTGCGAACAGTGTTTCCTTAGTATAACCCACCAAGACTCGATGCGTTGATTACACTGACTGGTTCCATAGATGAAACTGTTATCATCTAGAAATTGATCTTCATTTTTAACAGCAGTTCTTCTCAAAAATTTTTGCATTTGTTCTACAGTTCCATTTTCAGTACCCATATCGGATCTAATTTTTCTTGGACACCCACCATATTTTTCAATATTCTTAAGAAAAAACCCTGAAACAAAAATTGCATCCAGTAATTACTGAAAAATATATACCATTTTTCCTAGTGTTCTTTTTTACCCACCTGCAAATATTTTTGGATCATTCGTATTCGAAGATGCTTTCAACCAAATGATAAACTTTGAGTATCCATCAATAGCGCCATTTATTCATATACCACATGGTTTTAGTTTATCATATGAGTCAAGATGCCATAAAAAATTGGGACCAGTATTATTATATTGCCTTCTATGCAGTCTTCGTCTTGTTCTTAGGTCTACTCCAGAAGGATCTAAGTTTTGTAATATTAAATGAACCATATTCTGCGAAACAGAGAAACCATTTTGAATGCATTTCAAATGCATCCATCTATAGCCATGGAGTTGGGAAGAATTTTGTAACTGATGGTCTATAAAATTTACTAAAATATCAGCTCCACTGAAATATTTTTTTCTAAACAACTTGTTTTTGTTTAAAATCCTCTTTAGTTGTCGTTTGTTTCGATATATTTGTTGAAAATCTCTCTTTCAGTATGTTTCGAATTTCACTATAATTACATCCATTTAAAAAAATAGTGCATAATAAGATTATTTCTTAATCTTGAATCCATCGTCTAGTTTTGCAAATATCTTTAAAGATGGTTAAAATTGTAAAGCAACTTAATGAATTATACATATGTTTAAACTCAAAACTCACCTGAAGCTACTACAAGCTCGAGAATGAAGAATCACTTCACTGTTATTTCACGAAACATTGACCAACGCTCACCATTTTAAGCAGACATGTAACGGCAAAATAACTCACAATTGCGTGATAATAAGTCGCAATTGCGAGATAGTAAGTCACAATTGCGAGAAAATAATATCTTTTTTTTATAAAATAGTGTCCCCAGGAAGCTTTTGTAGATCCAGGTATGTTTTCGGTTTTTATTTTATTTTTATTTGGCTAGTTTGCTAATATCACAATATTCAAATTTAGTAAAAAAATGTAATAATATAACAATTATTATAATCAAATTCTAAATAGGAAATGTAATTTAACTGCAATTGTTTTGATAACAGTATTTGCTTTAGGTATTTGCATATGGTCTGTGAATTTCTTCTATTTCTGATTAATTATCCTTAAATATTTGAATTTTTCTACTCAACTGTATAGAATTTCTTCCAATTTCGTATATTGTTTGTCCACAAACTGCATATAGTTATTACTTATCAGCATATATTTTGTTTTAGGTATTTGTGTTGATTTTTAACAAATGATTGTAACATCATTTATAATAGTCTGAGATCCGAAGTTAGGTCGACCTTTACCCATCTGTTTAATGAATGAAAGTTTCTTTTTATTACATAAAATATATTTATAAATATAGCGAAAATACGGTCCAGAGTATTTTTTTTCTTAAAGTAAAAAAAACGACACCCTGTAAAGTATTCCCCAGATGCTTCACCGCAGGATGGATTAAAGCTTAAATTTAAAATTTGGTGTTTTTCTCTTCATCCGTTTTTGAGTTGTCTTCAAAATTCGAAATTTGCACTTTTCCTCAAATATCTGGACATCATAAACAACTTTTATCATGATTTTTATACTTTCCTCATCTGTACACAGAAAGGAAAGTAAAAAATGGCCGTGGCCGTATTTTCTTAGGCAACCCATTTGTAGTATATTTAAAAACATATTTTATTTAATAAAAAATAAGTTTTTTCCATTAAACAGATGGGTGAAGGTCGACCCTACTTACGGATCCTGGACTATAAACATTTTGCAGAGTTTCATTGACAATTAACTTATTAAGTTATCTGAATCCTTACAACTTAGAAGAAACATAGATAAGGACATCATAGGCAAACAGGTAAATATCATATTGATTATTGCGACATCAACAAACATTAATATAAATTAAAAATAACAGGGGACCTAATTTTCTTTCTTTGATATGGTTAATTTCTTCTGATCAAGACAGCGATTCTTTTGTGCGAACTCGACAAATTATTACATACAGAATAGAGAGAGACATTACATTAAAATCGGTGACTCTCGAACGAAGATAGGAGTCTCGATTGGAGATGAGAATCCCACTGCATATGTTATTTAATTTTAACCTCTCTGACCTGATACTCAGATAATCTACATACTGCCCCAATGCATGCTTTATAGCATAGATACAAAAACTACCTTTATACCAATACTTTTTAATTTTTTTATCGAATGGTTTTGATCAACAGAATCAAGTGCATTTTAAAGAAATACAACTAATTTTTAATTGTACATATGGCGGGTTGTACAATAGGCAGTTAAAATGTAGACTTAGTTTAAACTGTGAACCTTGTTGTATACTCATCGGTTATTGTTAAACATAGTTTTAAAAATAACATTTGTTTTTGAATATAATTAGTTAAAAATAAAACTCTTGTTAGTTAAAATGAGTTTAGAATATTTTTGTACAACCTGCCCATAATGTATTTTATAATAACTATAAATCATAATATTCTTGTAAGGAAGTTGGGAAGCTTAGGGTATGATCAGTCGCTGTTAAGATTATTTTCATCTTACTTAAATCATCGTTTTAATTATGTCTTTTACAACGGATTTTCATCTTCACCCCTCACAGCAACATCTGGAGTTCCACAGAGCTCCAATCTAGGGCCACTAGTATTTAGTATATTTATAAATGACTTGGCAATAAACTTAACATGTTGTTCGCTGCTGACTTAAAAATATTTACCTCAATATTTACCTCAATTCAAGACTGTCACTTTTTAAGGCCTAACTGGGCATTGTTGTAATAAAAACAAGCTGTTTATGAATGTGTCTAAATGTAAAGTATGTTCCCATACTAGAAGTATTAACAAGGTGGAGTTTGATTATTTATTTAACGGCCTACCTTTATCAACTTGTGCACAAATTGAAGATTTAGGTATATTATTCAAACAAAAAGTTACTTTTTCGGATTATATTGAAAATA
>OV651819.1:74513020-74537021 GCA_927349885.1 Psylliodes chrysocephalus | reverse complement strand
AAGACCAGGTCAAGGGGTGGGAGGTTTAGAATGATTTCCATAGAGACTGTCGGTGTACTGTAATACAAAGGCATGTCAACCTCTGTTCTCCTGAGAGGATATTCAGGGCTGTATTCTTGATTACTTTTGACCACCAAACAACAGCTTCATAAGTTATCATGGGTCTTGTTATTGTCAAATATAGCCAGTGGACCATTTTTGGTTTTAATCTCCATGTTTTTTCAAATGCCCGTCTCCCTACAATGAGAGACATTTTGCATTTGTTGGTCACTTTTTGTAAGTGTTGGTTCCAAGTAAGTTTGCTATCTAGGATTGGACCCAGATATTTTACTTGGTTGGTTTTGTTTAGCCTTCCTCCAAACAGAATTAGAGTTTATAAAACCTCCAACCTTGTTTTCCGAGTAAAGGTTATGAGTTGTGCCTTGTCAGAGTTTACCAAGAGTTTTTTTTCCTAACGTACCACATTTCTGTCAGCCTAAGAGCTCTTTGCATGAGTTCAGAGACTGTGGTTTAGTGTTTCCCTTGGATAAGGATTACTATGTCATCGGCATATCCTTGGGCGTACAGCCCTTGATTGTTTAGTGTTTTCAGCAGTTCATCTGCCACTAGGTTCCACAGTAGAGGAGAAAGGACTCCACCCTGTGGACATCTCTTGTGGTCATTTACATGCATGGTTTTACTGAACATTTGTGCCTGTACTTGCCGTCCGCATAACATGTCTTCTATCCACGAGCAGATAGTGTCTTCTATTCCATGTTTGTGAGCGGCAGCTACCATTGATTTAAAGGAGGTATTATCAAAAGCTCCTTCTATGTCAAGAAATGCTCCTAGGACTATTTCTTGGCTACTGACTCCTCCCTCCATCTTGGTTACAAGATGATTCAGAGCAGACTCACAAGATTTTCCTGATTGATAGGCATGTATGAAATGGTCTCTCTATCAGTGTGATTTTCCGGACATGCAGTTTTTCAATCCTTTCAATAGAAATGAGTTATTGGTCTATAGACCTTTACCACGGTATACGTTGGACGCCCCGGTTTAGGTATAAAGACAATTCTGCTTTTTTTTTTCAGTTATTTGGTACATGTTTATGCATCAAACTTGCCCTGTAGAGCCTAAAAATATGCAGGGCCAGCATTTATATTGCCTGTTGCAAAAGCACAGGCAGTACCTTATCTGGTCCCGGTGATTTGTATGGATTGAAGGTGCGTATTGCCCATGTTACTTTTTCTGTTGTAACTACCCGTTTAGCAGTTTCCCACTATTGGCTGGAGACTTTTTTGAGAGTTCCAGTTCGTGTGGGTTTGGTTTGTTGCATTCTAGTTTGTTGTGCAATCAGAGAAATGAGTTTTAAGAAGTAGTTCTGTTTTCATTCCAGTTTTAGTATATTCCCCTGTTTGGGTGTTTAAAGTCCCCACGGGGTTTATTGGATATTTTGCTAGAATGCGGTGGAGTCTGCATGCTTCAGTTGTATTTTCAATTTCCTGACAGAATGTTCTCCATGAATCCCTTTTAGATTTCATAAGTTTTGTTACACTCTGTGAGTGTTTTGGTGTATTCCCCCCACTCATTTGTCTTTTTAGCCTTATTAAAATTGTACGTGTTTTCCTTCTGAGTTTGGCGAGTTTGGTGTTCCACCAGCTCACCTCCCTAAAAGTTTTCCTGTTATTTAACAAGCAGTTATTATGATATGATGTTACGATTGGGTCGCGTAGTTGTTCTGTAACTTCATCTATATCATTTTTAGTATTAAGAGTAATTTTAACGGTTTTAACACTGCCTCCAGCTCTACTCAATATCCAAACCAATCAGTTTTATGTGGGTCTCGGTATATATCTCCTGGTTTATCGACGTTGTCGATTTTAATGAGAATATGCCGATGATCTGAGATCGAGACACGTACCACTTGCCAATGTGATTTGAAACGAAGGAAGAACCAAAGGTAATATAAATAACCTCGCCTTATCTACCGGTTACAAAAGTAGGTTTGTTTCCAAGATTCAATATTTCCAGGTGGTGGAGGGCTAGGCGAGTCATAGGGTAGGTATGCAGAGATTAAAATGAGTAGCCTCTTGTTTATTTTTATCCTGATTGCTACTAGGTCTCTAAAACAGAAAGCTTGTAAGTTGAGGATGTTTATACCATTTCGTATGTATATACAAGCCCTAGTGTTTCCACCAGCCCTGATTTATATAGCATTTTCTACGAGGCCTAACCTAACCTTTTTTGACACTGGATGCAGCAAGGTGGATACTGAATTACTGAGGTACTTAAAAGAAACTTATAATTATTGTCTATGTTTCAGACAAAGTTCTACCAAAGTTGCTGCATATGCTGATGCTGATTGGGGGAATTGCGTGAATGATCGTCATTTATATAAAGAGCATGTGCATAAATTTTCAGGAGCTTCCATAAGCTGGCAATCCATAAAACAGAAAAATGTTGCACTCAGTACAACAGAAGCTGAGTACATGGCTTTGTGTGAGGCTGCAAAAGAATATGTTTTTATTTGGTGATTGTTTATGGAGATGTATGGAAATTGTGAACCGATTATTATTTATAATGATAATCAAGGAGCAAATATGCTGTTGTATATTCCTATTTTTTACAAGAGGACTAAACATATATCCGTATAGTACCATTATGTGAGAGAGTTAGCCGAATATAATTAAATTTCTGTAAAGTATTTGTAAACAGAAGAAATAACTGCAGACGTGCTAAGTCGTTGTACAAGCCAAAGCATATGTACTGTAGAGAACAATTAGGTGTAAAGTCTATTCAAATTTAATTTACGCCTGATGTAAACAGAAGCAGATAGACGCTAAAATTGAGCAGGGCCGTATTTTACTTTTCCGTCTTGCAAAAATATAAAATAAAAGAGTGTAATTGTGAAATTATTTTTTTATTACGATAAAAACATATTTTGTAAAGTAAAACTATAAAATAAATGCCATACATGGTCTCCCAGACTTTAGTGACATTTCTGGACGAAGATAGATGAGCGACATAAACTGCGTTAACCTGCAATACAAATTAATAAATGTATTTGACTTTAAAAGAGATGTTTGCATTATATTTAGTTCATTACATATGTCTACTGTGATACAGAGCATTAAAACAATCATATTATAAAATTATATTGTACAGGGTGTCCAAATAATTGCAAATTCTTTAATAGCTAATATATATCTACTAAAAGCATTAAAAAAACTTTAAATATAAGAGGTATTTGGTATTTGAATTTGGTATTTGATTTAAAATTGTGCATCTAAAAAAGAAACCTTTTGTATTTTTGATAACTTTTGTTCTTTATTGTTCTTGTTCTACTAGTATTTAGATTAGACAACTTGTACCCTGTATTATAGCAATCTTCCTTACTTGACTTAGCACTATTTTGAATCGAATAAATTAGTTAGACTTGAAAGGCTATCTTCATTAATCAAAATTACAAGTGGTTCTACCTGAACCTCTATAATATTATCCAACACCCACATTTTTACTTCAACTTTTTGGCGAACATGGTCGATACACTTTTTCCATTTTTCTGGAGATAATAATAATATTACTTCTTCAAAAAGAATTTTAATGTCTCCAGATTTAAATGTTGAGTTTTTATCTGCTACGTATTGTTTAACGTCAACCTAGATTAATTCAATAGGGTTAAGTTCACAATGATACGGAAACATGTGAAGTATTATGTTGTTTTGCTGCTTAGCTATTTCATATATTACATACCTATCATAATGTTTATGTTGCTTACCAAGTTTTAGAAGTTGGATCTTAAGCATTTGATAGTCGAATTCAATTTTTTCCCTTATAGCCATTTTTAAATATCACCTTTTTTAGACGTCGTAAATATTTTTTCCAGCTTTCTCGAATAATAATGCAGTTATCTTCTAATTTTGGTAGGGTGTTTGAAAACCACTCTTTAAACGATTCTCTACACATTTCTTTATGGTAGTCACCGGATTTTTCAACTCAAATACATAAAGTGCATTAGAGACAAAGCCTTCTTCACTTCCAATATGGCATATAATGAGCTGTTTTTACGCACATATCTGATGTGTTTTTAAAACCAGTTAAAAGTTCATTTAAAAAGGCTTGTCTGGATGAAAAAACCGACATATCGAAACATATTTTGATTTGGTGTGGCCTGCGTTAATCCAAGTCTCATCAAGATAATATATTTTTTGCTTTTCTTCTCTGTACCGTTTTATTTTTTGTGGCGTAGGACGAAACAATTTCATTTTTGTCTAAAAGCAAACTATTTTTTCCTCGAGTTTTAAATTTAAAATTGAGGGTTTTGAAAAGCTTATGAAATGTAGTTCGCTTAAAAGTAGACAAATATGGATCATCGTTGACTTCTTGTAAAACCTTATCAATTGTTGGAAGTTAATTTCAAAATCATCCACAGAGCCACTAATTTGTTTATAACGTAGCTTTCTTTTTGGTTCAGAAAATTTATGAATCTGCCTATACTCCTTCATAACATTAAAAACGGTTTTAGCGCACATCCCTGTTTAATCAGCAACTCTCCTTTCAACATCATGTACCAACATATCAGGGTTCTATAAAATTTAATGCTTATAAATATTAAGAACCATTCCTTTAGTACGGATGACCAAATGTCCCTTTTTCAGTCGCTTTTTAGAAGGAGTAAAAACATTTTTCTGGACTTCATCTGCTGTATCTATGGAGGACATAGTGTCACGCAGCAATTATAGTCAATTAAATGTCCATAAAATAGAGTAAAACATGTTCAAAGTAACAACAACCACGAAAACAAAAAAAAAAAAAAATAATAACAATATATGTATATCTAAACTATAATATAATGAATTATAATCAATCAAACATACAAAATGTCCAAACTAACCAACACGGTGAATGCTACCAAAACGCCGTTTATAATTATTCAAATTGAACTGAATTCGACTCTGACAAAAAATATTTGCACGTCGTCTAAATGACTAACGACCGATTAACCAATGGAAGCGCAAAAAAATGTCACGTGAGCTGTTGCTGGATAGGAGAAATTGTTTTGACGCGGCGTAAATGAAATCTGAATAGACTTTAGTCATTTGTAAAATTTGAATAACTATTGTGTCTATTTTTGTTACAGGACAATGTGCTGCTATTCAGTGAGGGTGTTGAAGCATGATCAATTATTTACTAATTAATTATCATCCTGTGAATCTAAAAACTAGATGATATGATTATATGAAATGTATTGTTGACATAAATGTTTTGTCAGATTGTACATAAAATATATATAAAATATATAAACCTTTTGAGTAAGTTATACTTCTTCACTCTAATTTCACTGCTGTACTTTTAACTGCTACAACACAAATCGTACGCCAAACCACACATGCGGGATCACTCGCATACTGCAAAGGCGTTCAAAAATAGCATTTTTCTACTGTATACGTCACCGCATGCGAGACGATGATGGACGTCGTCAGCAATTAGACAGCTATTCTAACTAAATTTAAAATTTGGAGAACCGCAATATTCCTGACGTATTATCAGTTTATCATTGGTTTTACCTTGTTAATATAAAGGTACGATCTTATTACAATACTGTTTACAAGTTATTTAAGGAATATTCTGTCATTAAAAATTTAGGTTTGCCTTAGTCGTTATTTTAATTATTTTTCTGGTAAAATTTTTGGGTTTGCCGTCAGAGCGGTAATCCCAGTAATGAGTATTTCTTTTTAATATTGACAGAACTTATTTACAAGTTTCAATGTTTATTCAATCATAATTAATGTAAATAGAAAATTGGTAAACACAATCGGTGTCCTTTAAAGCTTCAAGAGAATAAAAGCCGAGTGGTTAACTATGTACTAATTACAAAGACAAACAGGTTTAAAATAATGTCGATAAGTATATATTCTCTTTTGTTTAAAACATTGGAAAATATATAAAATAATTATTACTAGTATATAAAAAAAACGTTGTTCACTTCCATTACGAGTGAATTTTAACCCCAAAAGCAGAGTTTGTGCGGGGTCGCGACGACTATTATTATTATTATTATTTGTCATGGCACTTCGGTGATATTTACAGATGATTGTTGTAGCCATTACAGATAAGTAAAATTCAATACACGTTCATCGATATGGTAACTCATTGGGCTAACTTAATTACTTTCTTGACACCTGGAAGTAGTCCTTAATGAAGCATTTGCCAAAATCAAATAAGCATAAAACATTTAGCGACCTTCGGCCCATAAGTATTTTACCGACGTTGTCCAAAATTGTAGAAAAAGTAATTAGTAAACAAATATATACATACTTATTTTCTCATAACATTGTAACCACTAAATGTCTTGGAAAGGAGTTCAGTACTACATTACTTTTAGATTTAACAAATAACATTATAAGATCATTGGATGAAGAACAGGCTACAACTCAAATATTTTGATTTCGATGAAACCTCACAAAGATTTTTTAAAATATTATTTAGGTAACCTCTACAAAAAAGTAACGTTAGAGAAATCTAACTTCATGTGTGTTACATAAGGAGTAACTCAAGGCTCTGTGTTTGGTCCCCTTTTGTTTTCCATATATATTTCAGACCTTTAAAAATTATTGTAGTATGTAAACATAGACTCTTTTGCTGACCACACGTAACTATATTATTCCCTTGACCCACGTGAAGTAGATATAGTCTCGCAAAACATGAATTCAGATCTGAATGCAGTATATACATATATTTTCTATGAACCATATTCTTAAACTAAATGCCAGTAAATTCCATAAAATATTATTTTGTCCTACAAATATAGAACATAATGCAGTATATATATATATATATATTTTCTATGAATCATAACCTTAAACTAAATGCCAGTATATTTCATACAATATTATTTTGTTCTACAAATATAGAACATAATGTGCAACAGAACCTTAAGTTATTCATTCAAATAAAACCTCTAAAATCATGTAGAAGTGCCAAAAACTAAGGCATTATCTATGATTGCAAACTAAGGTTTCAAGACTATGTTTCGCTTCTAGTAAAAAAATCGTATATGGTTATTTGTCAATTTTAAAGGAATCGACGTATTTTGAGTTTCAAATTACGTAAGTTGCTATGTAAAAGTCTTGTATTGCCCATCCTCAATTATGAACTTTTAATTTACTATCCTTGTTTGGAAAAAATAACCAAATATAGACTTAAATTTAAAACCCGTGTTGTCGTTTTGTATTTAGTATCAGAAAGTATGATAGAATATTAAATAAAATTAAAAAACTTAGCTAGCTCAACATAAGAAATTTATTTAAATATCAGATCCCAGGCAGCAGACTCACGACATTTTCTGGTAATTCTTGGTCATCGACGTCATCTTACCAAAAAATGACGTGATTATGACGTCTCTTCTTTAATATCTTTTTAACATCATAAGTTCGACGTCAATGTGATGTCAATTCATTGTCACTATTAAATTAAAGCATACATTGAAGGTGATTTCGATACATTTAATTTATGTAAAATAATATGGCTTAAACAAGTATTTTTTAGAACTCTTAGGTCAACGTTTAAATGTGGCGCTTAAAATGCATAAAGGATTTATAACACCACGTGACTGCGTCTGTCTGGTCATTGGTCTGTGGAGTATGGCTCGTGTGTGTTCGAGCCGTTCGAGCAAGCACGAGAACGGCATCGCGAATTGTTCCTTCGGCCATGTGTAATGGTGTGTGGATCGTGACCGTCGTTAAAAGTTAATAGGAGGTTAGTGAAAAAAGTTATATGAATCTGAACCCAGCATAAGGTATATGCCTTATAATATTTTTTATATCTATATTTTTCCTATTCTTAAATGATTTGGTATTACATTCATAGGCTGTTTCCTAAAATGTTCTCAGGTTCGTGAAATAGTATAAAATGGCAGCACTCATAGAAATATCATTAGAAATTAATTGTGCCCGTAGTCTTCATAATTGTGCCAAAACCAAAATAATAACGTTCAAGCTAACCACATTTGGAGCAAATGGATTTATATAAATTTATGCTTTTTGCCAATAATGTATTTAAACTGTTTTTTCTTTTTAATTATAATTATTTTATTTTATAATTTTGTTTTAATTAGTGACCCACAATTTCTATAGAAAAGTTACAAAGGAGTAACAGTATCAAATATAACGGCATGGTTCAAATAACGACATTAAACGTAATAAAGACGTCTTATATAGACGTAAAAAGGACGTCCAAATATGACGTCATTTGGGCTGTGACATATTTACGTCATTTTACCGTCATTATCACGTTAGTTTTTAGAGGATAAATGACGTCGGATATGACGAAAATAAGATGTCATAATGACGTCAGTCTGTTGCCTGGAATGGCGGCCACGGTATTTTGAATTCTTTAACCTCAACTCCCATATATTTAAAAAATAAATTGGTATATCGGAAAGATCGGCACAGTTGACATTTGAGATATCCACACAACTTTCTTTCAAATATAACTTTGTTTTTATATATGTCAGTCTACCTAGCGAAATAAGGACACGTTATTTAACATTTTTAAAACAAAATTATAAAACGTTGCTATTAGTTGAGCAATGAATATAGTGCTAACGTTAATATGTTACTATTTTCAAACATTTTTACTTTCCTATCTGTATACAGATATAAGGAAAGTATAGGAATCATGATTTTTTTCGACCTCGAGTTTTCGACGGATTTTTACGTTTTGAGGTCCCCTGAATCCGTTTTGACTATTTTCGCGATGATGTCTGTGTGTGTGTGTGTGTGTGTGTGTGTGTGTGTGTGTGTGTGTGTGTGTGTGTGTGTGTGTGTGTGTGTGTGTGTGTGTGTGTGTGTGTGTGTGTGTGTGTCTGTATAACGCATAACTCATGAACCGATACACAGAAAAACACCAAATTTTAAACTTAAGCTTTGTTTTAGCGTCCAATGAGCCTATTAGATTTTGGACAGAGTCGGAACATCTGGGGGGGTACTTTATAGGTGGTAATTTTTATATTTTATGGAATATATCTGTTATTAATGTTTGAAGAAAAAAATTGTTTAAATAAAAGTTACTTCTAATATTATTATCTACAATTTTTGTTTTATGTAAAAATTTCCTGAAATGGTCCGTATTCGAGAAATTTGACAAAATGTGAAAAAAATAATTTTTTATAAAAATTGTTCAAATAAAAGTTGTTTGTAATATAATTCTCTATAATTTTTATCCCATACATAATTTCTCTAAAATGGACCGTATTCGAGATATTTGAGAAAATGTGTAAATTTCGAATTTTGAAGAAAACTAAAAAACGGATAAAGAAAAAAACATTAAATTTTAAACTTAAGGTTTATTTCGGCCTGACGTAAAATGATTAGATTTTGGACATAGTCGGAACATCTGGGGGAGTACTTTATGGGAGGCCACTTTTATATTTTATGGAATATATCTGTTATTAATGTTTGGAGAAAAAAATTGTTTAAATAAAAGTTACTTCTAATATTATTATCTACAATTTTTGTTTTATGTAAAAATTTCCTGAAATGGTCCGTATTCGAGAAATTTGACAAAATGTGCAAAATTCTGATTTTTATGAAAGTTTTTGAAATAAAAGTTGTTTGCGATATCGATCTCTATAATTTTTGTTTATACATGATTTTTCTAAAATGGACCGTAATGGAAAAGTCTAAATTTAAATTTTTCAGTATTTTCGTTTTCAATGAATATCTATAGAAAAATGTTTCGAGGTAGATTTTTGTGGCCAATGTATATATTTAGTTTATCCTCTAAACATTTATAGAGATGCTGCAATAGGTTGTACAAAATAACCGAAAAAAGCCTATAATAACTAGATAGGAAAGTCATGTGTTGGACACATCAGATTTTTCCTTATTTGTTTGTATATTAAGTTCCATACATATTTCTTGTTTTTGCATTTTAAAAATAAAGGATTTTAGGACCTAAATTAAAACCTCCTCCTATGATAAGCGTATAATTTTTATATTTTTCCATTATAATTTCACATTGTTTATAAAAAGACATATGTGAGTAAGAGCTATGTAAATTACATCCAAATAATAAGCGTTTTCAAATTTGATTTTAACCCAAACATCTTAAAACAAATTAGATGGTTGAGAAGAAATGATATTAGACTAAATTTGCGATGATACAACTATTAGTACACCACCACGTAAGCAATCAAGAGAGTCATATTCTCTGTCTTACCTATAAACGGTGTTGTCATTTTGATTAAAAAATTGGGAGCTCTGAAATGAATTATTTAATCATGTTTCGGTTAACATAATCAGCTCAAAGATGCATTAACGAGAATTAGATCACAGAAATAGAAGGATTTGAATAGTAAAACGAAATTAGATGTAAAAATTTTGGTCTGTGGTTTACTCCTCGGAAAGTTTTTTAATTTTTATACTAAATTAAAAGGTATTAATAAAAACAGTTTAACTTAACCCAACTTCTCGATTTTCAATATTTGCGGAATAAATAATATAGTTCATTTTGTCAGAAGTTGTTGGGTAAAATTTAAGAAAAAATAATGTTAACTTCCATTAATCATGTAAGATTACCTTATTGTGCAGCGATGTGGACAACTTTGATGTTTTATTACGATCTTGAGGATAATCCCTTCTTAGGATTTTTTACATTTAAGGAACGTTCAATTTCGTTTCATTGTTTTTCATTTATTTTAAAATGTTTTTATTTGTTTCTGCCTAACTGCTTATCCAGCTTAATAAAAATATAAAGAATACAAAAATTGATGCGCAGGTATAAGGATAACAAGTAAAGGATTCAATTTGTAATATTATTTTCTTCCTTTAAATTACTGTTGTGGATATCAGTTCAAAACATAATATTGTCACAAAAATACACGGGTGGTTGTTTCAGTTTTTAAAATTATGTACAAGAAATACAGAGAATGCGTCCTGTTCCGACTGTCAATATTAAGCCATTTTGCAACTTTTAGTTTGAGTGAAATTCTATATCATCTCCTTATAGCATAAAACAAAGACATAATAGGTTTGTTCCAACAACGATCTTGGAACAATACATAAATCAGTCCAAAACTTATTAGGTTTGTTCCAACAAGCAATCGGTAATTAGGCATTCCAAACAAATGAATTACCAGTGGGCAGGTTTGGTATATCTAAGGGTGGCGACATATGGTGTATTTTATCTACTTTACGTAAAATCATGAATAATGGATTACATTTAAATATTTTATGTCAAACACAATAAAAATAATATTTAAAAAACCCACCTATACATTTCTTCATAAATTGGCAGGCTTGGCGAGTACTACTTCGAATAAAAATAGCGTCCAAGTTGCAAGACTATGTCGCTACCCCCTTAAATAGACAAGAATTTCCCACTGGCACCTATTGTTTGACAGGTCGTTGGAATGCCTAATTGGTTTCTGACAGTTCTCAAACTGCTTTATCTGCGCATGTACATAAATTACATTGGTACAAAACTGGTTATTTTAATCTGTTGGAATAGTGAACAGTCAAATACGTATTAAGTAAAAGGTACTGTTAGCTGTCAGTTGGTTAAATAGAAGAAGAAGACGAACCGATTATTTTTTTATTAATATTATTTTATTATTATTATAAAAAACTATAAATGGATACCCAAAGTAAGTAACAAAGCATGCATAAATTATTTGGAGATAATAATTTAAAAATTTACGATCTTCAAGAGTTTTTAATTTTTCCTGGCCCCTCTAGTAGTTGTGTATAAGTACAGCCTCAACAAACTTTTGGTTTTATACAAAAAGTATATATCAAAAGTGGGTACGGCTGAAATAAAAAATTTCAAAAGATTATGGCAAGTCATTGCAAATGAACTGTTAAACATTTCATTAAGTGAAAACCATTGTGCAAACAAATGGAGGGTGCTTGAAAGAGCCTACAAAAAATATATAGACAGCCAAAATAAAACGGGACGGGAACGAAGGCACTTTCGAGTATGCCACAGAAATGGACGAAATATTTCAGGGAAAAAAAATATTAAACCGGTTCTTCTCCTCTCCAATACCAATATTGAAAACATGCCGGAGACTGAGAATACAGATGAACATGTAAACCAAAGCGAGGTAGAAAAAAGTGGCCTTTGTCACTTAAAAGAAAAAGAAATCCTCTTCTAAACAAAAATGTAATATTAGAGAGATTAAAGATAGAAAAGGATAAAGTGAAGGCAATGAGAAAAAGAAATTTACTTCTAAAAGAGAGAAACCAGATGAAAAACCAATGGAGTTGTTTAAAACAATAATCTTATTTAGGTTAGTTTCAAGATCTCAAATATATTCCTTTTAAATGTGTCAGAATGTGATTTTTTTTGTGTGATTAAGTTTTTTTAGGATTTAGTTACTTTAAAAGTTAAAAAAATGTGTTTATTTTACTTAAATAAAAAAGTTATTATCTACAGTTTTATCTTATTATAATAACAGTATGGTTTCTTTTTGCCCGTCCTTGTTTATCTTCGTCTTCTTCAATAGTGTGTGATAAAGGTAGCATAATTTCAACATCATCAGGATTAAACATAAAATTATCACCTATTGCTAAATTGTGTAAAACACAACATGCCCTAATAAAATGTACAGTTGTAGTAAAGTCCCTGAGTTTAATGTGATATAACTGTTTCCAGTTTTGTTTTAATAATCCATTGCAATGTTCTATGATTATTCTATTTGATGACAATTTTGTATTATAATTAATTTGATTTCTGTTTAATAATCCTCTATCCTTAAATGGTGTTAGTAGATTTGACAGTAATGGATAGGCACTATCAGCGATAATATGATTATTTCCACATTTTTGGGCTAAAGTATTTGATAAGGGAGATGTAGCAAACACTCTTGCATCGTGCACTGAGCCTGGGTATCCTGTAAAAAGATTCCTTATTTTTAGGTTATGATCGCATACTAACTGAGTCTGAAACAAAAAAAAACAAAACATTAAATAGGAAAACAACTGGAGTTTGTTGTATTATTTTATATAGGTTTTCATGTAAACTGTTTACCACTGTAGATGATCTCTTCAAATGCAAAACCCCTTTGTAAATCAAAATACTGGATTTTATTCAATTCATGCTTATAAAACAAATCTTCTGAAATTTATAACTACTGCTTAGACTTTTTTATGTACTTAAAACCTACTAACCTGTATAGAAAAAAAAATGTCCTATTGTGATATGAATCTGCATCTTCTAGCGGCTTATCTATTTTAGTGTGAGTTCCATCTAGAGCCCTTATTATTCCAGGAAATCCATTCCTATTTCTAAAATGAGTTTCAATTTGATGTTGTTCATGTATGTCTGGCCACTGAATAATTTCAGGTGCTAAATTACTTAAGAAGTAGGTCATTCTTTTTAAAACTCTATTCGAACAACTGATGGTAACATCGAACCTATCAGCAACGTCTCTAAAACTCGCTGTCTGGTGTCCAGCAAACCATAAAAATATGTAGGCATGTTGTAAAGGACTCAATTTTCCATAGGGACCAGATTGCGTTTTAAAATACTGACTTGTACTAAATCTTTCTGCAATATAATTTCCCACTTCTCTACTTACTCGGAAATGTTCGATAAATTCATCATTATATTGCGAAATAGTTTCTTGAAAAAATTTTCAATTTCTGGCCTTTCCCTATTTTCCACCAAATTTTCCAAATCGCTATCAGATTCAGAGAAAGGATTATCTGCTTCGTCCAATTCAAAATCTAAAGAATCCGAATCTGAATCGCTCATCATGTGTTTCAGTATTTAGTAACGTAACGTAAAACGGGGCCCAATCATTTTTTTCTTTATTTGAAGTCGAACCAAAATTCATTAATTTTCAAACTCAAACTCGCAGATCACTTATTTATCATAGTAAATTAATATCACATTAACATAACCTCTATGTCCCTGTCTGTACCCAGTCCTATCTGGTCTCATCTCCTTTTTCTCTCCTTTAGCGCAGACTCATTACAATTTGTTAGAAAACAATTCACAAACCATTTTGACAGTACTTTGACTGATTACAAAACTAATTGGAACGTCGTACTGACAGTTTTCTAACAGCCTGAAAACTTTGTTGGAACGCTTTTTTCATTTTGCGCACAATCGTGACAGTTTCTAACTGCTGTAGGAACAAACCTATTGTTGACAATCTGCTGATGACTAGTAATTGACAACTTGTCAAGTACTGGTCGGGGTTTGGGACTCATCTCGGAACTCTATTATGTTGGAACACATTTTTTATATTCAACAGATGCATTATTACAATAATTAACCACAAAATAAAATAAATGATCATGAACAAAAGCCATGAAAAATAAACTTGATTAACAAATACAAATCAGAACTGTCAGAGACAATAGATACAAATAATATAATTTACAATCATAAAATGTTCAGTTTATTGCGGCTTTGCGCATTTCGTGACAATTCGTTCCAATTCAGACCCAGTAGCTGATTTGACAGTACACAAATCGATTTGTGATTAGTATTGGTTGTGTTGGAATACTATGTTTTTGTACAGTTTCGAGTCTAAGGTTTGTTGGAACACAAATTCTAGACTGTGCAGAATCCCGACAGTACGCAAACTGATTTGGTTTATGTTGGAACAAACCTAATATCTGTACTTTTTGAATTTTATGTTTAACAATTTGACGTAAGAAGGGGTCGTAGACCGTGTCACAATGATTAAAGTGTGACAATACCAGCAAATCAAACAAGCATTATCTTCCATTCAATATTAAAAGTTTTTATTATTTTTTATTATCCGACTTCAAAAAGGAAGGAGGTTCTCAATTCGTTGGCAATTTTTTTTATATATGTTTCAACGATAATTTTTTAATACGTTGTCCGATTTATACGATTATTTCTTTGTTAGAAAGGGGATATCACAAGGGTAGTTTCATATACTATTTACATTCCTAGGAAATATACAGCACACCTTTCCACCTCCGATTTAACTGCGGTTAGGATGGAATATGCCATCAAGATGGAAAAGAAAAGGTTGATCCTGGCATCTGCATACCTCCTCTCCAACATAACCACTTCACCACCCAGCAAGGAGTTAAAGGATCTGATTAAATACTGATTAAACTAGAAGTTTGAGCTAGTAATAGATTGGGAATCAAATGCTCAACACTTTAATTTGGGCAGTAAGGATAACAACATTAGAGATAAGTTACTTTATGATTATATAATTACCAAAAACATTTGTATTTTAAATAAAAGTACTATACCAACATTTTTAAACTCTCGTAGTCAAACACTAATAGATATCACTTTATCCACAACTATAAATCAATTCTAAACTGGCAAGTGACCGATGACATTTCGATGTCAAACTACCGCTGGTTTACATTCAGAATAAACTTGATGCTGCTGACCTCCACGTTATTTTAAAATCCTAGGAAGACGGAGAGATCAACCTATGCTTACCTTCTCCAAGAGGTTTTGAGAGAGGTGGAAGCCAAACAACCAAACAATAACAATGCTTTGAAAAAGTACTCAAACACTATCCAAAACACAATAAACAATGCGTATAAAAAACCTTGCCCCCTGAATCTGGTTCAACACGATCAAATGACTACCGTATGGTGGTGTCACGAGCTGGATCACAAAACTCGAAGAGGGCTGGGATTCTTACAAATCTCACATCAGATAATACAAAAAAATCGTTATACAAAAAAAAACGAGATGCTTGGAGATCCTACTGCGAAGAAATCGAAGATTTCCCGCAGGCAGCGAGGGTACATAATGCTCTCTAAAGAGATCCACATCGCAGTACTGGTCCGCTTATCAAAGAGGATGGCATGAAAACTGCAAACCTAGAAGATAGCATCAAACTTCTGCTGTCAAGACAATTCCCTGACTTGGTGATCACAGATGTGGCCGACTTGGCAGAGGAAGAATAAAACCCATCTGTCTTCGATTGACAAACTGCCAAACACATTCTAGACGATGACAAAATTAGATGGACAATATCTAGTTTCTCTTCATTTAAATCGCCAGGACCGGATGATATCTTTCCAGCCCTACTTCAGTGGGGTCTGGTAGAACTCACGCCATACTTGGTAGATATATTTAGATCCTCGTTGGCTTTGAGGTATGTCTTCCAAAAAAAGAAAGAGGTAAAGGTAGTCTTTATATTTAAACCTGGAAGGGTGGATTAAACTCCAAAAACTGACCAATTAGCCTAACATCGTTTTCCAAAAAGACATTGGAAAAGCTATGTGAAAGGTACATAAGGGACGTGGTCATTACAACAACACCACTACACCAAAATCAACATACACTCACCCCGGGCAGATCTACTGATTCAACCCTTCACTTAGTTGCTGGCCGGATAAAGAGATCACTGTACATTAAAGAGTCTGCCTTGGGCGTATTCATAGATATAGAAGGCGCTTTTGATAAAACGACCTTTCCCAAGCTAATACACTCACTAAACCATAGAAATGTTCCACAGATGGTTAGTGAGTGAATACACAACATGCTTTTAAAGCGAGTAGTACACATAAGTGTAGATGTGAATATAAGAGGCTTGGATGCGAATGGATCTCCACAGAGAGAGGTGCTTTCACCTCTACTGTGGAAAATGGTCCTCGACATCCTCATCAGCCGCCTCAAGAATGACAGTCATTACACAATAGCGTATGCAGATGACCTGGTCATTCTGCAAACAAGTAATTTTGAGAACATACTCTGCGAAAGAATGCAAGTAGCTCTAAAAATTATAGAACAGTGGTGCAAGGAAAATTCACTGTCTATCAATCTCAAGAAGACAGAAATGTTTTTTTTTTCACAAGAAATAGAATAAAAATGGAATTAAAACCTCCAGAACTCCTAAACACAAAGCTAAACTTTGCAACAGAGGGGAAGTTCCTACGTCTTACCTTTGACAGCAAGTTAACATGGAACTCACACTTAGAAAACAGAGTCAAAAGAGCATACATTGCTTATGAACAATGCCGCCGAATAGTGGGACGCTCCTGAGATTTCTCCATCAGAGTAGTCACATGGACTAACATGGCCATCATATGATCTACGCTATCGTACGGTGCATTTGGCTGAGTACCGAAAATCTTAAAATTAACTGCTATCTGCAAACTAGAACAAATTCAAATAACAGCATGTTTCAACATAACAAGAGCCATGAAAACCACAAAAACCAAAGCCATGGAAATCGTTCTTAGTCTTAATCGTTCTGATATTTCATTCAAGGAGGTTGTTCTGATGATAATGATATGCCTCTGCACGGTTGAAATAGAACCTGATGTACGATCTGGTGAGGCGAGACGTCATTTTTGGCTTAAAGCGCTCAATAGGCTTCCACTGCAAAACTTTGGTCGACCCTGTAGAAATAAATATTCAAATAATTACATCGTTGTAAAGACGATTAGAAGACCTTTCCAATGAGGTGTTTTGAGACACATGGTTGCATTTAAAAAAATTGCCGATTATGTCACCACGGTAATACTGGTGACGTAATGTTCGTTACATCTACATCATGTGATGACGATTCAAAAATTAAAATTGACCTGTTTTTGGATTTTTTTCAAAACTCGATTAATTTAGAAATAATGAATTTATTCCATACATTAGCGACATACTGTATATACATACAAAGTGCTGTATTTCAAGCTTTTCTATGCAAAACGATATACCAATATGAATACTTTCCCTACACTGTGCATGTTCAAAACTATATGGATATAACATATCAGTATTTAAAAATGGACAAAATCACATAAATATTATTTGTATTGCTTACTTATTTTTACCTTTTTCAACATATCTGGGTTTGCCATCTAACTACAGAATTATGATGTAACGTTAGAATGTAAAAAAATCTATCAAAAAAGACAAACTTGCCCATCGTATAAACATATTCATTTCTCTCGTAATTTTGTCTAGAATCTTTGTCATCTTCCAAGAAAAGCTGGTATTCTATTTCTGTATTTTATTAAAATACAAATAAAATAAATAAAAGAAACGCAAATAGAAAGTTCCAAATATACTGACAAACGGTTGACATCTTTTTGACGTAAGAAAATCTCGATTAACAATTTGATCCTCCGATATTGACGGATCCATATACTTTGATTTTCTTTTACTATACGGAGAATGGTCGCACTGCGCAGCTTTCTGAGTGCCTTTTAAAAGGAGATAGAAAACTCCGCCATTTTGAACCCTTATTACGTGTTGCCTACATCTTGGCGCAATATTTTTATTAGAATAGAAATTAACTTTTTTCAGGAACCGCTGTCAAACAATCCTGGTTACTTGTGGTTAGTAGTCGGTTAATATCGGACCATAAGCTAACTAGACTTGCAAACAACTAGATTGAAATGTTAAACAAAACTGGATGCAAAAATATCATTTCGTACTAAATAAGCTCAGCGGAAAAAGAACATTCCTCTTATTTATTTGTTGGAATATAATTCCTATGTCACGCTGCTTTCGACCAATGGAGTTGACTAAATTTTGTTATTGATAAGTTACAATCACATACTTTGATTTTCTTTTACTATACGGAGAATGGTCGCACTGCGCAGCTTTCTAAGTGCCTTTTAAAAGGAGATAGAAAACACCGCCATTTTTAACCCTTATTACGTGTTGCCTACATCTTGGCGCAAATATTTTTAATAGGTGCGTTTTAATCATCCGCTTCTGCTTCGGAATTGTCGGTTTTCTTGTTTTAATCTGACAGGTTAGAACGACTGAACCGACAATTCCGGAAGCAGAAGCGGATGGTTAAAACGCACCTGATATTTTGCTTGCTGCTGTGAGTGTCAGTCACATACTTTGATTACTATACGGGGCAAGAGAGAGGTCCGACCACATACTTTGATTTTCTTTTACTATACGGAGAATGGTCGCACTGCGCAGCTTTCTGAGTGCCTTTTAAAAGAAGATAGACAACTCCGCCATTTTGAACCCTTATTACGTGTTGCCTAAATCTTAGCGCAATATTTTTAATAGGTGCGTTTTAATCATCCGCTTCTGCTTCGGAATTGTCGGTTTTCTTGTTTTAATCTGACAGGTTAAAACGACTAAACCGAAAATTCCGGAAGCAGAAGCGGATGATTAAAACGCACCTGATATTTTGCTTGCTGCTGTCAGTGTCAGTGAATATTATTTTTGAAGTCACAGTTTACTGCTAAAGAATCAGGTAGCTCACTCGGACCAGTTGAAAGTTCCAAAATAACATCCACTCCAGGGATACAAATTCAGGATAAGCAGAAGATTGCTGTTTTATTATAGGCGGTTTTCATATATTGTATTATCCGAGTTGCACAGTGTATAAACTGAAACATTGAGATCCAAAGTACCGACGCAGAGAGAGGTCCGACACGCCCAACATAGGGCGCGGCCATTTTGAACCCTGTGACACAGTTACAGCTAAAGAATCAGATTGCTCACTCTGCGTCGGCACTTTGGATCTCAATGTTTCAGTTTATACACTGTGCAACTCGGATAATACAATATATGACAACCGCCTATAATAAAACAGCAATCTTCTGCTTATCCTGAATTTGTATCCCTGGAGTGGATGTTATTTTGGAACTTTCAACTGGTCCGAGTGAGCAAACTGATTCTCTAGCAATAAACTGTGACTCCAAAAATAATATTCACTGACACTGACAGCAGCAAGCAAAATATCAGGTGCGTTTTAATCATCCGCTTCTGCTTCCGGAATTGTCAGTTCAGTCGTTCTAACCTGTCAGATTAAAACAAGAAAACCGACAATTCCGAAGCAGAAGCGGATGACTAAAACGCACCTATTAAAAATATTGCGCCAAGATGTAGGCAACACATAATAAGGGTTCAAAATGGCGGAGTTTTCTATCTCCTTTTAAAAGGCACTCAGAAAGCTGCGCAGTGCGACCATTCTCCGTATAGTAAAAGAAAATCAAAGTATGTGATGTGGGTCCGACACGCCCAACATAGGGCGCGGCCATTTTGAACCCTATGACACAGTTTATAGCTAAAGAATCAGATCGCTCACTCTGCGTCGGCACTTTTTATCTGAATGTTCCAGTTTATACACTTCGCAACTCAGATAATACAATATATGACAACCGCCTATAATAAAACAGCAGTCTTCTGCGTATCCTGAATTTGTATCCCTGGAGTGGATGTTATTTTGGAACTTTCAACTGGTCCGAGTAAGCAAACTGATTCTCTAGCAATAAACTGTGACTTCAAAAATAATATTCACTGACACTGACAGCAGCAAGCAAAATATCAGGTGCGTTTTAATCATCCGCTTCTGCTTCCGGAATTGTCAGTTCAGTCGTTCTAACCTGTCAGATTAAAACAAGAAAACCGACAATTCCGAAGCAGAAGCGGATGATTAAAACGCACCTATTAAAAATATTGCGCCAAGATGTAGGCAACACGTAATAAGGGTTCAAAATGGCGGAGTTTTCTATCTCCTTTTAAAAGGCACTCAGAAAGCTGCGCAGTGCGACCATTCTCCGTATAGTAAAAGAAAATCAAAGTATGTGGTGTCAGTAAATATTATTTTTGGAGTCACAGTTTATTGCTAAAGAATCAGTTAGCTCACTCAAACCAGTTGAAAGTTCCAAAATAACATCCACTCCAGGGATACAAATTCAGGATACGCAGAAGACTGCTGTTTTATTATAGGCGGTTGTCATATATTGTATTATCTGAGTTGCGCAGTATATAAACTGGAACATTGAGATAAAAAGTGCCGACGCAGAGTGAGCGATCTGATTCTTTAGCTATAAACTGTGTCATAGGGTTCAAAATGGCCGCGCCCTATGTTGGGCGTGTCGGACCTCTCTCTTGCCCCGTATAGTAATCAAAGTATGTGGTTACAATACAATTGTGTCACATTCTATTTTCTTTCTATTTAATAGTTATATTGATAATAATAATAAGCTTTATTCACCAATAGTAATAATTACAAGTTTGGTGAGAAGATGCAAGAGCAGTTATAAACTGTTCTACCTCTTGAACCTTAAGGAAGTAACTAAATCTAATAAGAAAAAAGCGACAAAAAACAAGAGAAACAAAAAAAATCCATTAACAAATATGAAAATAAAGATAAATCTGGCAAACTAGTGGTTTTTAGAAATAGATTAAAAATAATAATTGATTGCTGATGACATAACATAACATACACTATAATATAGTAATTTATTAAAAACAAATCTATGAAACTGGTGATTTTTTGAAACAAAGGGAAAATAACAATTATTGATTAATATTATTATATTGATTTACGATAATTTAATAAGAATTGTGGCATTGGTGTGAAAATAAAAGTTCTTTGACGTGCTTTTTAAAAGTTTAAAAAGACATATTTTTTAAGTATATGGGCAAGTCATTGTAAAAATTTACTAGATAGTATGAAAACGAGTTTTGAAACTTGGCTGGTCGATGCTGTGGAATTTCTTTTATGTATCCATGTCTAAGGTTGCGGTTGTGTATGTTTACCCTAAACCTTAATTTATCAAAGAGATACGTTGGTTTTTGACTGATTAGAATTTCATGCAGAAGGCAGAGACCATGTAGTTTCCTTCTGTTTTTCATATTTAGCCATTTAGTAATAATTAATGTGTGAGATATCCGTTAAAATTTCCTCATACCAAAAATAAGTCTCAGACAGGAGTTCTGTAATTTTTGTAGTCTGAACTCATCTCGCTGTGAGAGGCATGGTCCGTAGACATAATCACAATAATAAGCATGGGAAAGGACAAGTATATCACACAGTTGAATCTTCAGATCACTAATAAGCATATGTCTATGAGCGTAGAGAGTTCTCAGTTTAGTATAAACTTTCTGTAAAATAAGAGACACATGGTCAGTAAAGCTCAAATCTTTGTCGATGATTAATCCTAAGTTTCTCGATTTCTCCGATATAGCCAGTTGGTTATTGTTTAGTTTAATATTAATTTCATTTGATTGTAATGAACCAAGAAGAATACCCGAAGATTTGGAGGCATTCAAGACTAAATCGTGTTTACTGGAAAACTCAACATCGTTGATTTCATTACTAATTTGATGACTTATACCTAGAACGAAAAAATAATACATCTGCATACATACAGGGATTTCATTTCAAAACTAGCCACCCAAAATAACTTTTAAAATATCTTTAACAACAAAAAAAAAACAAAAAAAACTTTAATTTATATTTACGGGGGGACACATTTTACAAGTATCTGTAACCGTGCAGTTTCATCCCCTAAGCGGTGGTGAATATCACTTCTAAAATTTTAAATAGAAAGGGATATCATGTGATAGCTCTTCTTAAAGGTCTCTTTTTTTCCAATCTTTTGACACATTATTTTTTAAAATCAGAATAATTTTTCACCAAGTTATGCCATTTTAACCTTTTAAATTAAAATATTTATCATTTGCATTTTATTTAGATTATTAATATTTTATTTGCGTAAGAATCACATTGTACTTAAATAAGATGTTCAAAATGTCCGCCATTGTTGGCAAGGCAATGGTAAAGTCGCATCTCGAATTCATCTCGCACTTTTTGAAGCGTCTCTGGTGTAATCCGCCCACACTCCTCCACTATTCTACGTCTAAGTTCAGGAATATCGCGAGGTTAAGTTTTATACACCACAGTTTTTAGATGTCCCCATAAAAAACTCAAGGGGCGTTAGGTCGAGTGATCTCGCTGGCCATTCTATAGCACCCCTTCTTCCGATCCATTTATCTGGAAATGTCTCATTAAGCCAATTTCGTACAGGCAAGGCATAATGTGGAGGTGCTCCGTCCTGTTGAAAAAATAGGTTTTCTTCGTCTAGTAACAAATTTCCATCTTGATCTATTTGGTTTTCTAAGGATTCGGTTATAAGAGTATTTATCAGATTTCCTAATAAGTTCAAATACAATTCCCCAGTTAAATTTTCCTCTATGAAAATAGGACCAATAATTTTATTACCAAGAATTCCGGCCCATACGTTGATTTTCTGAGGATATTGGCTGTGCTCTTCCTGAAAAACATGTGGATTTGTATTGTCCCAGAACCTACAATTATGTTTATTGACAAATCCATTTAAAAAGAAACCTGCCTCGTCAGTAAAACAAATATTTTTATTAAAATATGGTCTTCATTTGCCCTTTGAGTCATTAATTCGCAAAATTCTAATCTTCTGTCATAATCATCCTCAGCAAGCTGTTGTAAAAGCTGTATTTTGTAAGGAAATAATTTATGTAGCCGTGACGTTTTATGCACAGAGCCAACGGAAATATTTGTTATTCTGGAGACTTTTGGTATTGATGTTTGAGGTTCCATGGCAAAATGACATAAAATCTCAACTTGTGCAGCTTCACTTAAAACTCTACGATTCCTTACAGTTTTATTGCACACACTCCCAGTTTCTTGAAATTTATTAACTAAATCCAACACATACTGGTGCCCAACATTTTTATCGGGATGTCTCTGATTAAAAACACGGGCTGTTCTGCATGCACACCGTTGTTCTTCACCATAAATAAAGATTATTTCAATTCTTTCTTGTAAAGAATAAACCATTGTCAAAATTAAATTGTCAGTACACAACGAAACCAATAATCTACTAATAATAAATTGTTTTAATTTACGGTCAAAAATATCTTACGCAAAAAACATTTATGGCTTTTTACTAACTTGTTTATCTCGGTATTTGTACTCATGCATTGTAATTCAATATTTTTAATTTTTTCCGGTTTCTAGGTTATAACTTGGTGAAAAATTATTTCGATTTAAAAAAAGAATGTGTCAAAAGATTGGAAAAAAGAGACCTTTAAGAAGAGCTATCACATGATACCCCTTTCTATTTAAAATTTTAGAAGTGATATTCACCACCGCTTAGGGGATGAAACTGCACGGTTAAAATGTGTCCCCGTAAATATAAATTAACGTGTTTTTTTGTTTTTTTGTTTTAAATATATTTTAAATGTTATTTTGGGTTGCTAGTTTTAAAATGAAATCCCTGATGTATGTTCATGAATTTTAATATAGACGGTAAATGGCAGG
>OV651819.1:74393296-74512520 GCA_927349885.1 Psylliodes chrysocephalus | reverse complement strand
CGACCCATAAGTATTTTACCGACGTTGTCCAAAATTATAGAAAAGGTAATAAGTAAACAAATATATATTTACGGGTTTTCTCATAACAGTGTAAACACTGAAGGTCTTTGAAAGGAGTTCAGTACTACAACATTACTCTTAAATTTAACAGATAACATTATCACGTGGGTCAAGGAAATAATATAGTTACGTGTCGTCAGCAAAAGAGTCTATGTTTACATACTCCAATAATTTTTAAAGGTCTGAAATATACAAGGTGTTTCTAAATTCATGCGACAAAATTCAGGAGGTGATTGCTCGTATGAAATTAAGATGGGTTTTTCCTATAACAAAATTTCCCTTTCCGAGATATCATCCTTAAAAGGTGGTGACTAAAATTGAGTTTTTATTTTTTTCTAAAATTTCAGTAAAGATAGAAACTTGAAATTTTGTAATTTTTGTGCACTCGCAAAGGACTAACCACGGGTTTATTATTATGAATCGTATTACATTTTACATCTTGACTATTTTCCACTCAATTTATTAAAAAAATTATAATTTAATTTTTTTTTTATATAAAACAAGGATTTTAAGTTATAATTTTATTTCATAAAACTTCTTCTCGAAAAAAGTTTTGATATGAAATAAGGTAAGGGTTGCTAATTTCACCCCCCTATAATGTAACAGGAATATTGAAAAAATACTCGTGGTTAGTCCTTTGTGATTGCACGAAAATTACATAATTTCAAGTTTCTAGCTATACTAAAATTTTAGAAAAAAAATAAGAACTCAATTTTAGTCACCACCTTCTAAGGGTGATATCTCGGAAAGGGGTAGGCTGAAGAAATTTTGTTATGGGAAAGACCCATCTTAATTTCATACAAGCAATCACCTCCTGAATTTTGTCGCATGAATTTAGAAATACCTTGTATATTTCAGACCTTTAAAAATTATTGGAGTATGTAAACATACTCTTTTGCTGACGACACGTAAATATATTATTCCCTTGACCCACGTGAAGTAGATATAGCCTCGCAAAACATGAATTTAGATCTGAATGCAGTATATACATATATTTTCTATGAATCATAACCTTAAACTAAATGCCAGTAAATTCCATAAAATATTATTTTGTTCTACAAATATAGAACATAATGCAGTATATATATTTTCTATAAATCATAACCTTAAAATAAATGCCAGTACCTGTCATACAATATTATTTTGTTGTACAAATATAGAACATAATGTTCAACAGAACCTTAAGTTATTCATTCAAATAGAACCTCCAAAATCATGTAGAAGTGCCAAAAATTAACGCATTATCTATGATTGCACACTAAGGTTTTAGGACTCTGTTTCGCTTCTAGTCAAAAAATCGTATCTGGTTATTCGTCAATTATAAAGGAATCGACGTATTTTGAGTTTCAAATAACGTAAGTTGCTCTGTAAAAGTCTTGTATTGTCCATCCTAAATTATGGACTTTTAATTTACTATTCTTGTTTGGGAAAAAATTTAAAACTCGTGTTGTCGTTTTGTATTTAGTATCAGAAAGTATGATAGAAATATCAAATAGAATTAAAGAACTTAATATAGGAAGTTTATTTAAATATCAGATCCCAGGCAGCAGACTGACGACATTTTCTGGTAATTCTTGGTCATCGACGTCATGTTACCAAAAAATGACGTGATTATGACGTCTCTTCTTTAACGTCTTTTTAACGTCATAAATTCGACGTCAGTGTGACGTCAATTCATTGTCGCTATTAAATTAAAGCATATATTGAACTTGATTTTGATACATTTAATTTATGTAAAATGATATGGCCTAAACAAGTATTTTTTAGAACTCTTAGGTCAACGTTTAAATCTGGCGCTTAAAATGCATAAAGAATTTATGACACCACGTGACTGCGTCTTTCTGGTTATTGGTCTGTGGAGTATGGCTCGTGTGTGTTTGAGCCGTTCGAGCCAGTACGAGAATGGCATCGCGAATTGTTACTTCGGCCATGTGTAATGGTGTGTGGATCGTGACCGTCGTAAAAAGTAAAAAAAGTTATATGAATCTCAACCCAGCATAAGGTATATGCCTTATAGTATTTTTATATCTATATTTTTCCTATTCTTTAATGATTTGGTATTACATTCATAGGCTGTTTCCTAAAATGTTCTCAGGTTCGTGAAATAGTATAAAATGGCAGCACTCATAGAAATATCATTAGAAATTAATTGTGCCCGTAGTCTTCATAATTGTGCCAAAACCAAAATAATAACGTTCAAGCTAACCACATTTAGAGCAAATGGATTTATATAAATTTATGCTTTTTGCCAATAATGTATTTAAACTGTTTTTTCTTTTTAATTATAATTATTTTATTTTCTAATTCTGTTTTAATTAGTGACCCACAATTTCTATAGAAAAGTTACAAAAGAGTAACAATATCAAATATAACGTCATGGTTCAAATAACGACATTAAACGTAATAAAGACGTCTTATTTAGACGTGAAAAGGACGTCTAAATATGACGTCATTTGGACTGTGACATATTTACGTCATTTTACCGTCAACTTTAGGCAACCGGTATAAAAAAATTTGCAACCTTACATTTTAGTTCTAATCGCTAAAACAAAATTGGTGGGGCCAAATTCACGCAGCCCCACCACATCGTCGTATTGACCTCGAACCTTTTTCATAATTTAGCAACTAATTTGCAACTTTAGGCAACCTTCGTGAAAAAATTTGCAACCTCGTGGTTACGCCGGAAACGACTCCTTAAGTTGATGGGGCCAAATTCACGCAGCCCCACCACCAACTTAGGAATTCGCTTCCGGCGTAACCACGAGGTTGCAAATTTTTTCACAAAGGTTGCCTAAAGTTGCAAATTAGTTGCTAAATTATGAAAAAAAATTTGAGGTCACTACGACGTAGTGGTAGGGCCGCGTGAATTTGGCCCCACCAACTTAGGAATTCGTTTCTGGAGTAACCACGAGGTTGCAAATTTTTTTACGAAGGTTGCCCAAAGTTACAAATTAGTTGCTAAATTATGAAAAATGTTCGAGGTCAATACGACGATGTTGTAGGGCTGCGTGAATTTGGCCCCACCAATTTTGTTTTAGCGATTAGAACAAAAATGTAAGGTTGCAAATTTTTTTATACCTGTTGCCTAAAGTTGCAAATTAGTTGTTAAATTATGAAAAAGGTTCGAGGGCAATACGACGATGTGACGGGGCCGCGTGAATTAAGCCCCAACAACTTAGGAATTCGCTTCCGGCGTAACCACGAGGTTGCAAATTTTTTAACAAAGGTTGCCTAAAGTTGCAAATTAGTTGCTAAATTATAAAAAAAATTGAGGTCACTACGACGATGTGGTAGGGCCGCGTGAATTTGGCCCCACCAACTTAGGAATTTGTTTCTGGCGTAACCACGAGATTGCAAATTTTTTCACAAAAGTTGCCTAAAGTTGCCAATTAGTTGCTAAATTATGAAAAAGGTTCGAGGTCAATACGACGATGTGGTGGGGCTGCGTGAATTTGGCCCCACCAATTTTGTTTCAGCGCTTAGAACAAAAATGTAAGGTTGCAAATTTTTTTATACCGGTTGTCTAAAGTTGCAAATTAGTTGCTAAATTATGAAAAAGGTTCGAGGTCAATACGACGATGTGGTGGGGCTGCGTGAATTTGGTCCCACCAATTTTGTTTTAGCGATTAGAACTAAAATGTAAGGTTGCAAATTTTTTTATACCGGTTGCCTAAAGTTGCAAATTAGTTGCTAAATTATGAAAAAGGTTCGAGGTCAATACGACGATGTGGTGGGGCTGCGTGAATTTGGCCCCACCAATTTTGTTTTAGCGATTAGAACAAAAATATAAGGTTGCAAATTTTTTTATACCGGTTGTCTAAAGTTGCAAATTAGTTGCTAAATTATGAAAAAGGTTCGAGGTCAATACGACGATGTGGTGGGGCTGCGTGAATTTGGTCCCACCAATTTTGTTTTAGCGATTAGAACTAAAATGTAAGGTTGCAAATTTTTTTATACCGGTTGCCTAAAGTTGCAAATTAGTTGCAAAATATTGGTACAACTTTGGTGTAATTATCATAACATGGTAGGGTCAACTTCACGCACGTAAGTTCGTTCCTTTCTGTTTGAAAAGCCGCAAGAGACATCATTTCGTGTGAAGGCTAGTGTTAGTTTTGTCATCCCTTAATAGGTGAGTTTTTATTTAATAAATTTCTCAGGTTCTTTTACGAATCTTCTTCTTAAGTTTCTGGATAGATATTATTTTCGTATTTCTTTTATCAGGGACCTACACTGGGACATAGTCTGGTGAAAGCACGCCTTCCATGTTTTTTGTACTACATCGCTTGATGGTTTCTAAAGTACCTAATTATATCGAGATATCCATAATCAATATCTTGAATATCGTCCTGTTTATTACATCAATTAATTGGAATAGCTGTAATAGCCGCATTTGGTTTCGTCTTCACGATGTATAAGTTACCACATTCCAAAGTCCAGCTGAGTATTTTTCGAGACGTAGTTTGCTGCTTACAACTACATTCAGCTGTACCTTTCCTTTGGACAATCCGTCAGAAATGGAGTCAACCTACTTGTTACCAGTAACCTGTCCGAGATCTGTTACCGGAAGATCTAAGCGAATCACGAGTTCACCAAACCAGGTTTTATTTAAGAATAATATTATTTTATTTAACTATTTAATTTAAATATAACACTACTCATGATTATAATTTGGTATATAATTTAGAAAATAAAAGTTTTTTAATTAATATAAAGGGTTGTAAACCGAACATAGCTATGAAAGGTATTCTATCGTATTAATATTTATTTAATAATATACATTTTTTCTAATTAACTATAATAATTAAAAATCACCATTTTTAATTATTTTGTCGTATTAATATTTGTTCAATGTTATACATATTTTCTAATTAACTATAATAATTTAAAATCACAATTTTAATCATTAACTTTATTTATTGAGAATGTTAAGTTTTGATACAGGTAATATGATAAAGGTCATCATCTACATATAGATAAACCAGAAACCGTATTTTGAATATAATTTAAAAATAAATTGAGAGTGACATAATAGGTTGTTTCTTTTCTTTTTTTTGGTACATAAATTTTCCCTTTTTAGAAACGTTCATAATCATTGTTTATTTAAAAGTTTATTTGCATATTGGTTAATATCAAACAATATCAATATCATCGTAAGTAACTTTAAATTTTGCAACTTGGGAAAGTATTAGTCGTATAGTTTGATATTGACATTTATTGTATTAAAATTGCATGGCGCTCGACATTGTTACTTTACTCAAACACATTGATTTAATTCCGAATTCACCCTAGCTCTCCAGACTGAAAAGCTGCCATTCGCAGTGTGTTGCACTTAAAATTCATAATATTCAAATTTCTATTTTTTAATTTTTTTTTAAAAATCAGACATCTCAGAAAAAGTGCGGCACAATATGTCAGTCTACCTAGGGAAATAAGGACACGTTATTTAACATTTTTAAAACAAAATTATAAAACGTTGCTATTAGTTGAGCAATGAATACAGTGCTAACGTTAATATGTTATTATTTTCAAACATTTTTCCTTATTTGTTTGTATATTAAGTTCCATATATATTTCTTGTTTTTGCATTTTAAAAATAAACGATTTTAGGACCTAAATTAAAATATCCTCCTATGATAAGCGTATATTTTTTATATTTTTCCATTATAATTTCACATTGTTTACAAAAAGACATATGTGAGTGAGAGCTATGTAAATTACATACAAATAATAAGCGTTTTCAAATTTGATTTTAACCCAAATATCTTAAAACAAATTATATGGTTGATAAAAAATGATATTAGACTAAATTTGCGATGATACAACTATTAGTACACCACCACGTAAGCAATGAAGAGAGTCATATTCTCTGTCTTTCCTATAAACGGTGTTGTCATTTTGATTAAAAAATTGGGAGCTTTGAAATAAATTATTTAACCATGTTTCGGTTAACATAATCAGCTCAAAGATGCATGAACGAGAATTAGATCAAATAAATAGAAGGATTTGAATAGTAAAACGAAATTAGATGTAAGAATTTTGGTCTGTGGTTTACTCCTCGGAAAGTTTTTTAATTTTTATATTAAATTGAAAGGTATTAATAAAAACAGTTTATCTTAACTCAACTTCTCGATTTTCAATATTTGCGGAATAAATAATATAGTTTATTCTGTCAGAAGTTGTTGGATAAAATTTAAGAAAAAATAATGTTAACTTCCATTAATCATGTAAGATTACCTTATTGTGCAGTGATGTGGACAACTTTGATGTTTCATTACGATCTTGAGGATAATCCCTTCTTAGGATTTTTTACATTTATGGAACGTTCAATTTCGTTTCATTGTTTTGTATTTATTTTAAAATGTTTTTATTTGTTTCTGCCTAACTGCTTATCCAGCTTAATAAAAATATAAGGAATACAAAAATTGATGCGCAGGTATAAGGATAACAAGTAAAGGATCCAATTTGTAATATTATTTTCTTCCTTTAAATTACTGTTGTGGATATCAGTTCATAACATAATATTGTCACAAAAATACACGGATGGTTGTTTCAGTTTTTAAAATTTTGTACAAGAAATACAGAGAATGCGTCCTGTTCCGACTGTCAATATTAAGCCATTTTGCAACTTTTAGTTTGAGTGAAATTCTATATCATCTCCTTATAGCATAAAACAAAGACATAATAGGTTTGTTCCAACAACGATCTTGGAACAATACATAAATCAGTCCAAAACTTATTAGGTTTGTTCCAACAAGCAATCGGTAATTAGGCATTCCAAACAAATGAATTACCAGTGGGCAGGTTTGGTATATCTAAGGGTGGCGACATATGGTGTATTTTATCTACTTTACGTAAAATCATGAATAATGGATTACATTTAAATATTTTATGTCAAACACAATAAAAATAATATTTAAAAAACCCACCTATACATTTCTTCATAAATTGGCAGGCTTGGCGAGTACTACTTCGAATAAAAATAGCGTCCAAGTTGCAAGACTATGTCGCTACCCCCCCTTAAATATACAAGAATTTCCCACTGGCACCTATTGTTTGACAGGTCGTTGGAGTGCCTAATTGGTTTCTGACAGTTCTCAAACTGCTTTATCTGCGCATGTACATAAATTACACTGGTACAAAACTGATTATTTTAATCTGTTGGAACAGTGAACAGTCAAATACGTATTAAGTAAAAGGTACTGTTAGCTGTTAGTTGGTTAAATAGAAGAAGAAGACGAACCGATTATTTTTTTATTAATATTATTTTATTATTATTATAAAAAACTATAAATGGATACCCAAAGTAAGTAACAAAGCATGCATAAATTATTTGGAGATAATAATTTAAAAATTTACGATCTTCAAGAGTTTTTAATTTTTCCTGGCCCCTCTAGTAGTTGTGTATAAGTACAGCCTCAACAAACGAAAACCAGGGAAGAACAAATATGGATTTGGACAACAAATCAATCAAAAATACTTTTGGTTCTATACAAAAAGTATATATCAAAAGTGGGTACGGCTGAAATAAAAAATTTCAAAAGATTATGGCAACTCATTGCAAATGAAATGTTAAACATTTCATTAAGTGAAAACCATTGTGCAAACAAATGGAGGGTGCTTGAAAGAGCCTACAAAAAATATATAGATAGCCAAAATAAAACGGGACGGGAACGAAGGCACTTTCGAGTATGCCACAGAAATGGACGAAATAGTTCAGGGAAAAAAAAATATTAAACCGGTTCTTCTCCTCTCCAATACCAATATTGAAAACATGCCCGAGACTGAGAATACAGATGAACATGTAAACCAAAGCGAGGTAGAAAAAAAGTGGCCTTTGTCACTTAAAAGAAAAAGAAATCCTCTTCTAAAACAGAAATGAAATATTAAACAAAATAAGAGAGGACAAAAAAATTATCATCGTGATAGAATAATTTTAGAAAAAGAGAGATTAAAGATAGAAAAGGATAAAGTGAAGGCAATGAGAAAAAGAAATTTACTTCTAAAAGAAAGAAACCAGATGAAAAACCAATGGAGTTGTTTAAAACAATAATCTTATTTAGGTTAGTTTCAAGATCTCAAATATGTTCCTTTTAAATGTGTCAGAATGTGATTTTTTTTGTGTTATTAGGTTTTTTTTAGGATTTAGTTACTTTAAAAGTTAAGAAAATGTGTTTATTTTACTTAAAAAAAAAAGTTATTATCTACAGTTTTATCTTATTATAATAACAATATGGTTTCTTTTTGCCCGTCCTTCGTTATCTTCGTCTTCTTCAATAGTGTGTGATAAATGTAGCATAATTTCAACATCATCAGGATTAAACAAAAAATTATCACCTATTGCTAAATTGTGTAAAACACAACATGCCCTAATAAAATGTACAGTTGTAGTAAAGTCCCTGAGTTTAATGTGATATAACTGTCTCCACTTTTGTTTTAATAATCCATTGCAATGTTCTATGATTATTCTATTTGATGACAATTTCGTATTATAATTTATTTGATTTCTGTTTAATAATCCTATATCCTTAAATGGTGTTAGTAGATTTGACAGTAATGGATAGGCACTATCAGCGATAATATGATTATTTCCACATTTTTGGGCTAAAGTATTTGATAAGGGAGATGTAGCAAACACTCTTGCATCATGCACTGAGCCTGGGTATCCTGTAAAAAGATTCCTTATTTTTAGGTTATGATCGCATACTAACTGAGTCTGAAACAAAAAAAAACAACATTAAATAGGAAAACAACTGGAGTTTATTGTATTATTTTATATAGGTTTTCATGTAAACTGTTTGCCACTGTAGATGATCTCTTCAAATGCAAAACCCCTTTGTAAATCAAAATACTGGATTTTATTCAATTCATGCTTATAAAATAAATCTTCTGATATTCATAACTACTACTTAGACTTTTTTATGTACTTAAAACCTACTAACCTGTATAAAAAAAAAAATTTTCCTATTGTAATATGAATCTGCATCTTCTAGCGGCTTAACTATTTTAGTGTGAGTTCCATCTAAAGCCCTTACTATTCCAGGAAATCCATTCCTATTTCTAAAATGAGTTTCAATTTGATGTTGTTCATGTATGTCTGGCCACTGAATAATTTCAGGTGCTAAATTACTTAAGAAGTAGGTCATTCTTTTTAAAACTCTATTCGAACAACTGATGGTAACATCAAACCTATCAGCAACGTCTCTAAAACTCGCTGTCTGGTGTCCAGCAAACCATAAAAATATGTAGGCATGTTGTAAAGGACTCAATTTTCCATAGGGACCAGATTGCGTTTTAAAATACTGACTCACTAAATCTTTCTGCAATATAATTTCCCACTTCTCTACTTACTCAGAAATGTTCGATAAATTCATCATTATATTGCGGAATAGTTTCTTGAAAAAAATTTTCAATTTTTGGCCTTTCCCTATTTTCCACCAAATTTTCCAAATCGCTATCAGATTCAGAGAAAGGATTATCTGCTTCGTCCAACTCAAAATCTAAAGAATCCGAATCTAAATCGCTCATCATGTATTTCAGTATTTAGTAACGTAACATAAAACGGGGCCCAATATTTTTTTCTTTATTTAAAGTCGAACCAAAATTCATAAATTTTAAAACTCAAACTCGCAGATCACTTATTTATCATAGTAAATTAATATCACATTAACATAACCTCTATGTCCCTGTCTGTACCCAGTCCTATCCGGTCTCATCTCCCTTTTCTCTCTGCGCAGACTCGTGACAATTTGTTAGAAAACAATTCACAAACCATTTTGACAGTACTTTGACTGATTACAAAACTAATTGGAACGTCGTACTGACAGTTTTCTAACAGTCTGAAAACTTTGTTAGAACGCTTTTTTCATTTTGCGCACAATCGTGACAGTTTCTAACTGCTGTAGGAACAAACCTATTGTTGACAATCTGCTGATGACTAGTAATTGACAACTTGTCAAGTACTGGTCGGGGTTTGGGACTCAACTCGGAACTCTATTATGTTGGAACACATTTTTTATATTCAGCAGATGCATTATTACAATAATTAACCACAAAATAAAATAAATGATCATGAACAAAAGCCATGAAAAATAAACTTGATTAACAAATCAAATCAGAACTGTCAGAGACAATAGATACAAATAATATAATTACAATCATAAAATGTTCAGTTTATTGCCGCTTTGCGCATTTCGTGACAATTCGTTCCAATTCAGACCCAGTAGCTGATTTGACAGTACACAAATCGATTTGTGATTAGTATTGGTTGTGTTGGAATACTGTTTTTGTACAGTTTCGAGTCTAAGGTTTGTTGGAACACAAATTCTAGACTGTGCAGAATCCCGACAGTACGCAAACTGATTTGGTTTATGTTGGAACATACCTAATATCTGTACTTTTTGAATTTTATGTTTAACAATTTGACGTAAGCAGGGGTCGTAGACCGTGCCACAATGATTAAAGTGTGACAATACCAGCAAATCAAACAAGCATTATCTTCCATTCAATATTAAAAGTTTTTATTATTTTTTATTATCCGACTTCAAAAAGGAAGGAGGTTCTCAATTCGTTGGCAATTTTTTTTATATATGTTCAACGATAATTTTTTAATACGTTGTCCGATTTATACGATTCTTTCTTTGTTAGAAAGGGGATATCACAAGGGTAGTTTCATATATTATTTACATTCCTAGGAAATATACAGCACACCTTTCCACCTCCGATTTAACTGCGGTTAGGATGGAATATGCCATCAAGATGGAAAAGAAAAGGTTGATCCTGGCATCTGCATACCTCCTCTCCAACATAACCACTTCACCACCCAGCAAGGAGTTAAAGGATCTGATTGAATACTGATTAAACTAGAAGTTTGAGCTAGTAATAGATTGGGAATAAAATGCTCATCACTTTAATTTGGGCAGTAAGGATAACAACATTAGAGATAAGTTACTTTATGATTATATAATTACCAAAAACATTTGTATTTTAAATAAAAGTACTATACTAACATTTTTAAACTCTCGTAGTCAAACACTAATAGATATCACTTTATCCACAACTATAAATCAATTCTAAACTGGCAAGTGACCGATGACATTTCGATGTCAAACCACCGCTGGTTTACACTCAGAATAAACTTGATGCTGCTGACCTCCACGTTATTTTAAAATCCTAGGAAGATGGAGAGATCAACCTATGCTTACCTTCTCCAAGAGGTTTTGAGAGAGGTGGAAGCCAAACAACCAAACAATAACAATTCTTTGGAAAAGTACTTAAACACTATCCAAAGCACAATAAACAATGCGTATAAGAAACCTTGCCCCCTGAATCTGGTCCAACACGATCAGATGACTACCGTATGGTGGTGTCACTAGTTGGATCACAAAACTCGAAGATGGCTGGGAGGCTTACAAATCTCACATCAGATAATACAAAAAAATCGTTATACAAAAAAAACGAGATGTATGGAGATCCTACTGCGAAGAAATCGAAGATTTCCCGCAGGCAGCGAGGGTACATAACGCTCTCTAAAGAGATCCACACCGCAGTACTGGTCCGCTTATCAAAGAGGATGGCATGAAAACTGCAATCCTAGAAGATAGCATCAAACTTCTGCTGTCAAGACAATTCCCTGACTTGGTGATCACAGATGTGGCCGACTTGGCAGAGGAAGAATAAAACCCATCTGTCTTCGATTGACAAACTGCCAAACACATTCTAGACGATGACAAAATTAGATGGACAATATCTAGTTTCTCTTCATTTAAATCGCCAGGACCGGATGATATCTTTCCAGCCCTACTTCAGTGGGGTCTGGTAGAACTCACACCATACTTGGTAGATATATTTAGATCCTCGTTGGCTTTGAGGTATGTCTTCCAAAAAAAGAAAGAGGTAAAGGTAGTTTTTATATTTAAACCTGGAAGGGTGGATTAAACTTTTCCAAAAACTGACCAATTAGCCTAACATCGTTTTCCATAAAGACATTGGAAAAGCTATGTGAAAGGTACATAAGGGACGTGGTCATTACAACAACACCACTACACCAAAATCAACATGCACCCACCCCGGGCAGATCTACTGATTCAGCCCTTCACTTAGTTGCTGGCCGGATAAAGAGATCACTGGACATTAAAGAGTCTGCCTTGGGTGTATTCATAGATATAGAAGGCGCTTTTGATAAAACGACCTTTCCCAAGCTAATACACTCACTAAACCATAGAAATGTTCCACAGATGGTAAGTGAGTGAATACACAACATGCTTTTAAAGCGAGTAGTACACATAAGTGTAGATGTGAATATAAGAGGCTTGGATGCGAATGGATCTCCACAGAGAGAGGTGTTTTCACCTCTACTGTGGAAAATGGTCCTCGACATCCTCATCAGCCGCCTCAAGAATGACAGTCATTACACAATAGCGTATGCAGATGACCTGGTCATTCTGCGAACAAGTAATTTTGAGAACATACTCTGCGAAAGAATGCAAGTAGCTCTAAAAATTATAGAACAGTGGTGCAAGGAAAATTCACCGTCTATCAATCTCAAGAAGACAGAAATGTTTTTTTTTCACAAGAAAAAGAATAAAAATGGAATTAAAACCTCCAGAACTCCTAAACACAAAGGTAAACTTTGCAACAGAGGGGAAGTTCCTACGTCTTACCTTTGACAGCAAGTTAACATGGAACTTACACTTAGAAAACAGAGTCAAAAGAGCATACATTGCTTATGAACAATGCCGCCGAACAGTGGGACGCTCCTGAGGTTTCTCCATCAGAGTAGTTACATGGACTAACATGGCCATCATATGACCTACGCTATCGTACGGTGCATTTGGCTGAGTACCGAAAATCTTAAAATTAACTGCTATCTGCAAACTAGAACAAATTCAAATAACAGCATGTTTCAACCTAACAAGAGCCATGAAAACCACAAAAACCAAAGCCATGGAAGTCGTTCTTAGTCTTAGTCGTTCTGATATTTAATTCAAGGAGGTTGCTCTGATGATAATGTTATGCCTCTGCACGGTTGGAATAGAACCTGATGTACGATCTGGTGAGACGAGACGTCATTTTTGGCCAAAGGCGCTCGATAGGCTCCCACTGCTTCAAGTGGACATGACCAAGATATATCTTCCATATGTAGGGTTGCCAAACTTCACGCTTTTGGCGTGATTGCTACGCTTTTTGACTTGCCTGTATGATTTTTATGCAAATTTCACGCTTTTTAAAAGCCTCAGAGGAATCGGATTTATAAAAAAAAATAGAAAAAAATCCGCGTAAAAGACCCTCGTTTTTACTAAAAATTAGCCCTTTTTTTTAGAAATGTTACCTGATTATATAAAACTGCTCTATCGTCACGGTTGCCACGCTTTTTAATTTCGGAAATGTGGCAACCCTATCTATATGCCATGTGATGTTATAACAGAACAATAGAAGAGCTGGAAGTGGCGGGTACGATTCTTATCTACACCGACGGTTCTAAAACAAACGGGGCTTAGGATGTGGAATAGACTGGGCTGTGAGCATGTTAGCATTAGTGTCAATGTAGTTCAAACCGAGCTCACGGAGATTCACATAGCAGCAGCAAAAAAAGTCACCAGAAACAAACAATCACTGGTATGAACATGCTCACCTATACAGATAGCAGATAAGCACTACTTACCTTGACCAGATTAAGAATTTACTCAGGGTTAGTACTAGAATGTCACGAAGCTTTGGTAAGAATATCCATCAACAATATGATCACTTTTAGATGGATCGAAGGTCACGCTACATCGACAGGTAACCTTCTGGCTGATGGACAAGCCATGAAGGTAGCCAACTAAATACTTTTTGAACCTGGCCCTTCTATTGGACTGACAATATCGGTAGTGACAGATCTAATTAAAGAAAATTCCCTTGCGACTAGACCTAATCTGCGCCTGATAATAGGCATTTTTACTGGTAATTTCCAAATACGAAAGCATCTTCATATCATAGGACTGTCAGAATCTGCTACTTTTAGGGGGTGCGAACAAAAAGATAAGACAATTTAGCATATCCTCTACGATTGCCTGACGCTCTCAGTTATTAGAAGATTTATTTTCGGTGAGTATTGGCTAACATCGGCCGATATAAGAAAAGCACCTCTTGACGACGTTGTCAACTACATTAAATCTGTAGGCTGGCTCAAGAGCTTGGAAGTACCTATTATCTTAGGAGGGTACACAATGGGCCTACTTAGGCGTAAGTGCCATGAGGTAACCCACCCTCTACATGTTAAATATCCAGTACTGTAGGTATCTGTAAATGCATTTCGATTGCATTCTGATAGCAGCGAGTGAGTTTGTCATAAATTTTTATTATTGTTGTGCATTGTTATTTATTTACTGTTTTAATTCGAGTAATTTGAAAAATAAAAAAAATAATATTTTAAATAAAAGACTAAGAAATTAAACGATGACTTAGAAATTTTTAAAATAAAACATTTAAAGCTGGATTCAAAAACGTTCATTAAAATTTACGAATAACGCAATGTATTTTTTTCATGTAATAAAAATCTTAAAACTATCTTATTTCAAATTATTACCTAGTTAAACATAACTAATTAACTGTAATTTTCACAAAACGCTAATAATAATTTACCAATCATTGCTCTACATAAATTGATAGCTATATTTGACGTTAAACCACCTCTAAAACACTGAGAAAACTTGGCAGTTTTTTGTCCACGAATCGCCCATTTAGTTTCGCTTCTTGGGTAGGTATTCTTTGCCAGCGGAAGCTTTAGCTGACTACTATTTCCCCCTAGCCTCAGTGACCTATTCCTCTATATACCGGGTCTATGTCCCCGACCCACATTAGATTAGATTAGATTTAATTAGGACTATGGGCCATGTGGCCTCCCCCACCTCGACCTTTTCAGATCTATTGTGGATATCCTTTAATCATTGTTTAGAGTACCTTGTCTAATGCGGTCTTTTGTAGTAAACTCCATAGACTAGAAAGTAGTTCTCCGGTATAGCTAGTTGCCCACATACTTTGATTACTATACGAGGCAAGAGAGAGGTCCGACACGCCCAACATAGAGCGCGGCCATTTTGAACCCTGTGACACAGTTTACAGCTAAATAATCAGATCGCTCACTCTGCGTCGGCAATTTGGATCTCAATGTTTCAGTTTATACACTATGCAACTCGGATAATACAATATATGACAACCGCCTATAATTGGTACGTTTGATTTGATCATCAGAGATCTCCGAGCGCTTCAAAAGTGTTTGAATTGACATTCCGAGATATCCCTAAAGTGTTTGTTTCGCTTTGGAGCAAGAACATAGAGCGAGCTCGATGTTCTTAGAGCATAAAGATCGAGAAGAGGGAGAAATTTGTCTTTGTCTCTACCTATCTCTTTTTTAATTAACTTACAAACAAATTTGAATCTCAAAATTAAAGACAAGAAGTCAACAAATTACTTAGCCGGTTTTGTCTTATAGCTAAAATTATTCATCATAAAAAAACACAAAATGTGTGTTCGGAAAATACATTTTTTCTGTCCAGATCTAATCACCAGTAATCACAGTCATGGAGTGTGAGAGCGAAGCCGGCATTTGTGGTAAATGCTGCATTTCAGGGCCATTACCCCTTATTATTAAAAGTTTTTCCATTTTCTTTACTTTTTGCTCACTATTTCAACATACAAACCAGAAACAAGAATCACAGGAAAGCGAGGTTATGTTTTTTACTCTGTTTTATTTGATTTGATTCAATGCTCTATTGTGACGTCATCACTTCTCGGTCTCCTCGACGCTCGCTCGATCGAGTTTCAAATCAAACGCCCCTAATAAAACAGCAGTCTTCTGCGTATCCTGAATTTGTATCCCTGGAGTGGATGTTATTTTGGTCCGAGTGAACTAACTGATTCTTTAGCAATAAACTGTGACTTCAAAAATAATATTCACTGACACTGACAGCAGCAAGCAAATTATCAGGTGCGTTTTAATCATCCGCTTCTGCTTCCGGAATTGTCGGTTTAGTCGTTTTAACCTGTCAGATTAAAACAAGAAAACCGACAATTCCGAAGCAGAAGCGGATGATTAAAACGCACCTATTAAAAATATTGCGCCAAGATGTAGGCAACACGTAATAAGGGTTCAAAATAGCGGAGTTTTCTATCTCCTTTTAAAAGGCACTCAGAAAGCTGCGCAGTGCGACCATTCTTCGTATAGTAAAAGAAAATCAAAGTATGTGCCCCGACCCCATAGATATATCAACCCTGCTTACAATCAAGTATATTTGACAACTGTCACTAGTTTTTAAGGGTATAGTCCGTTATTAACCGAAATATCGGTTATTCGGTCCAATACTAACCGCTCTGCTTGACATTCCTGAAAAATCGGTTAAATTAGAGACGCGATTACCTGAAAATGGTGACTCAAAAGACAATTCACTAACCACTATATTTTTACGGTTACTATTAAATCGAATGTCAATCTGTCACAAAAATGACGTAAATCTCGGCCGTGATCCACTTTAAATAATTATGTGATCCAATTGTAACCAAGAAATTAACTTTTTTCAGGAACCGCTGTCAAAAAATCCTGGTTACTTGTGGTTAGTAGTCGGTTAATATCGGACCATACCCTAACTAGACTTGCAAACAACTAGATTGAAATGTCAAACAAAACTGGGTTCAAAAATATCATTTCGTACTAAATAAGCTCAGCGGAAAAAGAACATCCCTCGTATTTATTTGTTGGAATATAATTCCTATGTCACGCTGCTTTCGACCAATGGAGTTGACTAAATTTTGTTATTGATAAGTTACAATCACATAATTTGATTTTCTTTTACTATACGGAGAATGGTCGCACTGCGCAGCATTCTGAGTGCCTTTTAAAAGGAGATAGAAAACTCCGCCATTTTGAACCCTTATTACGTGTTGCCTACATCTTGGCGCAAATATTTTTAATAGGTGCGTTTTAATCATCCGCTTCTGCTTCGGAATTGTCGGTTTTCTTTTTTTAATCTGACAGGTTAGAACGACTAATCCGACAATTCCGGAAGCAGAAGCGGATGGTTAAAACGCACCTAATATTTTGCTTGCTGCTGTCAGTGTCAGTCACATACTTTAATTATCTTTTACTATACGTAGAATGGTCGTACTGCGTAGCTTTCTGAGTGCCTTTTAAAAGGAGATAGAAAACTCCGCCATTTTGAACCCTTATTACGTGTTGCCTACATCTTGGCGCAATATTTATAATAGGTGCGTTTTAATCATCCACTTCTGCTTCGGAATTGTCGGTTTTCTTGTTTTAATCTGACAGGTTAAAACGACTAAACCGACAATTCCGGAAGCAGAAGCGGATGATTAAAACGCACCTGATATTTTGCTTGCTGCTGTCAGTGTCAGTGAATATTATTTTTGAAGTCACAGTTTATTGCTAAAGAATCAGTTAGCTCACTCGGACCAGTTGAAAGTTCCAAAATAACATCCACTCCAGGGATGCAAATTCAGGATACGCAGAAGACTGCTGTTTAATTATAGGCGGTTGTCATATATTGTATTATCCGAGTTGCACAGTGTATAAACTGGAACATTGAGATCAAAAGTGCCGACGCAGAGTGAGCGATCTGATTCTTTAGCTATAAACTGTGGCATAGAAATCAAAATGACCGCGCCCTATGTTGGGCGTGTCGGACCTCTCTCTTGCACCGTATAGTAATCAAAGTATGTGCTTAATTTACTCTTTAGCGTATCAACTCTGGGTTAAAACTAAATAAGCTACAATAGCTATATTACTCATAGGAGAAATTCCAGTCACTGTGTTGGGATTTACAGAGAATAAAGAGCATTATATGGTAAAGGAGTCCAAGCCAATATTTAGCTTTTACTTAAGTTTATACCTATAACAAATATATCCTTGAAAATGTAAACAGACCATATTTTTATATTTTATTTTTACTCTTACCTGCATCTGGATATTCCGATAAAAATTTTCTTAAATATTTAATTTCCATTTTAAAAAGATGATAGTTATTTTTAAAATCAACGGCTATATTGAATTTCATTTGACAGTTCGTTTTAGATACACGTTTCAGATCACAGTAATGTGAAATTTACACATACTTTGATTTTCATGTGAAAATTTACTACCGTTGTTTGGGACCAATAAAAAATCGACTTCTATGAGATTTATTCGCTTTTACAAAGCCTACACAGAACACACATGATTGAAAATTTAAATACAAACTTTAGACTGGCATATTATTCAAATTCAGGATTTTTCGATATACATAAAACTGACATTTATGTACGATTGCATCAGTAAGATCTTACGTAAAAATACGATCTTCTCTTTTTTAGTAGGTTAATTTAAATATCTGCAACAACTTCAGAACATACAATAATAAAAATCAAAAACTACTTGCAAAGATACATAGGTTCGTAATTTCTGAAGGCAGTCATTTTCATTCTCACTTATCGTGATTTTAACCATGGTGATTTTGTACCAACGCTATCACGTGATAACAAAAGGTTGCACGCAAAATTTCAATCACTTTCAAGTGACAGATATTAATTACCTACTTTAAATGTGTTAATTTAAAGTTTTATGTATTTTCTCTATTTTTATTTTTTTTTTCATTGTAAACATTTTTATAAATAGGTAAATAAATTATCATGTCAACTTTTTTTTTATTTTTTCATCCCATTTAAGTTATATTATGCTATACAGTATACATGTACCTATTGTACGATTTTTTTGTCGAAATACCATTATTCTACTCTACTTGTACGATCTCTCAAAAAAAAATATTTGGCAACACTGGTCTGTCTACAAACGACATATACCTTTAGTTAACATCTGAAACGCATAGATGACGCCATCGTTGCTGCGGTCGTTGCGTTTCCTATCTTTATGTCCCTAATCTCTGATCCTGATCCAAACAAGATTGAAATGCGTTGTTGACAATAACGTCGCTTTAATCTGCGACGACAGTGTGGATCTCGGACATTATCTACCGTTAGATAAAGATGCAAACTAAACGCTGGCAACGTCCATTTTACCAATCGGTTGGAAGACGTTCGAACAGTTTAAAAATAGATCAGTCAAATTATTAAAATTATATCAACAAAATGATATCTGTTCTGGAGGTAAATAATAAACAAATGAATTAGTTATTTAAAAAATTTGTAAAGATAGTGTGATGTTTGTTTATTTTAAACAACAGTTTATTTGTAAATAATTTATTTAAACACTTATTTATTTATAATACTATTATTCTAATTTAAATATATTTCGAATATTTTTGAACTGTTCACTATTTATATTCACCACTGTCTATCTACTAATTACTATTTAACTTCACTGTCCATATAATAACTGATACAGCGGTATTCTCCACCAATATTTATATACCAATTTAAAATTATGGTGAAGGTTCCAGAACTTTCTCGCCAAAAATTAGAAACACTATCACGTTATATTTGGAATAGACTAGAAATAGTATCCCGTTGACTCTGGAATGTTCGCGAAAGTACCTCCGCCATAGTTGTCACATAGGTTTGGTCTTAAGGGGTTTAATTATGTATAATAATCGGACAAGTTGAGCCTCAAAGGCCAAATAAGACAGAGAGGGACTTGGAGGGTTAGAGCATTACTGAATAATGAAATGGCTCACATAACAATAGCAATCTTCTTAATTTTTTTGAAACTATCTGAACGTATAGTCTCTGAAGAGTGAGTAGAAGAAAAAGATTTTAGTAGAAGAAGAAGGTTTTTATAAATTTGTAAGATTAAATAAATTTTGCAATACCCCAGTAATTTGTTTATTAATTTATACTGAATATTTCTCCTTTTGTCGGTATTCAAAAAATCAACAACTATTAAAAATAACTTTTTTTGTACAGGGTGAACGTCTAATTTGATTGGCCTATAAAATTTCTTTACAACATGAGTCCTATCTACAATAGTGCTATTTGATTATAGGTTGTAGAAACCTTAAATTTTTTGTAAACCTTCGAAAAATAATTATTTTGAAAATTTTTAAAAGAAATAAAAAAATATTTTCTGGTAAATCTTGAATAATTAAAAACATAAACGATTTAAGTATTCTTAAATTTTTGAATTCGAGCCTATATTTTTATAAATTTGCTTTTAGGTAAATGTACTCTGATGATGAACCACGCGCAGCTATCACATAAACATCACATCTACGTTAATAAGCAGCAATTCCGGTCTCTCTAAACTCGCATGCACTGTACTTTTAATGTAACCTTAACATTCATGAAACCACCAAATGTCCGCAACGGGCAAACTTTTATAGACGTTAGAAAGTTCGGAGAACATCACACTAGCAGTTTTCTGTAACCAGTAAAGAAAATATAGGAAATAAGATTAAGATCCCTACATCCGTTTTGACCATTTACGCGATGATGAATATCTGTCTATCTGTCTGTATCCACGATACCTCAAAATCGGACTATAAAGAGAGGAACACCAAACTTTGAACTTAAGTTTTAATCCATTCTGCTGCGAGCTGATTAGAGTTTGGACACAGAAATAACATCTGGGGGATGCTTTGTAGAAGGGAATTTTTCTTTATTTTTTTTCCTGAATGTTTTATTTTTTGTCTGTACCTAGTTGTAAATTAGGTCATGCTAACTCCACGAAGAGATCATTTTCAGATATTTTTTTTAGATTGGTACAGTCAGAATAAAAATATGCTTCTGGTGTGAAGTTTCAGAATAATACGTAATGATTCAATGTCATTGAATCATGGCGTGCGCTCCATTGAAGCGGGGGAAGCACCCCTTTTCTACACTTTGAGATTTAAAAATACATATTTTTCTGTTTACAATGATTAGAAATTAATATTAAATTAGGTACTATATTTTCTTAGAAATATAACGTAAACTTCGTAAATGTACTAACAATTCATTGGTTCAATGTGTAAAAAATTAACTGGATAACATCATATACTTCCGTCCGTCCGTCCGTCCGTCCGTCGGCGGAAGCGCGTCCTAAAAAAGCCGGCTCATCTTCCAATTAATTTCGCTTCGAGTTATTGACCTTGCTTTGCCGCGAAAGTATGTCACCTTACGCATATTGCAATTCGCACCGCGAATCGACATGTGAGGAAAATCGTAGACTTCAGATAGATTTCGGTTTCTTTTTCATAGTTGTTTTTCTTTTGGTAAAATGGTATAACAGACTTGAATAAATTTCACAAAAGTGTAAAACGACATGTAAATAGCAAATCTCATGCCACAAATAAAGAAAAAACATTCGGGACCTATCGCATTGAACATAGTTTGGACACTCATTTAAAAATAAGCAACAAAATTCACAATGAAAGATTAAAAAAATAGGGACGTCTTACAACGATTAATAGATGTAATTTTTTTCCTGGGAGGATATGAACTAAGTTCTAGGGGTCACAATGAAGCAAGTGGATGCGCCAATCGAGGAAATTACATGGACCTTCTAAGTTTTTTAGCAAAATACGATGATACCCTAAAAATCATTTTATTGACTCGTTTCCGAGGTACCTCAAACAGAATCCAAAATGATATAATTAAATGCACTGCTGACGTTGTGATGGATCACATTAAAAGTGAAAATAAAAAAGCACCTTTCGTATCAATTGCGCTTGATGAAGCCACAGATGTAGCAAACTTAAGTCAATTATCCATTGTTGTGCGATATGTATTGGATCGCATTCGTCAAGAGCGATTCTTAGGATTTTTGGACGTCACTGGCGAACGAACTGCAGATCCATTGTTAAAAATTGTCTGTGACCTTATTTCAAGTTTAGAATGTGGTTTTAAGCTTGTTGCCCAGAGCTACGATGGTGCTGCCGTAATGGCTGGCCATATAGGAGGCCTTCAAGCTAAAGTGAAAGAGAAGTTTATACATGCAACATACATGATATTAGAGATTGCAAAGTTTTCTTTTCGACGCTTAGTGGTTTGGCTTCCTTATTTTCAAAGTCATCAAAAAGAACCCGCACTCTGGACATTCACGTTCAAGAAAGGTTTCCAAAAGTTGCTCCGACGCGATGGAACTGCAATGGACGTTTAGTGCAAACAATGTATCAATACCGTGATTCTTTGATATACTTTTTTTTAAGACATTTGGGATAATAAAGAAACACGGGATGCTGAAACTGTTACTGCCGCTAAAGGGTATTTGCATTGCCTCAAACAAAACTTTGATTTCATTTTTTGCTCAACATTTTTGCAGAGATTTTTCCTTTTACTGACATTTTATTCGACATTTTACAGACAAAGTCAAATGACATTGGCTTTTGCATTAAATAAATTGATGATTTTAAAAATAAAATGAATAAAAAATGAGATGAGTTTGAACACTTATGGAATAACACTCAAAACATTGACTTAGAACCTGAAAGAAAGAGAATTAGAATTCATAATGTCAGCTACAGAGAGACCTCCCATCGTCGATTATACGCCGAATTTTTTAATAATATTTTACAACGAATGAACTCTCGATTTCAAAACTTTAACGAATTACAATTTGTTGAATTGTGCAATTTTAATATTAGAAACTAGAATTCATCAACATTTTCATCGGAAGCTTCTAATTCACTAAAATTCAATTATGGAAATATTTTCGATATTCCAGCATTAAAGTCTGAGTTAAATGTTGTTTATGAAACAACTGAAATTAATGATAAAAAGACGACCATCAATGTGTTAAATTTTCTTATAACAACTGGTTTAAATAAGTCCCTTTGTGAAGTTGTGTGAATTAGTACTAATAATCTCAACCACAAGTGCGTCAGTTGAGCGAAATTTTTCAGCTTTAAAGCGCATTAAAGGTTTTATACGAAATTCAACAAGTGAAGACAGACTCTCTAATTTAGCCCTAATATCCATTGAAAAACAGCTTGTTAAACAGTTATCAGAAAATCCAAAATTTTACGATGATGTTATAGATAAATTTGCAGCCATTGAGGGTAGGCCAATAGATCATAAATATAAATAAATGTCAACTGCTGTGTTAGTTGTGCGAAAAATGCTGGAAAAAATAAAAAAAACTCGAATTAAATGTTTTTTTACGTTTATATAAACCAAGAAAGCTATTCAATGGTAAGTTTTTTTATAGCTTCTAGTACTAAACTAGGTAATAAAGTAAAAGTTACACCTCAAAAACCTCAATCTCGAATATCCGTAGTACTGAGGAAAAACAAGCAAGATTTTGACAAAGTGGTGAATGCGCCGTGGTGCTTACTGGCCTGCTGTATTTTTATACAATCGCTTCCCCTTCCAAAAATGTCACCGCACGCCACTGTTCAATGGCAATACAAACTATGACTATTTTGACAAATTATAAAGTATTACACAATTTTGTAATCGACATAAATAATTTTTAATCAATAAATCGAACCGGTGATATAAAAATTCATAAAACAATTTCAATATCCGATAGGAATAATAAAAAATATAATGAGTATTTATATATGATTGTAGAAACGTGCTGCTTGTGTCCGAACGCCATGTGGTTCGGCATCGTCTGTCCTCATTCTTATTCCAGACATGTTCTGCAAAAAAGAAACAATAAGCAACCATAAAACTGGTTCGAAGTACAACAACACGAACCCGACGAGGACATGAATGCACAATTAATAGTGAATGGCTATTATTATGAATATTTCAATATTTCGCAACGTTTCGATTTCAGTTTGATTCAATTTCGATCGGAACTATTGCTTTGTTTCTACACAGTTCGCGATTAAGAGATTAATTGAAAAACAAATTGAAAATAAATGGCAATTTAATTATTCATGCCAGTCTGAACTTAGCAGACAACGGAACAAAAAGATTTTCATTTATTTGCATACCAAACAATAATTCTATAAATTTTTGACTAATCATTTTACCACGTTTTATTTCGAAATCTTTTGAATTCATAATATAAAAAAAAACATTAATTTAGGTATTATAATTAAAATCTGCAAAATCAAATCCGCTATTAGAGAACATATTATTATCCAAGCTTGCTCCTGTTTCCACTCATCTTTTAACCTAATTATGATTACTCAACCAGTACCAAAAAAATAAAGAGCAAATGATTTCTTCCAACTAAAAATTTACAGACTTACTTTCTTTTATCAGAAAAAACATGGAAATAGGATATTAACAAAAAAAAAGGAAATACACAAAATCTTATTCACATACGATTTTATTACAAGTGAAAAAGAAGGATGACGCGCCGGTACTATTATCTGAGTTACGCTGCCCGAAACTTTAAACGCGATTTTCTGTCAAAAAAATGTCAAAAATGTAAAAAAATATCAAAAATGAAAAAAAATGCCAAAAATGTAAAAAATAATCAAAAATGAAAAAAAAATGAAAAAATCTTAAAAATGTCAAAAAAATGTAAAAAAAATGTCAAAAATTGTAATGTGGTGTTATTATTTTATGTTTATAGTGTTTTAAGCTCTACGTTTTAGGGAAGTGGGTCAGGTTATTAAACAACTCATATGACTTTGAAAGAGAATATTGGACGCCACTATATTTAAAACTTCTAAACTTGACAATCAATCATTGATGAAAATATAGAAAATCAATGATCTTTATGATATATAATTAAATAAGGTAGCGACAAATTCTAATTCACAGAGACTTTAATTATTTAAATTTAAATGATTTATTAAGACTTATCTGAATGAACAGGAGGTATTGAATTAGGAGTGACTTGTAGAGGCCTTCTTGAAGATCTTCAGATATTCAGATTTCAGACTTCAGAATTCAGATTTCAGACTTCAAATTTCAGATTTCAAATTTCAGACTTCAAATTTCTAATTTCAGACTTCAAATTTCAGACTTCAGATTTTAGATTTTCAAATTTTTCAAATCATCTTTAAGAATTCCAGACTTCCAGATTTCCAGACCATCTATATACAGCAAGGCTACAAGGAAATAGGTAAAAATATAAATAAAGGAATTAGGGAGAACAGATAAGATGTCTTTACTATCAAAAACATAATTTAAATTATTAACTGAAAAGCTCCACAGAGACCAAATTTAATAGGTAAAGAAAAAGTCTTATTCAACATATATAAATATAGTAAAGCATATTATCTATTTCAAACAAAATAATATTAAAACCATACAAAACGTTTTATCAAGTGTTATCCAATGTGTTGAGGTTTTGAAGTTATGTTTCACATTTGACATTTTAATAAAGAAATTATTGTACTAAATATATATATTCAACAAAATATCGGTAGAAAACTTACCTTTTTATAATCAGATGGCCATTAAAATAATTTAAGGTAATTAGAACATCGGATGTCCAAGATAATAGATAATTAAAGATTAATAATTCAACCTGCTCGAGACAGAAGTAAATCGAAAATGACAACCGAGTTTTGACACAAGGCATAAACGACAGTTGACGTTTGTGTAGAGATGTTAGTTTTAAAATAACGAGAACGGGTCTGGGTCAAATAACGAAACCGGTTCCAACCGTTACAAAATGTCAAAAAATGTCAAAAAATGTCAAAAAATATCAAAAAATGTCAAAAAATGTCAAAAAATGTCAAAAAAATGTCAAAAAATGCAAAAAAATGTCAAAAAATGTCAAAAAATGTCAAAAAATGTCAAAAAATGTCAAAAAATGTCAAAAAATGTCAAAAAATGACAAAAAATGTCAAGAAATGTTAAAAAATGTCAAAAAATGTCAAAAAATGTCAAAAAATGTCAAAAAATGTCAAAAAAATGTCAAAAAAATGTCAAAAAAATGTCAAAAAATGTCAAAAAATGTCAAAAACTGTCAAAAAATGTCAAAAAATGTCAAACAATATCAAAAAATGACAAAAAATGTCAAGAAATGTTAAAAAATGTCAAAAAATGTCAAAAAATGTCAAAAAATGTCAAAAAATTTCAAAAAATGTCAAAAAATGTCAAAAAATGTAAAAAAATGTCAAAAAATATTAAAAAATATCAAATAATATCAAAAAATTTTAAAAAATATCAAAAAATATCAAAAAAAATCAAAAAATATCAAAAAATATCAAAAAATATCAAAAAATATCAAAAAATATCAAAAAATATCAAAAAATATCAAAAAATATCAAAAAATATCAAAAAATATCAAAAAATATCAAAAAATATCAAAAAATATCAAAAAATATCAAAAAATATCAAAAAATATCAAAAAATATCAAAAAATATCAAAAAATATCAAAAAATATCAAAAAATATCAAAAAATATCAAAAAATATCAAAAAATATCAAAAAATATCAAAAAATATCAAAAAATATCAAAAAATATCAAAAAATATCAAAAAATATCAAAAAATATCAAAAAATATCAAAAAATATCAAAAAATATCAAAAAATATCAAAAAATATCAAAAAATATCAAAAAATATCAAAAAATATCAAAAAATATTAAAAAATATCAAAAAATATCAAAAAGTATTAAAAAATATCAAAAAATATCAAAAAATATCAAAAAATATCAAAAAATATTAAAAAATATCAAAAAATATCAAAAAATATCAGAAAATGTATGAAAATGTAAAAAAATGTAAAAAAATGTAAAAAATGTAAAAAAATGTAAAAAAATGTAAAAAAATGTAGAAAAAGTCAAAAAATGTCAAAAAAAATGTCAAAAAAATGTCAAAAAAATGTCAAAAAAATGTCAAAAAAATGTCAAAAAAATGTCAAAAAAATGTCAAAAAAAGCAGAAAATGTTTTGCGAAATATTTTTATTTTTTTTTTCTATAGCGACTTTACTTTTTTATTTTTTTTTTAGTCAATCTCGCTGGATGTTATAGTTTTCATTATAAATGCTTCAGGCCATTTGCTATATGCATCCACCATGATTAATATCATCTTTCCTTTTAACGGACCTAATAAATCCATATTTATTCGGTTCCAAGGTTTTTCTTCTATTTTCCATGGTGTCAATGTTGTTTTTGGTGGTAAATGTTTGTTTTCGATGCAATGTATACATCTTCTACATATATCTTCAATTTGTTTATCTATGCCTGGCCAATAAACATAAGATCTTGCGATACTTTTTGTTTTCACCATTCCAAAGTGATGTTGGTGTAATTCTTCCAACATTTTGTTTTGCAAAGATCTTGGAATTATGATTCTGTGTCCCCAAACTATTATTCCTTTATCCACTATTAATTCGTCCTTTCTATTGTAATATGGTTGCATTTCTTCTGTTATATGCGACCAATTTTCTTCCATGATACTTTCCTTGACATTCCGTAGTAATGTATCCTTTTCTGTTTCCGTTTTTATTTCTTCGATTTTAATTGGTTGCTCATCAAGCGCACCTACAAAGTTTATGAAATTTCCTAAACCTATTCTTCAGATACAAAATTTATTTTTAACGGAGATCTACTTAAATAGTCTGCTATTAAATTATTTTTGTCTTTAATAAATTCAATTTCATAATTAAAACTGGTTAAAAATGCTGCCCATCGTTGCATACGACTTGCATGCATCTGTGGTATACCTTTTTCTGGATGAAATAAAGCTATTAATGGTTTATGGTCTGTTCTAATTTTTATTCTTTTTCCATACAAATATTAAAAATATTTTGTTAAACCATAAACTTTCTAAATGTATAATGGGGTAATTTTTTTCACTGGGTTGCAAAGTTTTTGAAACACAAGCTACTATCTTTTCTTCATTATTTGTACTAATTTGAGATAATACAGCTGAAATACTGGAGTACTGGAGTACTGGCATCACATGTCATAATAATTGGTAAATCTGGATTAAAATGTGTCAATACTAATTTAGATGTTAAAATATCTTGCTCACAACTTTCATCCCACTTAAATTCTGAATTTTTGTTTAATAAATTATAAATTGGTTTTAATACTATTGCTAAATTTGGAATAAATTTAGAGTAATAATTAACCATGCCGATCTTACCTCTGTTAAATTTTCCGGTTTTGGTGCATCTTTAATCGCCTTTATCTTTTTCTCACTCGTCTTCAATCCTTCTTTGGTGATAACATGTCCTAAGTATTCTATTTCGGTTTTGAAAAATTCGCATTTCTTCAAGTTAACTGTTAATCCTGCTGACTTGAGTTTTTTTAGGACTTTCTCCAATGTGTCTAGATGTTCTACTTCGTTTTTACCTGTTAAGATAATATCATCTAAATAACATATACAATTAGGTATATCTTTTAATAATTGTTCTATATGTCTTTGAAAAATAAAACTAGCAACTTTAATTCCAAAAGGTAATCCTTATTTTTGTCTCCAATTCACACCCTCATAACTCAATAAATTTTTGATTTTTAACACGCTTATATTAGCTTCACCTGTATGTATGTTTGTAACTCTCCTTTGGACTCAAGTGGCTTATTACTGTTAGTATATCCCACTAAGTCAAGTTCGTTCGTGGCCGAGCGGTCTAACGCGCGGGTTTTCGATTGCCAGACTCACCGATCGTGGGTTCTAATCCCCACGGATGCAATTTTTTTTTTTAATAATTAATCGAACTAAAAAGTAAAAAATAAATATAGTTTAAAAAAACTAAAAAACACGCTTTTATAATACATCGAACTAAAAAGTGAAATATAAATATAGTTTAAAAAAACTAAAAAAACACGATTTTAGATCATATTAAACTAAAAGTTAAAAATAATTTTTCAAATAAGCTTAAAACAATAATAAATGGAAAATACTAGTATTATTGTGAAAAAACGTGAAAAATGTCTTCAATTTAGGCTCCATGCGAGTGCAAAAATTGTGATTTTTTATATGATTTGTTATTTAATCAATGAGGATAGATTGAGGGTAACTACAGCGGTAAATCGTACTTCCAAAATGAGTGGAGCCAGTGAAAAATATATTATGCCACTAAGAAACAAGATGAACAAAACAATAGCGAAGTGAAATCTCCTGCAAGAAGAAAAAAGAGGATAAGACAGTTACATTCTCACAAATATACATATGATAAGGGATTTTAAGAGCTTATTGAGAAGAATTAAGCACGTTTTCTTGTTTTTTTTTGTTTGAAACATTCCGCCAACTTTGAATGCAATTTTAAATAATATCCAAGGGAATGAGAATTCACCATCGTTCTTTTTAAGAACTCTACGTAAATTGATAAAAGTATAATAACAAAAGTATAGTATTGATATTGATATATCGCCAACAAAATTGTAATGTTATCTATTTAGATGAGACTTGGATCAACGTGATCAAACGGTTAACTATGCATATTGTGATAACACCATAAAAAATTGTAGAGATGCTTTTATAAAAGGTTTAACCAGAGGCATCAAAGCACCTACACAAAGAAATCCACGTTTCGTTAATATTCATGCAGGATGTGAAGCAATGCGACCTATATAAGATTAAGGAAATAGTTACAAAATACGGGGTAATTGTTGCTTACCACCGTATCATTGCGAGATTAGCCAGATAAAGATGGTGTGGAATCAGGTAAAGCGCTGTATTGGTATAAGCAACTTTTATTTAAGACACAGGATGTTCGCTCATTGATACATAAAGCATTTGAACATGTCACTAAAGAATATTGGCGAAGCTGCATTGCACATGTCTGAGAAAAAACGGAAAAAGCAATGTGGGTCGCTGATAATCTCCAAGATCTCGAGAGTAAATTTTGGCGACAGTTCTGAGAATCAGATTTTAGACCTCGACGATGACTTACAATGTCTTTTTTATTGCGTAAAATTTGTTTATTATTTGTTAACTTATAAATTTGTAATTTTGAAATTCATTGTTTAATATTTATTATTGAATATATTGAGATAAAATTTAAACCGGTGTTGAAATTTGCCTGAGACCAGACCTGCTGTTTTGGCCGATCCCAGCATAGTAACGGCTGGCAACTGCGCGCTTCATAAGCCTTCACATTACATTCTTAATGCATCTCACATTATAAAATAAAGAGTCCGAAACAGCTTTTTTAATGTTTTTATTTAAAGTTGACGAACAATAATTATTTTAACATTATTAAATAAATAAGGCACCAATTACCCTAGCCGTCAATATAATTATTCTATCAAGAAAAAACGTTCAATTATTTCCTCAATCTATTTACTTTTTTATAATTTCGCTTTATTCGTATTCGCCTACATTTTAACTAACTTAAAAACATACTCCAAACCTAACCTCCTTTCTTCTTCTTTTTCCTCAAACTCAATTTTCTACAATAATTGAATTTTTTTTCTTATTTCTCTGGATCGCATCTCCTATAATCGCTCCAATTTAAGCTTGTTCTCCGTAATTAAAACACAACAGAATTTCTATCGTAAAAGTTGGAAAAACAATTTGAGCTTATTCTTACAGAGTACGCAGAGGCGTAGTGGGAAATAATTAGAAATATTTTTTTATTTGGATTTCATAATGGAATTTAATTTTACGGGCAATATGTGAGTCCAGGGGGCTATAAAAAATGCGCGATCGAGACAGGAGACTGAGAGAAACGACCGTCATAATGCGCACAATACCGGTCTTGGATCAGTATTGGCGTCTGTCATGCTTTGTTAGCATCTGGAGTTTTCCTGATTAAATACTTTTATATTTCTTTTTTTTATTTTTTAGATGTGTATACGCCTACATATACAATCTACCTAAAGCCTTTCACCCCCATTCCTAACGCGCACAAGATTTTAGAAATAACTGCAGTGGTCTGTCGTTTTTTTTTATTTCTGTTGTTAAATGCGTTTCTCTCTCTCCCTCTCTTTTGTAATCTTCATTTTAATTGTAATGGTATTCCAAATGATGATATATTGGTCCTTTGAACAGAGCATCCTGAAATTTTTTTTACATACCTACGCCTTTCTGGAGTACCGCGATTTTTTTATCGCTTTTGTCCTCAATGTGACCAATGAAACTTAGATGGTAGTTCAAGATGACTCCCAGCTATTTACTGTCTCTAAGGGGTATAAGTGACATCATTTCCTGACCAGAAAACGATGTATCTGCCACTGCAAATTCCTTTAAGCATTATTGTTGAATTGTTGTTTAAAGCGAGCTCAAAACTATTGCTATCCTTCATTTATTTTCCAATTTTTTTCAGACTTACTAAACGCCTAGTTTTTTGGATAGTGTATTAACACTGCCTTAGACTACACAATTTCTTGTACAAGATTTGATATAATTTCTTAAATAATTTAAATTGTGTAGTATTATACAGTAAATTGTTTGAAAAATCAGATTGGATGAGATATTGTCTGGAAAATTAGAACGTATTCTATTTTGAAACAATTTATAGGCTCAGCGCCTGCGCATTGACAGGATACACATGACCAAAATAGTGCACATACTGCTGTCAGTGTCAGTAAATATTATTTTTGGAGTCACAGTTTATTGCTAAACAATCAGTTAGCTCACTCGGAACAGTTGAAAGTTCCAAAATAACATCCACCCCAGGGATACAAATTCAGGATGGGCAGAAGACTGCTGTTTTATTATAGGTGGTTGTCATATATTGTATTATCCGAGTTGCGCACTGTATAAACTGGAACATTGAGTTTAAAAGTGCCGACGCAGAGTAAACGAACTGATTCTTTAGCTATAAACTATGGTAACGGCATCAAAATGGCCGCACCCTATGTTGGGCGTGTCGGACCTCTCTCTTGCACCATATAGTAATCAAAGTATGTGATTTAGCAGCAAGCAAAATATCAGGTGCATTTTAATCCTCCACTTCTGCTTCCGGAATTGTCAGTTTAGTCGTTTTAACCTGTCAGTTTAAAACAAGAAAACCGACAATTCCGAAGCAGAAGCGGATGATTAAAACGCACCTATTAAAAATATTGCGCCAAGATGTAGGCAACACGTAATAAGGGTTCAAATTGGCGGAGTTTTCTATCTCCTTTTAAAAGGCACTCAGAAAGCTGCGCAGTGCGACCATTATCTGTATAGTAAAAGAAAATCAAAGTATGTGGATTTAGTGCAATTGGTAATTTTTTTGTTTAATGGGTTTGTTGATGAAAGGCTTTAAACACTTAAAGTATAGTATTAGGCTTAAGCATTTCAACGACAGTTTCAAATTGGCACTCATTATTGGGCGCGTTCAGCCGACGCAACAGTTGATTAAAAACGAAAACATGTTTCTAATATGGTGGAAGTCAACAATTAAAAGTACCTGAACGGTATAAGTTGGTTCAGCGGTTAGACAATACACATACACGTGGTGACCTCTAGTGATGATATAAATAAAATCATTTTCGGTTATAAATTAAGATCATGTAAAAATATACTAAGTCATAATCAGTCATAACGGACATTTTTCATCATGATTTGAAACGGATTAACTTTAGAATTTAAAAACAAAAATCCTATTCAAATTTAAGAAATGTGCGGTTATAATCACATATAAGCAGTTGTATCCTCCTAGAGTGGTTAAAAATCAATATAAAACACTAGAAATCTCTAAATTAAAAATTCCTTTAGTTTTCAATACTGAGTACAATATTTCGTTTACAAAAATCACCATAAAATTTTCCTGGTGCCGATGTTGAGCAACGGTTGAAACTAACCAAAACTCAACAAGTGACGTTCAGAAAACCCAACAAGTCACCATACTCAACTGTTGCGTCGGCTGAACGCGCCCAATGTTATAGCGTTTTCGACTGGTGAAACTGGTGCGCACTTTTTAACACTCGGTGCAACATTTGTTTTCGACTCGCAAGGGCAGTGCGAACCGGGTCAGTTTTTGAATTTTCGGTTGGAATCAGTTGAACTCAAAAAAATGAACTGGTGCGCACTTTTGTGAACTGAGTGCAGAGACAGGTTTTCAGTTTCAGTTCAGTCGTAACAAATATGGCGATGGCAAATGAAGAGTTGTTTCTAAATTGTGTAAATTTTGTAGAATTTTGTAAATATTGAAAACTTCTTTGTCAATTCAGACAAAGAAGATTTATTTAAGACCAAGCGTAATAAAACTAAACTGCTAAAAATAAAAGATTACATTGAATCAGTGGTGTCGCACCTGGATGATTCCCAGGTAGGTACCATAAATATTCTTGTAAGTCCTGTATATGCATAGTATACTCTGACATCTTAAGAACTTAGACATAACTAAGTTTATGTTAATATATTGAGAAAATATTCTATAATATAATAGTATTAAATATATATTTAAAATGGAAGCTTTTGGTTTGGATCTGGTTTGGAATTTGGAAGGTACTTCTATTTATTACTCAAATGACAACTGTCAAATATAATACAATGCACTGGTGGGTGTGACTGGTGGTCAACCTCGTTTTCGGTTGAATTAAGTTTGTATGACGTCAATAAATTAAACCAGTGCTAATCAACGAAAACTCGCACTTTACGAGTGTGAACTGAGTGTGACCAGTCGAAAACGATATAACTGAAAGGGTCAATTATATAAATAGTTATACAGATTGCTGAAGAAGGGTCGCATTGCGCGTTGGTACTATGCTGACAAATTTGTGATGCCTATGAGGGACATTTATTTTAAATAAATTTCTTGTTTCAAAAATTGCACAAGAAATTGTATCAAATCTTGACTAAATGTGTGAAGCGCTAAGAGAATGTCTAAATTATCTGTTGATCCATTTATTTACTGCAATTATGCGGTAATCTTAGAAAAAGCAATCTACATTATAATATAAGGTAAAGTCAGGTAAGATGACGAACGCGCTAATATGACGAAATGCAAATTTCTGCTACTAGAAAAGAGATGTCGCGACATTTGTAACTCCTTATGCTCTATTGGTTGTAAACTTTATATATAAATGCTTAGCATTGTAAAAGAACGCTTAGTTAGTTGTGACCATTTATACTGTTTGGGTGGTTTTTCTTATAATTTTGGCTCGGAGCAAAATAAGCTTTTAATTTTCGCAAGGTACGTTATTAATTTATTTTAATTTTATTTTTTAGTAGTAGAAACCATTACCTATGGTAGGACATGATCAATTACTAATAATATTTTATGTGCTTGTGTCTCTAAGATGACGAATTGTTGCTAAGATAACGAATTCGTCAACTTAGCTGCTGGCTTAATGTGTTTAAAACATGTTTAAATTTTAGTATGGGGAAATATACAACAAAAACAAATAGACAGTTATGGAGTAAGGAGAACATGAGACAAGCATTAAGTGAAGTTATTAATAACGATTCAAGCATAAATGGAGCGTCTAAAACCTATTCAGTTCCTGAGACACATTTCAAAATCTCTTTAAAAGATAAACCAACAAGTTTTTTTTTTCCAAAATTTTCCACAAAATGCTGGTCGCTTCGAGCCAACTTTTACTGATAATCAATTATTGGAGTTAAAAAACTACATATTAGGATTAGATAAAAGGGCATTTGGTTTAACAAAGAAACAATTTTCTTCAATTGTTTTTGACTACTCAGTAAATCATGGGATCGCACATCGATTCAATATAAATAAGTAAAAAGCTGGTAGAGCATTTTATGAAAAATGTATAAAAGATTTTAGATTTTTTTTGAGAACTCCAGAATCAACCTCGATTGCTCGCGTGATGGGTTTCATAAAAAAAAAATTAAACAGTTTTTACTGTCACAGCTTTATGTTGTATTAGTGCTGTTGGTAGGTATGTTTCTCCGTTTTAAGTATTCCCAAGGGTAAGAATGCAACCTTCTTACTTAAATGGACTTCCACCAGGTTCCATTCGAGTAGCCCATCAGAGCGGTTGGATGACGACTGGAAATTTTACAAAATTTCTTAAATATTTTAATAATTTTGTGAAACCGAAGGAAGATGACCCCGTAATATTAATAATGGATAATCATGCAACACATGTTAATTTGGAAAGTATAAATTTATGCCGCAAACATCACATAACATTACTCGGTTTCCCACCTCATACAAGCCACAGAATGCAACCGTTAGATGTGTCTTTTTATGGACCTCTCAAAACAGCTTACAGTATTGTATGTGACGATTTTTTAAACAACAATCCAGGGAAGGCAATTACTTAACACGATATTGGTTCCTTATTTGGAAAAGCTTATCTAAAAGCAGCAACAGTTGCAAATGTTGCGAATGGATTTAAAGCAACGGGTATAGAACCGTTCGATTAAGAAGTTTTCACTGAATTGGACTTTGCACCTTCTAAAACTACTGACACATATCCTGATGCTACAACTTCCAATAAAGTCTAACCCGACCTACCCTTGTCCAGTCAGTCAACAGCTGATATCAATAACGATGAAGAGATTCAAGAAACAATGCAAACTCCGCCATCTACTGAAATCGTCGAAAAAATGAAAGAGGACTCTAATCTGTATGAAGCTCATTCTTTTACTTCTTGTACGGTACCAACTAAACAATTTTATTCAACAAGACTTCCGCCATTGCCTGTTGCAGAAGTCAGAACTTAACGCAAAAGAGCTAAACTGATATCCCTCGTTATTTCAAGCACGCTAGTAAAAACTGTTTTGGAAACAAAGGAACAGGAAAAGCAAGAGAAAGAGAAACAACAAAAGCTTAGGGCAGCAGCCAGGGAAAAAAAAGGCAAAGAATTACTAAAGAAGAAGAAGAAGAAGCAGAAAATGGAACCAAGGAAACTGGTTAAGCGAAGAGTATTTATTTCATCATATTCGTCAAATTCGTCAATTTAAGTGCACTTGGTAGACACTGATGATGATAATAACTTTTCTGAGAGTAACAAGATATCTGATAATAAGTTATGCGTCATCGGTGATGACGAAGAAAAAGATCGGGAACTATGGTTTCATTGTTCTAAGTGTAAAAATGGGCCCATGCCGCGTGCACTGATCTGGATATTAAGCAAGCCAAAGCCAAGAAGTGGCTGTGTGATTTTTGTAATCGATAACTGAATTTAAATTTTGTTAAATAATTTTAAAGGATTTTGTGTTTTGTTTATTTTATTATCATAGAACGTTTTTTTATTTTTTTCTAGATTGTTAGAGTTGTCTGTGACGCTATTTGATTTTTCTTTTTTTATTATAAGCGTCTTTTTCGAAAATATTTGCGTTATTTAAAACATCCCTCAAATTACCCACACATAAAAGTCATCTTAGCACCAGGTGGGGCTAAGATGGCGAATTTTAAAATAAAAAAAAAAACATTATAGGTAAAAAATAGACTTTAATGTATTATTCACTACAGATTTGTGAAAAAGAGTAAATTTTATATACGTTAAGCGCATAAGATCAAAGATCTAGTTTACGGTTTTGAAGTAATTCAACTCGAATCGTTAACTTCGTCATCTTATCCGACTTTACCCCACTGTATTATAGCTATTTGGAAAGATTAAATGTTTACTGAAATTAAACCACTGGTTATATAATTATTTTTAAATAACATGAATTTTAAATATCTCGATCTACCAATACAGCAATTTATTCATTTTTTTCTAATGTTCTAATAGAATCGTTAAAAATCTCAGCAGTGTATTTGACTGTGTCGTTCACATTTTATTTAGTATCCAGTATTTAGTTTATAGTATCGGTACTATAAATCAATATCTTCAATAGATAGAATCTTGTTACTTTCCTATCTGTATACAGATAAGGAAAGTATAGGAATCATGATATTTTTCGACCTCCAGTTTTCGACGGATTTTTACGTTTTGGGGTCCCTTGAATCCGTTTCGACTATTTTCGCGATGATATGTGTGTGTGTATATGTGTGTGTGTGTATGTGTGTGTGTGCGTGCGTGCGTGCGTGCGTGCGTGCGTGCGTGCGTGTGTGTGTGTGTGTGTGTGTGTGTGTGTGTGTGTGTGTGTGTGTGTGTGTGTGTGTGTGTGTGTGTGTGTGTGTGTGTGTGTGTGTGTGTGTGTGTGTGTGTGTGTGTGTCTGTGTGTGTGTGTGTGTGTGTGTGTGTGTGTGTGTGTGTATGTGTTTGTGTGTGTGTGTGTGTCTGTGTGTGTGTCTTTTCTTTTCATCAGTTGCTCAGTATATTTTCCACATCTCTTTTCAATAAATTTAATTAGTTCTTCAATGTATTTTTCTTTGAAGTTATAGGAAATAGCAGCTAATTTACATCTTGTTTGGTACGAAGATTTAAAGCAGTAATTAATTCTCTTAATTGTCCACCAACAAATTTGTTGACTAGGCTATTAAAATGTTCGGCGGGGTTATTATTTTTATTTAACAAAAAAGACGACGTATTCTCCAACACCCTTCGCAAACAGTTATTAATATCTTTTATTAAACCATAATTAGTGATAAGAGGAACTAAATTTTCTTCTTCTGCTTTTTCATTTTTTTACAAAAATATAATTCACAGAAATCATGCATCTTTTTTGGAATTTTAATATTTTTTCAGATACTGTATTATCACTTTTTTTCCAGTATTCAGCTGATTTTCTAATTGATGTTCTAAACCTCAGGATAATATTTTCTAGTTTTTTCGCAGTTTAAGAGGAACTATTTTCAAATAAGATGCGCTTCTTGTAGATTTGCTTATAAGTTTTAGCTTATTACAGAAATTACGTAAAAGATGGTTGACACATTCCACTTTCTCTATGAGCTTTAGCCCATAGGGCTTTTCCCATAGAAGTTTCTTCGAAACACTACTGTCGCCATCACCAACCAGCTTTAAATATGTTATGCCATGCATTTCGACACTTCTTTTAAATCCTTCTACGATAATTGCACTAGAAGTAGATGTACCGGCCCAATTCTTTGGGCAAACATGATTGGAAATATTTTCCTTGTATTTAGCACAGAACATGCAAAATTTATTTTTAATGCCAATATATAACACCTTTTTTGTCATTTCCCCAATTATCACTGCAACTCCGGACAAAGCATTTTAATTTGATTTATAAGATCTTTTGGACCAAGCACCATCTGCTATAACAGTTATATACGGATACCCATCTTCATATATTTAACAAAAAAAAATAGATAATGATATAGCATTGGTAACTTTTATTTGAAGATTTTTTTTCTCCAAGCGCATATATTCCATAAATTAGAAAAACTAACCTGTACAAAGTATCCCATCAGATGTTCCGTCTATGCTCACAATCTAATCAGGTCACCTCAGGGTGGATTAAGGCTCAAGTTCAAAATTTGGTGTTTTTCTCTTTATCCATTCCAGAGTTATCGAGTATACGGACACACGAACATCATCGCGAAAATAGCGAAACCGGATTCAGGGACCTCAAAACGTATACGTATACGTATACACTATTTAAAACAACATTTACAGTAATTATTATTTACTAAATATTCCTATTAAATTAATAATTAATTGTTATTAGATACCTACCTTTTGGCTTGAATATATTTAAAATTTTCCCATTTTTTTTTACAGATATGTCTCAAAAAGGCTGATTTTGTCTATTTTTTTTATATAATTTAAATAACCATTTATTAATTTTACTGATCATTTATTAATTTTACTGTAATAAAAGTACTTAAGTATAAATAATGTCCAAAATAGTTTTTTAACCTACGGAAAAAGGTTTTTCTACTGACTAGAAATTATAAATATTGTAGGTACTTAATTTTTATACACATGGGCGTGTACAAAGGAGGACAGCGGGGAATTCATGTTGCCCCCCCTTAACAAATTACTGGACAACAAACTTCTCTGGAACACACATGAGAAGGAAGTAGTAAATAAGGCCACAAAAGCCCTAATGGTATGCAGAAACATGGCGGGTAAACGATGGGGATGTAACCCAAACATACTGCGATGGATGTATACTGCAATAGTGAGACCAATCGTCACTTACGGGGCTATAGCCTGGAGTAACAGAACTAGTTTAGTTACTACGAGAGCTAATATCTCAAAAGTACAAAGACTAGCCTGTGTTTGCATTACTGGTGCAATGAGAACCTGTCCTACAGCCGCAATGGAGGTGATCTTAAACCTCACCCCTCTACATTTGATGATAGAGAATGTGGCAAAAAGGACACGATATAGAATTATCAGGAGCGGAGTAATCAGACGAAAGTCTACTTGCTTCAGGACTAAAGATACCTGGGACATGCCCCAGGATGAAATGCAAAAGAAGAACAGTTTTGTGAAAAACTTCAAAACCACAGAGCTGGGCTGCAAGAAAGAATGGAGCCAAGAATCCATCGCGCTTGCAACCGAAAGACGTGCTATTCAGTGGTACACGGACGGTTCCAAAACCATAGAAGGAACTGGAATAGGAGTGTATGGGCCGAGAACCAAGCACTCCGAAAGCTTGGGAAAATACCCAAGCATCTTCCAGGCGGAAATTCACGCCATCGAGAAGTGTATCCAGTTTAACATCGAGAGAAACTATCATAAACAAGAGATTATCATCATGTCCGATAGTCAAGCAGTCATCAAAGCGCTGAGTTCTTACGTAATCAGCTCAAAAATGGTATGGAGATGCCTAGAACAATTGAATGAGCTAGGCGAGAAAAATAGAGTTACTCTCACTTGGGTCCCGGGACATAACGGGGTACAGGGTAACGAGATTGCAGATAGTCTTGCAAAGAAAGGGGCTCAAACACCCTTTGTAGGACCTGAGCCGTTCTGCGGTATCAGCAGTAACATAATATTAGAAGAGATTAAAAAAGAATTGGGTAGTAGAAGAACCGATAATTGGAACAATCTCTTGGGGCTGAGACAGGCCAAGATACTTCTGGGTGAATATAACCAAAAAAGATCGGAAGCCTGCATCTGCCTGAGCAAGAACAGGCTACGTATTGTAACAGGGATCCTTACCGGGCACTGCCGACTAAAAGGACACCTAAGTAAACTGAGAGTAGTAGAGGATAGTAAGTGCAGATTCTGTGAGGAGGAGGACGAAACCTCCATTCACATCCTAACTGAATGTGTAGCACTCCAGAATCCAAGGGCACTATATCTAGGAGGATATCAAATAGAAGAGGGAGACTTACCTAACTTGAAGCCACTTCAAATCCTACACTTCCTTGAGAAAATAGGATTGGAAGGGTCGCTATAGGCATTGAGCCATTTCCTTAGTGCAGTGGCGACAGAAGGGGGCACAATAGATCTTTTAGGTCGCAGTGTATTAACACCCCATTATCAACATAACATAACATACAGATATGTCACAAAAAGGCTGATTTTGTCTATTTTTTTTATATAATTTAAATAACCATTTATTAATTTTACTGATCATTTATTAATTTTACTGTAATAAAAGTACTTAAGTATAAATAATGTCCAAAATAGTTTTTTAACCTACGGAAAAAGGTTCTTCTACTGACTAGAAATTAGAAATATTGTAGGTACTTAATTTTTATAATTTTTATACACATGAGCGTGTACAAAGGAGGACAGCGGGGAATTCATGTTGCCCCCCCTTAACAAATTACTGCATATTCCTGCATACGCCCATGGCTATACTTTAAATAATGAATTAAATACTGATTGATTTATTATGACCCAAAATATAGTAGTTTAATTACCTCTTCGTTGTTTTTAAACCTTTTATAATATTATACTATAAATAAATAATTTGTTCTCATTTTCGGTATATTGTGATTGCGCGCGGCGGTCAAATACCTCCTCGGGTTCTGAAATTTACCTGAAGACGGGTACTGTGATTGCGCGCAACGAAATGATTAAGTAAATTATCTTCAATCCATTTTCGTAATGAGCTTTTGAATATGGTTATTCATAAATTTGTTTTTGATGGGTATATTCTCGCAAACATTAGGGTAGATAAATAAATTCTTAGAATTACACTATTTCAATATCTATTTTCGTAATGACATATATAAATACAAAAATCACAAATAATTATATAGTATTTCTAAAATGGAGTTTATGTTGAGCGAACGTGGCAGCAAATTAATTGTAGTTAATAATTTTACATTTCGTAAAGATAGAGTACAATCTACGTGTACAAAATATCGGTGTACGAACAAATTATGTAAAGCATCTATTAAAGTGGATCACAATGAAACTATTTTCTTAGAAAGTTTAGGCGAGTACAACCATGATGGAAATGAAAATTTAAAAATCAAGGTAAGATATTCGAATTTAATTATCCAATATTTAATTATTTTTTTTATTTTTATACATTTTAAAATTAGAGTGTCATCCTTCTTTGTTTAAAACTTAACTTTTCCACTGGAAAGGAGTTTTACTAAAATAATGTCAATAATTGTATTTTGATGGCTTCCTCAAAATAACCAATTTTCATTTTAATTTTTATTTTCTTAAAAGTTTTACATTAAAATAAAGCTTATTCAGTTTTTCATTCCTATTTTGATATCTATTATAAATGTACAAAATAAAATTTCATTTTGCTTTCGTTCTTAAAACCATAATGATCATGCAAATATGTATATTAAATTCGAAGATTGCATTCTTAACAAAATTAATACAACAATATTAAATACAGTTTCTTACAATATATTTTTTTTGTAATAGAAAGTTCAAAACAACGCCAAAAGAAAAGCCACTGAAGATATTTCTATACGGCCCAGCAAAATCATGAACATGGAAATCCGAGATGCGGTTTTTTCGGCAACAACTCAAGACCTATCAAACATTCGAGATAGCATCTACCGATCTCGAAGAAATTTGCTTCCACCACTTCCCAAAAATTTGGACGACGTTTTCGACGCTTTGGCTACAATTGAAATTAAAACTTCAATAAATGAAGACTTCCTGCTTTCTTTTAATAAGGAGGTAGGAATAGTTATATTCAGCTGTGAAAAAAACTTACAATTTTTGTGTAGCGAAACAAAGTTTTTCTGTGATAGGACCTTCAACTACTGCACAAAATTCTTCACGCAGTTATTCACGATTCACGCGGTTCGTAATGGACATTATGTGCTGTTAGTTTTTGCACTTATAAAAAATAAAAAGACTGAAGCTTATGAGCAGGTGTTCAGATCTGTAATATCTGCTTGCAATAGCAAGAATCTGACATTTAAACCCAGTGAAATTTTGTGTAAGAAGCTATTCACAAAGCAAGCCGAAACGTTTGGCCTCAGCTAAGGATAACTGGCTGCAGATTTCACATCAGCCAAACTTGGCTGAGAAAAATACAAAATATTGGACTCAAAAGAGAATATTCCGACAAGGACAGTGAGTTGGGGAAATGGTTACGCTGGTCTTTCGCCCTCATATATTTAGACAGTGCTGATGTTTCGGAATGCTTCGTTGATTGCTGAAGCTCCCAACGATACTCGTATAACGTCCTACTGCGATCATTTAACGGATAATTACATTTCTGAATCTGCGAGATTTTCTCCAGAAATGTGGGCTTCATGTAGCCCAAGCCGAGAACGGACAACCAACGCCTGTGAATCTTTTCATAGCCATTTTAATAAAAGATTTTATTCTCCGCATCCTAATATTTTTGTATTTTTAAATGAGTTAAAAAATGTTCAAGTAGGAACTTATGTGCAATTAAATAGCTTACATTTACAAAAAAAATATTAAAAATATTAATTATGAAAGAAAATTAAAATATGTAACAAATTTGATAGGTAAATTTAAAAGTAAAGAAATATCTAGAATAGAATTTGTAAAAGCTATATGTTATAAGGCATGTTCAAATTAAATATATGTACATTTTTAATACAATAAATATAAATTAAAATAAACAATATTTAGTTTTTTTAGTATAACTATTTCAGTGTAGGAAGTACCCACTTTCTATTATCTTAATTATTAAAAATTAATAAATTTTCTGTTAAAATAAATAAAACATCCGTTTACTATAGTTTTCAGCTTTGCGCGCAATCACAGTATACCTTTTTAAAGCCTTGCGTTCAATTGCACTATGGGCTTAGGACACCCTGTTGAGAACCCTGACCGCTGCGCGCAATTGCAGTATGCCCCTCATTTTCACTGTGTAGGTATTTACAAAAGATTTCATAAAAAGAAATAAATCGTTACAAAAATTATTTATTGCCTAAAAATCTTTTAAATACCTATTACCTAACTGAAAAATGTACCAATTTTTTAACTTACCGCCTTTTTATGTCTTTCAATAAAATGTTTCCCATTTTTTATGTATTAATCAAACAAACGATCGTCAATAATAGCACTGCACTGTGTCTATGTGTATTTTGTGTCTATAATGTGGCTTTAATCACAAATCATTAAAACTATATACAATACAATAAAAAATGTATCACAAAGATATTAAACAAAAACGATGTACGCTAAAACTCAACTTAAAGAGAGCAAGGCACGTATCTTAAATCACAAACGAATAACAACTAACTAAAACAATACCTAGGTATAATAGTAGTTTATCATTTCTGTACATCCCTTTTCTTCCAGTTCAGATTATTGATTTTTGGAAATGTTAACGCAACATAGGTACCAAACTGAATTACAAAATCGGCCACAAAAAATAGTTTGTAACTTTATGTACTTAAATTATATTTTAGACCCTAACTTCTATACATGATAACCTGATACAAGCTATGTTTCTTGGGTAAGAGAATAAATATAAGTGTAAACGTAAATAAACAAATAAATAAAATGTTTTTTTTTTATTATTTACATAAATAATACTAACCAATAAATCCGACACAGAAGCGGCGATTTATATACCGCATTATATAAAAATAATTAATTCAGCATGTCCACTAGTTTTTAAAAGACAATAATTTATATACGAGCAGGTCAAAAAAAAAATACTATTTTATTTATCTATCATGCTCTAAGCTCTTACTTTGTAATCGATGATGATGATGATGATGGACGCATCGAATCTCACCGACGCATCTTCACCTTATACTGTATTGCCTCTCTGACTGTACACCGGTGAGTGGTCGTAAAGAGGGCACCACATTTTAGACGAAAAATTACGAAATTTTACTAGATTTAAAAAAATTCCCATTACTAAACGAATGTAAATTAACAAATAAAATTCCGCAGACGTGTTTAGTTTTTCATAACTGAGGTGTGGGTGCATGGGTTTTGAAAACTTTTTTTTTCCGATTTTTAGGGTCGTATTTTAATTAAAGTTAGAGATTCATTATTGGCAATGCACACAGCCTTAGAAAATTACCTACATCTTACTATGCCCAAATTTAAAGCCTTGAACTTTAACGGTTTAGAAGATACGATTTTTCGAAATTTGGACAGGGTATTATGTTCCTCTTAATTGAAACTTACAGATCCGGCTTTGTTTCTACCAATATTGGTGTATCACAAGGATCTATTATAGGACCAATTCTTCTCCCATTATATGTGTAAAGTAAAACACAAACCAGTTGTATTTTTAGTAAGTTTATAAAAAAAACGAAAAATTAAGAAACCCGGGTGATAGTCAAAAACGAATCCAAGTGCCCTGTGAGTATGCCTCTAGAAATACTGGAGCAACTGTATTATATTCGAAAGGTATCTCATAAAGCTGCAAATAAAATTTCATTAAAATCGTTCAAAGCCTTTTTCGGATATTAATAAAAAACAGAAATTTTTTAAGAAGCTTATCAAAAGGAAACGAAATTTGACTATATTTTATTGGACAAACTACTTCAATCGGCTGGTAAAATCCTGTCGATATAAATTTCCTTTTAACTCCATTTGTTCGATTTTAACAATTTCTGCCAAGATCAATCAAATATTTACCTTGAATTTACGAAATTCGATGTGAAATATCTAATAGATTCACTTCACTTTTGAATTAATATTTTCTACGCCGCTGTATAAAGAAAGTACGGCTTCGTTTTCCGACAATAAAACCCCTATAAAGTTTCCAATATGTCTACCCGCTCATGCACTAAATTGATTCGAGTATAAAACATTCTAATAAAATCTCTTAAAAGTTATGCACTTAGCCGAAAGAGATTAAAAGTTTCAGATAAGAAAGTTGCGGAGTAAAGAAAGATAGAGAAAGACGGCGTGATTCTTGGGTAAGAAGAATAGTTGTTAAAAAAGTATTTTTTTGTTCTACTTCTATATATGAAATGTAAATTGTAGCTACCTTAGTTATTATATATAAAATGTAAATCATTTTGTCAAATAAATCGTTTATTTGGATATTGAGAATTATTTTTCATATCGCAAAGTCAGCAAACTACCACTTTATTAAGAATATTCACAAAATTGTACCTTAATATTTTTATAGAATTATTTTCTTAAAATTACATACCCGAGCACCAAATACGAAACTAGGTACATTTCGTTGATTCAAGATCGATCACATCTATGGAAGATCGAGTATGTCTATGCTTGAACAATTATATCTATCATGGATTAATCATGTCGTTGTGAGAGCGACTATTTCTATAAGAGATCGATTATGTCTATGAAAGATTGATCATGTTTATGGCAGATCGATCATGTACATGACAGATCGATCTATATTAAAATATGTACCTAGTTGTATATGTTACTGTTAAACTATTTACTTGGCTAGTTTATAGACTAGCTAGATAGCATACAAACTATCCACATGTTGTGCTATTTTGATTGAAAATCATATTTCTACTAAAGTAGCTATTAATATTAATTCGTTCGTATACTATTCAGTTAGTTTACAAACTATACAATATTTATCGCCAAAGTACAAACCACAAGAAAAGTACACAAATTAGCCGGTATTTTTGGCTACTTTACAAACTATCCGCAGTATTTAGATAAAGTGTGAACTTAATATTCGTAGTAATATATAATAACCAGCTCGTCGGTTAGCATAGGCGCCGAATCCTCGGGGCTCCGGGTGCGCAAGCACCCAGAGCAGTTTTGAACAGGGTGCGGAGCACCCAGAGCACAACGAGGACAAAAAGTGTCAATAAGTGAAATGAAGAAGCTGTCGTGGCCCAAGTTGGTATAGCGTCAGATGCCTCAATAAAATATTATCTTTCGGAACTATATTTTTTGTGATAAAAAAGTCGCCGTAACTTGACATAGACAACGCGTTGAACTTAAGGGTTTATTATTTTTGGTGTATAAAACCCTATGACGTTAAAAAAGAAAGATTATTAACGGTCTACAATTATCAAGATAAGATCTTTGTACATATGCCATTGAGCAAATGCTTAAGGGGAAAAGGGAGAACATTTGAAAGTTGCTCCTGATCAAGCACCGTTAGAAAAAAACGTTCATTTAGAGTTAGAAACAGCTCTCTAGTATTGCTGGCGAGAAACCAGGTCATCTACTAAAAAACGCTTGGACCAGTCAATTTTGTTTTTTACGGGGGAACATTGTTTTGGCAGTTGCACCCCTAAGCGGAAACCCTCTATCGGGGGTGAGACTCACCAGTTATATCCTAAATGGAAAGATTGATCGAATGATATGTTATTTTGAAGGTATTTTTACCTAGATAATAACCCCCGAGTTTTACATTGCTACTATCTATGTAGCCCATACAGTGGCTCACCAAAAGTACAAAACCGGTTTAACATAATTTTTACATTTTTACATTACAAAAAAAAGGAATTCTTTGTAACAATTTTACTTTTATTCCTGTGGCTCTCAATTATTCTTATCAGATGACATTCTTTGGTCGCCGTAAAGTAGTAAGGTTTAGTTTATTTCGTTGTAGAGTCGGCATAAAAGTGGCATATCAGTAATAATGGTTTACTCTATTGCTAAGAGGGTGCAAATAATTTCACTTTTTTGCGAACAATAAATGTGCTAATAGAACTGCCTAACTGTTTAACAATCAACATCAAAATCGACAAGTCCATCGAAATTACATTTTGGATTTAGTCCTAACATTTTGGAAAACGGAGTCAGTAGCTAACAAATAACGTGAAATGGAAAATTCTGTAGTAAATGAAGCTAGAGAGGTGGCGATTTTAGGACATGTTGCTCATGAACCCATATTGAGTACAAGACAGTTGGCGATAACATCTGGTATTAGGAGACGTAGTATTCAGAAGATAATGGGTCCTATAACTGAACGTTTACGTTGATTTTAACACGAATCTGTTATGTTATGCTAACATGGAATAGGAGAGTCGATGAATGTTTTATAGTTAATTTATGAATGTATTTTTAATGTATAATTTCAGTTTATTTTCATTTTTGGTATAAAACTATGGCTGACATAATAAAACTCTTAAAAGTATATATATTTTCAATCTTTATTACTATACATTATTTAGTTTTCATTTATTCTCTCTGACCTAGGGAAAAGGTTAGAAATCCCTGGTCATAATTGTTTACAATGTTGGTGTTCCTAATGATACAAAATATTACAGAGGAATGATACTTAGCCGATGAAATCTCATCGAGTTCACGCATTACGTATTGTGGTATGGAATATGGTATCTCTGATGCATATGCAGATTTAAATTTATTTTTGCGCACTGTTTTCTATCAATTGATACCCCAAATTTATACAAGCCACGTCTTCGCACCACAATGTGACATAGCATCAAATCTACTTATTCTCGTACCATTTTTTTAAGTATCAAGGATATTCTTGGTGTAGCTGTTCATCATATTTCGAGTCATTGAACCTAAAAAATAACAAATATCAATAAATAGAATTCGGAATTTATTCCGAAACTATTTTTCTTTGGGAATTATATAGGATTTCTCGTTAATATACTGACAAACTTTTAAAGGTGGTAGGTGCATCAAAATAAACATTTTTTTGCTTAATAAAATAAAAATAATTTTATTGCCCAACAAATTAATCTATTTACAGAACAAAATACATGAAATAAATGTTAAGCATAATATTTCGACAGAAAATCATTTTAGCAACAGCAAGAAAAAAAAAGAAAAGAAAGAATCCTAAATACATTAGCTACAAATGAGTACAACTAATGGTCGAAATAAATATCAAAATCAGAACAAAATTAATTAAAATTTGAGCACATTAGTGTTATAGGCGAATTTCTTCCAAAGTTCGTTTAAATACTTGCTGTATAAAATGTTTTATGATATTTAATGGCTGTTCGGGGATATTAAAATTTATTTAATTTATCAAAAATAGTACATCAATAGTGTTATGTAATATTTTATAAAAAAATGTAACACTGGAAACTACCCTTCTATTTTCGAAAGAGGCAGAGATTGTTCAGTACCTCGAATGGGATACAGCTCATCTATTTTAAAAGAGAGGTACTTGAGAAATCGCCGCTGAACATTTTCCAATGATCTTTTATGAATATTGTAAATAAGGTTTCAGATAAGAGATGCATATTCTAGCTTGAAACGAACAAAAGAAAAGTAAAGGATCTCCAAGCTTTAAGAGTTTGTAAAAGAACGAGTTTTACAAATTAAGAGTCCTAAGCTTTTCAACGCAGAAGCAACGGTATTTTCAATATAATCCGAAAAAGTAACTTTTTGTTTGAATAATATACCTAAATCTTCAATTTGTGCACAAGTTGATAAAGGTAGGCCGTTAAATAAATAATCAAACTCCACCTTGTTAATACTTCTAGTATAGGAACATACTTTACATTTGGACACATTCATAAACAGCTTGTTTTCATTACAACGATGCCCAGTTAGGCCTTAAAAAGTGACAGTCTTGAATTGATGAGATTGAGGTAAATATTTTTAAGTCAGCAGCGAACAACATGTTAAGTTTATTGCCAAGTCATTTATAAATATACTAAATACTAGTGGCCCTAGATTGGAGCTCTGTGGAACTCCAGATGTTGCTGTGAGGGGTGAAGATGAAAATCCGTTGTAAAAGACATAATTAAAACGATGATTTAAGTAAGATGAAAATAATCTTAACATCGACTGATCATACCCTAAGCTTCCCAACTTCCTTACAAGAATATTATGATTTATAGTTATTATAAAATACATTATGGGCAGGTTGTACAAAAATATTCTAAACTCATTTTAACTAACAAGAGTTTTATTTTTAACTAATTATATTCAAAAACAAATGTCATTTTTAAAACTATGTTTAACAATAACCGATGAGTATACAACAAGGTTCACAGTTTAAACTAAGTCTACATTTTAACTGCCTATTGTACAACCCGCTATATGTACAATTAAAAATTAGTTGTATTTCTTTAAAATGCACTTGATTCTGTTGATCAAAATCATTCGATAAAAAAATTAAAAAGTATTGGTATAAAGGTAGTTTTTATATCTATGCTATAAAGCATGCATTGGGGCAGTATGTAGATTATCTGAGTATCAGGTCAGAGAGGTTAAAATTAAATAACATATGCAGTGGGATTCTCATCTTTCAGTAAGTCTCCAATCGAGACTCCTATCTTCGTTCGAGAGTCACCGATTTTAATGTAATGTCTCTCTCTATTCTGTATGTAATAATTTGTCGAGTTCGCACAAAAGAATCGCTGTCTTGATCAGAAGAAATTAACCACATCAAAGAAAGAAAATTAGGTCCCCTGTTATTTTTAATTTATATTAATGATTGTTGATGTCGCAATAATCAATATGATATTTACCTGTTTGCCTATGATGTCCTTATCTATGTTTCTTCTAAGTTGTAAGGATTCAGATAACTTAATAAGTTAATTGTCAATGAAACTCTGCAAAATGTTTATAGTCCAGGATCCGTAAGTAGGGTCGACCTTCACCCATCTGTTTAATGAAAAAAACTTATTTTTTATTAAATAAAATATGTTTTTAAATATACTGTAAATGGGTTGGCTAAGGAAATACGGTCACGGCCATTTTTTACTTTCCTTTCTGTGTACAGATAAGGAAAGTATAAAAATCCTGATAAAAGTTGTTTATGATGTCGAGATATTTGAGGAAAAGTGCAAATTTCGAATTTTAAAGACAACTCAAAAACGGATGAAGAGAAAAACACCAAATTTTAAATTTAATCTTTAATCCATCCTGCGGTGAGCTGGATAAAGTTTGGGCATAGTTGAAGCACCTGGGGAATACTTTACAGGGTGTCGTTTTTTTTTACTTTAAGAAAAAAAATACTCTGGACCGTATTTTCTTAGGCAACCCATTTTCGCTATATTTATAAATATATTTTATGTAATAAAAAGAAACTTTCATTCATTAAACAGATGGGTGAAGGTCGACCTTATTTCGGATCTTAGACTATTATAAACGATGTTACAATCATTTGTTAAAAATCAACACAAATACCTAACACAAAATATATGCTGATAAGTAATAACTATATACAGTTTGTAGACAAACAATATACGAAATTGGAAAAAATTCTATACAGTTGAGTAGAAAAATTCAAATATTTAAGGATAATTATTCAGAAATAGAAGAAATTCACAGACCATATGCAAATACCTAAAGCAAATACTGTTATCAAAACAATTGCAGATAAATTACATTTCCTATTTAGAATTTGATTATAATAATTGTTATATTATTACATTTTTTTTACTAAATTTGAATATTGTGATATTAGCAAACTAGCCAAATAAAAATAAAATAAAAACCGAAAACATACCTGGATCTACGAAAGCTTCCTGGGGACACTTTTTTTATAAAAAAAAAATATTATTTTCTCGCAATTGTGACTTACTATCTCGCAATTGCGACTTATTATCACGCAATTGTGAGTTATTTTGCCGTTACATGTCTGCTTAAAATGGTGAGCGTTGGTCAATGTTTCGCGAAATAACAGTGAAGTGATTCTCCATTCTCGAGCTTGTAGTAGCTTCAGGTGAGTTTTGAGTTTAAACATATGTATAATTCATTAAGTTGCTTTACAATTTTAACCATCTTTAAAGATATTTGCAAAACTAGACGATGGATTCAAGATCAAGAACTAATCTTATTATACACTATTTTTTTAAATGGATGTAATTATAGTGAAATTCGAAACATACTGAAAGAGAGATTTTCAACAAATATATCAAAACAAATGACAACTAAAGAGGATTTTAAACAAAAACAAGTTGTTTAGAAAAAAATATTTCAGTGGAGCTGATATTTTAGTAAATTTTATAGACCATCAGTTACAAAATTCTTCCCAACTCCATGGCTATAGATGGATGCATTTGAAATGCATTCAAAATGGTTTCTCTGTTTCGCAGAATATGGTTCATTTAATATTACAAAACTTAGATCCTTCTGGAGTAGAACTAAGAACAAGACGAAGACTGCATAGAAGGCAATATAATAATACTGGTCCCAATTTTTTATGGCATCTTGACTCATATGATAAACTAAAACCATGTGGTATATGAATAAATGGCGCTATTGATGGATACTCAAAGTTTATCATTTGGTTGAAAGCATCTTCGAATACGAATGATCCAAAAATAATTGCAGGTGGGTAAAAAGGAACACTAGGAAAAATGGTATATATTTTTCAGTAATTACTGGATGCAATTTTTGTTTCAGGGTTTTTTCTTAAGAATATTGAAAAATATGGTGGGTGTCCAAGAAAAATTAGATCCGATATGGGTACTGAAAATGGAACTGTAGAACAAATGCAAAAATTTTTGAGAAGAACTGCTGTTAAAAATGAAGATCAATTTTTAGATGATAACAGTTTCATCTATGGAACCAGTCAGTGTAATCAACGCATCGAGTCTTGGTGGGTTATACTAAGGAAACACTGTTCGCAATATTGGATGAACCTATTAATATGCAATAAAGTAATACACATAACTACTTTGGTTTTTTTTAATGATAATTTTTTAACTTACCTAGGTATTTTTAAAATTTATAAAAAACAAACATTATGTAGGCAGTTTTTCAAAAGAAAACCATCCAAATTTTTGATTACTGTTGTATATTTTCTATTGAAGTTAAATTTCTGAAAATATGTCGTATATAAATAAAAAATATTTTTATATTATTTCATTTGTAAGGACCAGTATAGTTGTAAAAACAAAATTGTTGAAATCATAGCAATTTAAACAAAATGCAACTTGGTTCACTGTGAAGCACTGCTGTTATACAGTCAACCACATCTATGTACACAGTGATGTACGATTTATTTAAATACATATCAACATTCAATGCAAATAGTTTATTAAAAAGTGAAATAGATAACTTAATAAAATACTAGTATTGAAACCGTGACAAGTTATAAATTTTTGTGAGTAATGCATTTTTAGGCCAAATAGAAACATAAGATACTAACGAGAAATACTGGCAATGACACGTAGGTACGCCTCAAACTGTAGTATTTTTAATTCCTACCGAAATATAATAGTTTTAATCTCAGTATTTTTAATCTCCTGTCATACAAAAATAAGAGGACACTCGAATTCCCGTCAAGTAAAATTTTAACCATAATCCGTTCCTAGAATTCCCGACAAGCAGTTGAAGCTTGAGATAATCCACTACTCGAGTTCCCGTAAGGGACGAATTTAATTAGGTAGATAGGTACCTACCTCAGGCGCCCGATGAGGTCAGCAATTAAAAGGATTATTATACGAGGTCTGTAAATAAAGTAATGTGACTGATTTTTTTTAAATTTTTTATACAAAAAGAATTACAATTCAATATTGTCACCTTCAAAATAACTTCCTTTTGAGGCCACACAGCGCTGGAGACGTTTCTTCCACTCCTCATAGCAAAGCTGGAACTCCAATACTGAAATAACCTTCAGCTGGTCGGTTACAGCCGTTTGAAATTTTTCGACTGTCCCAAAATGATTTCCCTTGAGGTGACTTTTCAACATTGGGAAGAGAAAAAAGTCACAAGGACTCAAGTCAGGTGAATAAGGAGGCTGAGGAGCCACAGGAACGTTTTTACTGGCCAAAAACTCGTTTATTGAAATTGCTGTGTGACAAGAAGCATTATCGTGATGCAACACCCACTTGTTCTTGATGTTTGGTCTCACACGAATGACCCTTTTTCGAAGTATTTCAAGAACCTATCGGTAAAAGTGTTGATTGACCGTTTGACCTTGGGGTACAAACTCTTTGTGGACGATTCCGTGGATATCGAAAAAACAAATCAGCATGCATTTGATCTTTGACTTCGCCATCCTTTTTTTTTGCCTTGGAGAGGTTGAAGTGTGCCACTCCATGCACTGGCGCTTGGTTTCTGGGTCGTACTCAAACACCCAAGTCTCATCACCAGTAATGACACGTTCCAGAAAATGGAGGTCATCTTCAATTGAATCCAAAAAGTCAAGGCACCTTTCCTTACTGATGTTCTTCAGGTCTTGCGAAAGGTTTTTGGAACCATTTTTGCGCAGATTTTTCTCATCCCCAATTCATTGGTCAAAATTTGATGAACGGTGTTGTGAGTCAAATTTAACTCTTCCCCTATCATTCTGACGAACGCACAAGATCCCGGATTCTGACGACATTTTCATCGGTTCTTGAAGATGAAGGCCTTCCGCTTCGTGGTTCATCTTCAATCGACTCTCTTCCTTCTGAAAATGCCTTAAACCACCGAAAAATTTGGGCCCTTGACACAACACTATTTCCGTAGGCCTGCTGAAATTTCAGAAGAGTTTCCGTTGCACTGTGCCCAAGTCTAAAGCAAAATCTGATAGCACACCGTTGCTCGAAATTGATGTCATTCATTTTTAGTTCACAATAGAAAAAACTGTTTCACAAAAACAATTGCTACGTACAACCAAATGACTCGAGCGAGGTCAAACTCGTACTGAAGGTAGATCACATGTTCCTCTGCCGCCCCACTAAGCCCCGCGCTTCCAGTTTTGCCAGATCAAACGCAACGTTGCCAGTCTCATTACTTAATTTACAGACCTCGTATATATTTACTTTCAATTATTTAATAGCTTAATAAATAACAATTAAATCGATTATATATTAAGATGAGGCCTCAATAAGTATATTTAGGAATTTTTCGCAATATTATTCACTATTACTTTAGTGCCTCTTTGTGTATTTTTATTAATATGAATCTTCATGTGATAACAAGTGAAAAAGGAAAACCTTTAATTTTGTTAGAAATTTATAAGTTTTACAAATATCGTATTTTAAAAAGTACAGATGAAACTTGTTGGTGTTGTGTCATGAAAACTTGTGCAAAATTATACACACTAGGGATGAAAAAAAATTAATTTTTTCAAAGAAAAGTGGTGACCATGAGCATGAAATGTTAGATCAAGGTGTATTAAACAGCCAAAAAGTGAGTAACCAAGTAAAGCGAAAAGCCGAAGACTGGATGTGCGACAGACCTGCCAAAATTATCCACAGGGAAATAAACTCTCAAAAACAGTGTTTGGATACTCTTACGAGTAAAGACATGAAATACATTCGAAATAACTTTGGAAGAGAAAAACTTAAATTATTCCCCAAATTGCCAAAATCTTCTGCAGACGTTTAAATTACTTTGAATTTATTAGATATACAAACAATTAAGGGCGAACAATTTTTATTGGTCAACGATCCCACCGAAGAAATAATTGTTTTTTCTTGTAAGAGCAACATAGAATTTATGTGTGCTCATACAAAATTTTATATGGATGGAACTTTCGATAATTGTCCAAAATATTTTTTTCAATTATTTTGTTTGCATGTATATGTAAATGATACATATATGTTCCAGTTGTATATTGTTTATTAAAGAACAAAATGAGATCAACTTATGTGAAACTGCTTCAAATTTTAATTGATCAATGTAGCGAATTTGGATTCGTTTGGCACCCCGACACCATAGTCGTTGATTTCGAAAAAGGAATACATTCTGCTGTTACAACCATTTTTCCACACACCAAAATTATAGGATGTAGATTCCATTTGGCACAAGCTTGGTAAGAACACATTTATTTCAATCTCTAGTGTAATAATTGTTTTTTAAATATCTATTTTTACTTTTCCTCAATTATACAAGGCCTGAATGATACATAGGTATACAATGTGCCCCAAAAAGTTTTTTTACAAATGGGAAAAAAGTTTATCTTACATTTCATAAAAAAATTATTCTTTATGAAAATCTCTGCATGTTCTAAAACCTAAAATACAACCATCAAATATTAACATTTTTTTCAGTCGTATATACGGTATGGTAGGTATCTTGATTTTTGAAATGGTAAAAAACTTTGTTTAGAATTAAATTTAAAATTAAAGTAAACAAATTTAAAAAATCAAATAAAATAAAACTGAATTTATATATCAAAAATTTTACGTATATGTGATAATAATTATTATCAACTTTGATATTTTTAAAAAGAAAGATACTGTACTCTTGCTCAATATTCATATTTTTGGGCTAACTAGTATACGAGCGAAAAATTTCAATATCTGATGTTTTTAAAGAATTTTTTTTTCTACGATTACTAATCAAATTAGACTTTTCCACATTCAATTCTAACTCGAAAGTTGACGTTTTCCGTGAATTGTCAGTTTGACATTATTACTCTTTGCTCACGCTTATTTTCATTAGAAAGGTTGTTATAATAAAGCTAATCGGTATTCTTAAACAAAATTGAAATATTGAAATATTCAAAATAAATGACTCTGTTTTTTACCATCATATTTAACATGCTTTGTTGGTGTAGAGCGTAGCGCGTTTAGTAGTTGTAATTTTATTTTTTTTATTTGATTCTTTTGTTTGTAAACTTAATTAAAACTTAATACATTGGATGAGCCATCAATTTGCGATTCGAGTACTCTAACCGATGATCTTGTAGGATATTTTTAAGATGTACTTACTAAGAAATATTTTTTATGTAAATCATAACATTAATCTTCAAGTAAATAAACAGGTTTAAATAAAATTTTGGATATAAATAAAATAAAGAGTGTATTTTGTCACACAAAATCCATTGGTGTACGTTAAATGGGTAGAGTATAATAGTAGAAATAGTTTTTTCTTCATAATAATACAATACGAGGCCTCTACAACACTCATTGGAGAAAGTTAATAGAGGTTTTAAATAGTAAAACTAAATAAATTATATAAAAAATAGAAAGGTCTTTGAGGAAAAGTACCATGTGTATTAACAAAAGAATTTTTCTTATAGGTATAGAAAAATACTTCAACTTGGCCTATCCAAAGAACATCGCAATCCTGTCTGTGAGGTAGGAAAATGGTTACACTATATATTTGGACTTACATTTTTACATCCAGATGAAGTAGGAGATGCATTTGCTTTTGATTTTGCAGAAGATATGCCTCAAAATGAAAAAGTGGTTCAATTCGCGGACTATTTAACCGAAAATTATATAAGTCAAGATTCAAGTTTTCCCCCTAATATTTGGGCAGAATGTTTTGCAGACATTACTAGAACTACGAACTGTTGTGAAAGTTTTCATTCGAAATTTAAACATTATTGTGTGACTTATCATATAAATATACACGTGTTTCTTGAGGCGTTGAAAAGTATCCAAACAGATACTTAAATTAAAATAAATAGTGGCAATAAAAAAGAAAAACGTTTAATAAAAAAAGACGTTTTAAAAAGCCAAAATTTCATTGCTGCCAAAATTTCACAATATCAGTGTAAAGAGATTAGCCGCTATGATTTTTTAAAATGTGTGGCATATAAATTTAGTGTACATTTAAATAAATAAATATGATGCAATTTCAAAAATTAGGTAGTTTTAATTATTACTAACCGCTAACGGGAATTCGAGTTAAGGATTAAGGATAAATTTGAACCCTGCCGGGAACTCGTGTGCAGTATTAAGAGACAAAAGTTGAAACGCAGGTAAGAGGTTTTATGCTGACGGGAACTCGAGCCGCCCGAAAAATAAATGGTAAAAAATACTGATTTTAGCAGTACATACACCAACTTATAAAATAAACCAAAATAGAAACATCACTTTAAAGAGAAAAGAACAAATAAAAGAATATTTCCTTCGCAAAAATAAAACATAATTTTGTATTATTACATTCAGAAACTAAGCAATTTCAACATTGCAAAAGTTGGCATTTAAAATAGAATTAAATATCGTCGTTACATTCTGGTAGATACTCCTTCAAATATTCAATTGTATTTATCATTTCTTTTGTGTGTATTAGTTAGACACAAAATGTCATTTATGTTTCTAAAATTGCGAGATAGTAAGTCACAATTGCGTGATAATAAGTCACAATTGCGTGATAATAAGTTGCAATTACGAGATAGTAAGTCACAATTGCGTGATAATAAGTCACAATTGCGTGATAATAAGTGACAATTGCGTGATAATAAGTCACAATTGCGTGATAATAAGTCACAATTGCGTGATAAGTCGCAATTGCGAGATAGTAAGTCACAATTGCGTGATAATAAGTCACAATTACGTGATAATAAGTCGCAATTGCGAGATAGTAAGTCACAATTGCGTGATAATAACTCACAATTACGAGATAATATGTCGCAATTGTGAGATAATAAGTCACAATTGCGAGATAATAATATTTCTTTTTATAAAAAAGTGGCCCCAGGAAGCTTTCGTATGGATCTACAATAATATATAAATAATAAGTACATTTTATCTTTCAAATTATTAAAGTACATTAAATTGAAATGACACGTCAAACCATAAACGTCAAACTTTCAAAACAAACATACTTTTGTTGTATTCCAAACAGAAAATACCATTTATACCTAGAATAATTTATTTACTTGGTATATTTCCCCGCACAACACCTCGCCCCTCGCCCAGGAACATGGTCAAATTGAGCTAAACCATTTTACATTCGTCTGCATAGGGAGCGATGTTGCAATTTTTCATTTTAGTGTCTATTCCGTCTGTTCAGATAGCAGCATCTTATGGGCTCTACATTTTTAAATCTTATCACAAGAATCCTGAAATAATTAGGCAAAAATAAAAGAATGTAAAATGATGGAAAGTCCATAACTTTTAAATATTTGTTAAACACTTTTTAAAATATTATGCATTAAAAGTGAAACAAACTATAGACTTTCCATCATTCTCTACAGTTTTTTGAACCCATTTATGAAAACAATTTTTGAAAATATTGTCGTTCAGAGCTGTGTTTCTTGTGATAAAAAAGTAGCCGTCACTTGTCATTGACAACGCGTTGAACTTGCCCTTAATGTTGAAGTTTTAGAACTGGGGACAGGGACAGAAGTGACATTTTGCATGTTTGTCGTCTTCTTCAAAATGTACCAATAAATAACTTACATTAAATTTACTTTTTTCTATTAGTAAGGATCGCTTACAACATGTACTGCAGAACAATTTTTTAAGAATTTTACACAACGGGGACATGGTTTTTTAAAGTTAAGGGAGAAATACCCATACACTAGACTTGACGAACTTCTTCTTCAATTTCTAATCGTATATAGGTTAATATTCAATGGCTCGTTCAATTCAATAATGCAACTCTTGTTGAAAGTAATAAATCGTAAAATTTCGATTTAAAAGTCACCATTTAGTAATGATTATAATGCGTTACGGATACTATTCTCTCGGACATTGTTCGCATTCTTTGGCTACTGAGGAGCACTGAATGCACAAAAGGCCTATTATTGGATAGCCGATGCTACACGTCCGATTGTCCGATTGATTAGTTTGGCATTCGACGATTTCAATAGTCGGCGGCGGCAAAAGCTCGATGCCCATACCATCGTTCGGTGAATTGAAGGTACATCGAGAAAATTATTGATGATAAAAATTCGGAAAGCGATCGGACTCTTTTTAAATTAAAATTAGATGGAAAATGATTTGTTGAAAATATTGAACAAAGGACAAGTAATTACGTTTATGATTCTTTAATAGACCTAAGAGTATATAACAATCACCGAGGAATCTCGGTTATAGTATTTAGATTCCCCAGCACGGAGCTCATTCGTAAGGATCGAATACAAGTGATGAGCAACTATCCAAAATGCGTTAAATCCATTTTTATAATTTTTTAGGTAAATGAAAGAATGTAGTGCATTTTAGTCAATCTTTCATCATGATAATCCAGTTGTGATGAAGTAACTAAATTTTATTTTTAATTCATCTTAAAAATGTATATTTCAATTAATTCCCACCTGAGAACATGTAGAAGTTCCCCCGTATTTCTGTTTCCCAGGGATTACCGTTTTTCAACAATTGCGAGTACCCTCGTAGATTAAAATATTCTTATATTTGCCGAAATCCGAATGGGCATTTTTAGAGTCGATTTCGTATGGATTATCTACCTTTTATTTTAAAAAACTTTAAAAAACCATGTCCCCGTTGTGTAAAAGACTTAAAAAATTGTGCATTTTTTTTTTATTTTTAAGTTGTAAACAGTCGGCTGTAGTAGTGGTATCCCCCACTTTGCCGTACTGGTCTTCCATCTTGCTTTACCGAAAAAGCATAAATTCATGGAGCGCTGAAAATGACAGCCTCTTGATTCCCGACATCCGAGAAGTACTCAGCTTTCTTTAACTTATAGTGAATATGCCGTGTAGTGCCGTGATCTCGATTAATTGGTTGACCCGTTGGATTTGTTAAGGTATATTATTTTTTTTATATTGGCTTTTATATAATTAGTTGGGACACTCGTGTGACAAGCGAAGAATTTTGATTCACATCCAGGATATATTATTTCATCCCTCAGTGGGAAACCGTTGGCAATTTTTTTATTTGAAGTTGGACCTAGCACCTACAATTTTTTATAATATATTTTTTTTTTTCAATATACCTACTTGTTTTTTATTACCTATACTAAAAAATATATAAAATAAAATTTTGATTATAATAAAAAAATAAAATAAACCATAAAATGAATTCTAAAAAATGGCTGGCGACAGATTGTCGAGGCGGTGAATTATCGTAGCGATAAATCGTCTTACGATGATATGTCGGCTCTGAATTTTCGCGCGATGAATTGTCGGGCGAGGAATTGACGTAGATCCATTTTATTTCACTCTGGAATATAATTTTTCAAAATACCTAATCTGCTATTTCATTTTACTTATTTGTTACCTCAGCTTCTTGGATGGTTGTAAAACCTGCCCCTCGTTGACCATACTTATCATATTCACTGTGGTTGTCCAGTCGTAGAATAGGCAACTTAGCACACAGTTGTGTCGTAAAAGGCGAAATAAGTGTCTCTACTTTACTGTGTTATAAAGAAAATAAGATTCCATTTAACGAAATTAAAATTTTTTAAATGTTTTTTTTAATATTCCCCACTTAATGCATTAATATAGACACATCTAACCTATAGTATTATCGCTTGGGGAGGTGCGGCAGATATCCATATTTATTAAACATTTATAAATAATACAAAAATGGATTTTAAAAATTATTTATAATAAAAACCATACTTACCCAACGAAACATTTATTTGTAGAAGTAGCAGTTTTAGATTTGAGACAACTGTTTTACCTACGAGTAGCAATATTTCAAAAGAAGCATATTTAACTTAACACTCCGGTATAACATTTATACCCAATACGTTATAAAAATCATGTCATCATCGTACCTAGAATGGAAAAGATTCCAGGGCAAAGAAGTTTTGTATATCTCGGTCCTAAAATATTTAACGTACTTCCGCGGTGAAATATAAAAACCTAAATTCAATAGACCTTTATAGGTCTAATTTGCAACAATGGATATTAACTAAACAACGACAAAAATGTCATGATTTTATTGAGTTAAATATAACTAAAACCATTAATTATTCCAAATTGATTTTTATCCTCTAATGAAAAATTAAATTATTTTCACACCTCTATAGTCTAAAGTTCAATAGAAAAAATTATATTTCGACCAATGCCAATAAATCTGGAGCCTTTTAATATTTCACTGTTATCCATTAACACCAGTGCTTCCATTAAATCTCCAAAAGAGCATTTTGAAAATTCAATTAAAACATAATCCATGCCCGTTTATATCCTATTGCCATAGCGTCGGACATTTTATTTGCTGGAAACTAAGTAATTACCTTTTCTGCAACGTATAGAGATGAAACGAGTGGGATGAAGCCGGACGTAACTCCATCTATTCGCGAATTTGTTTACGAAAAGCGGTTATCTAGTCAATTTATTTATTTAACGACACTTTATCTGGACCGCACATGAGGCCTCTAAGATTTTCGCACAGGATCGAAGAATTGTAGGCGTAAATTTCTACAAAAAGGTAACGTGGCATACGAATCATAAACCATATCCTTTAAAAGGTGGGCCACTCAACAGTGAATAATTTTACCGTTGTATGAAGATAATATAGTAGGGCAACCTTCAGTGGCGGCTGGTCGTAATTTAAAATGGGTGTTCACTTTTTCCAATAATTTTATCATTTATAAGTTCGGATCAAAACTTTGTACAAGAGTCAATATCGCTGTTTTTTTTTTATTATTTGAGTTTGTATTAAGTGTAGTTATTATTATCAACATCATACTGTTTTCAAGCACTACAACTATTAATAAAAGAATATTTTAGTGTGATATTTGTTTTGTTTTTAATACGTTGAAAACCATCTATAAACATTATTAGTTAGTAAACTGACTTTTCTTCATAATTTGAGATTATTTTTAAATATATATCAGGTTATGTAGAAAGCTTGATTTTTGTGTAAAAATTCAATATGAAACTTATCTACCATTTTTTAGTTTTTATTGTAAGTTTAATCATTTTCACAATTTGTCAAAGATGTCAAATAAACAATTGATATGAATATAAGAATTTAGATGTTTAATTTATCCCAGTATAGCTAGCTCAGTAATTATCTAAATTTTTTATTAGATTATGATGAATATTTGTATCAGAATTTTGGGTTGGGTTCATTCACTTGTATTACTCACTATCAATAATTTCGATAATCAAAAGAAAAGAAAAATAAAAAAAAAATTAACTCACCTACGAAATTTCTATAACTTTTCACTTCCAAATATCAATTTAACTATTCCCTCTATGTTTGATTTGATAACACTGTATCGTAATTTAGACTCTAAAAATTTAAATAAAAAATATTAATTTAGAAATTATATTATTTTATTGTCGTCTTCTTCTTCTCAGCCCTGTCTTCACTTCCCTCTCCTTACACTGTTCTTGTTCTACCGCCTGCCTAATTACATCTTGCGTGCTGTCCTCTAGCGTCTCAGCTTGTCTCTGCTTGTATCTGCTGTCTCTGCTTATCTCTGCTTGTCTCTGTTTGTATCTGCTGTCTCTGCTTTTTTCTATTTTCAATGTACTTTCCTCTGATTTATAATTTTATAAATAAAACTTTCTTTACCTTTCTTTTTTTATGTTTTCTTTATTTCAACTTTTCAATATAACATTCAGCTTCTGTAACAATCTAACTTCTATTTTTTAATACAATTCCATATTTTTATTAAATTCCCCTTTGACATTTCTCATCCCCGCTGACAATCAATAATCTTTTTTTTTCTAAAAACTTCAAAATTGACTTTTTTTTTCCAGAAACATTGATTTTAATTTCTATTTTCAAAAACAAACATAGAGTGTTTCTTTTTTGTTAACCAAATTCCGTCATACAATATATTTTTTAAATACCTTTTATTGGCAAATAAAATAAGAACTAAAATGTTTTAAATGTTTATTTTATAAGATCAGTCCCATCACAATACATAATATTACACAGACACAAACTAGAATAACGCTATATAATTACTGGCATTCTAAATGATACTCTTCGCAGTTTAACAGAGCACCTTAGTCCCCATTTTCATACAGATTGTTTTCACAATCAATAGGCCTCAACTCCTTATAGAGTTTGATTTTTACTAAAAATTTCATGTTGATATCGCTTTTCATTTTTGATTTTTTTTTATTTCAACCCCCTTAAATCCCTAATATTTAGTTAGATTTTTTTTTATAATTAAAGGGCTTCTTCTCCTTTTAGAAATTGATGTTTGCTAACAATTTCAAGTTTATATTATTTTTCGTTTTTCAGTCAGGATTTTTTTTTATATTTTGACCCCCCTTAACTCCCCAATATATTCATATTTTTTTCAGTATCAGTAGGCTTTATCTTCTTATAAAGCTTCATTTTTACTAAAAATTACGTGTAGATCCCAGCAAACACAAACATGTAACATATATGTATCATTTACATGTACTAGTTCCATGTTACATAACAAAGTAACTTACATGTTACATAATAACTCACGTGATAACTGTGAAAAATTACCTAATTTTGTTATATAGCAGGTTCCTTATATGTGATGTAATGGGTTAAGTACATTCAAGGAACAGTGTTATATATCCGGAAGACATGTAACATTTATATTACCATTGTAACATTTAATATGCTTCATTATTACAGCACATATACATTACTTTTTTTATATAACATTAGTATTATAAATGTTATATAAATGAAGGTATGTAAATGTGTCGTCTAAAAATGTAGGTATTATTATACAGTGTTGTGTCTACTTAAGTTGGAACCATATAGAAAACTTTTGTATTATTGGTTCTGTGAAAAAATGTATTCTTGATAAAAAGTTCTGCATGATCCAAAACTTAAAATGCAATCGTCCGATATAATTTTTTAAGCCGTATACGAGGTTTGTCTAAAAATATGAATTTTATTCAGGAAAAGTACCTTTATTTTTTACAGAAGAATATTATAAAATAAAGTTATTTTGAATTAAAAGTTATATTCAAATATACAATTACAGTCATTTAGCATGAAAATTCAGATTATGTGATTATTTACGTTTTACATTATAAATTATTTGTAGTTATAAATTAATCACAAACCTGAATTTTAATGCTAAATGGCTGTAATTACATATTTAAATATAACTTTTAATTTATTAAAATACCTTTACTTTATAACATCTTCTGTATTGTAAAACATAAAGGTACTTTACTCTTGAGTAAAATTCATATTTTTTGGCAAACCTCGTATACAGCTTACTAAAATTGAGTTTTTATCTAGAATACATTTTTTCACATAACCAATTATTAAAAAGTTTTCCATATGGTTCTAACTTAAGTAGACACACTGTATGACAAATACTTACAAAAAAGATATTTGGAGGAATAAAGAAAAGTAATTTAACCGTATTTGTTAGGTATATCAATAATTTTATTGAACAAATTCATAACTTAAACCAAAAATGTATTATAGAAATATTGCACTCAAATATAATAACCCAAATTCATCACAAAAATCTCATAATATCTGCTATTAACAACGATCCACGGTCTCAAAATTTAGGGCCCCATCAAGCATGACCTGAAAAGAGAACAGAAATTAATATTTACACCTCAAATGTATCATCCAAATACAGTACACACATATAATAACTCAATTTCTTTATAAAAACACAACATACCTTCTATTTTCCACAATAAATCCAAAAATGTCACAGGTACCTCCATAAAACGCCTATAGCCGCCATTGAACATTGAAACGCTACTAAAGTACTAAAAATAATGCACCAGATATACCTACTTACCTACCTAAAAAACATGCGTATTTCAAGGACCGTTTGGTCAACAGCACTTATGTATATATACGCTATGTAACATTTTGAACGAAATAATTTAGTACAAATTGTTACTTTAATGTAGATTACACATACAGTATGGTTCAAATGAAAGGAATAAATTCATTATAATGGAAGTAGTTGGTTTTTTGAAAAAATGCTCGGACAGGTCAATTTTGTTTAATTAAAGCGCAATTTTTTAAATAGAATTCAATTTTCCCCCACTTCCCATTTTTGGGCAGTGACGTCATTGACAATTTTTTTAAATGGTAACCCCAATTTTTTTTTCTTGATTTTGAGAGATCTTGCAATTTCCTACTCGGAAACATAATATTTGTAATATCTGACATAACAATTTTTTTTGAATGAAAGTCATTTAAAGATCAGATACATAAATTTTATTTTATTTTGAAACACAATAAATGAATAAAAAATTATTTGTAATTAAGTGCAATATCTAAAAAAAAAAAAATAATAATAATAAAAAGAATTTATTGACAATTTCACAAATTCTTTTTTATTATTATTATAATTATTATTATTATTATTATTATTATTATTTTGTTAGATTAAGCACTTAATTACAAATAATTATCTTTTAATCAATTATTGTGTTCTCAAAATAAAATAAAATTTATGTGTCTAATCTTTAAATGACTTTTATTCAAAAAAAATTGTTATGTAAGATATTTCAAATATTATGTTTCCGAGTAGGAAATTGCAAGATCTAACAAAATCAAGAAAAAAAAATTGGGGTTACTATTTGAAAAAATTGTCAATGACGTCACTGCCCAAAAATGGGAAGTGGGGGAAAATTGAATTCTATTTAAAAATCTGCGCTTTGAGTAAACAAAATTGACCTGTCCGAGCCTTTTTTCGAAAAACCAACTACTTCCATTATAATGAATTTATTCCTTTCATTTGAACCATACTGTAGATATATATAAATTGATATAATCTTTATGTAAGAAAATTTATATAATGGATATGTAATTTTGTAACATATATTTTAATTATATACATCGTTCGTATATAACTATGGTGCTAAGTTTGAACTTAGGTGTTCGGTTCTATAAATAACACATAAAAGTGCATACAAGACAGACTAAGTATATGTTATCCTTCTTAGTTATGTAACAGGAGGGAACATGTAACAGAATGGTTTGCTGGGATATCGCTTTTCGTTTATAATTTAGGTTTTTTTTTTAATTTCAACCCATCTTAACCCCCTATTTTTAATCAGATTTGTTAAAAATCAATAGGCTTTGTCCCCTTATAGAGCTTGATTTTTGCTTAAAATTTTCAAATTGATATTATTTTTCGTTTTTGACTTATAGTGCAGACAAAAAACGTGACATCGGATAGACAGACAAAGTAAACCAATAATACTCTTCACAATATACTGTATGAAGAGTAGAAAAAAATGTATGAGATAAAATAAACAATTTAAAAAGGTCAACAATAATATTCAACTTCTTTTATCAAAGGATACTAAAAGTTTGAAATAGCAGCTCATAATTGAACACAGAAATCTGTGAACTAAACTAGTGACATACATATCGTAAAATGTTATCACACTTAATTTTCCATATTATGATCCTTTCTAAGTGTATTTCACAGCACATTTCAAAGTATTTTTGAACTCACCAATATCCTACCCCCATAGCTGCTTTTGCATGTCCAAGTTTACTAAAAAATAATGTGTTTTAAGTTTTAATAAATAGAATAATAATAATTTTGTTTAAATAGGTAAATCGGCTTCATCTGTATTTCCAAATTATTGTTTAATTGTAGATAGTATATTAATGTTTTGATATGTACTTATAGGATTGATTAGCCAGAGCATGGATATATCTGGGATGTGACTTGTTAAGTGCCTAATCAAAATCACAATTTATGTTTAATACTTATTCCAAGACTTTTTTCGAGACATTCTTTATTACGAACTCGAAACTAATTTACCAATAGCCTTATTTTTATTTAATACCTGTAGTGATTCAAATTACCATAACATCTAATATTTTTGAAAATACTTAATTATACAAACAAGGCAATAAAAAAAATCAAACGATCTTGGTTAGAGGGTAACACGATTGATAATTGCAGGCAAACATAACTTTATATGGAGGAACTATTTAGGTAAAATTTCTCATCGAGTATATTAAATTAACTCGTTAATACATTTTTCCGATTCAGACTTTTAAAGAGAAAAACTATTTGTCTCTTTATCTTTATCAAATTTTTATTGTACATTTCCATAATGATGTCTAGTGACCTCATCAGATTAATTTAATTTTTCCTTTTAGCAGGTTTTGTGAGAAAAAAAATTTACAAATTGTTTTGCTTTCTTCTTTCTTCATAGTATTTACAATTGAATACAAAATAGACCATTTTGAAGTAGTCTTTGGATGGTCTTAAACATTAAAACAAAATATAATACAAATTAGAGTCGTAAAAATTTATTGTATGTAAATAAATCAACATAACCTTAAAAATTTCAATTAACCTTGCCTTTCGGGAACAATCGTTGAATTGGCACACATCTTTCAATTTATTGAAGACACAGTTCTTAATTAAACACATTTTTTTAAATAAGCACAATTAAAATAATCTTACGTTTTTATTTAATATATTTAATAGTAGAGAATGACACTAATGACAGTGACAATTTGTTTGATTTGATACAGTATTGCCAGAATATGTTTTTGTTATGTACCAGATTTGTCTAAAAATGTACCAGATTCCTTAAATATATCAGATTTTTCGAATTCTATTTGCAGTGACATCTAATTCATTGAAAGGGAAAAAAAGGGGGTCTTTATTGATAATGAACCCAAACAAGGAACGCAATATATATATTTTACACGTGAACACTGATGCACGCAGAAAGTACTACATCTAGTACAATTGTGAATTGTACTAGACTGGCAACACTGGTTTGGCAACCTTGTTTGTGAGCGGTGCGCCAATTAATGTGTTCTTTGACAGTTTGAAGGATCTGTTGGCGTGTTGTCTTCTCTTTTTAGCTTTATGCATTTCGGAATATCGTCTCACTCCTATTAGGCCCACTCATCATAGTGCGCCACAGACACAGTATACTTAGGTATACTCTGCCACAGAGACTAGATTAGCCAAAGGACAATGATGTACCAAAAAAATATAGATTAACACGTATGAAAATAAAAATAATAAAATTAAATTTATATTTTTATGTTATTTATGTAATATTAAAATAATGTGTTTTTATGAAATTTAACTGGGTGTTCACTGCACAAATGAACCAATGGAGAAACCGCCCCTGGTAACCTTATGGAGATATCATTGGAGGACGATGGATATAGAATGTAGATGGCGACACTGTACTTATATCCAAGTCAGGTCTTTAGGTCATGTCTGTGCTTGAGTATGAATTATAAATTAAAATCTTCTTTTTCATTTCTACTTGTCTTCGGTAATGTATTTTTATGGTTACAATTTACTATTGCAAATTATTACAAAAGGGTATTTGAAGGTCACATAAAATGCCAAAATAATCAATATAATAAAATAAACCAGTTTTTGTTTGAAAAAGATGGAATGAGTTGAGATTGGGTGGAATTTTATTATAATAGGGAACATTTGTTTCTATATTGTGATTGGATGTTGGATTTTGAATTGATCGCTGAGGGTTAATTAAAACTTGAGTTTTACGCTTTTAATTTTTATGCACTTTTATATTATAATGGTATCAAATTAAGAATAGGACATGAACAACTGAAGATTATTGTTCAAAATGAGACGAATAGACGAAAATAAAAAATGTTTGGATAAAATATTCTGAAATACAGGATGTTAAGTTGAAAATTAAAAAATTAATAATGGGTAAATATATAGGTAGTTATAATAATTTAAGTATTCAATAATTTTACTAAAATCGCCACATAATTTAACGAACAGATTTTGTTGCTGTTAGGTAAACTTATAACATAATACCTACCAAACACGTTTAGTGAAATTATACTAAGTAATAAAAACATGTAAGCCACACTAATTTTCAGTTTTCAAATTTTAACACCATTTGAAAACGAATCGAGTAGGGGAAGGGTGGGCAAAGTGGCCATCGCGGGTAAAGTGGCCACTGACTACATTCTCATCTTACGGTGCTGCACGAAGCGGCAAATGCCTCGTCTACTTAAATAGTTCGTCATCATTATCATACCGACGTTTGGTGTTGTTTAGTTCACTTGATCAAATGTAATTAAAGTTTTTCGTGTTTTTCAAGGTGCTGATGTAAGGTGAGTACATTGTAATAATATTATAACTCGGTACAAATTCCAAATAACATACGATTCACTTTAATCACTTAAAAGAACACGATTTAGGCTATAAAAGTGTGAGTCGAAGTACTAAGTAAGGTTAGTTGGTTGTCCTGTAGGATCAGTTTTATCTAATGGCGTCAAAGAGGGCAAAGCGGACACGATGGTGGCCACTTTGCCCGAAATAAAATCTTTTGTTTTTTTTTTATAGAGAATATTAATAAATAAAAATATTTATAGATTTTGTACATTAATATCTCATAAGGAATGGTAAATATTTTAGCGATAAAATAACGTCGTTTTATTTAATCCTAATTAGTCAAAGCTTACTTTGGTATTTATGGTATCGCTTTTTTTAGCATCAACATATTTTATTTTGATTTCAGACTCAGTTATGGTGTCCAAATACCAAAGGAAAAGCCAGCAGCAGTCCTGGGACCCGAAGACTATGCAACGAGCTATGGATGCAGTGAAAAATGATAATATGGCGTGGCTAACTGCTGCCAAACAAGTTAACGTGCCGAGGAACACCCTAAAAAGACGTGTTCTAGAGAAAAACCAGCAAGCTACTTCTAACAAAAAATGCCTAGGTCGTTATCGTGCTGTTTTCACTGAAGAATAAGAACAGGAGCTTGTAAATTACCTTTTGGACATAGAGATTCGTTTTTTTGAAATTACAGTAGCAGACCTACGTAGCCTGGCTTATCAATTGGCAGTAAAGAACAATATTCCTAACACGTTCAATCATACAAAGAAATTAGCTGGGAAAGATTGGATTACCGGCTTTAGAAAGAGATATCGCGAAATTGTTTTAAGAAATCCAGAAGCGACGTCCGCAGCAAGAGCCCAAGCCTTCAACAAGACAAATGTCTCAAAATTCTTCGACATTTTAGAAGACGCCCAGAAAAACTACTTGTATCCTCCACATAGGGTTTACAATGTCGATTAAACTGGACTTTTGACTGTCCAGTCAAAATCCTCAAAAGTTTTTGCACTAAAAGGTAGACGGCAAGTTAGCTCCCTTACATCTGCCGAAAGAGGAACTCTTTCTACATTTGTAGTTTGTATGTCAGCGGAAGGAAATTTTATCCCTCCTTTTGTCATATTTCCGAGACAGCGGATGAAAGAAGAACTTAAAGATGGTGCTCCACCTGGGACGACATTTTGTTGCCACCCGTCAGGGTGAATGCAGAGTGAGATATTTATTCAATGGTTTGAACATTTCATGAAGTATGCCAAACCATCAAGAGAAGACCCAGTATTGCTAATACTGGATGGACACGCTACACACACAAAAAACTGGATGTATCTTTTATGGGGCCACTGAACACTTATTATGTTCAAGCAGTGGAGAGATTCTTGCGAAATAATCCTGGTAGGGTTGTAACACAATATCAAGTGTCCCGCCTTCTTGGGAAAGCTTTTTTGAATGCAGCTACTCCGAACATTGCTGTAAAAGGATTTCGGAGATGTGGTATAGTTCCAATCAACAGAAATGTGTTTTCTGAAGACGAATTCGCTTCAGCAGCGACCACAGATATCTCCAATCCCTTGGCCGAAGTTCCACCAGCTGATGTTAATCGTGAGTCACAGAATTTGGACCAAGAGGACTCCTTAGCTGAAGTCCCACCAGCTGATGTTAATTGTGAGTCACAGGATTCAGACCAAGATGAAACCAATTCTGATAAGACTGACGGCAGATCTACAGATCCTCAACCCAACAATTCGATTCCTGTAGTATCATTTTATGGTAACAACAAGGCGAAAATCACTGTAGATTCCGGAGATCCCAACAGTGCTTTTTTTCTCATCCACGGAAATTCATCAAGACAGGTCACCTCGTCAGCTGAAAGCACACTCATCAAGCCCAGTATATCATGTGCTGTAAACCTGCTCTCCACTCCAAGTACTTCATCTGCAATAAACAAACACGCCTTGCCTAGTAGTTCATCCTCATTTGCAGTAAGTCCTAAAGATATTCTACCAATCCCTAAGACAAACATTACCAAAAGAAAAAGTATCCGGAAAAAAAGAACCTCGGCCATTTTGACATCAAGCCCATACAAGAATGAACTTGAAGCAGCGAAGGAAGAAAGATAAGATAAAGAAAGACAAAATAAAATCAAACTAGAATTAAAAAACGAGAAGAAGGATAAAAAGAAGGAAGAAACAAAAAAGAGAGAAGTTGCAGGGAAAAACAAATCGAAATCAACTAAACGTATTTTGTTTGAGGATTCCGATGACAGTGGCCACAGCGAGACTGAATGCTTGTTTTGTGGGGAGTATTTTTCTAAGTCAAGGGAAAGAGAAGGATGGATCAAGTGCTCAAGTTGTCAACTCTGGGCACACGAGGCTTGTGCTGGGTGCGAGGAAGAAGATAATGAGTTTATTTGTGACATCTGCAGATAAATAATTAATAAAATGGCAACAGATAACATTATAGTTTTTTATATCGGGCAAAGTGGCTACTCAGTGGCCATTTTGCCCCACCCCTTCGGGCAAAGTGGCCATTTGGTAGGGTTGGGGGTTAGTTATGTTATCTCATTAAGAAAATTTAATTAAGCCAAAATTTTTTTTTGCTTATAGCTAAATAACCAAACTAACTAATGTCAAAGTTTCATTTGCTATTTTCAAAATTTTCTTTTCGAAAAAAAATATTTTTCCTTAGCGTGGCCACTTTGCCCACCCTTACCCTACCAATTTATGGTAGCGAAATCAGTAGCACGTTTAGGAGTATTAGGTATTTTGGAAAGACAAAATTTAAAATTTTTCACTTATTTTTTTTTTAACATGGAAATGCTTTGCTGCATGCCCTACAGTGATGAAGCGCTCAACGAAGGTGTCTTAAAAAATAAATTATAGAAAATGCGAATGTTACATATTTCATTAGATAATTAACATTGACATAAACCTTCATTGCTCAGGACGTTAAGTGCTCAACTTTGGATTTCGTAAAGTTCTGTTATTAAAATACTACAAAATTTAGCAGAAAGATTGCATTGATTATATTTCTCATATTTTTTCCAAAATAAAAAGAATTTTTTTATCTGTAATTGAATCCGGGTTGGGAAATCCAAACTTGAACGCTTATTGACTTAAGTCTTGAAGGCACTTATATCAAGTTAATTATCTAATCAAATATGTGACGTGGCTTTTTAAAATACTATCATTGTGCGCTCCACTGCTGGTGTGTCCATCTTCTACAAGAAAAAAAAGAAGGAAATATTTGTAAAGTTAGTTGCCTTGCACAAATGTGTACCAAAAAAGGGCAACTGGCTCTCGTAAGCTTTTTTCGTTTAAAAGTCTCATTATTTAAACACTATGCGACAGCATGGGAAATATATGTTAAAGTTAGTTTTAAGAACATTCAAATAAAAACAATTTATAAATCTATTATTAAAATCCGTGTTGGAACAAAACATAAAATTGTTGAATTTGAAAAACAGGACTTCGGTCGAGAGCCTATTGGACTGAATATTCGGTTCAATCAATGACAATTATTAATATTACTATTCTTAAAGATTTTATTTAATTTTCTTGTAAATTTATGTGTAAATATATTTATAAATTACAATGGTTAACAGTGATTTTATGGACGGGGGTTTAAGTGTGTTTTTGAGCAATCGTTTGTACTTCTGTCTAAAACTAAAATAAATTTGCTATCTCGAAGTTCCCATCGATTATTTCCAAACTTTTCCTTAACGTCTTAGTTGTAAGTTTCATATTACATTTTTTTAATTTGCTATTTCTGTGGAATCATTAATTTTCACTTGCGTCATTGTTCACGTTTTGCTTGATTGGCTTTAGTTTTTTGAGATAGTCAACCAGTCGAAATAAAAAAATGCAAATAATAATAAGACATTAATTAATTTATTTAATCAGTTTTGTCTGAGCTAGCTAAAAGGCTGTATTCTATAAAAAATGAATAGTGATTGTTGTTTTGAACTACTTAAAACATTTTTACTCGAACGGCGTGCATGATTCAATTTAAAAATACTTTCCAGAATAAAACCATGTGTTCCGGTTTTGACTTCGTTTATTACTAAACAGCGAAGTTATATACAGAAACATTAATCCACAATCTAAATCAGGAATTATCACAAGAAAATCACTATGTTACAATTAATTACTTAACCAAAAACTAGAGTACTTATTAATAGACGTATATACAGAATGGGCGCATTTTGTTCAAACTTAACATTACACTTGCGCACTGACACTTAACCTGGATTAAATATAACTATAGATACAAATATTTACGAAGATAATTTTCCAAACCGTGATAAATTATAAAAAAATGTTTATAAGATTTTCTTTTATGCTAAAAGTTGTTGAACCTTGTAACATTGCCTAATGAAATATAAAGACTAACTGAATATGTCTGCCACAGAAAGACCACTTGTAGGTCTATTGATTTTGTCTAGAGCTGTTCCTAATCAAAGAGCGGAGCTATTGAAAAGTTTCTTTTAAGGTGATTTATTTCAACACTCAGAGCCAGCCGAGAGAACATTTTCTCTTATATTTATGAACAACAGCCAAGATACATTTGGAAGTCACTAATATATCCCTGTGACTGCTATTTTTTTTAATTTGTTTTCCAGTATTAGGGATTGATTTTTCCCTGATTAATGATTTTCTTTTTTCTTAACTCAATTTCTTGCAAACTGTCGATAGCTTTGATGAAATTTTGTAGCAAAGCTTGTTCGAATTTTGAAAACTATAAAAATATTCAGCTATTTTTATGGTTATAAATTTTTCCAACACTTAGTCCAGACATAGTTATTGGTAAAAGATGCTTATTGCGTCCAATTAGAGGTACTTAGATTACATGCAACATTTTCAGAAGCTTATTCCTTTTTTGTCTTCTACTTGGAACTTTTCCGTTTTTAAAACATTGGACATTGTTATTAGTTGTTGTTGTTTATATACATTGACATAACCGCACAAAACCAAAATATTGACATAAGTCCTTAACCACTTTTTATCACCTTCATCCAAAAATTGTATTTGTACGGTTTTGTCAACAGGAATAAATTTTCATTATTATGTTTATTTTTTTATGTCTTTTATAATGAATTGTAATTTTTAAATAAATAAAGATGTTTTTAACTTTAATAGGTAGGTGATATATAGTAGAGGCCACGTGCCTCATCGAAAAGAAGACGTAGAGGGCGTATCTGCATAGCATTAAAAATTGACTACTTTATTAAATCATCAGTAGATGGCGCTCGAGATTGAATCCAACACTTTTTACTGTTGCATTATCCTACTATATTATCTTCATACAACGATTTTACTCATCTTTCAGCGCCACCTGTTGATGTTGCACAGTAGTTGAGTTAAAAAAAGAAAATAACTAATTATTGGCAATTTGTTCATCATTTATTATATAGATGGCGGTAGTGGTCAATAAGCGCGGTTTTTTTCAAATCAGGCCATTCTAATAAACCTGTACATAAGTTCTTCAAAATTATAATTTTTAGTTCTTTTTCACTTAAAATAATTCAAACATTTTATTCTTTACTCGACATACTTAGATGGATATAATCCATTGGGTTATGTTCTGTGATAGATAAAAATTTGAAATATTTTAAGTTAAAAAGAACGAAAAATTATAATTTTGGACTATTCACCTTGAACAGACTACCAATTTACTCAGGGTTAGTACTAAAATGTCGAAAAGCTTTGGCCGAAGTAAGCATCAACAATGTGGTCAACTTAAGATGGATCGAAGGTCACGCCACATCGAAAGGTCTTGCTAATTCACTGGCAAAGAAGGAAGCCAACCAAATGCTTTTTGGACCTGTCTCTTCTATTGGCCCGACAAAATCGTTAGTAACATACCTAACTAAAGAACATTCCCTTGTGAAATTCGAGAAAAGATGGGATAAAACAAGAAGCTACAGATCTGCCAGGGAACTTTTAAATTATCCTCATAACACTACAGCAAACAAATACTTAACTATAACTAGATAGAATTTGCGCCTGGTTACAGTCATTCTGACTGGTTATTGCCAAGTACGGAAGCATCTCCATATCATGAGGCTGTCACAATCCGCTCTCTGATTGGTCTTGATGCTCTCATTTATTAGAAGATTTGTATTCGGCTAGTATTGGCTAACACCGGCCGATATAAGAGAAGCACTTCTTGGCAATATTGTCAACTACGAGTACAATAAATTTGTAGGCTGGCTCATGAGCTAGAAGGTGCCTGTCACCTTAGGAAGAGGCTTAGTGAGGCCTAAGTGCCATAGGGGGCAACCCACTCTTCCCACTGTACAGATACATAGAATGACAATTACTTACAATACCAACATAAATCAAAATTTCAAAGTAAATGTTCAAAATGCCCTCAATGCACTTTGCAATGCGCTTTTTTAAATACCATTGAATATTAACAAAAAGTGTTTATTTTCTTTAATTGCATTTGGGACTTCTTGTATTTTTGCCGCAACACGTTGATTGAATTATTTTGTTCTTTATCAAGAATTTCTTTCATTTGTGACCATATTGAAAAATTCATTGTTTTTAAATGTGGACTCCTTGGTGATTAAAAAAATTCAGTTCCCCGTCCAATCTAACTATGAAGAAAATGCTGATTCAGATATAAGCGCACAGTCAGATTCAGAGGAATAAACAGCCTTTTAGGTTATAGTGCTGCAAGTTATTAACGTCTCAAAGAGGTGTCTCTAGATGTCCCATTTTTTTGGGAAGTGGCCATTTGGTGGGCTTCTACCACCCCGATGGTAAATACTCGGGTGAAGCCATTCTATCCCACTCCACAGGTCTGGAAAAAAGAGATTTTTAAAGAACAATAGCAAAAAAGTAAAATTAATTAAAATAAAGTTTTTTTTTTTTATTTTTAACGATCAAAATTGAATCAACAACCTTCACATTTTGTTGAATATATTTTAACTTCATTTTAATTTTAAAGATAATTTTCGTTTTTTTTTTTTCGTAAAATCTCGTTAAGCGATATAGATTGAGATCAGTGCTGCCCGGTATCTTCCTGTCTTGAGTCGAGGTACACATAGACAAATTATCTCAGTAATAGCAAGTTTAGTAGGAATATAAAATGACGTCTTATAAGACACAACAGGCTTACTTACAACGTTTATTGAATAAAGTAGAAACTTTATCTGATGAGGCACCCGACGATAGTGGCGAAGATAATGACAGTGAAAATCTTAATGTATATGAGACATATGAAAAAAACTCCGAATCCGAAGAAGATCTAGATGAAGGCCATGATGCGGGCAACGAAGATCCTACTAGCGAGAGACTTTTTAATATAGACAAGATCCGTAAGTCTGCTAAGACTGCTAAAGATAAAGAGCCTATAAAATTGAAAATACTACGTCCCAACAAAAATGTCAGAACAAGATCTCAAAACTATTTTTTGGATCCTTCTGGAAACAATGCCATTTCAAAAGGAAAAACAAATCCTTTAAAATGCTGGAAATGCTTATTTAGTGATTACATTATTGCTATAATAGTTAAATATACAAATTTGTTTATAGCTTCGAAAGATGACCTATATTGTCGAGAAAGAGATGCAAAGCCGATTAATAAGTGACATTTTGGCTCTTCTAGGTCTTCTTTATTTAGCAGGTGTTACTAAAAGCGGCCGTCTAAATACAAAACATTTATAGAGTACAAATGGAACGGGAATTAAAGTCTTCAGGTTACGATGTCTATAAACAGGTTTAAGTTTTTATCAAAACACATTAGAATCGATAATAAAGACACAAGGAATGATAGATTAGCAACTGATCAATTGTATCCAATTCAAGAGCTGTTTGACATATTTAATGAGAATTGTAAAAAGTCATATTCTACCTCAGAATACGTAACTATTGTTACGCAGCACCCTGCAGTAGCCTGCGGCTATTATAGGAAACGTACAGATAGAAAAAGAAGTGGAATGTTACTCATCGCCCTACAGTAAGCTGCGGTCGTCATAAGTAAAAGTACAAGTAAAAGAAGATAGAATAGTCCAGAAATGTATCAAAATGTCATTACCCGTCAAGAATATTCTAGACGACAGTTCGCAAAGGTTCGAGAAGGGTAACGCAAGCTATATAAGGATGATCCTGATGCCAGTTTTGAGTTTTATAATAGACGTTACTTGTTAATGTTATCAGTTGTATAATTGTTGTTAAAGTAACACTATAGATGAGAAGTTGGAAGCTTTTAGGGGACGTTGCAGCTTTAAACAATATATCTCTTCCAAACCAAGCAAATATTTGCCATGGTTGATGCAAAAATGTTTCATGCGAAAGTCTTGGAAGTTTATGTTGGAGTACAACTAGAAGGTCCCTATTCAGTTTCAAATTAATCTGAAGCAATTGTCAAAAGATTATGTTCTATCCACGGAGTTGGAAGAAATATCATTATAGATAATTGGTTTACTAGTATTGATTTAGTTTTTAGCCTCTTAAAAGACCACAATTTAACCATGGTGGGTACAGTGAAGAAAAATAGAATAGGAGTTTGACACATTTTTACAAATAGTAAAATACGGCAACCATTTTCATCAATGTTTGGCTTTAGGAAGGAAGCAAGATTAGTGTCTTATGTTCCAAATAAAAATTAAGTTGTAGATAGATTCTAAAACAGGTGAAAAGGCTAGACCGGAGATTATAACTTTTACAATCAGACCAAAAGTGGCGTGGACGTAGTGGATAGGTTATGTGCTTTATTTAACTGTGCAAGAAATACAAAACGGTGGCCCATGATCATTTTTTATTCTTTGCTTAATGAAGCTGATATTAATAGCGTAGCTGTAACAATATAATCAACTCGTAACAATACTAAACAATGAATAAGAACCAAAACTTGTACACTTACTCGTCAAAAATTATAGAAGATACATGAAAAATGAACTAAATTAAAAAGGACAGCAACAGACCAGTCCCAAGTCTCCACCATAGCTTGCAGCTTGGATAATTAAAAATAAAAGAACCACACCGAAAATGTGGTTAAATTTTAACAAATGAAGTGAGGGTTCATCCAAACATGAAAAACAGAACACTCCAAACCATTCAGAGGAAAAGAAACTGCTGGTCTTCAACATGAAGACAGCCAGATTTTTTCAATTGCTACCGTGAGGCGGAGGCAAGTTGGGGCACAAAAAATAATAAGTACATGATATTTTTGAGAACGTGACCATCGTGACAGTTTCCAAAAAGACTGAGTGACAATTGACGTTTGACAATGAAGTTGTCAAGAAAATTGCCAACTTAAGAAATTGAAATGAATTTCGTGAAAAATTGTCAGAAGTTGATATTGAAAATGATAAAAGTGGGTTGGTATCACTGATCTAGCAAGATCAAGTTATGGCGGGACTTTTAAATTTTAAACAGCAAAAGATTACAATGAATAAATAGAATTATAAAATATAAAGTGAATGAAGGTAAAAAACATATTTTTTTTTATAAAATTTATTAGAAATTAAAATGTGCCAGGCTAAAAACAACAGAATTGAGCATGCCGACCCCAGTAAAACCGAAGTTGCAGGCAGACCAGCTTTTCCAGCTAAAAGAGGAAGAAAAACCGTTCTGGTCACGAAATCAGCAATCGCCGGAGGAAGCAAGATCAACTCCGCTGCAAGAAGATTCAAGGCGAAGCTGGCTAGGTAACTTCAGACCAACCGTTGCCAATACTCTTAAAGAGAGAAGGCACTTTGCTATTGAGATGGATTTGAGTGTTAACACATGTGACATTTGTTTTATTAAACTCTCTGTGTATCTCAAGGTCTTCGAGAAGATTTTATTTAAAGTTGCAATTAAAAATATTATGAAGAACAGTGACATTCTCAGAAGGAGTGAAATTATGATTGTTGAATTTAATATGATGTCCAAAAGTAGACTTATCTGGATATCTGATGTGTTCACCAGCTCGTATGTTGAGTCTTCTCTCAGTTTTTCCTATATAAGACGTATTGCAGTCGTTACAGCTTAATCTATAGATGATACCACTTTTGTGTAGCAACTCGATTTCATCCTTGGTATGTGATAGTTGGCTTTTAATCGAATTAACATTTTTAAAGGCAATTTTAATATTGTTGAAATCCTTAAAAGCTGCAGCGACATTATTGGAAATTTTCCCGAGATAAGGTAGTGAAAAGTATTCAAAATTTGCAGGAGGATCGTTAGTAGGATTAAAAGCAAGTTGGAACCTTTTCTTTAGTTTGACTTTATTGATAACCACGTTAGTAATGGAAGGATTGTAGTTGTTATTAAAGGCTAATTGTTTTAAAACGTTGATTTCTTTAATAAAATTATGATTAGATTAAGGTATATTGAGGAGACGATGAACATAACAGTATATGACTGATAACTTGTGTTGGTAAGAGTGAGTAGAGTGGAAATTAATTAGATGATCAGTTTGAGTAGGTTTTCTGTAGATATCAAATTCAAGTTTATTATCCCGACGAATAATAGAAAGGTCTAGGAAATTAAGTGATTTATTGACTTCAAGCTCAACTGTGAATTTGATTTTAGGATGGATATTGTTAATGAAAAATAAGAAGTTATCAATATCAGTAAAATTGCAATTCATAATAGCAAAAATGTCATCAACGTATCTGTACCAGTGTAAAATTCGATTGTTAGGGGAATCATTCAAAAATTTTTTTGTTTCTAAGTGATCTAGAAATAATTCTGCTAATAAAGGACTTAGAGGATTACCCATTGCTAGGCCATTGGGTTGTCTGTAGAATGTTTTATTGAAAATAAAGAAATATTGGTCAAGACAGACTTTGAGTAAATCCAAGATAATATTGATAGAATGAAGGTTGAAGTTATTTTTAGTAAGAAGGTCCTTGATAATAGGAAAGGTTTCCTCTCTGGGAACATTGGTGAATAAATTGCTAACATCAAAAGAAACTAACTTAGCTTTAGAACTTAGATCTAGTTAACAAAATTAAAAACATAAATCTCAACATACGAGCTGGTGAACACATCAGATATCCAGATAAGTCTACTTTTGGACATCATATTAAATTCAACAATCATAATTTCACTCCTTCTGAGAATGTCACTGTTCTTCATAATATTTTTAATTGCAACTTTAAATTAAATCTGCTCGAAGACCTTGAGATACACAGAGAGTTTAATAAAACAAATGTCACATGTGTTAACACTCAAATTCATTTCAATAGCAAAGTGCATTCTCTCTTTAAGAGTATTGGCAACGGTTGGTCTGAAGTTACCTAGCCAGCTTCGCCTTGAATCTTCTTGCAGCGAAGTTGATCTTGCTTCCTCCGGTGATTGCTGATTTCGTGGCTTTTCTCCATCTTTTATCTGGAAAAGCTGGCCTGCCTGCAACTTCGGTTTCACTGGGGTCATCATGCTTAATTCTGTTGTTTTTAGCCTAGCACCTTTTAATTTCTAATAATTTTTATAAAAAAAAATATGTTTTTTTACCTTTATTCAATGTATATTTTATAATTCTATTTAATCATTTTAATCTTTTGCTGTTTAAAATTTAAAAGTCCCGCCACAACTTGATCTTGCTAGATCAGTGATACCAACCCACTTTTATCATTTTCAATATCAACTTCTGACCAGGGCTGGTATATCTAAGGGGGGTCGCGACATAGGAGTCCATTTTGGACGCCATTTTTTTCGAAATAGTAGTCACATAGTAGTCGCCATTGATCTGACAACGTGGCAACTTGTAGTCGCCAGGTTTACCAATATAAGAAAAAAAATCAATGTCATTTTTTAAATGACATTTCCATTATAAAATGCCCATATTTTTTAGGATAAAAATATTTCAATTTAATAAATTATTAATCTCAGATGTACATAGAATACGTCGGGAAAAGTAGATCACTTTCAATGTTGTGCTGTTTTGGTTTTGTTTATTTTAAAAGGTAATTGAAGAGATGAAGACAATTTTCTTATAGATGATGCATAACAAATTATTGCTTCCTTTTTTAGAGCTACAGTCCCTTAAGTCTATTTATTTTAGGTCTTTTTAAATTGTTGGTAGTTATTATTCACTTCATTTGTATGTTTTTAGTTAATTTAAATAATTTTGTGTAATATCTTGCGATTTGTTTTCTATACATTTTAGCATGTATTTGTTGCCTACATCTCACAAAGGATGGCTTTCAAATACCTTTACAACAGAGGTACTTTCCTAAAACTGGCCGAAATTTGAAACTGAATACAGTTCTTCTAGTAAAAAATGTCTGCATGCAGAATAACAGTAGCATAAATTAACAAAGCTGACAAAAGAGTTGGACAAAACCTTTGTCTAGCTTTTTTAATATTTCAGGACAATAGTGTTAACAGCAGACTACAACAAAAACATCCAAAGTTTAGTAATCAAGCAAAATATTCCGGTATCTCCAGAATTATAAACGTATGAAAACTATAATAGAAAACATGTATGGTTTCGAATAGAAAATTACCAAAATTAACATATCTAGTGAATATTGTATTTAAAGAATATATTTTTATTCAAAACTTTTGTGCTTCTACTCCAATACTAACCATATAGAAGCATATGCATTTTATACTATTTGCAAGATTCGTACAAATGTACCCACAATTTATAAAGATTATTAAACTAAAATAAAACATTTCAAATAACACCTGCTTTTATGTTAAATATGTTTTTATTAAATACACAAATTAGTCTCAACCACACATTTTTTTGTTTTTACTTCTAGTGTAAAAGTGACTACTAATTCAGTCTTTCAAGTTTATTATTTATAGAGACCAGCTACTACAAAATATCTTATTGATGATAACTAATTTCTCTTTAATAATGGTTTTGCATTTATTAACATTTTACAGCACTTTGTTTATATGAAACATCTATGTAACTCTTAATTAAATCACATTTAAATCAAGTAATTACATTTTCATATTCAACTTATGTATTCTTATTAGAACTTGGTCACTTTTTTTTACTTTGAATCCTTTGACTGTGGTAACAGTCCATTCACCAAACCACAAAGTCACTTAAAAATATTGAAAGAGAATGTCATAAAGGTAAAATTCCTTCTTCTATCATGTTTTTCATGCAATTTTAGGTTGTAAACGTTTTGTCCAACACCTTTTTTACAATTTATCCCAAGCAACACTATGAAAGATTTAAATCCTGGATTTACAGCATTCAGTTTCGAGATGAGTGCAGTCACAATGTAGTTTAAGATATAATTTTCACATGAACACTTATTTACCACAGCACAAACGCATGTACCTATTCATGTAACATTAAAATAAAGTGGAAACAAATTGCATAATTTGCTATATAAAAAAGTACAAAATGTTTTTAGTTTTAATTCGACATTGGACTACGCATGGAGGAAGGATGGACTACGACTACGAGGAAAACAGTAGTTCATTCAACTTGTACCATATTGACATTATTATGCACGATGCTCGTTCAAACGAACATCAGAAAAGTGTTGCCAACTTAAGCTGACTACTATTTCCCCCCTAGCCTCAGTCACCCCCTCATCCATTTACTGGGTCTATGTCGCGACCCCCTTAGATATACCAGCCCTGCTTCTGACAATTTTTCACGAAAGTCATTTCAATTTCTTAGGTTGGCAATTTTCTTGACAACTTCATTGTCAAATGAAAATTGTAACTCAGTCTTTTTTGGAAATTGTCAAGATGGTCACGTTCTCAAAAACATCGTGTACTTATTATTTTTTGTGCCCCAACTTGCTTCCGCCTTACGGTAGCAATTAGAAAAATCTGGCTGTCTTCATGTTGAAGACCAGCAGTTTCTTTTCCTCTGAATGGTTTGGAGTATTCTGTTTTTCATATTTGCATGAACTCTCACTTCATTTGTTGAAATTTAACCACATTTTTGGTGTGGTTCTTTTATTTTCAATTATCCAAGCTGCAAGCTATGGTGGAGACTTGGGACTGGTCTGTGGCTGTCCTTTGTAATTTAGTTCATTTTTCATGTATCTTCCGTAGTTTTTGACGAGTAAGTTTACAAGTTTTTGTTTTTATTCAATGTTTAGTATTGTTACGAGTTGATTATATTGTTACAGCTCCGTTTTTTCTCTTTTGTAGAGTCTCTGATGATAGCCTAATAGGCCGAAAGCGCTTAAACAAAATTTTACACACTTTAAATACTCTCGATTCATTTCTTAATTTAATTAATGTTTATTTTGCATTTTTAATGCATTATTAATAAAAGTTACATTTTTAAATTTGTTTTTATTAAAATATTATACTAAGATCTAAGAGATACAGTGCGGGTACTTGTATCTCAAAACTAGGTGCGGGTACCGGACGGTATAAAATAAAATAAAACTTCTATTATAATCAATATTTTCTATCCCATTGTTCTTAAAAAATACACAAAATTTAACACACGTTAAAAAAATTATATTCGTTACAGAATTACTACTTGAGGAATTCGGTTAAAATATTTGCGTTACCTTTCAAGAAAAACAAGTATTCCATCCTAGATCTAAAGACTGCAAACTAAAACCAAATCCGGCGACGCAAAGTGCCGCCCCCCATGCCTTACTCGCCCCACAACCGATCCACATGTAATTGCCGCATGAATATGTATGGAACATTATCTCGTATTGAATTATTTCGTGAAACATTTTGCCTCTACACTATGCGCTCGTTGAGCAATTCATCCTCTCCATCGTTGTTGGCGTTGGTTTGGTTGATGACTGGCCTTAAAATCGATACGAGATTTTATGTGAAAAACTGTAACCAAAATGCGAAATTGTAACTTAAAAAAAAACCGTTGAAAAATCAGAATAATCAATTTTGCACGCGTGATTACGGAACAAGCGAAATGAAAAATATGCGTTTCGGTTCTTCGTGTAACAGTTTGTCGATGGTTATATTTGGCCTACTGACCTTATTGACGTTATTGTTTTCTTTGTCAATTAGAATTTTTTAGATAAATATGGTAATAATATGCTAAAAATGTTTAATTACACAAAAGTATAAATAGGTACTTAAAACTGGATTTACAACGTATAATTTTATATGTTTATGGGACATATATGTTCCTAATGTTTTGTTTTCACAAACAAGGGTTAAACGAAAATATTTTAGATATATTACTTGCTATAACATTGTTAGGCAATTGTTTTAAGGTGGGAGTATACAGTTCATCACATTTCTAGAGGTGTTCGACGCCCAGACAGAGAACGCGCTACGTGTGACTAAGATAGCTATTGTACAGTCTGCTAAACAAGTTATTTTAAATAGTTTTTAATATTTTTAGGTAATTAAATTTTAAAAGTGTGGAATAGTTTAGGGATTAAATTGGTCTGATTGGACTTTCTTAGAACGTTTTTAAAAGCAGCTAAAGATAGTATGTAGAAATGAAAATAATTATTATGCCATAAAAGGTGTTTTGGAATTCCTTCAACCTTTTGAAATTGAGACAGAAAATATAAATTTTATAGGATAGCGGAAAATACCTATAATTTTTTTGTAGGCCTTTGTAAATCGTGGAAATAATTTATATTTTATTTCTACCTTATTAAGGAAAATGGTATCTATTATTAATAACGGTTGTTTCTGAAACATTACTAAAATTTTCGAAATTTTGTTTTTCTACAAAATAATAAACTATACTATTTAGAAAAAAAATTATTTCTCTTATAATTTTATAAAAAATAACAGGGGAATATTTACATTTCTTGATCTATTAAACGAAACGATAAATTATCTCGACGAATGACACCATGTTCTAGTACGGAAGCTAGCTTTACATTTTTGTTGGTGGTTTCATGGGTTTCATATCAATTTTTTGTAATTGTAGTTTACACGTACATATACCTCTTAACACTTGTTTGCTTTAATAAAAAAGTGTGTTGTTGTGATTTACGTCGAAATAAGTCAAAAACAACTTGAAACCCCATATAAAATCAAAAAGGAGAAACGGAAAAAAATTGAGCCTGTAAATGAACACAACTCAGAAACAAAAATAGCTATCTAATAATAAAAAAATAAAATTTGATTCTTGTGCATCTTCGTTGTAAAAATAGGTAATACTTTTTTGATCTTAGGTACAGATATAATTTTAATGGTCTTCCGAAAAACTTTCTTCAATTTCCATATCAGATTCAAAATCAGTCTCACTGTCACTGTTTAAGTTAATTATAAATCTATCAGTTGCCTCATCCAAAGTAACTTCTCTGTAATAAAATTTAGATTCCCACATTTTAGCATTATTACAACGAGATTGCCACTCCTCTTTACAAAACGTATCAAAAAAGTCTTCACACAACAGTTGTACGTCTTGCCTCTTAAATGTAGTGTTTTTACTAGCTACATATTGTTTCAATGATGCCCACACTAATTCGATCGGATTAAGATCGGGATGATACGGTGGCAAACGCAAACAACTAAAACCATGTTCATTTATCATTTCTTCAATTGCATACCTCTTAAATCGTGACTTATGCAATAGCACTAAACTGTATAATTGCGTTTTGAGCATATCCTCTTCGTAAGCAATATTATGATTCCTTAACCAATCCTGCATGTCAGCTTTTTTAGAAGTTGACGTTGGTGCTTTATTTACCTGGACATTATGGTAAGGAGCATTATCAACAATAATGACGCTTCTTGGAGGGAGGTTCGGAAACAGATTTTCTTTCAACCATTTAGAAAAATTATTAAAATTCATTTCATCGTGGTAGTCTCCACTTTTGGTTCCAGATTTGAAAATTAACCGGGCATTCGGAATAAAGCCCATTTCACCTCCTGCATGGACAATAATTAGTCTATCACCTTTATTAATTGGTTTCTTTAATCCCTCATTTGAATTATCACTCCAAGCTTTCTAGTGTATGTGGGAGGCATGAATGTATGTTTCATCTAAGTAGACAATTGGACGGCCCTCTGCTCGATAACTTTTTAAACGAATCAGATAGTCTAAACGTAGCTTTTGAATATCAAACCTTTCCATTAATATTTTTCTGTTTGTTTTTGTTTTCCACCAACAAAATCCTAGCGACTTTATTATTTTTCTTAAACTTTCATAGCTTCCTTTGTACCCTGTAGCTTCTCTAAATTTAGTCAGAATTGTTTTTAATGTTGGAACAATATTTTCCGAGATTAACATGAACAGAATAATTCTTTTTAAAAAACCTTTGTCAGCTTCATCTATATCATTAACTAATTTTGGTTTTTTAATGGTTTTTCTTGGTGATGAAAATTCCAATATCTCACGGTTATCGATTCTTTTTTTCTCTCCAGATATGCGGACGACAGTGTTTTTAGATACTCCTGTGGCTGCAGCAACACGATCATTTACATTTTTAAATGGTATTGAAGGTGAATTAAAGTTTCCTTCTCTTCTCATAAACTCTATAACATTGGCTATTATTTCGCGAGATTGACTGTTAATCACGCGGCCTCTTAATTTGCTATTAAACTCCATACTTAGGTTCTATTAAACTGTAATGAGCAAAAAACACAAACGAAAATAAAAGAAATGTTTTAGCGAAATTTACATCTGACATTTACGTCTGAATGAAATAGTGAAATACTTGATGCGCAGAGTGTACTTTCATTGCGTAAATCCATCGGCCCCGCCAACCGATGCCTCTCAGTAGTGCTTTCTCTGTCTAGCCGTCGAAAGCCTCTAGAAATTTGATGAACTGTAATTGCATTTAATTATAATTCCAAATAAATTTGAAACTATAAAAGATGAATATCTAAGATTTGGTAAATATTTTTAAAAAAAATCAGTGCAGTTGCTGAGACTAATATCAATTATACAATTTTAAAAACAATCAAAATAAAAGTTAAACAATTATAAAAAAAAATAAAATAATATTTTTTTACGGAGACAAGCAAATAGTCTATTAAAAATCAGTTACAATTACGTTAAAACCAATTCTTAAATCGATGTAATAACGAAAAAAAAAAAATAATAAAAAAAATACAAGCCGAAATTTTAAATAATATATGCGGTAATACGTACTGTGATGTTTGTTTATTTTAAACAACAGTTTATTTATTAATAATTTATTTAACCACTTATTTATTTTATAACACTATTATTATAATTTATATATGTATATTTCGAATGTTTTTAAATCGTTCATTATTTATATTCAGAGTCCAATACTTTATTCCCAACTGTCTATGTACTAATGACCTTTTGTTGATCCTCCACCAATATTTATATACATATTGGTGATTCCAGAATGCTCCTCAACCAAAACCTCTTATATCCGGAATATACCAGAATATACCAGAAACATCATCACGTTGACTCAGGAATGTTCGCAAAACTACCTCCGCCATAGTCGTCCCATATGTTTGGTCTTAAGGGGTTTAATTATGTATGATAATCGGACAAGGTAAGCCTCAAAGGTCAAATAAGACAGAAAGGAACTTGGAGGATTAGAGCATGACTGAATAATGAAATGACTCCTTAAGAGATAATTCCTCCTGGAACTCTTACGAAACTAAACTGGAATGGTTGTATCTGCAACTGAATCCTCTTTTACAATTTCCACTTGCATGGAAGTAACAAGGGACTGTCTTCGCTGTAACCTGGGCACTAAACGAATTACTGCAAATCAGTATTTGGACTCCGGTATCTTGAAAGACTACTTTCATCATGTTCCTAATGACCCTCCAATCCAGCTGATTTCCTTCAATCTTTGGCATGGCTAGTTTATGTACATTAGACTCCAGTATGTGTTCCCTTAGACTGAGTAGTGCTTCCCATACATCCTGATAGGTGGATCGATCTCGAAAGGTGTTCTTCGTTATCAAATAGAAATGGTAGCGCGATTTGTCTTGAAATTTCAAGGCTTTTCCAGGGGCTGGTAATTGACGTTGAAGTTCTAGCAGTCGACCAAACTTCTTACGGCACTCATATGCCAATCCTCGCGCGTCAGTGATGCTGGCGGAAGTACTATGGACCAGCGAGTAGTCTTTCGGAAGAGAGAGCAGATCTTGTTGTTGCTCGGTCATCACACCATATCTGTTTTTTCCAGTACCTCCATATACACCCATAAGTTCTTTAAAGACAAGATCTGGTGTTTCTTGAAGTTGGTTTACTTCTTCTTCATGGTCAGCCTCAAATGGCGCCAGCCTGTTTTGATGCACTACCTTCAGTTTACCGTTTGGGATCTTACTTTTACGTTAAATTACATCATTTATTTTATTCTTTATGAGGTACGGACCTTTCCAAGACCTTTGAAGCTTCGTAGAATAACCCTTTTGTCTTTTTGGGTTATGGAGCCAGACTTTGTCGCCTTCTTTGAAACATCCTTTTGTTGCTTGGATATCGTCTCGCTTCTTTATTCTGTCGCTGGCCATTTGAAGATAGGAGCAAACTAATTCATGCATATCGTCCATTCTTATTCGTAACTGGATCACATAATCTTCAAAAGCTACATCTTCTCCAGGTCGGAATCCAAACTCGAGGTCGCACGGTAGTCTCATCTCACGCCCAAACAAGACCTTTGCTGGTGTTTGGCCTGTTGATTCATTGACAGCGGTTTTATAAGCCATTGCATAGAGCGAAAGATACTGATCCCAATTTCGCTGATGGCTTAAAGCTACTTTTGACAGATATTTGCCAATGCTCTTATTTATTCGCTGTACCATTCCATCGGATTGTGGGTGCAATGCTGTGGTTCTGGTTTTCTTCATGCCTAGTCTGTCACAGATTCCACGGAAAAGTTTACTTTCAAAATTTCTTTTTTGGTCACTGTGTATCTCCAAGGGCACTCCAAATCATCAGATAAACTCTTTTATCAATACATCTGCAACAGTTGCGGTCTCTTGATTTGGAATGGCGTAGACTTTCACCCACATTGTAAAATAGTCATAACCACCAAAATGTATTTATTACCATCCTCGGTCGCGGGGAATGGTCCAGCAATATCTAAGGCGATCCTCTCAAATGGGCTTCCAACGTTATATTGCTTTATAGGAGTCTTCCTTTTTCGTTGAGGTCCATTACTCATAGCACAGGTGATACATTTCTTACACCAGTCCTTTACATCATCGGAACTGTTCATCCAGTAAAACCTTTCCCGAACTCTCTGACGGGTTTTCCTAACATCGAGATGTCCTCCTGATGGACTGTCGTGTAACTAACGGAGTACTTCAGCTACTCTACTTCTTGAAATGACCAACTGTCTTCTGTTCTCTGAACCATCATTATGTTCATGTACTCGATTTAATAAGCCATCTTCCAGGATAAACGAGTTCCACTGAGCCAAATACGACTTAAGTACTGGAGAGAGATTAGATACTTCTTGCCAAGTAGGTCGACGATTTTCCTCTTTCCATTGTCGCATCTTCTTTAAAACAGTATCATTCTCTTGTTCTTCCCTAAGTTTGACAGGGGCCCACTCATCGCTGACAACCCACATTTTTCGTACTGTAACGTCTTTAACAGATGTAGCCAACCCCTTTCCAATCAGAGTTCCATGACCAACACCTTCATTGCGCTTGGGAGGTTTCGCCATGGCAGGCGTTGCTTTCTCCACAGTTCCTTGTAACCGCCTTACTCTTATGGTTTTACTACTTCTTTGGGCGTTTGCGCAAACTGCTTACTTTTCCGATTTCACCGCAATTCCAGCATCTAATAGTCTTCGGTTGCTTCTCAATAAGGCTTTTTATCATGTGAAATAATTGGTCCAATTTATTTCCCTATTCTTCTTCTTTTACAGTCCTTACGTTACTGTATCCACCAGAAGCCATCGTAGCCACTTCATATTTAAGAGCAGTGTACAAGACATCGACCAATGTTTTGTGACGGGCCAAACGGAGTGTTCTTTGCATTCCATGGTCACGAAGTCCATCTACAAATGCTTGAACAACCAAACATTTAATCATGTATTCCGAAGCTGATGGGTAGGCAAATCGCACCATCTTTGCAATATCTAAATCAAATTCTTGAAGGCTCTCGTTACGTTTCTGTTTGCGATTCTTTAACTGTGACTGTATAAATGCTCTAAATGTTTGTGGCCGTATTGCATATTTAGTCTCTTTTTGAGTTGCTTAAAATCATCTGTATCTTTCACGGGTATAGTCTGAAGGACATCCAAAGCGTCTCCTCGAAGGGCGAAGGTCAAATTTATTGCCTTCTCTCGTTCAGACCACTCGTTTGCTCTGACAGCTGTTTCTAACTGCTTAAGATAGTTCGTCCAAGACATCTTCCTGTCAAAAGTTGGGGCTTTAACACGAGGAGACTTTACAGGTATGGCTATGGTAATGTATGGCTTTATTGACGGTTGGCGATAAACAAAATTATCAACCGCATCTAAATCGTTCTATCACTAATCAAATCGATTCTAGAACTAAAGTTCGCTTATTTAATCCAAGTAGTTCGATATAACATTCTGAACCCCTGTGAACTTTCTGTTGGTAAAAAACCTAATAAAAATCGTGCTCTTTAAACACATCTGGCTCTGTGTATAAAAAAGCAGCACCACTATAACTTCCGTTACTTAATTTTACCCGCACTATTACACAGTTGTTGTTTACATGAAACTTCAATTAATATGCTTTAGTAGGCATTACTTCGCCGTCAGCTTAATCAAATGGCTTCAATTACAATACGAAATAGTTTCGCGAAGAATTTCATATACATATATATCAATAAGGCCTAATGGACCGATCGTTACCCTGTTGTAATCGTTAAGGTGCTTCGTCTTAGTCCAAATTTTAAGACTAAAGTCTTGATACTTCTTTGAATCAGAGGCGTAGGCTGGTAGATTGGAAAATTATTCGAGGAATGACAGTTCTGTAGAAAGTAACAAAAGTAGTAGCTAGGAATTGGTGGCAGAAATTTAAAAATAATGTGCTTACGTGGCAAAAATTAAAAATAGTGATGACATATTAACTTCTGTCAAATTATTATTGCTGCATTATTAACTAATACGATATTAAATATTGTAAAAATTACTAAATTATCAGCTCGCATCTGGCTTTTGTTATAAGTTACTTTTGTACAATCTACATTTTTTTAACTTGTCAAGATAATTATTTATTTTGAGCGAAAAGTTTATTGTCGCTTTAGACAGATTGACACGCGCCCCTACGCGTCGCGCGGCAAACTTTCTATTTAAGCGTCAAATTATCACTTTTTACTCTTAATACACAAATAGCTATTGTCATTAAGACTTAAGAGCGAAAAGTGCAACGCTACGCGCTATCTCTATCAAAGAATGTGTTATATGTAAGTTTTCTTGCCTACTTACTTGCATACTTGCAAATTGAAAACGGGGTAATCTATTTTAAATATTTCAATTATCGTTTAAATATTAAGGGAAATGGGTTTGAATATTTTAGTCTACATTTTATTTTAAAATAACAATTACCTTTCTTATCAAATGAAAATAGGCAAACATCAAAGTAACTTTGGTGCTCTAGAGAGCCAATAATGTCAAAATATGCCTTCTTTAGATAGTGATCGTAGCAAAAATAAATTAATAAATCTTGGCGATAACTATATAAACTTTTTAATTAGGCTAACAAGGTCTCTGTGTGTTTAAAACTAAATCAGAACAGGGATTCTTATTTCTCAACACGTAGCGAGTCAAATAGAGAGAGATATTACATAAGAATCACATTCTGTCGAACGAAGATAGGCGTCTCAACACGTGCCGTATTGAAAGATGAGAATCCCATTAATGCAATTTTTATCACTGTTTGTGTATGTTCTTACCTAACATTTCCTTTTTTTCTCCATATGTCGATACCAATGCTTCCTATTTTTAAACTTTATTAGAAATGTTAGGGGATTCCATTAAAAAAATAAAATATTAGATTGATTAATCTTTTTTATTGCTTTTCTTCACCACTATCCGAACAGTAATCCAGCATTTAATTTTATTCGTCCGTTTATCCACGGCATCATTTTTCCTACAGATTCTTTATGCAACATTGTATAAAAAATTCTTCTGTTCCGACTGAATATACGCCCATGCACCCAGACAAATTAAATCTCTTGAAACTTTTAATTAAACCATTAGCGATGGTAAACAAAACCTTCTTCATTAGATGGAGTTTCGATGTTGTTCAAAATGTTTACAAGATGAAAGAGCGGCGGAGAGGCCGCGGAGTGACGGGAGTAAATCGCGAAGGAGGAGGGAATGCCAAGTGTATTGACCTAATTTTTAAGAAGAGGGGAACCAAGTAATGGATTATAATTAGGCCTAAATTTTAAATGGTTTGTTCTTAGGAGTTGTTCATGTTTATGATCGAGTTTCATTTTTTAAGGTGTTAGTTTAAGAGGAGAGGGATTCTAAAACTATGATTGCTCGCAGTTAAACAAACTAAGGAAGGGTAGAAGGGCCACAATAGTATTTGTGTATTTGTTTCAGTATATATTTATTGCAAAATGCATGAAAAATCATACTAAGCGCAACTTATATGCTTTATGCTCATATTATACACACCATTTTTTTCTACGATCTAATTTTTGTTCTTATTTCAAATTTAATTAAAGTGTATTTTACAATACAAGAAAGATTACTATTTTTTAAAATAGTTCTAACAATAACAAGAACAGTTTAAACTAACAATATTTTTATAAAACTAGTTATTTACTTTTGTTTCTATTTTGTCATTAATGGTTTTTAAATGAGACATAATATTAAAAAAAAGTCCCTTTAAATAAAGATCCAGAAAAAATGGCAATCGATGACCTCCAGCAAGAAAAACTCTGAGGAGCCACAAGAGATCACCCCCTCCCCACTTTCGGAGGAAAGGATGGTCGAATAAAAAAACCACTTTGCTGCCCAATTTTTAACGGAAGACTGGGAAGGAATAAAAGAGGTTACTATCATATAATGTAATTTGCAGCACAAAAGGGTGGCTACGGCAACATTATACCACCGTCTTGATGAGCTGCAAGATACAGCACCCATCCAGGAACCCTGGATAATAAAAATCTAAATGGTTAAATTTTTAGCTTGCCCAGCAACCAACAACCTAGGACAGCCATTTACATTTCTAGGAAATACAAAGCCCACTCAATGGCACACTTTTCCACCTCCGATTTAACTAGCCATTAAAGCAGAAAAGAGAACGTTATCTGGCATCTGCATACCTTCCTTCCGATGCAACCACGCACCACCCAGCAAAGAAATGGAGAATCTGATTGCATACTGCCTGAAACAGAAGATTGAGGTGGTAATAGGTTGCGACTCAAACGCTCATTACTTCAGTTGGGACAGTAAGGATAACAACGCTAGAGGTAAGTCACTTTATGATTATATAATTACCAAAAATCTTTGTATGTTAAATAAAGGTACTACACCAACATTTTTAAATTCTCGCAGTCAACACTAATAAATATCACTTTATCCACAACTGGTATCTATAAATCAATTCTAAACTGGCAAGTGTCTGATAACATTTCGATGTCAGACCACCGCTGGTTAACATTCAAAATAAACTTGATCTTGTTGACCTCCACGCTATCTCAGAACCCTAGAAAGACGGACAGGGAAATCTATGGTTACCTTTTCCAAAAAGCTCTGAGAGAGATGGGGGCCGAAACACCAAACAATAACAATGCTTTGGAGAAGTACTCTAACACTATCCAAAGTACAATAAACGATGCCTATAAGAAATCATGTCCCCTGAGGCTGGTCCAACACGATCAGACGACTACCGCATAGGGGTGTCACGAGTTAGATCACCTCAGGAGGATGGCTAGGAAATCCTTTAATAAGGCAAGAATTACAAAACTCAAAGAGGACTGGGATATTTACAAATCGCACCTCAGATGATACAAAAAAACTCGGTAGACAAAAACAGAGAGATGCATGGAGATCTTACTGCGAAGAAATCGAAGATCTCCCGCAGTCAGCGAGGCTTCAAAAAGCTCTCTCAAAAAATCCACACTGAAGCATTGGTGCGCTAATCAAAGAGGATGGTACGAAAACTACCAACCTCGAAGATAGCATCAAACTTCTGCTGTTAACACATTTTCCTGACTAGGTCATCACAGACCTGGCCGACTGCGCAGAGCAAAAATACAATCCATCTGTCTATGATTGGCAAACTGCCAACCACATTGTAGACGATGAAAAAATTAGATGGGCAATATCCAGCTTCTCTCATTTAAATCGCCAGGACTTGACGGTCCAGGATCAGCCCTACTTTAGTGGAGTCTAGAAGAACTCAAACCGCACCTGGTGGGTATATTCAGATCCTCATTGGCTCTGAGGTATATCCCCAAAAAATGGAGAAAGGTAAAAGTAGCATTTATACCCAAACCTGGAAGGATGGATTACACTGTTCCAAAAAATACCGACCAATTAGTCTGACATCTTTTTCCATGAAGACATTGAAAAGACTGGGCGAAAGGTACATAAGGGATGCGGTGATTATAACAACACCACTAAACCCAAACCAACATGCATACACCCCAGGCAAATTTACTGATTCAGCCCTTCAATCAGTTGCTGGCGGAAAAGAAAGATCCCTGGACAATAAGGAGTCTGTCTTGGGTGTTTTCATAGATATAGAAGGTGCTATTGACAAAACCACCTTCGCAAAGACAATACACTCATTAACCAACAGGAATGTTCCACAAATGGTTAGTGGGTGGATCTAAAACATGCTCTAAATGGGAGCAGTAAACATAAGTGTAGAAGATGTAAATATAAGAGGATTGGTTGCGAGAGGATGTCCACAGGGAGGGGTGCTATCACCTCTACTGTGGAATATGGTCTTTGACACCCTCATCAGCCGCCTAAATAATGACAGTCACTACACAATAACATATGCAGATGACCTGGTCATTCTGCAAACAGGGGAATTTGAGAACATAATATTTGAGAACATAGTCTAAAAATTATGAAACAGTGGTGCAAAGACCATTGATTATCTATCAATCCTAAGAAGACAAATGGTCCTTTTCACAAGGAAAAAGATAAAAATAAAATTAAAACCTCCGGAACTCCTAAACACAAAACTAAACTTTGCAACAGAAGTAAAGTACCTAGGTGTCACCTCTCAGAGCAAGTTAACATGGAATTCGCATTTAGAAAATAGATTTAAAAGAGCATACATTGCTTATGAACAATGTCGTCGAACCGTGGAGTGCATCTGGGGTTTCTCCCCCAGAGTCGTCGCATGGACTTACATGGCTATCATAAGACCTATGCTAACATACGGTGCAGTTGTCTGGGTACCGAAAAACCGAAAATTAACAGCTATCCGTAAACTAGAACAAATTTAAATAAAAGCATGTCTCAACTTAACAGGACCCATAAAAACAACACCGGCTGGAGCCACGGAAGTCATTCTTAGTCTCACTCTCCTTGATATTTACATTAAGGACAATGACACGCCTTCGCACGGTTGAAATAGAACCTGATGTAGGATCTGGTGAGGCAAGACGTCACTTTTGGCAGAAGGCGCTCGATACGCTTCCACTGCTTCAGGCGAACATGGACTACATCTCACCGAGATATATCTTCCATAAGCAATATAAAGTTATAATAGAACAAATAGAAGAGCCAGAAGTGGCAGGTATGATTCATATCTACACCGACGGTTCTATAATAAAACAAGGCCCAGGATGTGGAATGTACTCCAGATTCTTAAACCTAAACATAAAATAGGCTGTAATCAATAGTGCCAGTGTGGTTCAAAGAGAGTTAACGGGGATTCCCATAGCAGTAAAAGAAATAACCAGAAACAATATCACTGGAAGAAACATGCTTATCTATACAGATAACAGACAAGCACTACTAACCCTAAACAAACCAACGAATTTACTCAGGGTTAGTAATAAAATGTCACGAAGCTTTAACCGAAATATCCATCAACAATGTGGTCACCTTAAGATGGATCAAAGGTCACGCCACATCAAAAGGTAACCGTCTTGCTGATTCACTTACCAAGAAAGCAGCCAACCAAATACTTTTTAGACCTAGCCCTTCTGTTGGCCTGATAAAATCGGCAGCATTCCCTTGCTGCGAAAATCAAGGAAAGATGGGATGATACAAGAAACTGCAGAGTTGCCAGGGAGCTATTAAGTTATCCTGACAACACTGCAGCAAACAAATACTTGACTGTGACTAGACAGAATTTGCGGCTAGTCGCAGGCATTCTGACTGGTTATTGCCAAGTACGGAAGCATCTCCATATCATGGGGCTATCCGCACTCTGCAGAGGGTGCGAACAATAAAATGAGACCATTGAGCATATCATTTACGATTGCTCGTCGCTTTCATTTATTAGAAGATTTGTGTTCGGCGAGCATCGGCTAACACCGGCCGATATAAGAGAAGCACCTCTTGGCGACGTTGCCAACTACATTAAATCTGTAGGCTGCTCATAAGCTATGAGGTGCCTATCATCTTAGGAGGATGCACAATAGTCCTAATGAAACCTTAGTGCCGTGAGTGTAACCCACCCTCCACACGTTACAAATGCAGAGAAATATCCATTAGTTAATCATTCTTGTATTTAGGAAAATTCAAAAAATTACAACAGTTTTGAAATATGTTATTTTTTTAATTTGTCAGTTAAAGAAAAAGTTATATTTTCATATTTTTGATAACATATTTACTATCATTCACCTATGCAGTTTTTCATTTAATATCACCGGGTAGATATCTCGTAATTAATTACTCTTTTTACATTTGGCCACCGTGAAAGCACATTTACAAATATTGAAAATGAAAACTTTAAAGAGAACTTTGCAAGTTCATCGAAACTCGTTTAGTCGAATATATGGAACAACTTTGCCCTTTGCTATAAGGTCCAATCTTTAATTAAATTGAAATTAGAAGCATTCTACAATTATTAATTTAGAAGATAGAAATTCTTACTGATATAGACAAACAAATGTGCCACTTCTTAGTATCGACCGAATCACAGACGAAATCTTAAATTTAGAAGTATCAATATCCGATGAATATGTCATAAAGTTAAGTTACTATCATAGAAATGATTGAAGAAAGATTCATTAGATGATGAAAATAGTTTAAACTCTCAACATTCCAGATAGTTTCTATTCATCATAAAAACAGTCTAATACTGCCTCAGTTAGAACTCCAAATATTTGGTGGTGAAATTATTAAGGATTGTGTTAGTTAATGGAGTCAATTTAAAAGAATTATTGATGATGATTTCATGGAAAATGAGAATAAATGTCACTATCTAATCCAAGCAGCTATTTCAAAATCCCAAGTACGATGTTTCATTGAAAGTTATCCAGCTTCCGCAGAAAACTATTCAAAAGCTATTGAATCTTCAAAACGAAGATTTGGAAGGGAGAAATTTCTCATTGAATTTTACAAGTTAACTGCTTAGATTGGTAATACGAAATGTCAATAATAAAACATATATATAAGTTCTCTATACAACAGTATTTCATGTCATTTGAGATCTTTGGATACATTGAATATATTTTCTGAAACATATTCTGCAATGCTATTTCCACTAGTAGAATCCTGTTTACCAGAAGAACTGATAAGAGTTTGGCAGAGAAGTCCAGAATTTGATGACGAATTTAGTTAAAAAGACCGTTTGGATATGCTGATGAAATTTGTAGGGAAGGAGGTAAATAAAGAAAAAAGAAATTACACTTGCTACATCTCGTTTCGACACTCAAACGTTCAGAAAAACCGATATTGCTTCTACTCCTAATGAAAGTATAATTCCAACTGGTTCCAGTTTATTTAATAAAATTAAGGAAACATGTAATTTCTGTAATGAGTACTATTCTTCAGAAGACTGCATAAAGGCAAAAACCTGACCACTAACTCAGAAAAGAGAGAAATTGAAAAATAAAGGCTGTTGTCATTTATGCTTAAGCGTTGGGCATATTTCGAAAAAATGCAGATTTTATTTTACATGTTCACACTGTAAAGGGCGACATTTTGCTATTATGTGTCCAAAATTAGATATCATTGAAGATAAGACTAAGTGTAATCACAAAATACGTCGAAAACAATTTGTCCAACACCACCTATTCAAAAATATTTTTATAAATACATTTAAATGAGAATCATACCTCAAGATATATTCGTTTTATCATAACTCTGAAAGATAGTATATAACGAAATCAATGAAAACTAAGATGCAATACGAGCCAATTAGAAACGAAACAATCATACATTCTTTGTTTGGAGGTTCAAATACCCAAGAATTAAACCATTTCTCTTATCGCATAAGAGTTAGTAGTCGAAAAAATACCTATATTTGCCATTTTAAGACTCTAGACTAGTTAACTCTGCAATAATTTAATTTAAGTTAAACCAGGTTCATGAATTAACGAACTTGTAAGGGGTTTTCTCGCCACAGAGAAAACGTTTCCTTACGAATGACGCTGGTTACGGGCGGTTCTCGAGCGCCAGATTTTTGATGATGGTTTACTCCACAAACTTTCGAAACGGCGTCGAAAGTACTCGGGTAGCTAGAGATGGAGATGAAAAATTCCAGGGGTCAAAGGTCACTTAGACACAAGTAATAGTAGGCCACAAGTAACGGGCTTTAATCGTTGCTTGGGCTCGTACAGAATTTATCACTAGCTGAAATATAAGGGGATAATAAAGTAGGGAATTATTAACCAGTAATACGGCGGGTTAACATTGACACATATATTGTAGTTAACTATTTACAATAAAAAAAAGAAATTAAATATTTCAACGCCCACCCCAGTTGCGGTGATAGTCAATATAACCCTGAATATAAAAAAAAAGAAACAAACCGGACGGTATTGATTCGCGACTAGTCTCAATCAGACGTCAAAATTAAATTAAAATAAAATGTACGTTCCGGTCGCAGAGAAAAAAATTATTAACTTGACTATTTACTCGGTAAATAACTGTTTAACCGCGGTATAGGGAATTAAACTAAAATGTAGGTATTTTACTATTTAGGTGAAGGAAAATTAGTCAAACAGTCGAAGAGAGTGCGAGGAGACAGGGACGCGAAATAATTTACTTAGAGAAAATACACGGAAAGAAAATAAAAATAACTTTATACTTGGGGTAGCCTATTATCCCAGAATGAGCTGATCGTCATCACGAGCCCGCTCAGACAGGGTAATAAAGCTATTTTTAAATTCTGCAAGTTGCAGTTTGCACGAAAAAAAATGAAGAATATAAAGGGGGGAAAATAAATCTTACGCGGATAGCACCTAGTCCAAGAATGAACTGATCGTCATCACGAGCCCGTTCAGACAGGGACAGGATACTATTTAAAGTTATTTAAATTGATGGAAAAAAAAACAAATTATTATCGGAGGGAAGAAAATTACTAACGCGGATAGTACCTACTCCAATAGTGAACTGATCGTCATCACGAGCCCGTTCAAACAGGACAGAATACTATTTAAAATTATTTAAAAATTGCAGTTTACAGATTAACTAAAAAAAATATAACGCGGATAGCACCTACTCCAAGGTTGAACTGATCATCATCACGAGCCCGTTCAGATAAGGACAGAATGCTATTTAAGATTATTTAAAATTACGGTAAAAGAAATAAACAAACTATTAAAAGAGGGAAAATGTCTCCTCGAAAACTCCGTTTACAAATATTCCCAACTTAATTACAACGCGGTGCTTACTAAACAAAAGTATTTATCAATTAAATCAAATTTAATTCCCGAATAAACCTATCAAAAGAAAAAAAATAATTTCTTAATAAAAACTAACGATCAAAGTCTAAAATCCACGGTTTTACAATATTACAGAATTAAATCCAATCATTTATTATATAATTCAAATTCTATCCCTTTTTAACGTAACGCTAATGTATTTTGTATGTATTTTATTTGCCAAGAAATAAATTCAAATGTTTATTAATGAAATCAAATTATTTATTTTATCGAAACACTATTTATAAAAAAAACGGTAATATTTTTACCAAGGAACAAATTCTAATATTTATTATTTAAATCAAATTAATTATTTTAACTAAACACTATCTAGAAAATAAAATAAAGAAACGGTATCATTTGCCAAGAAACAAATTCTATTATTTATTAAAGGAATCAAATTAAATCTTTTAACTAATCACTATCTATTAAAAATATTCCTATTCCTACAACCTAATTCGCTATTTAAAATGAAATACGGTCTCAATTTCAAACGTAAAAAGCGGAACAAGGTTTTTTACCTAACGGATTTGTAAATACAAGAAAACGGAAAAAATATCGGTGGTAATTTGATTTCTAGTTCAAAACAATTATTGACTCCCTCTCCTATCAGAAATCCCACTTAGACACAAACCTACCGCGCACGATTTTTAGATCGGCGTTCGCGCTGGTAAATTAACTGAGGATCGACAGTTCATATCGCGTTAAATATTTATTAAAAATCTGATGTGTCCAACACATGACTTTCCTATCTAGTTATTACAGGCTTTTTCCGGTTATTTTTTACAACCTATTGCAGCACCTCCATAAATATTTAGAGGATAAAATAAATATATACATTATTCACATACATCTACCTCGAAACATTTTTCTATAGATATTCATTGAAAATGAAAACACTGAAAAATTTAAATTTAGCACTTTTCCTACAATTTTTCCATTACGGTCCATTTTAGACAAATCATGTATAAACAAAAATTATAGAGATCGATATCGCAAACAACTTTTATTTCAACAATTTTCAAAAAATTCGGAATTTTGCACATTTTGTCAAATTTCTCGAATACGGACCATTTCAGGAAATTTTGACATAAAGCAAAAATTATAGATAATAATATTAGAAATAACTTTTATTTGAACATTTTTTTTTTCAAACATAAATAACAGATATATTCCATAAAATATAAAAACGGCCCCCCATAAAGTACCCCCCAGATGTTCCGACTTTGTCCAAAATCTAATCATTTCACGTCAGGCCGAAATAAAACTTAAGTTTAAAATTTAATGTTTTTTTCTTTATCCGTTTTTGAGTTTTCTTCAAATTTCAAAATTTACACATTTTCTCAAATATCTCGAATACGGTCCATTTTAGAGAAATTATGTATAAGATAAAAATTATAGAAAATTATATTACAAACAACTTTTGTTTAAACAATTTTTATAAAAAAATATTTTTTTACATTTTGTCAAATTTCTCGAATACGGACCATTTTAGGAAAATTTTGTATAGAACAAAAATTATAGATAATAATATAAGAAGCAACTTTTACTTGAAAAATTTTCTTCCCCAAACGTAAATAACAGATATATTCCATAAAATATAAAAATGACCACCCATAAAGTACCCCTCCAGATGTTCTGAAACTGCCCAAAAACTAATCAGCACATTGGACGCTAGAACAAAGCTTAAGTTTAAAATTTAGTGTTTTTCTGTGTATCGGTTCATGAGTTATGCGACACACACACACACACACACACACGCACGCACGCACGCACGCACGCACGCACGCACGCACGCACGCACGCACGCACGCACGCACGCACGCACGCACGCACGCACGCACGCACGCACGCACGCACGCACGCACGCACGCACGCACGCACGCACGCACGCACGCACGCACGCACGCACGCACGCACGCACGCACGCACGCACGCACGCACGCACGCACGCACGCACGCACGCACGCACGCACGCACGCACGCACGCACGCACGCACGCACGCACGCACGCACGCACGCACGCACGCACGCACGCACGCACGCACGCACGCACGCACGCACGCACGCACGCACGCACGCACGCACGCACGCACGCACGCACGCACGCACGCACGCACGCACGCACGCACGCACGCACGCACGCACGCACGCACGCACGCACGCACGCACGCACGCACGCACGCACGCACGCACGCACGCACGCACGCACGCACGCACGCACGCACGCACGCACGCACGCACGCACGCACGCACGCACGCACGCACGCACGCACGCACGCACGCACGCACGCACGCACGCACGCACGCACGCACGCACGCACGCACGCACGCACGCACGCACGCACGCACGCACGCACGCACGCACGCACGCACGCACGCACGCACGCACGCACGCACGCACGCACGCACGCACGCACGCACGCACGCACGCACGCACGCACGCACCCACGCACACACACACACACACACACACACACACACACACACACACACACACACACACACACACACACACACACACACACACACACACACACACACACACACACACACACACACACACACACACACACACACACACACACACACACACACACACACACACACACACACACACACACACACACACACACACACACACACACACACACACACACACACACACACACACACACACACACACACACACACACACACACACACACACACACACACACACACACACACACACACACACACACACACACACACACACACACACACACACACACACACACACACACACACACACACACACACACACACACACACACACACACACACACACACACACACACACACACACACACACACACACACACACACACACACACACACACACACACACACACACACACACACACACACACACACACACACACATCATGGCGAAAATAGTCAAAAGGGGATTCAGGGGACCTCAAAACGTAAAAATCCGTCGAAAACTCGAGGTCGAAAAAAATCATGATTCCTATACTTTCCTTATATCTGTATACAGATAGGAAAGTAAAAATTAAAAATTAAAATAAATTGATTGAGGAAAATTGACTTCATTACAAACTGCATGAAATAACAGATTATGTGATGATCTGATCGATGTCATAATTGTAGTGGATATAGCAGGCAAGCTATATACGGGGCAGAAGCATGGGCTGAAGTGAGGACTAGTTACTTTGCAAACTCTTTTAGGTTGGACGGTTTTAAGTAAGACTATTTTTCCCTCAAAAGAAAGTAAATCACCTTTTTGAATAGCTATAACCTCATCGATATTTATTATGCGTTTTAGGGGCTCTAGATGTTCTTGGTATTAATAAGCCTTTAGATGGTCAAGACAAAAAAAGAAAAGGAGGAAAGCGTCATGAATCATTTTCTAGAAACTATATTTTAGAAGACGGAAGTTACGACGGAAGTTACGAAGTAAGCATGCCTTACAAAGATTAGAAAATGATTATAAGATATATATATATAAAGAAGTTTTTAATGAATAGTTGGCAGAAGATATTATAGAAGTACCGCGAAAGATACAAGTAAAGAAAGTCACTGTTACCTCATAGACACGTACTGAAAGAGACTACGAAAATCAGACCGATATTTGATAGTTCAGCTAAAACCAAAGGCCACCCATCGTTAAATCAATTCATAGAAAAAGGAAAAAGGGCCGATCTTTTCACTTCTGAGTAAAGTTACATGTAAGTTTACTTGACAGATTAACAAACAATAGCCCTATAGTTTAATCAGCACGTAGTTACTTTCAACTTTACTCAGAGGTAAAGACTGGCCATAAACCTAATAGAGTAAATACCATCAATTCTAACTATATTTTGTCTTTTAATAAATGGAGTTGTAGCCGATTTACGAAAAGCTTTTTTACAAAATGGAATGGCATGCAGAAGAGTCAAAATAAATAAAGTCAAGTTATGTGAAATGGGCGAATCAAATACAAATTTTAATAAATTTGACAATATTCCACGATGGATTCTATCAGATTATAGTAAAAATTTAAGCTTGCACATTTTCTGTGATGCTTGTCAATATGCCTACGCACTTGTAATATTTCTAAGGTCAGAGTCTAACCAGAAGTTTCAAGTACAGTTAGTACAAGCAAAGTCTAGAGTAGCTTCTCTCAAAAAATTGTCAATTTGTCGCTTAGAGTTGTTGTCTGCTACAATAGGAGCTAGATTGGCCAAAACTGTAATTGAAGATATCGGAATAAAAATTTTAGTCTATTATTGGTCAGATTCGACAACTGTTTTAACATGAATTGAACGAGGAGATCATTGAAAACCTTTCGTTTTTAATAGAACCCAAGAAATAAAAAGCCTGACAAAAAAGAAAACTTGGTATCGTGTAACCGGCGAAATGAACCCAGCATATATTCCCTCTAGAGTCGAGGATATCTTCCGAAACACTTATTGGATTCCAAGTGGTGGGAGGGACATGCATGGCTTAAGCAACCTCCTACAGATTGGCATGATTAACATTTTACCACTGAGGAAGACATGTTCAATAGTGAAAAGAAAAAGGTTTGAAAAAATACCGGTGTTACTTCCGAATATTTCTTTGGTAAAAATGTTCTGTAGCATATGTCGCTGGTGTTAGAAGAATTGGGTTCTTTTGTAGAAATAACTAACGAGTCATAGGTAGTAGAAAAAGAAGTGTCCGGGGCATAGTTCACGCACCTATTCGGTTTCATCCAATGAAAACATCATGACATAATGAAATACGTCATTTGTGCTTCGTTCACTATGCGCCGGACACTCATTTTGTTCCAATGCACCGCTGTGCACTTAAAAACACAGGTGTTCGACGTTCGGTATTCTGAGAAAAATGCTATTTATAGTTTTATGACTTCACATTATATTAGGGTAAAAAGCAGTCGAACTATTTGAGAATTGTTTATTTATTTAGTAGGTGTAAAATATTAATTTGTTGATGTTTTTACTGGTGAAATTGTAGAATTTAACCAAGGTTATTTCTTTAATTTGCACTGAAAAGGATCATACTTGGTACGATTATAGAATATCTAGTTTTAAAAAATTACTTTCATTTTTATTTATTTTTATTTATTTTTATTTATTTTTATTTAGTTTTATTTATTTTTATTTATTTTTATTTATTTTTATTTATTTTTATTTATTTTTATTTATTTTTATTTATTTTTATTTATTTTTATTTATTTTTATTTATTTTTATTTATTTTTATTTATTTTTATTTATTTTTATTTATTTTTATTTATTTTTATTTATTTTTATTTATTTTTATTTATTTTTATTTATTTTTATTTATTTTTATTTATTTTTATTTATTTTTATTTATTTTTATTTATTTTTATTTATTTTTATTTATTTTTATTTATTTTTATTTATTTTTATTTATTTTTATTTATTTTTATTTATTTTTATTTATTTTTATTTATTTTTATTTATTTTTATTTATTTTTATTTATTTTTATTTATTTTTATTTATTTTTATTTATTTTTATTTATTTTTATTTATTTTTATTTATTTTTATTTATTTTTATTTATTTTTATTTATTTTTATTTATTTTTATTTATTTTTATTTATTTTTATTTATTTTTATTTATTTTTATTTATTTTTATTTATTTTTATTTATTTTTATTTATTTTTATTTATTTTTATTTATTTTTATTTATTTTTATTTATTTTTATTTATTTTTATTTATTTTTATTTATTTTTATTTATTTTTATTTATTTTTATTTATTTTTATTTATTTTTATTTATTTTTATTTATTTTTATTTATTTTTATTTATTTTTATTTATTTTTATTTATTTTTATTTATTTTTATTTATTTTTATTTATTTTTATTTATTTTTATTTATTTTTATTTATTTTTATTTATTTTTATTTATTTTTATTTATTTTTATTTATTTTTATTTATTTTTATTTATTTTTATTTATTTTTATTTATTTTTATTTATTTTTATTTATTTTTATTTATTTTTATTTATTTTTATTTATTTTTATTTATTTTTATTTATTTTTATTTATTTTTATTTATTTTTATTATTTTTATTTATTTTTATTTATTTTTATTTATTTTTATTTATTTTTATTTATTTTTATTTATTTTTATTTATTTTTATTTATTTTTATTTATTTTTATTTATTTTTATTTATTTTTATTTATTTTTATTTATTTTTATTTATTTTTATTTATTTTTATTTATTTTTATTTATTTTTATTTATTTTTATTTATTTTTATTTATTTTTATTTATTTTTATTTATTTTTATTTATTTTTATTTATTTTTATTTATTTTTATTTATTTTTATTTATTTTTATTTATTTTTATTTATTTTTATTTATTTTTATTCATTTTTATTTATTTTTATTTATTTTTATTTATTTTTATATTTATTTTTACTTATTTTTATTTCACCACCGTTTCCCCCATTAAATTGTAAAATCTGAAACGCTGAAATACGTCATTATTTATTTATGCGTAGCTACAATTTAAATTTTCAAGTTTCTACCTTTAAAAACTCGATACCCCAATACAAACTTTTAATCCCCGTTTCCCACCATTAAAAACATGTAAAAATTCAAAAATCCTGAAATATTTATTTGTGATGAATAGCTACAATTCCAATTTCCAAGTTTCACTACACTTTTACCCCCAATTTCCCCCCCATCAGAATGTTAATATTGAAAAAACCCTAAAATATGTCATTTGATGAGTAACTACAATTTTAATTTTCAAGTTCCTATCTTTAAAAAATCTATACTCCTTTACAAATTTTTATCCCCATTTCCCCCTTACAAATGTGGAAATCCAGGAACCCTTAAATATGATATTATTTATTTATGATAAGTAACTATAATTCCTATTTTCAAGTTCCTACTTAAAAAAGATCTATACCCCTTACAAACTTTCAATCCCAATTTCCCCCTTAAAATGTAAATATCAAAAAACCCTGAAATACGTCATTATTTATGATTAGTAGCTACAATTCCAATTTTTAAATTCCTACCTTTAAAAAAATCTATACTCCAATACAGACGTTCACCCCCCTATTTCCTCCCTTAAAATATTAAAAACCTTGTACTACATCATTATTAATTTATGATGAGTAGTTGCAATTCCAATTTTCAAGTTCCTACCTTTAAGAAATTTCAATACTCCCATCAAACTTTCTGCCTCCGTTGCCCCCTCTTAAAATCTGATGTTTTTAAAATCCGTTCTTAGTGGATATCTATGTCGAGAAATTTCACCTCAATTAATCAATCAAATCAAATCAAATCAAATTTATTTTTTTAAGGAGGTTCTTTCGCCACCCCTTTCGCCACCAATGTTAAATAAAAAATATTAGATTATGACTAAAATTTATTTTTTTTTTAATAGTTGAAGTATTTATTTATATAATGTTGAACTTTTAACTATACCTTACCGTGCAAATTTTTGAGATTTTTTTTTTAAATGTGCGTATTTGTACAGTGTCTTACGAGAAAATAAGACCTTAACAACAATTCTCGAATTATATTATTATTTATTGATTAGATGGAGTAGAAAAAAAAACTAAAAATAGGGTTTTTGAAATATTTAGGTTTTGTTTTTTACAATAAAATATATAGGTTACCTTGGAATTTATTGAGAAATAAATTTGAAGTAACCTAGTGATTTTTTGTGATTTTTTAATATTAATTTCTCAATAAATTCCACGGTAACCTATATATTTTATTGTAAAAATCAAAACCTAAATATTTCTAAAACCTTATTTTTAGTTTTTTTCTACTCCATCTAATCAATAAATAATAGTAAAATTAATTATAATTCGAAAATTGTTGTTGAAGTCTTACTTTCTCGTAAGACACTGTACAAACACACATTTAAAAAAAAAATTCTCAAAAATTTGCACGGTAAGGTATAGTTAAAAGTTCACTATTAGAGAAATAACTTCTACTATTAGAAAAAAATTAATTTTAGTCATAATCTAATATTTTTTATTTAACATTGGTGGCGAAAGAACCTCCTTAAATATTAAAGTACATTACCTAATAGTAAAAAAATAGTTATACAGAAAAAAAATTCTTTAAAGACATCTGATAGAGCATCGAACCCAGGCATTTCTGCCTGTTTTGCTTCTGATCAATCAGATGACTCTATTTATGTACATATTTTTTTTAGAGACAGGTATTAAATTTTATATATAATTATTTATCACTTAACAAAAGATACAATATTTAAAAATTAGAACAAGGGACGAAGAAATTCGACAGAATAAACCGATAAATAAAAAGATAAATAAAAAACGACAGTACCTTAGGAAAAGTAGACAAAAACTACGATGGTCCTTTTGGCTTTTAATGTGTTTTTACTTTCCTATCTGTATACAGATATAAGGAAAGTATAGGAATCATGATTTTTTTCGACCTCGAGTTTTCGACGGATTTTTACGTTTTGAGGTCCCCTGAATCCGTTTTGACTATTTTCGCGATGATGTCTGTGTGTGTGTGTGTGTGTGTGTGTGTGTGTGTGTGTGTGTGTGTGTGTGTGTGTGTGTGTGTGTCTGTGTGTCTGTGTGTGTGTGTGTGTGTGTCTGTATAACGCATAACTCATGAACCGATTCACAGAAAAACACCAAATTTTAAACTTAAGCTTTGTTTCAACGTCCAATGAGCTGATTAGATTTTGGGCAGAGTCGGAACATCTGGGGGGGTACTTTATAGGTGGTCATTTTTATATTTTATGGAATATATCTGTTATTTACGTTTGGAGAAGAAAGTTCTTCAAATAAAAGTTACTTCTAATATAATTATCTATAATTTTTGTTTTATGCAAAATTTTCCTAAAATGGTCCGTATTCGAGAAATTTGACAAAATGTAAAAAACATAATTTTTTATAAAAATTGTTCAAATAAAAGTTGTTTATAATATAATTCTCTATAATTTTTGTCCTATACATAATTTCTCTAAAATGGACCGTATTCGAGATATTTGAGAAAATGTGTAAATTTCGAAATTTGAAGAAAACTCAAAAACGGATAAAGGAAAAAACATTAAATTTTAAACTTAAGGTTTATTTCGGCCTGACGTGAAATGATTAGATTTTGGACAAAGTTGGAACATCTGGGGGGGTACTTTATGGGAGGCCGTTTTTATATTTTATGGAATATATCTGTTATTTATGTTTGGAGAAGAAAATTGTTCAAATAAAAGTTACTTCTAATATTATTATCTATAATTTTTGTTCTATGTCAAAATTTCCTGAAATGGTCCGTATTCGAGAAATTTGACAAAATGTGCAAAATTCTGATTTTTATGAAAATTGTTGAACTAAAAGTTGTTTGCGATATCGATTTCTATAATTTTTGTTTATACATGATTTTTCTAAAATGGTCCGTAATGGAAAAGTGCTAAATTTAAATTTTTCTGTATTTTCGTTTTCAATGAATATCTATAGAAAAATGTTTCGAGGTAGATGTATGTGTAAAATGTATAAATTTAGTTTATCCTCTAAACATTTATAGAGATGCTGCAATAGGTTGTACAAAATAACCGGAAAATGCCTATAATAACTAGATAGGAAAGTCATGTGTTGGACACATCAGATTTTTTATTTATACTATGTTATCATTAGATCGTAAATTTTTTTTTATTTCAATTTTAAACTTTTTTGTTTTGATTATTTGCCTGAGGTGTATCGAAATTATGTTAAAAAATTTTGGACCAAAGAAAGATAATGACCTTTGACTAAGTGATTTTTTGAAAAATTGTACAGGAATCTCCATATTAGTGACTGAGCGCGTTAAGCGGGTATTTTTTTGAGTAAAATTTTCAGCATTAGTATATATTCTCATTATACATTGATAAGCAAAAAGTAATTTGACGTTTAGTATGTTCGATTCATCGTACAATTTATTTGTAGAAAATAGTCTCTCTTTTTTTAGCATAATTTTTAAAATAATATTTTGTGTTGTCTCTACAATTTTAATAGTGGTGTTAAATGCTCCACCCCATGCTACTATGCAATACCTTAATATAGATTCCACTAGGGAGTAATAAAGTATCATTATATTTTTCTTTGAAAGAATGTCCCGGAGAACATAAAATTTGTGCATTAGGGCTCTCAGTCTATTACTAACATAGACAATATGCTCAGACCATTATCAGTTATTAGAATTATGGTTAGCTATAAAAAACGATTATAGCCAAAATTTTTTTCCCACAAAACTATAAAACTTTCATCTGAAACGTTTTTTTTTCTTTATAAAAGGCGGCATTTAGCTGTAACACTTTAATTTGAACATTCGGTATATGCTGAGTAGAAAGAAAGTTTTTTTAACCTCTGGATGATGCACAATGAGACTATAGAAGCCTAAGGACCCTAAAACTTATTCCAGTTTCCAACTATTTCAGATATATAATATCATCACTCATCATTGTTTCAAATTTCTCTCTAAGTGTTGTTCTATATCTACATCTAGGTAACTATGTGACTAAGTCAACTGGAGATGTAAACGTATTTTATGAAGTTTTCAAATTAGTAGAGTAGTAGCGAGAAATTTTGCTTTTTTTCTTCGGAACGTTCGGCAAACTTCTTGTAATTAAATGCTCTGCAACTCGTCACCAAATTGGCAAAATAACTTCTTGTCATAAACAAATTTCGCAAATAACCTCACCAGAAGCCCGAGTTTCGTAGCAATTAGGGCCGCACATAAAAGATATTACTCGTCGAACGAATTAGAATTTTAATTGAATTATAGTACAATGTGTGTGTGTTGTGTGTGCGCCGCGACGGAAAGCAGAGCCGGGCTTGACCAAACAAACAACTCTCAATCACACAATATTGAAGGATAGTAACATTTACCATGTGTTGTTAAAAATTAAATACAAAACATTTAAATATAGACAATTTTAACCCGTGGTTCCTCGTCCTTTGCTATTCTTTCAAGCGTTAACGGATTATCTTGTGTTTGATCGTCCCCTATTATGTCCAATTATAGTTGTCACTTCCAACATTTGCTCTTGTTCATTCTACTGATGAGCCTTTAAAGTTAATTTTATTCTGCATTATACAGGGTGACGCGTAAGTTTAATTGTATATAAAAGTCATAAAATTAAACATTTTCAAATAACTTTTAAAATACATGAATTTTACATGAAAGGAGTGAATATATCGGATTTCCTTTGTGGTGGGACTCGATTTATATTAATAGATGAAGGCTCTCGAAGCTTTCACCAAATTCCTCGACTATATTACAATATGGAACTTTTCCCAAAAGTTTCAATTTAGTTTTATTTATCAAACATTCCAGACTGTTGATCGGCGTTGGCCAAAGATGTCCCACTTAGCTGATCGTAATATTAAGTTGATTTTCGGCGGTTGACTTGTTTATTTGAATATTTTTAGTAATCGGACAAGTGGAACCGCAAAAGGCCCAAACAAAGCATATAGAGAATAGGACATCACCGGACTGGTCAAAATTAGCTCGCATTACAATTTTTGTTGTATATTTAATTTAAATATATTTTAATATTTATAATTTAACCACCAGAGTTAGTCAATTTGTTAATCTTTCCGCTATTTACTGTATTGTTTTGATAACTGTTAATAAAGGGAAGTAGGTAAATAAGAAAAGGTTTTTTCAGGGTTATTTATCTTATATTATTATATTTTTAATATCTTTTGCCTATTCTCTTTATAAATGCTAAAAATACAGTATTCACTAAAAATTAACTTTTTTAACTAAGGGCCGATCTTTTCACCTCTGATCAAAGTTACATGTAGGTTTACTTGACAGATTAATAAACAATAGCCCTATAGTTTAATCAGCAAGTAGTTACTTTGAACTTTACTCAGAGGTGAAAAGACCGGCCCTAAATATTGTAATGTTTGTTTATTTTAAACAACAGTTTATTTGTAAATAATTTATTTAAACACTTATTTATTTTATAACACTACTATTCTAATTTTTATATATTTAGAAAGTCTCTGAACTGTTCACTATTTATCTTCACAGCTGTTTGTATACTAATGACTGCTACGTTGTTCCTCCATTAATATTTATATACAAATTTAAAGTTCTGGTGGATTCCAGAATGCTCCTCTGCCAAAATAGAAACATCTCATATCTGGAATATACTAGAAACATTATCACGTGACTCAGGAATGTACGCGATAGCGCCTCCGTCATAATCGTCACATATGTTTGGTCTTAAAAGGTTTAATTATGTATGATAATCGAACAAGTTGAGCCTTAAAGGCCAAAAAAGACAGAAAAGAACTTGGAGGATTAGAGCATGACTGAATAATGAAATAGCTCGCATTACAATGTTCTAATATTTTCTATTTTTATTGTAAGTAGGTCGTAGTCCTTCTCTTCATAGTGATTATTGGTTTAAAAAATCATATTTAAAAATACGTGATTATTGTTTTATCGAATGTCTTGTTACAGAACCCTTAACACACGTACCTCTTAATTACTACCAATCTTTATTAATTAAAATATCAACACAAGTTGATTTTAGAGTTTTTCTTTGTGTCATCGGCTTCAACTACTCTGGTTATTTCTCCTCGTGTTATGTGTGGGCTTTGTAACTCTTTCCCAGCGCCACTTTAGGAACAGCACTGTTAATTAAAACCCAACAGAGAATGGTCGAGTGGGAAATCCTACCAAGGCATCAGAATTAATTTTAAATAATTAAATTAAATAAAAAAAATCCCGGCCAACGGTGGGATTCGAACCTGGGACCCTTGGATCCGCAGACAGATCTGATACTCTACCACTGAGCCACCCACCCATTTGATTTTGAAGTTTAATTTTTTTTTCTTCTAATTTTGACATAGGTATAAAGTTACATTTTTTTAATCCCATCTAGTGTCAAAATGATCTTCTTTACGCAACCAGTTTCATAATGTTAAATATTATGAAATCAGTCATGAGATGCCTTATTTTATGTAACGAGTGAATATTTTCGGGACGAGCATATTTATACGGATTTCTTCAAAATAGTATTTAAAAATATTCCTTTAAAATATTTCTTCAAAATATTTTTTTTTAAATATTTTTTTTAAATATTTCTTTAAAATATTCCTTTAAAATATTCCTTTAAAATATTCCTTTAAAATATTTCTTTAAAATTATAATTTAAAATATTCCTTTAAAATGTGATTTTAAAATATTCCTTTAAAATATTCCTTTAAAATATTCTTTTAAAATATTCCTTTAATATATTCCTTTAAAATATTTCTTCAAAATATTTTTTTTAATATTTCTTTAAAATATTTCTTTAAAATATTCCTTTAAAATATTCCTTTAAAATATTCCTTCAAAATATTCCTTTAAAATATTTCTTTAAAATTAACATTTAAAATATTCCTTTAAAATGTGATTTTAAAATATTTCTTTAAAATATTCCTTTAAAATATTCCTTTAAAATATTTCTTTTAAATGTGATTTTAAAATATTCCATTAAAATATTCCTTTTAAATATTTTTTTTTTAAATATTGCTTTAAAATATTCCCTTCGATAATTCCTTTGGATAATTTCTTTGAAATATTCCTTTAAAATATTCCTTAAAAATATTTCTTCAAAATATTCCATTGAAGTATTTCTTTAAAAATATTCCTTTAAAATATATTTTTTTAAATATTCCTTTAAGTTATTCCTTAAAACTCTTCCTTTAAAATATTCCTTTAAAACATCCTTTAAAGTATTCCATTAAAATTATCCGTTACAAAATTCCTTTAAAATATGCTTATAAATGTTCTTTTAAAAATAAATAATTAGTTTTAAGTCTTATAGACTGCAAAAGCTGAATGAAACTATATGATTTACTTTAGATCCATAGAGCTCTCTAAAGTAAAGCCATTCAATATATTAGAGCAGAATTCAGATTATATCAAAGGTCATTTATGGACTTAAGCTATTCGTTCTAATAGCCCAAGGTATCTTTTAAATATAGTTTTCGATTTAATAAAGATGTAGCCAGAATTTAGTTTTTTGAGTTGATTTTAGTATTTTAGTCGAACTCTATTCAAAAAGTAAAATTGTAAATTGTTTGGTTATATCCTTTTCCTTTAAACTACTCGTTAGCAGAACCAACAAGGAATTATAGGAATTATTCAACAAACCAGAATTAAGGAATATAGACTGATGTGGTTGGAATGCATTGAACCATTGAAATAAAACAAAGAGGGCATGCTATGACGATACTAAAAGTGCACCTTTACATTACACTTTTACGTCATCTGTCAAACTCGGTTAGATGAGAATAAATAGCTCCATTTAAATGATATAGAATTATTTTCATTTCTCCAATCTTTAAATACATCGAACGTATGAAAAATAAGAGAATTCCTAAAAGGCCAATGGAATGTGTCATGGGAGGAAAAAGAAACTGAGAAAGACCAAAAATCGACGAATGAACAAAGTACTGAAAGCTACTCAAATAAAAATCTACAGCTTAAATAATAACAAAGGATCATGGTTTTTAATGGTACGCAGTTTTTGCTAACTTATCCCATCATATTTTCGACGATTTTACATCCATTTCTTCTATCTTTCTCCTATCACTTAGTTGCATTTTATTTCGAGCTTTCCACTCATTATAATATACTTTTCTAGTGAATGGTCTCCAAAAATTTTTGATGAGACGAGTACGTGGTATATTTGACGGATTGTCAGCCCTTGGCACAAATGAATGTTTTGAGCTTCTAACCACGTTCTATTCATTTTGTCGCAACTTTCCAAATCTAACTAAACATTATTTCATCTCGTAAATGAGTTTTAGTATTAAATTGGACTATTTTTTATAGACAATTATCTGTATAATCGTTAGCATTAACTGCTTCACATGCCTTACAAGTCATAAAAGGCCTTAAAACTCGGCTTTGCAATATATCACACCAAACTAGCATTTTATCTTTAATTTTTTTTTGAAAATTTTCTACATTTTCGGTATATAAACCATCATAACCTTTTATTTTTAAGTGAAAGAATGTCAAATATTTCTGCAAAATGATTTCGACATATTTTACGTTAACAAATTGGGATTCTTCGTAACTGATCCTCTGTATAACATGAGCACTTACGTCTTTTAGTTCACAGCTCATTTCTGCAATGCCTTTTTTACTGTTTCAGACAAACAGTCAATCTTCTGCATAACTTTCGATATGAAATTCTAATTCGGTCTTTTACACTTTCACAAAATTGGTTAATGCGATTTTCTGTCAGCAACTTCGGACGTCCACTTTTTGGTAAAAGTATTCATGGTATAACCTGTTTACATTCTGTAATTATTCTGGAAATGATCTACTAATAAAAATTTTATTGAGAAAAATATTTACATTTTCTCGTTTAGATGCGTGTTCAAACACGTTGTAAAGGTTTTTTCGAATTGCAAGTTTGTACGACAAGATGGCGTAATAATTTGACGTCTATCAACTTGACTTAATTACTTATTTCTCTACTCGATTTTCGCCAAAGTTATTTATTAATTAATTATTAAAAATGGGAATAGGAAATCTTTATATTGGTATTCTGGTTTGGGATACTCTGTATGTATGGAACTAATTTTAATTTGTAGCCTTTGTTGAGTTGTATATTTAGGCTGAAGGAATTTTTAATATAGTTTGTATTTTACCCAACTGGCTCCGTCCCGTTGAGCGTGGTGCACTTTGTATACAGGGTGTCCCGGTCATATTTTAACGGCATAATCTACATCCAAAAATAGGAGTAAAAGTTCATATAAACATAGGTCCAAAAACGTTTGTTTTCCGAGATACAGGGTGTGTACAGGGATATTGCAAGGGTGGATATTGAAGGGTGGACGGCCCATACTGACTTGAAATTCGGATTCAGTGGGTCAAAATACATGCCGGTGGGTAGGTCGTGTCTGATGTAAAAACAACTTTTTTTTGTGTGCCGGTATGGTAATGGTAATGGTAATGGTAAATTATTAGCAAACTTAAAACCTGATCCTATCAAAAAGTATTGATCATTTGTGACACGTTTTTGTTGCATTTTCAGTTTTTAACTTGATAAAAATAAAAGAAGATAACAGGGCAAGATTATAAACAAGAATGAATGAAATCCTGGAAAAAAACAGTTTTTAGATTCCATTTTACAAAAAAGAACCGTCTTCAACGCTTGAAATTTTGAGAAAATTTCAAAAGTTACACAAGGCGCGTAGTGCCGCGTGTATCACTTTAATAGCAAATTTTGCAAATTAAAAGTTTAAGAAGTTTGAAAAAATGTATATAATTGAGGAGTCTATTTTCAAAACTTCTAAAATCCACTCAACCATTTTTTTTCAGTAAACGAATAAAACATCTCACCGTTTTCATAAGTACCCTAAATTTATATAATTATCTTGGTATTATCACTACTTTATTTGCATGTATTAAAATAAAATTGTCATGGAAATAAGCTCAGAATTTCAAAAGGACCAATGAATTTAAGCAGCTTTGACACAGTACGATGGATCTAAAACGTTTTGAATAAGTCGGAAGTGGATAAAAAAGAGTTTTGGATACATCAGTAAAACAATCTTTTTGTTATAGAAAAAAACTTTAATATCCATGTAAGTTTGAATTTCAAAGAATCATTGAAATCAACGAGAAAATTAAAAAATAAAATATCTAATATCAGATCCGAAACCAATCTTCTTCCACGTTGGGGAGAGTGGTATGTTCATTAGACGTTTCTAGCTAATTATCATCATTATTATTAATAATCCTTTGATAAAACGTTAAATCTACCCCACACACATTTCTCCAATCTGAACTAAAATGCTTTTTTAAAAGGTTATCTACATCATTTAACTTTAATGGATTGACTGGAACTATTTTTGGCAATAGTTCTGGAATAATAGACGCTAGACTTTTTCCTTTCTTTCAGCACAGACTTGTACACTCCCATATCGGCGCGGTAATTAGCTTCACCTCTAACAAGGACTTTTTTCCTGATGAACTAGCTTCTTTCTAAATTATCATCCGCTTCGCAGAACAAAATTGGAAATGCCATTGGCAAGGTGGTTTCACATGGAGTCTCTATTAATCGAATTAAATAACGGGTTTTGAGCTTACATTAAATTGTAATTAGATGAAACAAAATGGATTCTATGTATTTTGAGGTGATCTTTTCAAAAAAATGCAAAACAAAATGTAGCAGTTTTTCGAAAGTGCCGAAATTTTGGATTTTGTCAATTTTTCAATTTTGCGCAGGCGCATGTCGGAAATATATCAACATTTTTAAAACGCAGTTTATGACATTTGAAAGCTTAGGAAAAATGCTAATTTTTATGTCTCTTGAGAAATTTTTATCCGATGCACCGTTCTCGCGGTATAGACGATTGAAATTTGTTTAGTATTTTGAGGCGACGAAGGTCGAAAAATTGAATTTGTTAAATGTTCAAACACTAAATTCTTCATAACATTGGTAAAAATTAAGATATTTGAAGAAACAAAAATGCGTTTTGAACTTAAGGGATGTGACTAGTAATTCCCAGAAGGGCGCAAAAGAAATCCCAAAATTGGGCATATGGCGGAAGGGCAAAGTGTACCGCGGTCCTAATTTCATTGTTTGCCTATAACGGCCAAACTATTTGAATTTTTTTAATACCACTTACAAAGCTTACTTTTAAATGTGAAATCTTATGTGTGTGTGAATTTCACCGACATCGGATTATAATTGGCTAAGATATCAAACAATTCCCAGGATTCGAATCCTATGTAATTCGAATCCTCCCCAGCTCTGGTAACAAATAATAGTATCCTTTGTCTGTTTGGCTTTCGAATGACCTTCAAAATTGTGAAATTGTGTAGGTATAACTGCCTAGAATAATAGGCGACCTGACCGGAGGAACCCGGGGAAAAACTATATTTTATTTGATCACGTTCTCTTTCGAGAATCGTAGCTTTTCAACAAAAGCTTTTGCTTTCAATTTATGCCCTCTCAATCTGCATATTAGTTCGGTCTTCAATTGCCTAGTTGAGATTGAAATTTAACCTTTTAGTCTTATACACTCTGAACAAACGTCTGTTGCAGGGCTCTTAAAAGTGATATTAAAATCAGTAACAAAGATTTTGAGAAAGTATTTATATTTTACAAGCAATTCTGGATCCTGGTTATAATAGACTTTCCACAAATGCCTAATACTACAGTCGCTGGGCATATATTGACGTTGGGACCTTTCTCTGCCATAGTGTGAATCAATGCACTTCAGATTCAATATAAAATTTTATATACGTTCCTTTCTCGTCAAAAAATGTCTGCTTCTTTTGTCGCCACCTCTATTTTCTTTTGGCTAAGTACACTGGACCAGATAGTGCCTGCACACATTTTGGACTCTAAATCTTAAAATGTTGAGGATAGAAAGAAAAGCTTTGCAATAAATTTCTCGTTGACCTTCTTTAGTTTTAATAAATTAGGAGAAAGTGCAAATCAAAATACAACTGAAATAAAAACAAAACAAATCCTACAAGATACGTTTTGACAAGAAATGTCAAAGATGGATTTAGACAGTTTTGAAACAGTTTCGCGATGGATTAAAAAAGTGTTGTTACTGTACGCAATATTCACGATTCAATTTTCAGGGGATTTTTCGAGAATTGGCGCCAAAATTAGTTGCTGTCATAAAGCTATTTAAAAAATGAAGGCAGTGCCGCCTGGATCTTAGTTTTGATATAAAATTGATTAAAGCAGTTTTGGAAATAGGCTCCTTAATTATATAATGTCATTAAATATATCATAATTTTCATCTAAATAGTGTTCTGCAAATTCTTCTTGACCAGGTTCACCTATTTGGGGCTGTGGATATAGCATCTGTTTCGATACTATATTAAGAATCCACGGAGCCTTTATATGATTGAAAATTAGTTAGATTGAACTTTTACGTTTGACTCGAGAGAATGCAACATAGAGCTGGCCATGCGTAAATACATCCATCGTTAGATCAATGCCGATAAATTCGAAGGTTTGGCGTTGTGAGTTATAGATGGTCATAGCAAAAGCTGGCTTAACAGGGAATTGGTGGCGTTCCAGGGTGAATCCTTTGCCGGTTTCTAAAGTCATTCGTGGAATGTAGGCAACTTTTTCTTTGTGTTCTTTGATATCTAAGCGATTTCGTTCATTTAAATTTTCGACCGATTTCTATATCTCGTGAACCACAAAAGTAGGTACCATGATTTTGGTGTCATTTTGCTTCTCTAAGTGCGATTTCGCTCATTTAAATTTTCGATCGAATTCTATATCTGGAGAACCACAAATGTAGGTACCATGATTTTGGTGTCATTTTGCTTCTCTCTAAGTGTCTCTAGCTTATATCTGAGTCCGATAAGGTTTTGGCTTTCTCTATCCCGAGATCGAGGCACAGACAGACATTGGCACTTTAATATAGTGAGAATACTTTGATAGATCTTTCTCTCTTGTTGTTATACTGTTGCCAAATACTATACCTACAATACAAGAGACTCTTCTGATGAAATATGTATTTATTTAGAATTATCTGTATTTATATTGACAAAATTGGACAAAATCTATACCAGTGGTCGCCAACCTGTCGATCGCGAGCTACCGGTAGCTTGCGGAGGCAATTCTGGTAGCTCTCACAACGATTTTAATTTAAAAAATACAAACTGCAAAAATCAGAGAAGCTTCCGAAAATTCCACAAAAAAATCTAATTGTCATAATATTAAACATAAACAGCGGCAACGTTGCGGTGAGTGATCTGACGCTGACGCCATCAAGCTAGAATCGGCTAGAACCGACCAGCCGGACCAGCGCGTTAGTGTTCGAGAACGATCAGGATTGCTTTGAACAAGATAAATACGCACGGCGCGGCGACATTGCGCTTAGTTTAAAACTGAACGCGTAACCAACGTCCAGCGGTTGGGTTAGTAGAGAACAACAAAAAATAATATTATGGCAAGCAGTTGTAAGAAGGTAAAGACATACCACTTTCATTCGGAATGGGAAGAACAATACTTTTTTACAGAAGTTAAAGATAAAAATGTGTGTTTTTTATGTAATACTTCGGTCTCCGTTGCTAAAAAAAGGAAATATTGAGAGACATCATAAAACTGTACATTCTAATTTTGAAAAATCATTCCCACTACATTCTGCCGCCAGAAAGGAGAAACTGAAACAGTTAAAAAAGCAGTTAATTGGACAACAATCAATATTTTTAAGAACAGTCGACAAAAATAAGGCTGCAACTGAA
>OV651819.1:74372019-74392796 GCA_927349885.1 Psylliodes chrysocephalus | reverse complement strand
AAGTTGGAAATTTTCTTGACAACTTCATTGTCAAACGTCAATTGTCACTCAGTCTTTTTGGAAACTGTCACGATGGTCACGTTCTCAAAAATATCATGTACTTATTATTTTTTGTGCCCCAACTTGCCTCCGCCTCACGGTAGCAATTGAAAAAATCTGGCTGTCTTCATGTTGAAGACCAGCAGTTTCTTTTCCTCTGAATGGTTTGGAGTGTTCTGTTTTTCATGTTTGGATGAACCCTCACTTCATTTGTTAAAATTTAACCACATTTTCGGTGTGGTTCTTTTATTTTTAATTATTCAAGCTGCAAGCTATGGTGGAGACTTGGGACTGGTCTGTTGCTGTCCTTTTTAATTTAGTTCATTTTTCATGTATCTTCTATAATTTTTGACGAGTAAGTGTACAAGTTTTTGTTTTTATTCAATGTTTAGTATTGTTACGAGTTGATTATATTGTTACAGCTACGCTATTAATTCAGCTTCATTAGGCAAAGAATAAAAAATGATCATGGGCCACCGTTTTGTATTTCTTGCACAGTTAAATAAAGCACATAACCTATCCACTACGTCCACGCCACTTTTGGTTTGATTGTAAAAGTTATAATCTCCGGTCTAGCCTTTTCACCTGTTTTAGAATCTATCTACAACTTAATTTTTATTTGGAACATAAGACACTAATCTTGCTTCCTTCCTAAAGCCAAACATTGATGAAAATGGTTGCCGTATTTTACTATTTGTAAAAATGTGTCAAACTCCTATTCTATTTTTCTTCACTGTACCCACCATGGTTAAATTGTGGTCTTTTAAGAGGCTAAAAACTAAATCAATACTAGTAAACCAATTATCTATAATGATATTTCTTCCAACTCCGTGGATAGAACATAATCTTTTGACAATTGCTTCAGATGAATTTGAAACTGAATAGGGACCTTCTAGTTGTACTCCAACATAAACTTCCAAGACTTTCGCATGAAACATTTTTGCATCAACCATGGCAAATATTTGCTTGGTTTGGAAGAGATATATTGTTTAAAGCTGCAACGTCCCCTAAAAGCCTTCAACTTCTCATCTATAGTGTTACTTTAACAACAATTATACAACTGATAACATTAACAAGTAACGTCTATTATAAAACTCAAAACTGGCATCAGGATCATCCTTATATAGCTTGCGTTACCCTTCTCGAACCTTTGCGAACTGTCGTCTAGAATATTCTTGACGGGTAATGACATTTTGATACATTTCTGGACTATTCTATCTTCTTTTACTTGTACTTTTACTTATGACGACCGCAGCTTACTGTAGGGCGATGAGTAACATTCCACTTCTTTTTCTATCTGTACGTTTCCTATAATAGCCGCAGGCTACTGTAGGGTGCTGCGTAACAATAGTTACGTATTCTGAGGTAGAATATGACTTTTTACAATTCTCATTAAATATGTCAAACAGCTCTTGTATTGGATACAATTGATCAGTTGCTAATCTATCATTCCTTGTGTCTTTATTATCGAATCTAATGTGTTTTGATAAAAACTTAAACCTGTTTATAGACATCGTAACCTGAAGACTTTAATTCCCGTTCCATTTGTACTCTATAAATGTTTTGTATTTAGACGGCCGCTTTTAGTAACACCTGCTAAATAAAGAAGACCTAGAAGAGCCAAAATGTCACTTATTAATCGGCTTTGCATCTCTTTCTCGACAATATAGGTCAGCTTTCGAAGCTATAAACAAATTTGTATATTTAACTATTATAGCAATAATGTAATCACTAAATAAGCATTTCCAGCATTTTAAAGGATTTGTTTTTCCTTTTGAAATGGCATTGTTTCCAGGAGGATCCAAAAAATAGTTTTGAGATCTTGTTCTGACATTTTTGTTGGGACGTAGTATTTTCAAATTTATAGACTCTTTATCTTTAGCAGTCTTAGCAGACTTACGGACCTTGTCTATATTAAAAAGTCTCTCGATAGTAGGATCTTCGTTGCCCGCATCATGGCCTTCATCTAGATCTTCTTCGGATTCGGAGTTTTTTTCATATGTCTCATATACATCAAGATTTGTGAGTAAGCCTGTTGTGTCTCATAAGACGCCATTTTATATTTTTACGAAACTTGCCATTACTGAGATAATTTGTCTATGTGTACCTCGACTCAAGACAGGAAGCTACCGGGCAGCACCGATCTTAATCTATACCGCTTAACGAGATTTTACGAAAAATGTGTTGTGGTGATGTATGAGATCAGATGCGGATACCGGAGGGTTAATTGGATCAACGAAAATTATCTTTGAAGCTAATATATACTCAACAAAATGTGAAGGTTGTTGATTCAATTTTGATCATTAAAAATAAAAAAAAAACTTTATTTTAATTAATTTTACTTTTTTGCCATTGTTCTTTAAAAATCTCTTTTTTCCATACCTGTGGAGTGGTTGAATAGAATGGCTTCACCCGAGCATTTACCATCGGGGTGGTAAAAAACTCACCAAATGACCAGTTCCCAAAAAAATGGGACATCTGGAGACACCTCTTTGAGACGTTATTAACTTGCAGCACTATAACCTAAAAGGCTGTTTATTCCTCTGACTCTGACTGTGCGCTTATATCTGAATCAGCATTTTCTCCATAGTTGGATTGGACGCGGAACTGAATTTTTTTAATCACCAAGGAGTACACATTTAAAAACAATGAATTTTTCAATATTGTCACAAATGAAAGAAATACTTGATAAAGAACAAAATAATTAGATCGACGTGTTGCGGCAAAAATACAAGATGTCCTAAATACAATTAAAAAAATAAACACTGTATAATATTCAATGGTCTTTAAAAAAGCGCATTGCAAAGTGCATTGAGGGCATTCTGCACATTTACTTTGAAATTTTGATTTATGTTAGTTACCCCCCACGGCCCTTAGGCCTCACTAAGCCTCTTCCTAAGGTGACAGGCACCTTCTAGCTCGTGAGCCAACCTACAGATTTAATGTAGTTGACAATGTCGCCAAGAAGTGCTTCTCTTAGCTAATACTAGTCGAACACAAATCTTCTAATAAATGCGAGCATCGAGACCAATCAAAGAGAATATGCTCTACGCTTATCTTCTTGTTCGCATCCCATCAGAGAGCGGATTGTGACAGCTCCATGATATGGAGATGCTTCCGTACTTGGCAATGACCAGTCAAATTGACTGTAACCAGGCACAGATTCTGTCTAGTTATAGTTATGTATTTGTTTGCTGTAGTGTTATGAGGATAATTTAAAAGTTCCCTGGCAACTCTGTACCTTCTTCTTTTATCCCATCTTTTCTCGATTATAACATGGGAATGTTCTTTACTTAGGTATGTTACTAACGATCTTGTCGGGCCAATAGAAGAGACAGGTCCAAAAAGCATTTGGTTGGCTGCCTTCTTTGCCAGTGAATTAGCAAGACCTTTCGATGTGGCGTGACCTTCGATCCATCTTAAGTTGACCACATTGTTGATGCTTACTTCGGCCAAAGCTTTTCAACATTCTAGTACTAATCCTGAGTAAATTGGTGGTCTGTTCAGGGTGAATAGTCCAAAATTATAATTTTTCGTTCTTTTTAACTTAAAATATTTCAAATTTTTATCTTCACAGAACATAACCCAACGGAATATATCCATCTAAGTATGTCGAGTAAAGAATAAAATGTTTGAATTATTTTAAGTGAAAAAGAACTAAAAATTATAATTTTGAAGAACTTATGTACAGGTTTATTAGAATGGCTTGATTTGAAAAAACCGCGCTTAATGACCCCTACCGCTATCTATATAATAAATGATGAACAAATTGCCAATAATTAATTATTTTCTTCTTTTTTTAACTCAACTACTGTGCAACATCAACAGGTGGCGCTTAAAGACGAGTAAAATCGTTGTATGAAGATAATATAGTAGGATATTGCAAGAGTAAAAAGTGTTGGATGCAATCTCGAGCGCCATCTACTGACGATTTAATAAAGTAGTCAATTTTTAATGCTATGCAGATTCGTCTTCTTTTCGATGAGGCACGTGGCCTCTACTATGTATCACCTACGTATTAAAGTTAAAAACGTCTTTATTTATTTAAAAATTACAATTCATGATAAAAGACAAAAAATTAAACATAATAATGAAAATTTATTTCAGTTGACAAAACCGTACAAATACAATTTTTGGATGAAGGTGATAAAAAGTGGTTAAGGACTTATGTCAATATTTTGGTTTTGTGCGGTTATGTCAATGTATATAAACAACAACAACCAATAACAATGTTCAATGTTTTAAGAACGGAAAAGTTCCAAGTAGAAAACAAAAAAGGAATAAGCTTCTGAAAATGTTGCATGTAATCTAAGTACCTCTAATTGGACGCAATAAGCATCTTTTACCAATAACTATGTCTGGACTAAGTGTTGGAAAAGTTTATAACCATAAAAATAGCTGAATATTTTTATAGTTTTCAAAATTCGAACAAGCTTTGCTACAAAATTTCATCAAAGCTATCAACAGTTTGCAAGAAATTGAGTTAAGAAAAAAGAAAATCACTAATCAGGGAAAAATCAATCCCTAACACTGGAAAACAAATTAAAAAAAATAGCAGTCACAGGGATATATTAGTGACTTCCAAATGTATCTTGGCTGTTGTTCATAAATATAAGAGAAAATGTTCTCTCGGCTGGCTCTGAGTGTTGAAATAAATCACCTTAAAAGAAAGTTTTCAATAGCTCCGCTCTTTGATTAGGAACAGCTCTAGACAAAATCAATAGACCTACAAGTGGTCTATCTGTGGCAGACATATTCAGTTAGTTTTTATATTTCATTAGGCAATGTTTTAAGGTTCAACAACTTGTCAAAATGGTTAAAATTTACATATAAAATCAGTGCTCTATTTAGTACAGAATTCTACGAACGACACAATAATTATAAAGTCCTAACTTTTAGCATAAAATAAAATCTTATAAACATTTTTTTATAATTTATCACGGTTTGGAAAATTATCTTCGTAAATATTTGTATCTATAGTTATATTTAATCCAGGTTAAGTGTCAGTGCGCAAGTGTAATGTTAAGTATGAACAAAATGCGCCCATTCTGTATATACGTCTATTAATAAGTACTCTAGTTTTTGGTTAAGTAATTAATTGTAACATAGTGATTTTTTTGTGATAATTCCTGATTTAGATTGTGGATTAATGTTTCTGTATATAACTTCGCTGTTTAGTAATAAACGAAGTCAAAACCGAAACACATGGTTTTATTCTGGAAAGTATTTTTAAATTGAATCATGCACGCCGTTCGATTAAAAATGTTTTAAGTAGTTCAAAACAACAATCACTATTCATTTTTTATAGAATACAGCCTTTTAGCTAGCTCAGACAAAACTGATTAAATAAATAAATTAATGTCCTATTATTATTTGCATTTTTTTATTTCGATTGGTTGACTATCTCAAAAAACTAAAGCCAATCAAGCAAAACGTGAGTCACATTTCGCTTTTTCAGAAGAACAATGACGCAAGTGAAAATTAATGATTCCACAGAAATAGCAAATTAAAAAAATGTAATATGAAACTTACAACTAAGACGTTAAGGAAAAGTTTGGAAATAATCGATGGGGACTTCGAGATAGCAAATTTATTTTAGTTTTAGGCAGAAGTACAAACGATTGCCCAAAAACACACTTAAACCCCCGTCCATAAAATCACTGTTAACCATTGTAATTTATAAATATATTTACACATAAATTTACAAGAAAATTAAATAAAATATTTAAGAATAGTAATATTAATAATTGTCATTGATTGAACCGAATATTCAGTCCAATAGGCTCTCGACCGAAGTCCTTTCTTTCAAATTCAACAATTTTATGTTTTGTTCCAACACGGATTTTAATAATAGATTTATAAATTGTTTTTATTTGAATGTTCTTAAAACTAACTTTAACATATATTTCCCATGCTGTCGCATAGTGTTTAAATAATGAGACTTTTAAACGAAAAAGGCTTACGAGAGCCAGTTGCCCTTTTTTGGTACACATTTGTGCAAGGCAACTTTACAAATGTTTCCTTCTTTTTTCTCTTGTAGAAGATGGACACACCAGCAGTGGAGCGCACAATGATAGTATTTTAAAAAGCCACGTCACATATTTGATTAGATAATTAACTTGATATAAGTGCCTTCAAGACTTAAGTCAATAAGCGTTCAAGTTTGGATTTCCCAACCCGGATTCAATTACAGATAAAAAAATTCATTTTAATTTTGGAAAAAATATGAAAAATATATTTAATGCAATCTTTCTGCTAAATTTTGTAGTATTTTGATAACAGTTCAGAAAAAAATAGTAGCAGTCGGTAACTGAACTTTACGAAATCCAAAGTTGAGCACTTAACGTCCTGAGCAATGAAGGTTTATTTCAATGTTAATTATCTGATCAAATATGTAACAATCGCATTTCCCATAATTTATTTTTCAAGACGCCTTCGTTGAGCGCTTCATAACTGTAGGGAATGCAGCAAAGCATTTCCATCTTAAAAAAAAAAAAAAATAAAAAAATTTAAATTTTGTCTTTCGAAAATACCTAATACTCCTAAATGTGCTACTGATTCCGCTACCATAAATTGGTACTCGATTCGTTTTCAAATGGTGTTATAATTTAAAAACTGAAAATTAGTGTGGCTTACATGTTTTTAATACTTAGTTTAATTTCACTAAACGTGTTTGGTAGGTATTATGATATAAATTTACCTAACAGCAACAAAATCTGTTAGTTAAATTATGTGCTGATTTTAGTAAAATTATTGAATATTAAAATTATTATAACTACCTATATATTTACCCATTATTAATTTTTTAATTTTCAACTTAACATCCTGTATTTCAGAACATTTTATCCAAACATTTTTTATTTTCGTCTATTCGTCTCATTTTGAACAATAATCTTCAGTTGTTCATGTCCTATTCTTAATTTGATACCATTATAATATAAAAGTGAATAAAAATTAAAAGCGTAAAACTCAAGTTTTAATTAACCCTCAGCGATCAATTCAAAATCCAACATCCAATCACAATATAGAAACAAATGTTCCCTATTATAATAAAATTCCACCCAATCTCAACTCATTCAATCTTTTTCAAACAAAAACTGGTTTATTTTATTATATTGATTATTTTGGCATTTTATGTGACCTTCAAATACCCTTTTGTAATAATTTGCAATAGTAAATTGTAACCATAAAAATACATTACCGAAGACAAGTAGAAATGAAAAAGAAGATTTTAATTTATAATTCATACTCAAGCACAGACATGACCTAAAGACCTGACTTGGATATAAGTACAGTGTCGCCATCTACATTCTATATCCATCGTCCTACAATGATATCTCCATAAGGTTACCAGGGGCGGTTTCTCCATTGGTTCATTTGTGCAGTGAACACCCAGTTAAATTTCATACAAACACAATATTTTAATATTACATAAATAACATAAAAATATAAATTTAATTTTAATATTTTTATTTTCATACGTGTTAATCTATATTTTTTTGGTACATCATTGTCCTTAAGCTGATCTCGTCTCTGTGGCACAGTATACCTAAGTATACTGTGTCTGTGGCGCACTATGATGAGTGGGCCTAATACGAGTGAGACGATATTCCGAAATGCATCAAGCTAAAAAGAGAAGACAACACGCCAACAGATCTTTCAAATTGTCAAAGAACACATTAATTGGCGCACCGCTCACAAACAAGGTTGCCAAACCAGTGTTGCCAGTCTAGTACAATTCACAATTGTACTAGATGTACAGTTCATCCAATTTCTAGAGGCTTTCGACGGCTAGACAGAGAAAGCACTACTGACAGGCATCCCGACGGATTTACGCAATGAAAGTACACTCTGCGCATCAAGTATTTCACTATTTCATTCAGACGTAAATGTCAGATGTAAATTTCGCTAAAACATTTCTTTTATTTTCGTTTGTGTTTTTTGCTCATTACAGTTTAATAGAACCTAAGTATGGAGTTTAATAATAATAATAAAAAAAAAGAATCGATAACCGTGAGATATCGGAATTTTCATCGCCAAGAAAAACCATTAAAAAACCAAAAACAGTTAATGATATAGATGAAGCTGCACAAGAATCAAATTTTATTTTTTTATTATTAGATAGCTATTTTGGTTTCTGAGTTGTGTTCATTTACAGGCTCAATTTTTTTCCGTTTCTCCTTTTTGATTTTATATGGGGTTTCAAGTTGTTTTTGACTTATTTCGACGTAAATCACAACAACACACTTTTTTAATAAAGCAAACAAGTGTTAAGAGGTATATGTACGTGTAAACTACAATTACAAAAAATTGACATGAAACCCATGAAACCACCAACAAAAATGTAAAGCTAGCTTCCGTACTAGAACATGGTGTCATTCGTCGAGATAATTTATCGTTTTGTTTAATAGATCAAGAAATGTAAATATTCCCCTGTTATTTTTTATAAAATTATAAGAGAAATAAATTTTTTTCTAAATAGTATAGTTTATTATTTTGTAGAAAAACAAAATTTCGAAAATTTTAGTAATGTTTCAGAAACAACCGTTATTAATAATAGGTACCATTTTCCTTAATAAGGTAGAAATAAAATATAAACTATTTCCACGATTTACAAAGGCCTACAAAAAAATTATAGGTATTTTCCGCTATCCTATAAAATTTATATTTTCTGACTCAATTTCAAAAGGTTGAAGGAATTCCAAAACACCTTTTATGGCATAATAATTATTTTCAATTCTACATACTATCTTTAGCTGCTTTTAAAAACGTTCTAAGAAAGTCCAATCAGACCAATTTAATCCCTAAACTATTCCACACTTTTAAAATTTAATTACCTAAAAATATTAAAAACTATTTAAAATAACTTGTTTAGCAGACTGTGCAATAGCTATCTTAGTCACACGTAGCGCGTTCTCTGTCTGGGCGTCGAACACCTCTAGAAATTTGATGAACTGTATTACTTTCTGCGTGCATCAGTGTTCACGTGTAAAATATATATATTGTGTTCCTTGTTTGGGTTCATTATCAATAAAGACCCCCTTTTTTCCCTTTCAATGAATTAGATGTCACTGCAAATAGAATTCGAAAAATCTGATACATTTAAGGAATCTGGTACATTTTTTAGACAAATCTGGTACATAACAAAAACATATTCTGGCAATACTGTATCAAATCAAACAAATTGTCACTGTCATTAGTGTCATTCTCTACTATTAAATATATTAAATAAAAACGTAAGATTATTTTAATTGTGCTTATTTAAAAAAATGTGTTTAATTAAGAACTGTGTCTTCAATAAATTGAAAGATGTGTGCCAATTCAACGATTGTTCCCGAAAGGCAAGGTAAATTGAAATTTTTAAGGTTATGTTGATTTATTTACATACAATAAATTTTTACGACTCTAATTTGTATTATATTTTGTTTTAATGTTTAAGACCATCCAAAGACTACTTCAAAATGGTTTATTTTGTATTCAATTGTAAATACTATGAAAAAAGAAGAAAGCAAAAAAATTTGTAAATTTTTTTTTCACAAAACCTGCTAAAAGGAAAAATTGAATTAATCTGATGAGGTCACTAGACATCATTATGGAAATGTACAATAAAAATTTGATAAAGATAAAGAGACAAATGGTTTTTCACTTTAAAAGTCTGAATCGGAAAAATGGATTAACGAGTTAATTTAATATACTCGATGAGAAATTTTACCTAAGAAATGGTATGTACATTTAAATAGTTCACCCATATAAAGTTATGTTTGCCTGCATTTATCAATCGTGTTACCCTCTAACCAGAGGATGTTCACAAGGAGGAGTTCTATCCCCACTAATGTGGAGCCTAATCGTAGACGAACTTCTATGCAGAGTGACTGACCTCGGCATACCCTGTCAAGGTTATGCCGACGACATAGTCATATTTGCTAGTGGCAAGTTTAGTAATATCCTGTGTGATATAGTCCAAAGAGGACTAGAACATACCAAAAGATGGTGCCGTGAAGTGGCACTTAGTATAAACCCTACAAAAACAACACTAGTAGCCTTTTCAAGGAAAAGAAAACTTAATCTCAAAACCGTTAAATTAGACGGGATAGATATAGAATGGAAAAATGAAGTCAAATATCTAGGCCTAACCCTGGACAACAAACTTCTCTGGAACACACATGAGAAGGAAGTAGTAAATAAGGCCACAAAAGCCCTAATGGTATGCAGAAACATGGCGGGTAAACGATGGGGATGTAACCCAAACATACTGCGATGGATGTATACTGCAATAGTGAGACCAATCATCACTTACGGGGCTATAGCCTGGAGTAACAGAACTAGTTTAGTTACTACGAGAACTAATATCTCAAAAGTACAAAGACTAGCCTGTGTTTGCATTACTGGTGCAATGAGAACCTGTCCTACGGCCGCAATGGAGGTGATCTTAAACCTCACCCCTCTACATTTGATGATAGAGAATGTGGCAAAAAGGACACGATATAGAATGATCAGGAGCGGAGTAATCAGACGAAAGTCTACTTGCTTCAAGACTAAAGATACCTGGGACATGCCCCAGGATGAAATGCAAAAGAAGTCTGGTTTGGTGAAAAACTTCAAAACCACAGAGCTGGGCTGCAAGAAAGAATGGAGCCAAGAATCCATCGCGCTTACAACCGAAAGACGTGCTATTCAGTGGTACACGGACGGTTCCAAAACCATAGAAGGAACTGGAATAGGAGTGTATGGGCCGAGAACCAAGCACTCCGAAAGCTTGGGAAAATACCCAAGCATCTTCCAGGCGGAAATTCACGCCATCGAGAAGTGTATCCAGTTTAACATCGAGAGAAACTATCATAGACAAGAGATTATCATCATGTCCGATAGTCAAGCAGCCATCAAAGCGCTGAGTTCTTACGTAATCAGCTCAAAAATGGTATGGAGATGTCTAGAACAATTGAATGATCTAGGCGAGAAAAATAGAGTTACTCTCACTTGGGTCCCGGGACATAACGGGGTACAGGGTAACGAGATTGCAGATAGTCTTGCAAGGAAAGGGGCTCAAACACCCTTTGTAGGACCTGAGCCGTTCTGCGGTATCAGCAGTAACATAATATTAGAAGAGATTAAAAAAGAATTGGGTAGTAGAAGAACCGATAATTGGAACAATCTCTTGGGGCTGAGACAGGCCAAGATACTTCTGAGTGAATATAACCAAAAAAGATCGGAAGCCTGCATCTGCCTGAGCAAGAACAGGCTACGTATTGTAACAGGGATCCTTACCGGGCACTGCCGACTAAAAGGACACCTAAGTAAACTGAGAGTAGTAGAGGATAGTGAGTGCAGATTCTGTGAGGAGGAGGACGAAACCTCCATTCATATCTTAACTGAATGTGTAGCACTCCAGAATCCAAGGGAACTATATCTAGGAGGATATCAAATAGAAGAGGGAGACTTACCTAACTTGAAGCCACTTCAAATCCTACACTTCCTTGAGAAAATAGGATTGGAAGGGTCGCTATAGGCATTGAGACATTTCCTTAGTACAGTGGCGATAGAAGGGGGCACAATAGATCTTTTAGGTCGCAGTGGATTAACACCCCATTATCAACATAACATAACATACCCTCTAACCAAGATCGTTTGAATTTTTTTATTGCCTTGTTTGTATAATTTAGTATTTTCAAAAATATTAGATGTTATGGTAATTTGAATCACTACAGGTATTAAATAAAAATAAGGCTATTGGTAAATTAGTTTAGAGTTGGTAATAAAGAATGTCTCGAAAAAAGTCTTGAAATAAGTATTAAACATAAATTGTGATTTTGATTAGGCACTTAACAAGTCACATCCCAGATATCTCCATGCTCTGGCTAATCAATCCTATAAGTACATATCAAAACATTAATATACTATCTACAATTAAACAATAATTTGGAAATACAGATGAAGCCGATTTACCTATTTAAACAAAATTACTATTATTCTATAGTAAACTTGGACATGCAAAAGCAGCCATGAGGGTAGGACATTAGTGAGTGCAAAAATACTTTAAAATGTGCTGCGAAATACACTTAGAAAGGATCATAATATGGAAAATTAAGTGTGATAACATTTTTCGATATGTATGTCACTAGTTAAGTTCACAGATTTCTGTGTTCAATTATGAGCTGCTATTTCAAACTTTTAGTATCCTTTGATAAAAGAAGTTGAATATTATTGTTGACCTTTTTATATTGTTTATTTTATCTCATACATTTTTTTCTACTCTTCATACAGTATTTTGTGAAGAGTATTATAGGTTTACTTTGTCTGTCTATCCGATGTCACGTTTTTTGTCTGCAATATAAGTCAAAAACGAAAAATAATATCAATTTGAAAATTTTAAGCAAAAATCAAGCTCTATAAGGGGACAAAGCCTATTGATTTTTAACAAATCTGATTAAAAATAGGGGGTTATGATGGATTGAAATTAAAAAAAAAATCCTAAATTATAAACGAAAAGCGATATCCCAGCAAACCATTCTGTAACATGTTCCCTCCTGTTACATAACTAAGAAGGATAACATATACTTAGTCTGTCTTGTATGCACTTTTATGTGTTATTTATAGAACCGAACACCTAAGTTCAAACTTAGCACCATAGTTATATACGATGTATATAATTAAAATATATGTTACAAAATTATATATCCGTTATATAAATTTTCTCACATAAAGATTATATCAATTTATATATCTATGTGTAATCTACATTAAAGTAACAATTTGTACTAAATTATTTCGTTCAAAATGTTACATAGCGTATATATACATAAGTGCTGTTGACCAAACGGTCCTTGAAATACGCATGTTTTTTAGGTAGGTAAGTAGGTATATCTGGTGCATTATTTTTAGTACTTTAGTAGCGTTTCAATGTTCAATGGCGGCTATAGGCGTTTTATGGAGGTACCTGTGACATTTTTGGATTTATTGTGGAAAATAGAAGGTATGTTGTGTTTTTATAAAGAAATTGAGTTATTATATGTGTGTACTGTATTTGGATGATACATTTGAGGTGTAAATATTAATTTCTGTTCTCTTTTCAGGTCATGCTTGATGGGGCCCTAAATTTTGAGACCGTGGATCGTTGTTAATAGCAGATATTATGAGATTTTTATGATGAATTTGGGTTATTATATTTGAGTGCAATATTTCTATAATACATTTTTGGTTTAAGTTATGAATTTGTCCAATAAAATTATTGATATACCTAACAAATACGTTTAAATTACTTTTCTTTATTCCTCCAAATATCTTCGACGTTTTTTTGTAAGTATTTGTCATACAGTGTGTCTACTTAAGTTAGAACCATATGGAAAACTTTTTAATAATTGGTTATGTGAAAAAATGTATTCTAGATAAAAACTCAATTTTAGTAAGCTGTATACGAGGTTTGCCAAAAAATATGAATTTTACTCAAGAGTAAAGTACCTTTATGTTTTACAATACAGAAGATGTTATAAAGTAAAGGTATTTTAATAAATTAAAAGTTATATTTAAATATGTAATTACAGCCATTTAGCATTAAAATTCAGGTTTGTGATTAATTTATAACTACAAATAATTTATAATGTAAAACGTAAATAATCACATAATCTGAATTTTCATGCTAAATGACTGTAATTGTATATTTGAATATAACTTTTAATTCAAAATAACTTTATTTTATAATATTCTTCTGTATTGTAAAAAATAAAGGTACTTTTCCTGAATAAAATTCATATTTTTAGACAAACCTCGTATACGGCTTAAAAAATTATATCGGACGATTGCATTTTAAGTTTTGAATCATGCAGAACTTTTTATCAAGAATACATTTTTTCACAGAACCAATAATACAAAAGTTTTCTATATGGTTCCAACTTAAGTAGACACACTGTATAATAATACCTACATTTTTAGACGACACATTTACATAATGAAGCATATTAAATGTTACAATGGTAATATAAATGATACATGTCTTCCGATATATAACACTGTTCCTTGCATGTACTTAACCCATTACATCACATATAAGGAACCTGCTATTCGCTCCGTGCGAAGTCATGGAAAGGGAAGCAAAAGCGATACTAGCGCTAGCTGCGGATAATTCGTGCATTTTAGGGGGATATTTTGTAATTTTGGCATATCAAATACACGTATACATTTTACTTTTTTTCAAAAAAGTAGGTAAAAACAACACAATAAGCAACCGGAGTTGCTGTGTTGAAAATTGTACAAATACTAGCAAAAAAAACAGTGAAACTTATATAACAAATTTCACTAACAAAGTGGAAATTAAATCAAAGAAATAAATGGATAGGTGTACAATAAGAAGAAAAATTACCTTTATTTTTGTGATAATAACAGTAATGCTGGAAATAGTAGACATCAGAAACTAGAAAGTTTTTAAATAAACAATAAATTATCATTTTACGATGTTCTTTAATATCCCTTTATTCTTAAATGTTCATTCAGCAAGGACTAGATTTCAAGATTTCTGCCGTTGATTATAATATTTGGCTGGTATGCAATTTTGTGACTTACTGATCGGAAACCAGTTTTAATCATTCATTCTATGTTTTCTTTAGAACAAAAATGAAAATATAAGTAGCGATCCTTTTTATACATTTTAACTTCACGCTATTATAAATGGTTTCTTCAATGACAACTTATTAGACTTAGGCAACTTCTCATACATTTTCCAGTAAATACTGTTGCCTGCCTATATTTTATTATTGATTTTTAATGATTATACATAATTTTCTTCAATTTAAGCGTGAAAAATATATAATAATAATAAATTAATGTTTTAATTGTTTTATAAATCCATATACTTTTATTAAAACTAACATATATACTTTTTATTTACGAATTCTATTAAAAATTGTATTTGTCAGTATAGGCAGAAATACTCCTTTAATACCAAAACAAATTGGCGCTGCTGTCGCGCACGGAGCGAATATAACAAAATTAGGTCATTTTTCACAGTTATCACGTGAGTTATTATGTAACATGTAAGTTACTTTGTTATGTAACACGGAACTAGTAAATGTAAATGATACATATATGTTACATGTTTGTGTTTGCTGGGATCTACACGAGATTTTTAGTAAAAATGAAGCTTTATAAGAAGATAAAGCCTACTGATACTGAAAAAAATATGAATATATTGGGGAGTTAAGGGGGTCAAAATATAAAAAAAAATCCTAACTGAAAAACGAAAAATAATATAAACTTGAAATTGTTAGCAAACATCAATTTCTAAAAGGAGAAGAAGCCCTTTAATTATAAAAAAAAATCTAACTAAATATTAGGGATTTAAGGGGGTTGAAATAAAAGAAAATCAAAAATGAAAAGCGATATCAACATGAAATTTTTAGTAAAAATCAAACTCTATAAGGAGTTGAGGCCTATTGATTGTGAAAACAATCTGTTTGAAAATGGGGACTAAGGGGCTCTGTTAAACTGCGAAGAGTATCATTTAGAATGCCAGGAATTATATATCTTTATTCTAGTTTGTGTCTGTGTAATATTATGTATTGTGATGGGACTGATCTTATAAAATAAACATTTGAAACATTTTAGTTCTTATTTTATTTGCCAATAAAAGGTATTTAAAAAATATATTGTATGACGGAATTTGGTTAACAAAAAAGAAACACTCTATGTTTGTTTTTGCAAATAGAAATTAAAATCAATGTTTCTGGAAAAAAAAGTCAATTTTGAAGTTTTTAGAAAAAAAAAGATTATTGATTGTCAGCGAGGATGAGAAATGTCAAAGGGAAATTTAATAAAAATATGGAATTGTATTAAAAAATAGAAGTTAGATTGTTACAGAAGCTGAATGTTATATTGAAAAGTTGAAATAAAGAAAACATAAAAAAGAAAGGTAAAGAAAGTTTTATTTATAAAATTATAAATCAGAGGAAAGTAAATTGAAAATAGAAAAAAGCAGAGACAGCAGATACAAGCAGAGACAAGCAGAGACAAGCAGAGACAAGCAGAGAGAAGCAGAGACAGCAGATACAAGCTGAGACGCTAGAGGACAGCACGCAAGAAGTAATTAGGCAGGCGGTAGAACAAGAACAGTGTAAGAAGAGGGAAGTGAAGACAGGGCTGAGAAGAAGAAGAAGAAGAAGAAGACGACTATAAAATAATATAATTTCTAAATTAATATTTTTTATTTAAATTTTTAGAGTCTAAATTACGATACAGTGTTATCAAATCAAACAGAGGGAATAGTTAAATTGATATTTGGAAGTGAAAAGTTATAGAAATTTCGTAGGTGAGTTTATTTTTTTTTTATTTTTTTTTTCTTTTGATTGTCGAAATTATTGATAGTGAGTAATACAAGTGAATGAACCCAACCCAAAATTCTGATACAAATATTCATCATAATCTAATAAAAAATTTAGATAATTACTGAGCTAGCTATACTGGGTTAAATTAAATATCTAAATTCTTATATTCATATCAATTGTTTATTTGACATCTTTGACAAATTGTGAAAATGATTAAACTAAAAAATGGTAGATAAGTTTCATATTGAATTTTTACACAAAAATCAAGCTTTCTACATAACCTGATATATATTTAAAAATAATCTCAAATTATGAAGAAAAGTCAGTTTACTAACTAATAATGTTTATAGATGGTTTTCAACGTATTAAAAACAAAACAAATATTACCTAACTAAAATATTCATTTATTAATAGTTGTAGTGCTTGAAAACACTATGATGTTGATAATAATAACTACACTAATACAAACTCAAATAATAAAAAAAAACAGCGATATTGACTCTTGTACAAAGTTTTGATCCGAACTTACAAATGATAAAATTATTGGAAAAAGTGAACACCCATTTTAAATTACGACCAGCTGCCACTGAAGGTTACTCTACTATATTATCTTAATACAACGGTAAAATTATTCACTGTTGAGTGGCCCACCTTTTAAAGGATATGGTTTATGATTCGTATGCCACGTTACCTTTTTGTAGAAATTTACGCCTACAATTCTTCGATCCTGTGCGAAAATCTTAGAGGCCTCATGTGCGGTCCAGATAAAGTGTCGTTAAATAAATAAATTGACTAGATAACCGCTTTTCGTAAACAAATTCGCGAATAGATGGAGTTACGTCCGGCTTCATCCCACTCGTTTCATCTCTATACGTTGCAGAAAAGGTAATTACTTAGTTTCCAGCAAATAAAATGTCCGACGCTATGGCAATAGGATATAAACGGGCATGGATTATGTTTTAATTGAATTTTCAAAATGCTCTTTTGGAGATTTAATGGAAGCACTGGTGTTAATGGATAACAGTGAAATATTAAAAGGCTCCAGATTTATTGGCATTGGTCGAAATATAATTTTTTCTATTGAACTTTAGACTATAGAGGTGTGAAAATAATTTAATTTTTCATTAGAGGATAAAAATCAATTTGGAATAATTAATGGTTTTAGTTATATTTAACTCAATAAAATCATGACATTTTTGTCGTTGTTTAGTTAATATCCATTGTTGCAAATTAGACCTATAAAGATCTATTGAATTTAGGTTTTTATATTTCACCGCGGAAGTACGTTAAATATTTTAGGACCGAGATATACAAAACTTCTTTGCCCTGGAATCTTTTCCATTCTAGGTACGATGATGACATGATTTTTATAACGTATTGGGTATAAATGTTATACCGGAGTGTTAAGTTAAATATGCTTCTTTTGAAATATTGCTACTCGTAGGTAAAACAGTTGTCTCAAATTTAAAACTGCTACTTCTACAAATAAATGTTTCGTTGGGTAAGTATGGTTTTTATTATAAATCATTTTTAAAATCCATTTTTGTATTATTTATAAATGTTTAATAAATATGGATATCTGCCGCACCTCCCCAAGCGATAATACTTAGATGTGTCTATATTAATGCATTAAGTGGGGAATATTAAAAAAAAACATTTAAAAAATTTTAATTTCGTTAAATGGAATCTTATTTTCTTTATAACACAGTAAAGTAGAGACACTTATTTCGCCTTTTACGACACAACTGTGTGCTAAGTTGCCTATTCTACGACTGGACAACCACAGTGAATATGATGATAAGTATGGTCAACGAGGGGCAGGTTTTACAACCATCCAAGAAGCTGAGGTAACAAATAAGTAAAATGAAATAGCAGATTAGGTATTTTGAAAAATTATATTCCAGAGTGAAATAAAATGGATCTACGTCAATTCCTCGCCCGACAATTCATCGCGCGAAAATTCAGAGCCGACATTTCATCGTAAGACGATTCACCGCCACGACAATCTGTCACCAGCCATTTTTTAGAATTCATTTTATGGTTTATTTTATTTTTTTTTATTATAATCAAAATTTTATTCTATATATTTTTTAGTATAGGTAATAAAAAACCAGTAGGTGTATTGAAAAAAAATATATTATAAAAAATTGTAGTTGCTAGTTATTACATTTTAAATTGAATTAATATAATATAATAATATTAAATAATTTAGACTTGCATTCGAAAATTATGCGCAATTCCTCGAAGATATTCCATGGTATTACGAGCGTCGTAGGATTTTGTAAGTAGTTTTAAATGACGCGCGACGTGCAAAATCTTTGTAAATTTTTTTTTGAGTAATTTCATTACCTGCCACAATTTGCTCTATTTTCAATTTGTTAAGGCTTTCCTCCTTTTGTAAAGCCTTAATTAGCCTCCAAATGTTGGGATGTGCAATGGAAACAATTGAACTGAAACTGTTATGCCATCCTTCAACTGCATTATTGGTTCTAGCAATTCCCTCTCTGGCTGCATTGTAACAATTCCAAGAAGATATAGGAAATTTTGGTAACCGTCTTCTTCCTCTTCTGTTTAATCTACCAAACCACGTGTCTTCAAAATAGTTTATTAAATCTGCTAAGTCCTCGTTTTCTGCATAGAATTCACTTTCCAATAATAAATCAAAAGCACTCTCTACATCGTCTTCAGGAACATAAGCAAGTGCAGCCAGAAGTCGCAAATTTGATGAAAACACTTCTTCATCCACATATCGCATCTGAAATCTGGTATTCTGGATTTGTCTTCATATACACTGAGAAAAATGAAAAAAAGCAACTACGAATTTGAGTATTAGGGAATTCACTTCGTACCGCATTCATCGCTGCTTTTTTTAAATCCATTAAAAAAGATGTAGGGCAAAGTTCAGGTTTCAAATTTTTTAATGCTGCATATAAACGTCTATAGCTTTCTTCTCTTTTATTCGGCAGAATTGCATATACTGTTGGAATGGTATTTGAATATTTGACGCCATGGATTGTATATATTTGGGAAAACATATTAGGGGCTGTTGAAAAAGTTCCATCTCCGTACCAGTGTTCACACTCCAACATGTTGTCAAGATTTCTTGCTGTTGTAAATACTAATATTCGATCTTCTGATGGGCCGCTGTCGTACATTAAAAATAACTGACCACTGCTTGTCAGTGTATATTCCTGTGGAATAACTAATTGAAGCAGATAATTTGGAATCGCAGGAATTCCTTCTGTCTTTTCCTTTTTTCGTTGAATAGTTCTTTTCATTGCACTCACTTGTGGTAATCTGGCTGAAGCCGATGATGATAAACCCTCGGAAACCTTTGCAATGATTTGTTGAGTAGTGGAACCAAATTGTTCAGCTAAAACTTTCATTTTTTTAACAACTCTTCTTACTTCGGCATCAGCACTGACACATGATTATGTTCGGTACTCTTCACAATTTCATCGCCTATGGTATGAATGCGACCGGTACATCTCCATTTATGATATAGAGAATATTTCCAAATACCTTTTTCTCCAGAAATTTTTTCTCTAGAATGTGTATGGCCATTGTATAAAAGCATTTTACAATGATGTAAACTCGTACAAAGACGAAATAAGAATGATTACAGTTCGTTGGTATTTCTTATTTAAACCTTATACAGTATGTCGCTAATGTATGATATAAATTCATTATTTCTAAAATAATCGACTTTTGAAAAAAATCCAAAAACAGGTCAATTTTAATTTTTGAATCGTCCAAAACTTTGGTCGACCCTGTAGAAATAAATATTCAAATAATTACATCGTTGTAAAGACGATTAGAAGACCTTTCCAATGAGGTGTTTTGAGACACATGGTTGCATTTAAAAAAATTGCCGATTACGTCACCACGGTAATACTGGTGACGTAATGTTCGTTACATCTACATCATGTGATGACGATTCAAAAATTAAAATTGACCTGGTTTTGGATTTTTTCAAAAGTCGATTATTTTAGAAATAATGAATTTATTCCATACATTAGCGACATACTGTATACATATATTATAAACAGGGCACCTAAAATACTAACTTACACGAACAAGCTATTGAAGATAATCCTTTTTAGAATTAAATATTGATTGCACTATGAATTTCTCCTTGAAAGGATTAATAAAGGATAATTATAATTCTCTATTATTATTAACTAATGTGGTAACTTACCCGAATTGGCTAATGAAGATAATCCTTTTTAAATAGTAGGTAAAGGACTGTTGAGAACCTGCGACTGCCGCTTATACACTTTAAATTGGCTTATCAATAATACATTATTGATATTTATTATATTTTTCTTAGTAAAAACTACTTGATTAGCAGAAAAAAAGTAAATCATATTTTTGTTTAATTTAGAGTAAGATATTTTGTAATTTTTTTGAAAAAATAATTTTATTTGG
>OV651819.1:74286740-74371519 GCA_927349885.1 Psylliodes chrysocephalus | reverse complement strand
GTTATTTCTTTAATCTGGTGCGTAACAATGTAATAAAAAAAACCCTTAAGATGGTTGGTAAATAATATAAATGAATTCTTAATATTGAAGTAAACACAATGGGTTCTATAAGGATTATTGGTTGGGGTTCGGCTTTGGGGGATAGGGTCGAAATATTAAAACTAAACTTGGTATATGGATGTATTATCCCATAAAAATAAAAATCGCTTTAAAAAATTCACCCCTCCCCACCCCTATCTGATATGGTGAGGGTGGCATTCCCAAAAAATTAAGTTAGAACTTTTTAAATAAAAAAGTTGAAGTCTACGATTTTTTATACATAAAAACACAAAATTCCAATTTTTTTTAAAAAAATTTTCCAAATTTTTTTTGAACTTAGAAAAAATTTCGACTTTAATCTTCATAGTTCGGATGTGGGGGCTGGCATTTAAAAATAGTTACAAATACATAAAAATCTTATTTTTGGCATATTTACAATAGAAATGATTTGCAACATTTTTGTATAAATATCTTACCACCACCATCTCATAGAGGGAGATGGAGGGTGTGGCATCCCCAAAAAATCAAATTAGAACTTAAAAAAAAAACAGTTAAAATCTACAATTTTTTATACATATAAACCAAAATTTCAATTTTTAAATCAAATTATTAAATTAAATTATTTTTTTAATTTATTTATTATATTTAATATTATTTCTACTTTTTCTAAGAATAATCAATTTAAGATATCTACTTTGATTGAGCCAAAATATTTAGTAGGGGAAGTTTTTAATATTATACAAACATACTGTGTGTCCAAAAAAATGTATGAATTTGGTTAAACATTAACCTTTATTTCTAAAAACAGGAGAACAATGTTACTTGAAAAATGTACCTAGAATTAATATTATCCACCATCAAATCCTGGACCTGGACACAATTTTTTTTTAGCAATACGGGAGAAGCGTAAGTTACATTTTTACAAATGAAATAAATTTCAACAAATTTATTTGAGATCATGTACAAGATTATTCACTATTAAAGACACCTTTTATAACCACTATTGCATATTCAAAAAAAGCTTTAAATAAAAGTTTGTGAATATGACTGACTTTTTTTAAATATACCATAAAAACACGTATTCAGATTTCACGGAATACAAGACAAATAAACTTTTTTAAATAGGATACCCTCTATGTTATTAAATTTCTGGGATATTTTTTTTCTAATTTCACAAATGTATATTATTGATAACCCTATCTTATACCGTCTGTTTTCGAGTAATTTAACGTTGATAATGTAAACATGAAAAAGTTAACATTATAGCCCAAGAGCCCACTGCAAATTTTTACCGTCATCTGATAACGAAATGAAATATACTCCAAAAGCATGGAAAAACATTGTACTTTACCAAATGGCACCTGTGCCAATCCCAATCCTGAGCAAAGTGGCTTAAAAAAATTATTTTATATTAAAAAAATCACATAAGGCATGACAGCGCTAATTTTGTTTGCCCTTAAAGTTTTCTAGAAAATTACATTCAAATATATCTTGATATATATCGTTAAAGGGAAACATTTTCTTCCTCTTCATATTGCACAAAAACATCTATCCACGATAATTAGGTAAAAATCATTAAAAATATGAATCAATGTTTGCTGATTTAAAAATTTATTTGTATGCCTATTGTTGTCATTCATTTTTGCAGGTTGCCATAGAAACGACAAAAAACTACTATGATTATGGTTTAAAATAATTGTCTAACAAGAGTTTATAATTATTATTGACTATCTCTGCAAATGGTTTATACAATGCCATACTTCTTCCTTTTATATATAAATATGGTTTAAAAGGTAGGTAAACATATTAATAATTCAGGTTTAAAAGCTAGGTTTACAATGAATTAGGATTGTTATTTTCAGGAAAAACACAATTTTCGCTGTCATGTCTTATGTGATTTTTTGAATACAAAATAATTTTTTTTAGCCGCTTTGCTCAGGATAGGGATTGGCACAGGTGCAATTTGGTAAAGTACAATATTGTTACATGCCTTTGGAGCATATTTCATTATATTTCATTTCGTTATCAGATGACGGTCGAAATTTGCAGTGGTCTCTCATACTATTATTAAAGTAAAAGCTATGAATATCACAACTATTATGTTTGATAATAAAATAATCCAAATAGGTAGTTTACAGTGAGAAAGAAAAAGTGTAAATATTTATAAGATATTCGACATAGATTATCTATGATATTCGACGTTTAAATATTCAGGAAAGAATAAAGATCATTTCGAAAATTGAATAAAATATATATGTATGCTATCCTTATTAAAAAATATTCATGTTAAATCCTGTGAAATATGCACACCACTGATATGGTCATTTGATGACATTTTTACAAAATTCGGTCAATGTAAACATTATACAATAATAATTATAGCATAAAGGGAGGGTAATTTATAATGAATAACCCTGTTGGGTACTATAAATTTTTAGTAAAAAATTTTAATTCGCACTTTTTTACGTAGATTAAAGAAAAATGTAATTTTGTGCGTTTTCTTGGTGCAGACATTTTTCGACACACTGTATATTCAAATCCAAAATAATGTATTTTCTTTTAACACATACCTAATACAAATTTATTAGCAAAATTTAAATACTTGTTATTTTCGGTATATTTCTCCTTTAGACACACACATTTTTAGTTTCATTGTCAAAAGATTTAAATAAAATTACCTGACCTTATAATATTCTATTATAATTTGATTATTAACGTAAAATTAATGTTTTAAAATTAATTTAAGTTTTACCAATTTAGAAAATAAAATTAAATAATAAAAAAAAAAAGTGTCTGCTCAGGGGGTTTGAACTCCGAACCCTTCGATTCGTAGACAAGTACTCTAAGTTTACGTTATGAAGACTTATGAAAAAGTTTTACTTTTTAACGCTGATAATCAGACTGCTTTTAGTTTCATTAAAATCTCAGTTTATTTCTAAATATAGACGAATATCTTGTGGAATGCTATTATTTATTGATTCTTTACAAGAATCACTAATTTTTATTTATATTTAATCTAAATAACTAAAAAAATATATACTGACAATTAATTTTACGGAATTGTCACTTATAAAGTTCTAACATCTGACGTAGAGGGTGTATCTAACCAGTAAATAAAATCGTTAGTTCAATGATTGTACCAATAGATGGCGGGCGGGATTGCCTCCAATAACTTTTACATGGCGATTATCCTACTATAGTTCTTTATACAATGGTACAACTTATTGTATAAAATTGTAAATATTCATTGCCAACGAAAATACTGAAACATTCAGGGGACCGTCGAAAACTCGAGGTCAAAAAAGTCATGATTCCTATACTTTACTTATCTGTATACAGACAGAAAAGTAAAAAGGTATATTTTTTTTTGTTTTTTTTTCGAAATTGGTGACACAATCAGACATAATAGAATTTTTCTAATGTTCACATACAAAGTAACATTTTTTGTAATAGCAGTAACTGTCAAGAAGATTTTTAAAATCAATATACCTAATACATTATGATTGAAAGTTTATATTAAAGAATAGCTGTTTGACTCATAAAAATAGAATTTGGTTAAATTTACAACTAAGTAATAATGTTGTTTTGGCCATTCTGAATCAGAAAAAAATAATTAAAACAAAATACACGACAAAATAAACCACTTTCTTGAAATCTAAATAACTTAAATAAGCAATATAAACATACTACATTATGATTTTATATTTGCCAATAAAATAATTAAGTTAATAATATGCAACAACAATACAAGGTAGTAGTAATAATGGTTGCCTAGAGGTCAGTAATTGTTTACCAAATAACAATTTTATAAATAATCTAGTCAAAATTAGAAAAAATATTGTATGTAACACGTTACGAAATGCCGTTTTATGTAACTCGTTCATGTTGCGGGACCTCGTTTTGCTTGTCCCGCAAATATTCACTCGTTACATAAAATAAGACAATTCGTAACTGTTTTCATAAATAGCTATTTCGCAACCAGTTACAAATTGTTCAACATTGACACTTGCTGCGATTACAAAAGATCATTTTATTAGTAAATATATTATTTTTAACCTATTTAAATAGAAAGGGAAAGAAAAAATGAAAAGACGACGTAAACGCATTATTAAAAGGGATTTCCCTACTTTTATACAACACCTAATATGCAAAACAAGGTACAAGGTATACCACATTATTATACATCGTCTTCCTTTGGGAGTTTTTAGTCAGCTCTAATTAAATTCACTTTATTGACATAATAATTAGAAACGGTTAATTGGGGTGCACGGCATGAATTCAAATTACCCTTCTAAGGGTCCTCCGGTCCCTCATATTCGCTTTACTCTCACACATACGAGAAGGGAGCGGACTAAAAATATTTGCTTGCGAAGTTTATTTAAAAATAGTTTCTGTTTATTTTGTTATGGTTCAAAATCCATTAGAATATACTAAGATGCTTTTACCAAATAAATAAATAAATATAAATAGTAATGACTTTTAACTTTTAAACAAATTAAATTAAAAACGAAAAATTACATTACATAAAGAGTACTTCCGACTAATACCTTATGCTTGGGTTACCAGACGTCAGGAAAAGTCCTGACATGTCCGGACATGTCCGGAATTTTGACGTTCTGTCCGGATTGCGTTAGGAATTACAAATTGTCCGAAATATTCAAGAAACTCATCAAACGTATTAAAGTATACTTAAACTCTCGTATAAACAGTTCTTTTGGCAGTTGAAATTAACTTTTCTATTATTTTTATAATTTATTTTTACGTAAATATTTAATAGACGGTTGTTGTCTTTTATAATTCTATTTATGTCTACCCTTCATATTATATAATGTTTTAGGTTCAAAAACTTACTTAAAGATTTACTACCTAAGCAAATTCTCAGGTTATTATATTATGCGTTAGTTAAGAGCCATTTACGATATGGAATTTTAATTTAGGGACGTGCTTTAAAGACTCATATACAACCATTAGAAGTTATCCAACGACGCTTCCTAAAAATTATTTATAACAAAAAATCCCGATATCCTTCTGATGCTCTATATTGTGAATCCCAAATTATGGATGTAAGGCAATTATATTTCTATAAAAGCAATATAAGATATTACAACAAAAAAGAATTTGCTACAACTCCCTCACATAGTTATAACACTCGCCATCAACAATTTTTTAGTGTTCCATTCATGTCTAAAACTCTTACGCAACATTCCCAATTATTCATAGCACTTAAACTATATAATAGCCTTCCTGAGCCACTTAAACAAATAAACAATAGACACAAATTTAAAAAACTTCTAAAAAATTATATTTTTGAAATTAACAGGAATGCTATTGCCAGTTATTTTGATTTATAAAATTAACGGGGTTATGATGGACAAATAATGTTATCGTTAACAGACACTTTATTTGTAAACAGGTTGTTATTTTTGTTTGTTTATAAAATAACAGACCTGTTAAAAATAACACATGTTGTCAATAATAACCCCTTAATTATACGTAGTTTACCTGATCCATTTTTACTACTTATTATACGTTATTTTATGGTATGTTATAGTTTATGTTTTTAATTTATAATATTTTCTTTTATAAATATTTTTTAAATACTATTTATTCTTAATATTTTATTATGTACACATATATTTTAATTTTTTCATCCCGTTTTCCTTATTAGGAATTACTATCGTTACCGAAACAAGTGTGTAATTTTTTCTAGTTTACGGATAGCTGTTAATTTTTGGGTTTTCGGTACCCAGACAACTGCACCGTATGTTAGCATAGGTCTTATGATAGCCGTGTAAGTCCATGTGACGACTCTGGGGAAGGTGCGCCCCATGGTTCGGCGGCATTGTTCATAAGCAATGTATGCTCTTTTAACTATATTTTCTAAATGCGATTTTCATGTTAAAGGTGACAGATCACCTCTGTTGCAAAGTTTAGTTTTGTGTTTAGGATTTCAGAAGGTTTTAATTACATTTACACCCTTTTTTTTGTGAAAAGGACCTTTTCTGTCTTCTTAGGATTGATAGACAGTGAATGGTCCTTGCACCACTGTTTGATAATTTTTAGAGCTACTTGTATTCGTTCGCAGAGTATGTTCTCAAAATTTCCTGTTTGCAGAAGCTAGGGGTTAACTAAATATATACATTTTCCACATACATCAAACTCTAAACATTTTTCTATATACATTCATTGCCAACGAAAATACTCAAAAATTTAAATTTTATACTTTTCCTCCAATTTTTCCATTAAGGTCCATTTTAGAGAAATCATGTACAGATAAAAATTATAGAGATCGATATCGGAAACATCTTTTAGTTTAAATATAAAATTTCTCGAATACAGACCATTTTAGAAAAATTTTGTTAAACGTAAATAAAAGATATATTTTATAAAATATAAAAATGGCCCCCTATAAAATGCCCCTCAGATATACCGACTCTGCCCAAAATCTAATCAGTTCGCCTCAGGTCCGAATAAAGCATAAGTCTAAAATATAATATAAAATATCTCGAATACGGTCCATTTTAGAAAAATTTTCTAAAATACAAAAATTATAGATAGATTAGAAGTAACTTCTATTTGAAGCATTTTCTTCTCCAAACTAAACAACAGATATATTTTATAAAATATAAAAATGACCCCCTATAAAGTATCCCTCCAGATGTTCCTACTCTGCCCAAAATCTAATCGAAATGAGCTTAAGTTTAAAATTTGGTGTTATCGTGGATACAAGCAAACACACACACACACACACACACACACACACACACACACACACACACACACACACACACACACACACACACACACACACACACACACACACACACACACACACACACACACACACACACACACACACTCACACACACACGCACACACGCACGCACGCACTCACGCACGCACGCACGCACGCACGCACCCTCGCACGCATGCATAGACATCATCGCGAAATAGTCAAAACTGATTCAGGGGACCCCAAAATCTGTCGAAAAATCGAGGTCGAAAAAATCATGATTCCTATACTTTCCTTACCCAGCTAGCACAGACACGTGATTTTCACGTGAAATACACGTCACATTTTACGTCGAAATCACCAATTTATGACGTGCTAGTGACGTGATTATGACGGCAATATGTCACAGATCAAAGACGTCATACAGCGACGTGATAAACACGTCACCAGATAACGTGTTTAGACGTCAAAAAAACACCATAATATTCATTTAAAAATGTTTAATTTGTAAAAAAAAATGTTTATAAAAAACGTTTTATTTAAAAAATGTTTAATAAAAATATGTTTTATATAAAAAAGATAGGTTACTGCATAAAATTTCTGAATTGAAACATAGTATACTAACCTGAACTATTACTAAATAAACATTACTTCTTAGAATATGTACTTAGAATGTATAAATTACAAAAGATTATATAGCAGTGTCCAGATATTCAACAAATCATTCCGAATATACATCAGGCTTGAAGCAGCTTCAATGGTATCCTTATTAAATTTTCGTTTCACTAAAACAAAAATATAATAGTTATAACTACCAGAAACTTACATTATTTAAATAAAATTTGAGCCAAAAAATAGAGTTAGCAATCACAGAGAAAGACAGAAATTGTTTTATATCATTAAGCTGTCACAAAAGTGATATATTTGATGGTTCACAACTTATTATTATATGCTAAACAAGATAAATAAAATCAGATCTGTCATGAATATGTATGTTTAAATTATCTTTATGAACGGTTTTGTTTTAAAATCCTTAAATTTTTGTTTATATTAATGTCTACGTTAATAGTTAAAACAAAATTAGGCTAGCTACAGGCACCTTTACAATATAAAAAATCACTCACCTTCGGTAAAATATGTTCTATAAATAGGAAAGAGTCCAATTTTCTCCTTTTTTAAGCTCTTGTTAAAAGGTTCTTGTTGTTTATAAGAACCTCATGTCGGCCACTTGGAACTTGAAGTGGTTTAATGATACTCCGGTGCAGTGCTTGTCGGCGTATTGAATTCCTATAAACATACTAAAAATAAACAATAATATCGCACTAAACTTCCTAACTACTTACCTTCAAAAGACATACAAAATCATACAATAAAAGAATGTTGCAAACACAAGTTACAAAAATAACACAAAATGGCGTGAACCCGGTGAACTGCTAACCCTGGACAATGACATGACAGCTGACATTTCGAAACAGTGTTGACATAAAATTTCATTTAAAAATGAAAATTCCCAAAAATCCCTAGATTTAAAATGAGAATCATAAATTTATTATAAACACTAAAGATCCTTTTATTAATAAATTGAATGTAAAACAATAAAGGTGTAGAATCGACGTGTACACGTGCGCAGTTCAACGCCTCATTTCAGAACGTGACAAACTAGTCTCTAAATAACGTCATACTACGTCTTATTTTGGTGTCACAATGACCGCTAAATAAACGATGTTGTATAAATTACCTTCTATTTATTTAATAATGAATAACAAAAACTCGAAGTGCATTAATGACATAAATAGATTTATTTTGTTCGCAACAACTATATTTACGTGTCAAATTGGTCCAAAAATGACGTCATTATTACGTTACTTTTGCGTCAAAAAATCACATCGACGTATTTGACCAAAATTCAACGTGATTATGACGTGAAACGACGTCCGGTGCTAGCTGGGTATCTGTATACAGATAGGAAAGTAAAAAGTAATCCTTACATAAATAGAAATTTAGAGAAATAAAATGAATGAAGGGATAAATATAAGGTCACGTAATATACAATAAAACTATTACAAATGTAAGGTGAGTACTTTGGATTCTTAAGTTTTTTAATTTTTTTCCTGAAAATTTCATGCATAAGTTTTTTATATTTGATTTTATCACTAATTATTTTTATTCTTTCAGGCAATTGATTAAAAATTTTTGGAGCCAGATAAACGAAGGATCTCTGACCAAAAGATTTACTCCTTTGTGGAAGAACGTTTAAATTTTTATTACGTGCATTGTACTCGTGGTTAGGTACATTAGAGTTTTTCAAATTAAATTTTTGAGCCACACAATAGAAATACAACTGCCTAAGGTCCATTTTTTTACCATCTGAAAATAAGAGATCACTACGATACAGTATTTCTCGAGAAAAAATTACTTTCACAAATCCTTTCCATAATATTTTAAGTAATTGTATATGATACCTTAAAGCACTACCCAAAACTATAATGTCATATCTAAAATGGCTTTCTGCAAGAGCATAATAAAGGATTATTAGTTGTTTTTCCGGAAAGAATTTTTTTAAATATTTGCATTTGTACAGAATACTTTAAAGTTTTCTTATAGTATAGTTTAATTAGTTTATGTGGAATTCCCATTTCAAATGACTATCTACATAAATTCCAAGAATTTCAGATACTTGCTGAAGCACATAGGGTTGTCCATTAAATTGTACATTATGTTGATAAAATGGAGGAAGACCTCTAATATTTCTGCTAAATAGTAAGTATTTCGTTTTTTTTTTAGATTTAAAGTGAGACACATATTGTCAAACCAACCTTTTATTTTAATGAAATATTTTTCTACTATAGTTTTAAGTTCATTCCAATTTTTACCATTATAAAAAATTGCAGTATCATCTGAAAATCCTAAAACATTACCTTTTTTACCGGTAGAAAACAGGCTATTGATATATACATTGAACAGTATGGGTCTTAAGACATTGCCTTGAGGTACTTCATACTCAATTATCCCTTGAAAACTAGTTTTCCCATTTTCTCTTACAGTCTGATGTCTATTAGTTAGATAACTTTTAAACAAAGATAAACAGTTTCCTTTTATTCCTATGTCTTCTAGACATTATAATAGAAAATGGTGATCAACTGTATCAAACGCCTTACTAAGATCTAGAAATAGACATAAACTTGGTTGATTTTACTCCAGGCTGTAGTGTATTTGAGTTATCAAAGCTAAAAATGCATTACCTGTAGATTTTTTTTCTAAAACTATAAAACTAAACTTAATAGATGATAGGATATCATATTTGTTTAACCTTTAAGTACGTAAGCTTATGAAAATAGCATAAGTAGGTATGTGGGGTGATCACCCCTTGAAAAAGACTTTTATCTGCACATTTATTTATTTTAATATTGTATTTTGACTAACAGAATAATAAATTTGAGTACTGTTTTTATAAGAAAAGTAATTTAACCATATCAAATAATACAATTAAACTCAATTTTTTCACAATATCGTAAATTTTTACATAAAAAAAAAATAATATTTGAAAAGTAAAATAAAAAGAAAAACAGAAAATCATTTACTTTTAGATGAGTCCTTTACACTCTTTACACAAGATTCACAAATGTGTTTCATGTGGGACAGTGCACGTGAATTTTTGACATTTTGTTTTTTTGTCTTTTTTTCTCGGGCACACTATACATCTTCCAGAGGAACGGGTCGAAGTACTAGGCACCGGCTGTCCCTGAGTATCCAAAATCTTTGCAAACTTGGCTGCTTTAGATTTCAGCGATTTAGGAATATTGGTCATCAAAGCCCTTTTTTGAGGTGTCACCAATGCTAATCCTAATTATCTGAGAAATTTTCTGCGATTGACTATCCAGTTAGCATTATTGGCCAGGAAAATTACTTGTGCATTTATTCCTGCAATATCCAAAACTCTGAAGAAGATAGCGAGTGGCCAGCGTTTAGTCCTTCTTGCAACGGTATAAGTTGCACATGTCTTATCAACCGTGTCAACGGCGCCTTTAGTCATGTTATAAAAAGTGAATATTTCCGGCTTTTTTTCACCTAGGGTGGTCGAATCAATTTTATTAGAGCCAGGATGCATTGTTGAAATGATCAGTACATTCTTACCTTTCTTTGCAATGTACGAAAGTGCTGTTATTTGGTTCTTGTAGGCAGAAAGCGTACTCTAAATTAACCTAACCAAGAAAATTCGTTTTTGCAACAATTCTTTTGCAAGATAAATACTAGTAAACCAGTTATCCAACGTAAAGTTTCTACCCGAGTTAGCGATAGTCTTAGTTAGTCTAATAACTACATATTTGGGGGAATTTGAAACAGAGCAAGGTCATTCGGGTTGCTTGCCTGAATATATTTCCCTTGCTAGCGTATACCAAGTTCTACCATCACAAAGAGTGAGTAATTTCAATCCATATCTCGCTTGGTATATATTGCCGGAAGGAACATTTCCCCTAAAAGCAACCAGCTATTCATTACTTGTGTGTATTCTGCTACTTTGTAAGACTGCTGACAGTTTTGTATAAACGCAGTGAAAATTTCTCTAACAGGGGTCAGTTTGCAAAGTTTTTTTCGCTCAGTTTTATATCATCAAAAAGAAGGCATCTGAGGATAAATAAAATCTCTTCAGTGACATGGTAGTGTGAAATGCATCAATTCCCATTCCATCTGTTACCCATAGATCTTCAAGATGTTCTTTACCCCCACAAAAAGAGCCAGCAAGAACGAACAAACCAAAAACTGATGACATCTCTGTAATATCAGTCGGGCGAACTAGACTTTTGGTTTGATAATTAGAACTAACACTGTCGATATAAACGTTGGTATAGTTACTAATCAAACCGATTATATCATCATCTATCAGCCGATTGAAACACTCTAAGGGCGACTTAGCATGTTAAGCGTATAATTTGATACCTGGAATATGTGTTATGATGTTTTGAGATCTTGTTCTCACATTGGTAGATCCTCAAGTCTTATTCCATCTGGTTATTTTATCTTTTCCCAGTATAGTGTCTTGGTCTAATGTTTCAGATATTGGATTCGTATCTGAGCTATTAAACAGTTCATCTTCACTCTCCTCTCCTCTCCTCACAATATTCTGATTCACTATCCGAGTGTGCGCTGTGTGGCTGCTCGCTCTTACTTATCTGAATCTCTTCATCATTCTCATCGTCATCTGTTCTATCTACGTAAGCACCGCCATGGGAGACTTTCCTGTTTCTTCTCGCACGAAATTTCACAATAGATCAAGAGATTGTAACTCTGAAATAAATAATATACGAAATTAGAGCATTTTAACTATCACGATAAACACGACATAATTACGTACCTGGAGTATTCACAGCAACATATTCGTATTGTGGGGTACTTAGGCCACCCCGCATACGTAATTAAAGGTTAAGAAAGAATTAAAGGCTACGTTATATTAGCCTCTCAAAAATTTTCGACAAGTGAGTCAATAGAGGAATTGGTCTGTAATTACTACAGATAGAATGTATCATCTATTTTAAAGATAGGTACCACGATAGAGGTTTTGAAAACTGTTGGAAAAATAGATTTTTTTATGCAATTATTTAGAATATATGTAAGCGGATTCCCTATATAAAATGCCACAACTTTTAGAACTTCTGCACAAGTGTCATCAGAACCCGGCGATTTTTTAATTTTTTAAGCAGTAAATTAGATTTAAAACTTTAGTTTCATTTGTTTCTAGGAACACCATTGAATTATTTTGTATAGTTCTAGTAAACTTATGAGAATTATCATTTACAATATTTTTAGACAAATTCTTTCCCACTTTAGCAAATTGTACATTAAATTCATTGCAGATGTCGTTAGCATTTAATTACCTACACTGGCATATTGTGGTAAAATGGACCTATCCAAATACGAAAATGAGAAAAAGTAACACGTAAGGTTTTCTTGTTACATTTATAGAAGCACATTTAATGTTACAATACTTAATATCTATTGAAAAACTAGTTTGAGAAATTTTTAACAGTATATATCGACTATATTTATAGTTTTACGCCTACTAACAAACTTTACATTTTAGAAAAAACAAACATCGAAAACATTAACTTAAAACACTAATTTAATTCTATTTTTTCCTTTTATGAGGGTCATCACTTATCTTTTTAAAAACCAACAGTAATCATCCATTATGGCTGGATCCCATCGTCCTTGATAGCGAATTTCCATTGTTCTGATATCTTGGTGCAACTTTTCACCCTGATCGTCAGTGACAGCTCTTAAATTTTCAGGAAAAAATGACAGATGGGAATGGAGGAAGTGAATTTTTAATAACATTTGGATACTAAATGATTTGTAGGAATCTAAAAGTTCATTAACTAACTGTTGGTAGTTTTCATCCATATTGTTGCCCAAAAATCCTCTTACTACACTAACAAATGAGTTCCATGCTCTGAGTTCCTGCTAGCGTTGCCAACTTTTTGAAAAGTGCAAAAAGGACTATGATGCCGACAGGTCGGCGACCGTGTCACAAAAAAGTGCTCGTCCTTCTAAAAGCTTCAAAAAAAACAACTCTCGCTTGTATATTTTTGTACAAGCCAAGTCCCTTTTAAAGATATCAAAGAGTAAAACAGGACATATGCCGTAAAAAAGGACATTTTAAGCTTTAAAAAGTCGCAAGGACATTTTGCTTTAAAACAGGATTGTCCTTTTCAAAAAAGGACAGGTGGCAACCCTAGTTTCTGCCTGGTAAGCTTCTTTGTAAAATTTACATCGTTGAGTAATTTTCTGATTTGTGGCCCAATAAAAATGCCTTCCTTTAATTTGGCATCACTTTACTTGGAAAGACTTGTCTTAGGTATTTGAATCCATCACAGTCTTTATTTATTGCCTTCACAAAGTTTTTCATTAGCTCGTTTCATGTGAAGAAGGACATTTTTGAGGCCTACAAGAGGTCTAAACTTAACATTTTAAGATCCCGGTTGAAACTCACTTCTTTCTGGCCAAATTTTTGTTACATAATGCTGATTTATTGCACGACTGTCCCATAAACAAAGTTTCTTTTTTTGTCACTGAATGGACATAGAGGGTTTTAAATGTCCATTATGCAATAACACAGCTTTTAGACTGTATTTAGACGAGTCTATAAATAAGCGCCACTCATTGGGAGAATGCTTAATATCAAGCTCCTGCAGTAAACCGTCGATATCAGTACACGCACACAACGAAATTTCCATACTGTAGAATGCAAAAAACGTAGCATTCCTTAAGACGGGAACCAAGAAGTTCTGACTGTTGCTTTGATAGCTCCAAATCGTGTACTAAATCATTTAACTTACTTTAAACAATCAAATGTGGCTCGCCGGAACTGGGACCTGTAGTAAAAATAGGGTCGGTGCACTGTTCCTCGGAGCTGCCTGAGAATGCGTTGTCTTTAGTATCTTCCAAAACAATACTTTGCGGATATTAACGCTCAATCGGCACTGGTAAATCTGCAGAATGAGAAACAGGTCATATGGCAGTCTGCAAATTTGGATAGTCGATCTTGTGCTTTTCTTTTTTGGAATAACCTTCAGTTTTTGTCAGGCAAAATACCATTGGAACTGCAAAAGGCATGCTTTTTCTCTTCCCTTTCATCCATTGCACCGATGACACGCTACAACTAACACAGCACATATGGGGAGCCCACTCCTTGTCTTGATCTCCAATTAAAACACCAAAATATTTGAAGTAGGCTTTTTTTACATGTTCAGAAAATGGTCTGGCTTGTGATTTCACCATAAATTTTCCACAAATATAACAAAGTTTCTTAGAAGAAACTTTGCAACTGCGGCGCCTTTGACTAGATATTTTCGTCCATAAAAACACTTTCTTATCTATACACAGAAAACCACTCACTTCAAAACTGATGTTTAATGTTGCTTTATGTCTAATATAGTAAACAATATAGTTTAGATACATTTTCTATTATAAAGTGCATCTATTTTAAACGCCCCCTCATAAGCCTGACTACCTGCTAATTTAAAATGGTCTTATTTAAGCTATTGAAAAGTGGTACCTGTTAGGGCTTTAGGAATATTCTTTTTATTATTAGAAGTGTATTTCTATTTTAAAAATAAAAGTCTGACCTGTGTTACAAAAATCTTGTCGGCCAGTGTTATCTTTATTTTTAACTTTTTCAATTCTAGTTTTTGTCTTTTATAATAGTTAAATTTAGTTAATCGTATTTAATTTGTTACTGTATTTCGATAACTCTTATACCTATTTTTTAATTGCAAATTCCGTAGGTACCTATACATGACAGGTAATCTATCTAATATAAAAATTTGTTAAAAATTTCGTCGTCATATTAGGTTAGCTTAGCCCTAAAGTTGTTCTGATAGTTTGATAAAACAAATAATTCTTCTGTGAGAAATATGCATGTTGCGAAGAGCGATTCCGTCCCTGACGAAAAATAATTGAAAGGAAAATGCATGACAAACCAAGATACGCTGTTCTTGTTACCTCCACGTGTGCATTTGCAAAATATGATGATAAAGAAATTAATTTTCAAAACATGTACCTACTCCATACACGTCCTCTAATTTTGAAAGTTTATTGTTGTCGTTCCCCTCGCACTCATTATCAGCACCATCCTTTTTAGAGCCTTGAACTGGCTCACCTCTTTATATAGTTAAAACGTTATGCAACTAGTGCAAGAACTAGACTTATTAAAATACCGTTTGTTTTTTACCCAAGCTAAATTATTTATTTTTCCGATGGAATTAAAAAATCATTTAAAAATGTCTACTAACTAAAATAGATTTTTGAACGATGGACCTTTTTTTGGTTGAATTCACTTTTTCAAATGTTTACTTTTTCTTAAAAGATAAATGCGCCTGCAGACAAAAGGTAGCGACTGTTTAAGAATCAATTTATTACGTTGTTTATTTATTTAATTTTTATTTATTTATAATTACATCACCAAGACAGATTATGCCCCATTACAGGGTGACGGGAAAATGTACATAAAACAAAAATAAGTTAGAACAAAAAAGTAAATATTAATACAAAAAAGCATCAAAATTTGTTGTGTATAAGTTACAAACATACGCTTAAAAAAAAACAAAATTTGTCAAAAAAAGTGTATGTCTTTAAAAATGCTTTACAATTTTACAATTTAAAAATTAAAATAAGTAGGTTTTGACACAATGGACTAAGGTCCAATTGCACCACTAGTCTTTAAGAAATAAACCAAGCTTACAACGACAGTTCTCCATTGACAATGTCATTTTAAGCTTCGCTTATTTCTTAACTACTAGCAGTGCGAATGGCCTTAAAAGTTTCATAAAACAGGTAAATTAAAATGTTAATTAATTTATTATACTAATTTTCATTAAGATTAAGAATTGATTCTATTTTTTTTAGACGGGTACAAAATATGTCTAGGCGATCCTCCAGATGGTGATGAACTTTGACTATTTGATGTATTGGCGAAGAATATAGAGTGTTAGTCCTATCAATTGTTACTTGAAAACTTACACAAATTCGTAGTACTGGTCTAGGAACTCTAAGTGATATATATTTCATTAGCTCAATGCAGTCTACTTTATTATGTAAGAGATTATATAGAAAGAGCAATTGATGTGATGCCCTGCGATATTGTGGTTCAGTCAAATTAAATCTTGATAGCAAATCGCTATGCGAAAAACCTCTAGGAGGATAGTAACCATCCAAAATTTACGAGGCTGACTTCATGAACTGTCTCTGAATTTGTTCAAGGTTGTTAATACAAATATTATACAAAGGGTTCCAAATTATACTCAAATAGTCCAATCTAGATTTAACGAAACAGAGGTACAAAAGTTTTAAAGTTTCTAAGCTATTGAACTCTTTGCCATTTCTTATAACAAAACCAAGCATTTTGCTACCAGTCGATATAATTTTGTCTATATGTTTGGAAAACGTTAATTTTGAGTCAAGTATCATACTAAGATCACTAATACAATTAGTTCCATTAATTATGGTACCATCTTAACCCTCTAAGCGCGCATGTTGCTTGAGAGCAACGTTGATTTCAAACACCTACATTTTCGTATTAGCCATAATTTTGCGCAATCCAACATCGTTGCCTACAAGCCACAACCGTCTTCTAACAACTACGTCATCGGAACCGCGCGTTAGTCTGGCTGAAATCAGTCAAACCCTTTTATTTTAATGCTCTGGTCATCGCTTTGTTGACAGTTGTGAATGCATTTGGATCTTATGACAATTTGGTGAGTAAAAATGGCTTTTTTATTGTGATACTTTTAGATTATCTACAGTAAATGTTTGTTTATAGTGTGAATAAAGTAGTTATTGAGTATAAAGAATAGTTTTAGTATAAAGTTGACCAAAAAAGTATGTCGTTTAGAAGCAACGTTGACCGTTAGCGGTATATAAGGTATTTTTGTTACAGAAACATGGAAATTCCTCCTCGGGTATTTTACGGTGGGACAAATAGATGTTTAGTTCCTGCAAGTGCAGAGATATCAGATGTAGAGTCCTTGTCTGATGATGAAGAGCTTGAAAACTTTAAATAGGATGAAATTTTTTTAGATGATTCAGGGGATGAATATTTGCTAATCACTAGAATGCGAACAAGAAATATGGTGTTTCTTGAAGAGTCTGATGAAGAACTAAACGATGAAATTGTTATAAAAGAACCACCTGCAAGAAAAATTAAAAAAAGTAAGAAATCTGAAGTAGAATATATTTGGTCCGAAGATGATATACCCTCAAAATATGTTGCCGATATACCACAATCTGAGATAGATGAAGTTTTGGCACCTTTGGAATATTTTACAAAGTTTTTCTCTCTAGACATTATGTGTGACAAATCTTTATAGTACTGAAAAGACGGGTTACTTTATCAAACTGACTAACTCAGATTTCACAGATTTTATATCAATAATTCTAACTAAAATTACCTTCGATAACAGATTATTGGTCCAGAAATACTAGAATTGATCAGATAGCTAATATAATGCCACTCCGACGATTTACAAAAATTAGAAGATACATACACTTTGCTGATAACTCTCAAGTAACTCTTGACACGAAAGATCGATTTTTTAAAGTTAGACCTCTAATTGAGAAAGTTCGAAAAAATTGTCAAAAGTTTAATATTGACAACTAATACTCGATGGATGAAACTATGGTTCCTTATAAGGGAACTTTTGCAGGAAACCTTAGACAATACATAAAAAGTAAACCGCACAAGTGGGGTTTCAAACTGTTTGTAAAAGCAAGTGTATTTGGTGTCATCACCGACTTCATATCAGGAAGCACTAATGAACTTACTACTGAAGAAAAAGAACTAGGTGTCGGTCCTGGTATTGTTATTGCACTCTGTAAAACTCTTCAGGATCCAGTGAACACGGTTGTATTTTTCGATAATTATTTTAGTAGCCTCCCATTGCTCACGTATCTCAAGAATCACTTTGGAATCCACAGTTTGGGTACATTTAGATCAGATAGAATTGCTGGTTGCCCACTGGAACCTGACAAAAATATGCAAAAGCGAAAAAGAGGTTCTTTTGTTTACAAGTCCGATCTAAATAAAGGAATTATTCTTGAAAAATGGCATGACAACAAATGTGTTCTTATTGGAAGTACTTATTGTAGAATCGAACCAATAAATCCAATCAAAAGATACGACAAAGTTAGTAAACGGAAAATTGACGTCCCTTGTCCTTCCATTATAAAGCAATATAAAAAACACATGGGAGGTGTAGACAAGGCCAATTCTCTTCTAGGACTATACCGTAGTCCAAGTAGAGCCCGAAGGTGGTATCCTCTGTTTACCTATTTACTCGACATGTGTGTCGTTAACGCTTGGCTAATTTATAAACAAGATTGTGCGCTATTGAAAACAAAGCCACTACCTTTAAAACAAATTCGACTTGAAATAGCTGAATCTCTTCACAAAACAGGAAAACCTAGAAAAGCGGGACGACCATCGATGGACGAAAAAATAGAAAAAATTGTCCACTATACCAAGAACAGACCAAACAACGCTACTAGAAAGGATAGTGTAATACACTGGTCCATTTATGGAGAAAAAGGGAGATGTCGCTTTTGTAAAAATGGTTACACTACAGTTCATTGTCAGAAATGTGAAATGAGACTCTGCTTGACACCAAACAAGAATTGTTTTTATAACTTTCATAATTCATAATAATTTTCGATGGTTTCTGTTTAGATAATTGTGAACAAATTAAACTTTAGTTATGTGCATTTTGGGAGTTTTTATGCAATAAATTGCTACAAAAAAAACTTTTGTTTACTAGTGTTTCCTCCATTTGACACGCACAAAAAATTAGAACTCAACTGATCAATGTTGCCTCAAAGCAACATTCTAAGTTTACCACTAAATAACAATGTTGCCTAGAAGTAACCTAATCAAACTTTACTTTATAGATAAAAAATTAATATTGGGACAATATAGATATATAATTTGGGGCTTAAAAATCATCCACACAAATTTTTATAATTTTACTAAAATTATTTATGTGTGTGACACAGGGTTAACTGTAGTCAAATACTATTGGGCTTTCTTTTCGGATAAATCTCGTAGTATTACACTTAGATGTATTTAATGACAAAGTATTTTATTCACACCACTCATTAACTTTTTCTATAGATTTCTGGAGTTCTCTACAATCATCAATTGAACGTATCTCCGCATATATTTTTAGATCTTCAGAGAATTATCTGATATTATATCATTAACGAAAATGTTAGAGATAAGTGATCCTAATATTGAACCTTGGGGTATACCGGACTTTTGTAAAAATAGAGCTGATTTGAATCCTTTATATTGAACAAATTGACATCTTCCATTTAGATATGACTGAAATTGAAAAATTAAATTTGGGGATAATCCATAAAAGATAAGTTTATTGACTAGTAAACAGTGGTTGAGCTTATCAAAGGCTTTACTAAAATCAGTGAATATAACATCTACTTGACTTTGTTGATCCAACTTTCCACTGATATACTGAGTAATACAGGTTGGATACAGTAGATTTTTCATTTAAGATGCCATGCTAGGCGAGACATGGGGTATGATAATGAGCAGTGTAACAACATTTCAAATATTTTGGAAAAATTATTAATACTTGATTTCACATTTGTTAAAAATCTGGCACTACCATCTCGTATTATCACAAGCCGCCATTGCCCTTCTTCCCTGTAGCTAACTACAAATAGCAAGCAAAAACCACAACGTACCACATTTTGTAGTCAAAAAACACAACGTGCCACTTTTTTTTAGTCAGATGAGGGGCTAAAAGAAGTACTTGTTGGTTTTTGGATGCAAACTGTCAATCGTATTATTTTGTGACAAATATGAATTCGAGATCGTATTCTTCTATTTTATTTTACATATGAGTTGAATTATTAACTTTTTTTAATTATTATTTTGATTTAGTGTTCAATTTAAACTTAACAAAAGTGGCCAGCTCTATAATTTTGTAGTCAAAAAACACAACGTGCCACTTTTTATTAGTCAGATTAGGGGCTAAAAGAAGTACTTGTTGGTTTTTGGATGGAAACTGTCAATCGTATTATTTTGTGACAAATATGAATTCGAGATCGTATTCTTTTATTTTATTTTACATATGAGTTGAATTATTAACTTTTTTTAATTATTATTTTGATTTAGTGTTCAATTTAAACCTAACAAAAGTGGCCAGCTCTATAATTTTAGAATTTTTATTGCCTACAAACAAACATTTTTTCTTATTATCAGTTTCTTTTAGTAACATTTTTCTTGGTTGAAGAAGCAATAAAAGAAAATACGTGTGAAACCATATTATTACTTAAACTTATCAACTTCTTAAGTTATTGAAGGTATTTCTGAATGATGCTCGGGGCCATTTTGAAAGAAATAAAATAAATATGAGCTAGCCGTTCGGCTAATAAGCACCTGACCCTTTGATTCATGGGACCTAAGTACAGGACGAGTTCGTTTTTTGCCGATGCCGACACGGTTGAACGCCCTCTACACGGCACACACCACAAGATATATTGTGAATAATTAAATATTCCGTAACGTGGCTTGTACACGTTGAAATACGATGGAAATCACCATAATTATACGTTGTTGTATTAGTTAGTTGTTTATGGCGAGGTGTAAGGTCTGGTCGAGGCACACATAGTACCATATATTTTTCGGCAACTAAAAGAAATACTTGTGATTATATCACTTACATTGTAATCATTTTCTATATTTTTAGTTGATTAAAAATCGATTATCATACATCATGTAATTGACTAAAAAAGTGCCACGTACACCTTTTAAAATGAACAAGAAAAAATCACATTTATAAAGTTTTGTTTATATTGTTAAATAATCTTTCCAAATACCACGCGAAGTGCGATATTTTTGGAAACATTTTGTTGTTTCTTTGGAAATTATGCGTCTAAATTCACGAAACAAAATCCTTTTAATACGAGTTTTTTCATAAACGATCCACTTATTGCTATGTCAAATATACCCGAAACTATATAATTGGGCGTAATAGAAGCTTTAAGATGGCGACCGTTGATGTTGCACTTGTTGCAGCTGAGCTTAATAAATTGAAAAAAATTGATTTAATTGACATTATTCTAACGAAAAAGATGCCGACCGCGATAAACAATGATCTGTTAATTAAATTTGTGACAAATAGTGCCCATAAAGTGGTTGAAGGCGATGAGTTCCACGATGCCGAGGGTGCCATAACCTCAAAATATTCAGGCAAGGAACTCATGGATTTTCAACTAGAATCCTTAAAAAATGAACTGAATACTCTAAAAAGTCTAATGGAAAAACGCACTTCTGAACAAGAAGACTTAATTTTAATGTTAAAAGAAAAATGCAATTTTAATAAATAAGCAGGGACATCTGTTAATTAGCGACAAAAGCAAGACAAAAATCAAGAAAATATTACTACTACAAAAGAACTGGTATCTAAAAATGAGTTTTTATCAAAGAACAACAAAATAATCGGTAAAAATGAATCATCGCAAAAACATACATAAATAGTACACAGGTCAGTTCAGCTGTACACGGGACAATGATCACTACAACATTAAATAAATACACCAAATTGATTGGAAATAGTTCGACAAATACCGCTATAAAAACTATTCCACGGCAAGGTCATGTGCATGTATGTAGAATTTCTCCTGATACTCATGGTGTCTGATACTGGTGTTTCTGATATGATCAAACATCTGGGAAACACTACACCAGATGTTAAATTTGAATGCAGAGAGTAAAATAATACAGAAAAATATTTCTCGTTTAAAATTATTTTCCAATTACTGATCTAGACATATGATCCAAACATTTGGCCTAGCGGAACTGCAGTACAACGCTTTAAATTTAGGAAAACAAATTTTCAGAGAGACAGTCCGTTGAACCTAAACGATTAAACAGTATAAAGTCAACTAATAATGATTATTTGACTTTTCCTCTGTCAACTGTAAATGTACAATGTTTAACAAATAAATTACTTAATTTAGAAACTTTTAGTAGTAAAGAAAAGCCGGACATAATTTGTGTTCAGGAATATTGGTGTAGTCAAGTCAACATTGAATTAATGCACATTATGGAGTATACCATGGTAACCAGTTTCACGAGGTCTGTAAAAATACATGGTGGGACTATTGTATATGCCAAAATTCAAGACGAACCGTTTGAGATCAGTAAAATAGACTGCAGTAGATTCGTAGAAGAATGTAACTTCGAGTGTTGTGCTGTTAAAGTGAGTGTCGCTAGCAGTAAAATATTAATTGTGAATATTTATAGGACTCCGGATAGTAATCTGGAAAGTGTTTTAAGTTTATGACGTATTATAACTCAAGTTATGATACAATTTACCTATGCGGTGACTTTTATATAGATTATTTAACTTTATCAGATGAGAAAAAGATGTTGGATTATTTTTTCACCTCATTTGGTATTAAACTGAGCCTACCCAATGAGCCAACACGTATTTTTAAAACTAAAAGCGATACATCTAGTACCAAAATTAATTATATAGCATCCAATGCTTTTCCTCATACTATTAGAGAGTGTTATGTTACACAACCCAATATTGGTGACCATTTGGCCATAATTTTTAAAATATCTCTAAATATCTTTCCGATTAACAATAATATTGATGATAGTTTACATATGTATTGAAATATCTCAAAAATTTTAACTTATAGGCACTGAAACAGGATCTTTTGAGAGTGGGTTTCAGTGATATGTACACCAAATTAGATGTAAATAAATCATTAAGCGAATTTCTTGAAACGCTTGATTTTGTCATCAATTGTAATTGCCCTTGGACTATAAACAAAACCAAACGAATACTAAATGCTGGTATGATAAAAATTTACGGGTAAAACATTCCGAACTCCAAAATCTCTATAGGTTTGCAAAAAAATCAAATAATATTAAAAATTTGAAATATTACAATCAACAACAAAAATCTGATGTGTCCAACACATGAATTTCCTATCTAGTTATTACATGCTTTTTCCGGTTATTTTGTACAACCTATTGCAGCACCGCCATAAATGTTTAGAGGATAAAATAAATATATACATTTTCCACATACATCTACCTCGAAATGGAAATGAAAATACTGAAAAATTTAAATTTAGCACTTTTCCTACAATTTTTCCATTACGGTCCATTTTAGAAAAATAATGTAAAAACAAAAATTATAGAGATCGATATCGCAAACAACTTTTATTTCAACAATTTTCATAAAAATCAGAATTTTGCACATTTTGTCAAATTTCTCGAATACGGACCATTTCAGGAAATTTTGACATAAAACAAAAATTATAGATAATATTAGAAATAACTTTTATTTAAACAATTTTTTTTTCCAAACAAATAACAGATATATTCCATAAAATATAAAAACGGCCCCCATAAAGTACCCCCCCAGATGGTCCGACTTTGTCCAAAATCTAATCATTTCACGTCAGGCCGAAATAAAATTTAAGTTTAAAATTTAATGTTTTTTTTTTATCCGTTTTTGAGTTTTCTTCAAACTTCGAAATTTACACATTTTCTCAAATATCTCTGGTTGAATGTGTTTCAACCTAAATTGTAGTTTCGAATGGACTGTATATTGAAAAAGGGAAAAATAATATTGTACTTTGTATTTGATGTTTATTTTACAAAATTAATGAAATGTATATCAATGACAATCTCTATGTTCAGTGGCGGAACAAGTATATGGGTAAAAGGAACACAACAAATCTGCAACATACTGCCCGCCTTGAAAGAATTAACTTTCAATACTTCAAAATAACAAAAAACATTTGAAGAGTTACAAAAGAAAACAAAATAATACAATATTTTACATAAAGTGTCTTGAGATATAAAAGCGTTAAATATTTTAATAACAAAAATATTAGGAAGGGTCGATAGGCAATAGACACACTTTGTTAACTGCACGTTTGTAAAGTCCATCTGCAGTTTTAACTGAAACGACTCGAACTATCTTGTCAGTGCCTGGATGCAAATCTACAATTCTACCCATTTTCCAATGGAGAGGAGGGAGATTATCTTCCTTTACGAGAACAAGTTGATTTCGTTGAAGATTTGGCCTTTGGGATTTCCACTTGGATCGATTTTGAAGATGAGTGAGATATTCAGAAGACCATCTTCTCCACAGATGTTGGTAGAGATATTGGATGTGGTTCCAGCGATCTAAACGATTGATTGGGACATCTTTGTAATTGGGCTCTGGACTGCTTGTAAGAATCTCCCCAATTAGGAAATGTGCTGGAGTAAGAACTTGAAAATCGGTAGGGTTCTCGGACAAAGGAGTGAGTGGCCTGTAGTTTAAGATCCCTTCTAATTGAATTAAAAATGTAAGGTACTCTTCGTAAGTAAAAACTGCATTTGCTGTGATTCGTCTTAAATGGTGCTTTAATGACTTTGCGGTCGCCTCCCACAATCCCCCAAACGTTGGTGATCTTGGTGGAATAAAGTGCCAAGTTATGGTGTTATTTGATGAATAGTCTGTAATTTTATTCCAATGTTGTTCTGAAGACAGAAGACTTAGTTTTTTTTAAATTCTATTAGCCTTGACGAAGTTGGTAGCATTGTCAGAAAAAATGTCTGTGCATTTTCCACGCCGAGCCATAAAACGTTTTAGAGATGACAAAAATGCTTCAGTTGTTAGGCCAGAAACAAGTTCCATGTGAACTGCCTTGGTAGATAGGCAAACAAATATTACTATATAGCACAAGTATGTATTAACTCTTCCACGTCTACGAATAGGGAAATATGTTCATTACGAATTATTAATTCTGTTAATTTGTGAGATGATGGAAGGAGAATAGGATGTTTCTGATTAAATGGAATTGTTGCATTTTTTAATCGTCCTCCAACTCTAATTATATCATGATTATCTAAAAATCAGGATAATGGTAATAATTTACTTTTAACGTGTAATGGTTTCTTTTTCTGTAAAGACTTAAGTTCTTCTGGAAACGACTGTGCTTGAGTGATTTTTATCAATGTCATAAGAGAATTGTGAAGTTCAGTTGCGCTTAGGTGACCCTTGTGTTTACTTTTAAAACGCAACAAATATGCGGTGACACGTTTAAGTTTGCTTAGTGTAGAATACTTCTCAAAAATATTAAATTTTGTAATTTCCAAATCAGTTGTTAGATGAGAAAGGACTTTGATTGTTCTCTTTTCTTCTTTGGTTTCTATTGAATGGGCCTTACCTTTTGGCCAATATAAAGCATCCTGCTGTAACCAAGGAGGACCGTGTTAGTTTGAATTTCTGCCACCATGTTTGCCACGAAAGTTTTCCATGTTTGTGGCGTAGCTGCTATCCAACTAAGAACTATGGTAGAATCTGTCCAATAATCAAATGAATTAATCTTAAATTTTATACACTTTTTCAGTTTAACAACTAACTGTGACAGTAAAACTGCTGCACATAACTCGAGCCTAGGCAACGAAATCGACTTAATTGGGGCGATTCGCCCTTTTGAACATAAAAGTTGCGCAGAATGTTGATTTCCCTGTAAATTTGTACTGCTTAAATAAATACAGGCTCCGTATGCTCGTTCACTAGCATCACAAAAACCATGAATTTGCAATTCTGTGCATTCTGACCAACCTGTGATTCTCCTAGGTATTGTGAGATTGTTTAAACTATTTAACTGTCTTGTTAGAATATACTACTGATGATATTCTTCCTGTAGAAGATTTTCATCCCAGTCTATTTTTAAACTCCAAAGTTTCTGAAGAATAAGTTTGGCAATGGTAACCACAGGTCCTAAAAGTCCTAATGGGTCATATATCTGTGATATATTTGAAAGTATAATTCTTTTTGTATATATTTTATCAGGGTCATGATTAATGAAAAACTTACAATTATCTTTATTTGAGTCCCAAATCATTCCAAGAACTTTAGAATTTTCCAATTTATCTTGTGGCATTATATGTTTATCAATGGTGGAGTGTATACAAGAAAATATGTTTGGATGACTGGATCGCCACTTTCTTAATTCAAAACAAGAACTGTTTAAAATGTGAATGATTTCTTTGTAGAGAGTTGTTGCATCTTCTTCATTAGGTGCACCAGTTAACAAATCATCTACATAAAAATCGTCTTTTATTGAATTTGATGCATTTGGAAAATTTGTCTGATGTTCCAATGATAACTGTTTTAAATACCTAGTGGCGAGAAACGGAGCAGATGTGGTTCCGTAAGTGACAGTATTTAGCATGTAGGTCTGGATTGGCTTATCAACATTGTCTCTCCATAGTATTTTCTGGAAATGTCTATCTTTTTCATGTACATTCACTTGTCTATACATCTTTGCGACATCTGCAGTAAATGCCACATTATGAAAGCGAAAACATGTAATAATTTCAAAAATTTCTCTTTGTACTACTGGACCTTTCATTAAAATATCATTTAATGAAATTCCAGAGGCTGTGGGAGCAGAAGCGTCTAGAACAACTCTCAGTTTTGTAGTAAGACTATCCATCTTATATACTGCATGATGTGGCATGTAATATCCCTGATTATCGTCATTAGTTACCAAAGACATGTGGCTTAATTCAAGATATTCCTTCATGAACTTGGAATATTCTGTTTTAAATTCAAGATTGTTTTTAAACCTTTTTTCTAAATAATAATATCTTTTTAACGCCATTTCTTTTGATTGTGACAAATAATTTACATTATCTTTGAATGGAAGTCTTACTACGAACCTGCCATGTTGATTGCGCGAAAAATTGTGTTGAAAATGAAGTTCACATTCATTTTCTTCTTTTGTCATTGGACTTTTTTGAAAAACTTCTTCTAACTCCCAAAAATTTCGTAGGTAATTATTTAATTGCTCATCGGTAATTAAATTACATTGTGAGGTATTGACAGATTGATTGGAATTGAGCCTTCCGGCTACTACCCAACCTAATTTTGTATTTTGAATTGATGGTCCATTTTTATGTAATTTAATGTAACCACTTAATAAAAGATCGAAATACATTTCAGCACCAATCAACATATCAATTTTGTGTGATATGTTAAACTGTGGATCTGCTAAGTTCAGATTTTGTGGCATTTTAAAATGAAGTACATTTACACTAACAACGGGTAAACATTCTGTAATTTTTGGCAGAACTAGAAAGTTGAGCCTAGTTGTAAATGAATTGAAGAGAGAAGACACGGTGATTTTTACTGACTTGGAAGTATGAGTGATTTAATTATTGACTCCTTTAATTGTCATCTTTTCTAATTTCGGAATTAATTTTAACAGAGTGCACATTTCTTGTGTGACGAAATTACACTGAGATCCAGAATCCAATAACACTCTACATTTGACAGTGACGCCATTTTCATTAGAAACATTTACAAGTGCAGTGCCCAATAAAATTTGTGATGAGCCGAAATTTGACACGAATTCATTTAACTGGGAATGTAATGTATGAGAAGTTTGAGGCAAGTTATTATTATTTGCAAGTTGTGAATGTTCTAAAGGAATGGCTGAATCTTCTGTCTGAACAACCTCTTGACATGTGTGAGTTATTGTTTGAGACTTATTTTCATCAAAGTAGTTGTCTATATGTAACAAACTGTTGTGTTTTTAATTACATTTTTTATATAAACCAGACTTACACTGAGGTGAAAAATGATCACTTGCAAGACAATTTAAACAAAGATTTAATTTTTTTACCTCATTTACTCGATCAGTGACTGTCATTTTTAAAAATTGTTCACATGCATAAAACTTATGAGGCTTAGAGCAAAAAACACAAGTTTTATTAACTGTAAACTTGCTTGTGTAGCAATAAATGAATTAGAATGATGTGGTCTATTATCAAGTTTGTTTGTGTAAATGTTCTGCATTTGGCCTGACTGGTTCTTCATATGTGACTGTGAATGTACTTGAGAAGATTGACCCTGACCTAATGCTACATTTCTTTTGTAGGCTTCTAAAGAATTACATCTTTGTCCCAAAAAATCACAGAAGAATTCATAAGTGGGTAAATCCTGTTTCTCTGAAACCTTTGATTCCCACTGCTTTAGCGTGATTTTATCCAACTTTGAGGACAAAAGTGAAATCAAGAATAAATCTAAAATTGCTTTCTCTGATAACCCTACTGCCGTTAAGGCACCAATATGTGTTTGGAATGTGTCTAGAAAATGCCTGAGTTGTGTATAACTTTCTTTTTGAATCGACTGTAGCTCAAAAAGTGACATAACATGATTTAATGGAACCCTTTTTTTGTTTTCATAACGTTTTTGTAATAAATTCAAAGCAACTCTGTAATTTGCTTCTGAAGTGTCAAGATTTGATATAATTTTCAACGCATCTCCTTCTAAAGATGATTTTAGATATTGAAATTTTTGAACTGTTGTCAGTGTGACATTATTCTCAATTAATGACTAAAATAGATCATGAAAATTGTCCCATTTATGAATACTACCATCAAATATTGGAATATTAATCGGTGGTAATTTTATTTCTGTTTTATATCTGTTTTACCATTAAATTTCTCCAAAATTTCATCCGCTTGTGATAACGTTTGATAATAAATATCTTCAAAGAAAACCCTTTGTTCGTCATCAACAACCATTGTAATTGCATCTATTTCTGTTTGTATATGCTCAAACTCTGTCAAGTGCTTTTCTAAATTAGACCGTCTGACCTTTAACTCAAAAACCTTTGGATGTGGATTGTGCTCTAACCATGATTTAAAGCGCTCAATTTTTGCAAATATAGCCTCTCTTTTTTGAATTAACAAGTCTTTGCCTTTTGATTTCTTTTTGTCTGACATGATGAAGAACCAAAGATTATTAGAAAGACTCACTCACCCTTTGTCTGATTTTGTACCTAACTAGCACGCACGCACGCACGCACGCACGCACGCACGCACGCACGCACGCACTCACGCACGCACGCACACACACATTTTAGAAAAATCATGTATAAACAAAAATTATAGAGATCGATATCGCAAACAACTTTTATTTTAACAATTTTCATAAAAATCAGAATTTTGCACATTTTGTCAAATTTCTCGAATACGGACCATTTCAGGAAACTTTGACAAAGAGCAAAAATTATAGATAATAATATTTGAAATAACTTTTATTTTACCTATTTTTTCTCCAAACATAAATAACAGTTATATTCCATAAAATATAAAAACGGCCCCCCATAAAGTACCCCCCAGATGTTCCGACTTTGTCCAAAATCCAATCCTTTTACGTCAGGCCGAAATAAAACTTAAGTTTAAAATTTAATGTTTTTTTCTTTATCCGTTTTTGAGTTTTCTTCAAATTTCGAAATTTACACATTTTCTCAAATATCTCGAATACGGTCTATTTTAGAAAAATTATGTATAGGATAAAAATTATAAAAAATTATATTACAAACAACTTTTGTTAAATTAATTTTTATATAAAAATATTGTTTTACATTTTGTCAAATTTCTCGAATACGGACCATTTTAAGAAAATTTTGTAAAATACAAAAATTATAGATAATAATATAAGAAGTAACTTTTATTTGAAGAATTTTCTTCCCCAAACGTAAATAACACATATATTCCATAAAATATAAAAATTACCATCTATATAGTACCCCCCAGATCTTCCGACACTGCCCAACATCTAATTAGCACATTGGACGCTGGGAAAAAGCTTAAGTTTAAAATATGGTGTTTTTCTGTGTATCGGTTCATGAGTTATGCGACACACAGACACACACACACAGACACACAGACACACAGACACACAGACACACAGACACACAGACACACAGACACACAGACACACAGACACACAGACACACAGACACACAGACACACAGACACACAGACACACAGACACACAGACACACAGACACACAGACACACAGACACACAGACACACAGACACACAGACACACAGACACACAGACACACAGACACACAGACACACAGACACACAGACACACAGACACACAGACACACAGACACACAGACACACAGACACACAGACACACAGACACACAGACACACAGACACACAGACACACAGACACACAGACACACAGACACACAGACACACAGACACACAGACACACAGACACACAGACACACAGACACACAGACACACAGACACACAGACACACAGACACACAGACACACAGACACACAGACACACAGACACACAGACACACAGACACACAGACACACAGACACACAGACACACAGACACACAGACACACAGACACACAGACACACAGACACACAGACACACAGACACACAGACACACAGACACACAGACACACAGACACACAGACACACAGACACACAGACACACAGACACACAGACACACAGACACACAGACACACAGACACACAGACACATAGACACACAGACACACAGACACACAGACACACAGACACACAGACACACAGACACACAGACACACAGACACACAGACACACAGACACACAGACACACAGACACACAGACACACAGACACACAGACACACAGACACACAGACACACAGACACACAGACACACAGACACACAGACACACAGACACACAGACACACAGACACACAGACACACAGACACACAGACACACAGACACACAGACACACAGACACACAGACACACAGACACACAGACACACAGACACACAGACACACAGACACACAGACACACAGACACACAGACACACAGACACACAGACACACAGACACACAGACACACAGACACACAGACACACAGACACACAGACACACAGAAACACAGACACACAGACACACAGACACACAGACACACAGACACACAGACACACAGACACACAGACACACAGACACACAGACACACAGACACACAGACACACAGACACACAGACACACAGACACACAGATGTCATCGCGAAAATAGTCAAAACGGATTCAGGGGACCTCGAAACGTAAAAATCCGTCGAAAACTGGAGGTAGAAAAAAATCATGATTCCTATACTTTCCTTATATCTGTATACAGATAGGAAAGTAAAAAGAAATACAATGCTTCACTTATTAAAAAAGTACTAACAAACAAAAAACAATATGGAATGTCGTGAATAATACGTTAGGTCGAACTAGAGGTCGAACTCATAGTACGATTAACCAGATTTAATTATGTGTAGGTTCACAAAAATTATCGGAGCCTAAAACAGTTACCCAATTTTTCGGGCATTATAAATAAACATTTACCTATCATACTTAAACTAGGGTTTACCAACTAAAGTTCCTGGAAATGAATCCAGCAAAACTAGAAAACAACTCTAATAATACGGCATTTGGACTTTTCTCCAGTTTTTCTAAATTTATTTCCAGGAACTTTAGTTATATGCAGTGGCGGCTCGTGGGCACTAGCGGCAGTGGGGCACACACTGGAAAGGAATCCCGGGATTCGTTTTTCCCGTAGGAAAACAAGTTCTCTGCTTAATGAAAATTAAATATATTTCAAAACAATCAATTGAGGCAATAACGATTTCTGAATGTGACTACAGGGAGCTAAATGTGACCACTCAAAATGCATTTAACTATGTATGTGGCTATTTAATCAAAAGATCATTACATACCCACTCTTGCGAAATTTGCGTAAATTTTTTAGAAGAATGCAATTTACTTAACAATTCTAACTTGTTAATGCATTTTAAAGCATACGACTCTGAAGAAAAGGCATTTGGCAATTTAAAATCTCCCAGCGAAAAATTTCTCTTTTATATTTTCAAATTAGAAAAAATATTTATATCTCTATTTGATAGTTTGTCAACTAAGCCTGGAATTTCCAATACATACCTTCTTGAGATAAGCAAAATAGAATTTGGTCATCCTTGCCAACAATTTGCGAAAATGTACACCATTAAATTATTTATAAGACATAGAAATTTGTATACTCTTAAATATGCCCACAGAGATTTTAAATCCTCAAAAAAGAAAGACAAAACAAAAAGAAATATTAAAATTTTGTCCCATTTATTAATATTATTGATTTTTTTTCATCATATTTTTGACTGCTTTATAAAAAAAAGTTATTTTTCTTTGTAGTTTTATTTCTTAAGTATTCCAATGGTCCAACTAACGTTTTTCGTAATCAAAATAAATAAATTATTATCATGGTCCAACAAACTCGCACCTTAAGCCGTTGCGTAATCTGCGTATCTGGTCTAGGTAATCTGTGCCATGGGTACAGCACGTCACGCTGAGGACAGCGCCCCTGAGACACACATTTACTGTGTCCATTTTCCACTTAATTTCGGAATTCTCGGAACGTCGCTCAATGCCCGGTCGTCCAGTGTCGTGCCAACGCGGTTTGCGCTGAATATTAGATAAAATAATAATAGACATTGAGGAAAATATAAAATATGTAAGTTATTTTTTTTTTGTTTATTATACTAGGGCACGTGCCCAAGTGCCCTTACGGGCAAAACGCCACTTGTTAGTGTTTCTTATTTTTCTAAAAGTTTTTTGTGTACAAATAAAAATAAATGTATAAATCAAATAATCATACCATTCCAATCATAAATGCCTTTATTATAAAATTCTGACCGTGTGTTATTTAGTCATAACCTTAGATTATACAAACCTTAGATGGAACATAAGACACTGCGCATAATCCCAATTCGAAATTATTCACACCCACCAATCACAGTTGAGAACATCACATGTCAGAGCATTGTCCATCCAAATTTAATGTGTCAACGAGAATTAATTTGGTATTTTAGTGACTTAAATTTTGGAAATTAACGTTGAAAATGCCAAGATGTGTTGTAAAAAGCTTTATTTATAATAAAAGTGCGAAATGTGATGGAGATAAAAGGAACTTACATTTATTTCGGTGAGATATTTAATTTTTAAAGATTCTGTCGACGTCCATATTTGTTGATTTGAAAATAAACAGAATCGGACTTGGTCATTAATACATGTTATAAGTAGCAAATAAAGGTTATTATTATAAACTGTTTACTATTTCTTGTTTCATGGGGAATCTTTTTTCAGGAAGTGTAAAGAGTAACATACAATCAAATACAAAACTATCAATTTCATTGCCAATTTATTCGTTTCAAACTTCACAACTGGTTTCAATAGTTCTTTAAAACTATTTATTTAGTATTTCTTTATAACAGTGTTACTCAAAGAGTGCTCCGCGGAGCTCTGGAGCTTCGCAAAGTCTTTGTGAGGGCTCCGCGAAGAAAATAATCATAATAAAAAATAAAACAGTACTATTGCCACAAAATGGAGGACCTGGCGTGAGGACCTTTTTTTGAGAAGTAATTTTTTTAAGTCACTAAGAGGATATGATTTAGCTTGAGGACTTTTTTATTATATTTTTTATGGGTGAAATGGATTTGGGATAATCCTTTCAAGGAATATTTGCAATTATTCAAAAATAAATTAACAACAAATGATGTTCTTGTGCATTTTCAGCCTGAGTTGCCGATTAAATTAATCGTAGATGCATCAAGAGCCATGTTATGTTATGTTTTTGAAAAAAATATTTAGAAACCTATAGCTTCTGCCTCGCGTACCTCATAAAAGTCCGAACAAAAATATTCCCAAATTGAAAGAGAGGGCCTTGCAATAATTTTTAGCTTAAATAAATTTAATGAATATTTATGTGGACATTTTTTTATCCTAGTTACAGATCACTTATCTCAGGTAACTTTTTTTAACCCAGCTAAGAGGGAAAGCCCACTCACGCGACATGTCGCGCGCGACGTGCGTCATGCGATTTTTCAGGTGCGATTTTTAACAGACGACAAGCAGCGACACAGACGTTCAGTATCAAAATAGAGGTGAAAGAAGTAGTAACGGTGTTGTTTTATTCTGTTCGTCGGCGGAAAACATTGAAACGATGTAGGTACTGGGTTTATCCATTATTTATAGACCCTTATGTAAAAGGCGTATTTAATTTATTAGGTACATAAGGATTTACGTCAACACGAAGATAAGTTCTTCAAATATTTTAGAATGAGAGTAGTGTCATTTGACGAACTGTTAGCGCAGATTCCCGAATAAATATTTTTCTCGCTATTTTATTTCAATTAACTGTTGAGGTCGGTCTTGAATATCGGATATAAATTCATCTATATCAATACAACTGTCGGACATTTTTTCACTGGAACTGTCGAAAAGTTAACAGGAAACTCCAACTCTCAACTGGCGTTTCGCACGCGACTTGACGTTTGTATGAGTGATACTCCATATGAATCCATGATAACGCTGGCGCGTGCAGCAGGAAAATCGCGGGCTTGTCATTTCTAATTTTCAGCCGCGTGCGACCACGCGACAGAACCGCGTTAGAGGGAAAGCCCACTCATGCGACACGTCGCGCGCGACTGATCGCGAGGCATCACGCGCGGCAATACTTTAGACGGTTTTAAATGACTCAAAGCCCATTAACGCGGTTCTGTCGCGTGGTCGCATGCGGCTTAAAATTATAAATGACAAGCCCGCGATTTTCCTGCCGCACGCGGCCAGCGTTATCATGGATTCATATGGAGCATCACTCATACAAACGTCAAGTCGCGTGCGAAACGCCAGTTGAGAGTTGGAGTTTCCTGTTAACTTTTCGACAGTTCCAGTGAAAAAATGTCTGACAGTTGTATTGATATAGATGAATTTATATCCGATATTCAAGACCGACCTCAAATATCGAAAAGTTAATTGAAATAAAATGACCAAAACATATTTGTTCGGGAATCTGCGCTAGCAGTTCGTCAAATAACACTACTCTCATTCTGCAAAATTTAAAGAACTTACCTTCGTGTTGATTTAAATCCTTATATAATAAATTAATTGCGCCTTTTACATAAGGGTCTATAATGGATGAACCCAGTACCTACGTCGTTTTAATTTTTTCCGCCAATGAACAGAATAAAACAACACCTTTGCTACTTCTTCCACCTCTATTTTGATACTGCACATCTGTGTTGCTACTTGTCGTCTGTTAAATCACACCTAAAAAATCGCATGCGGCAGGTCGCGCGTGCGGGCTTTGAGTCATTTAAAAACATCTAAAGTATTGCAGCGCGCGATGTCTCGCGATCAGTCGCGCGCGACCTGTCGCATGAGTGGGCGTTCCCTCTAAAGGTATACCCCAATTTTCAACCAACAGACTACGTAGATGGGCAGTAATATTGCCAAATTACAATTATAAAATTGAATATGTGAAATCGGAGCATAATATAAAGCCGATTTTTTATCACGTTTACCTATTGAAAGTCAAAATGAGAGTCAAAATAAAGAAACATTTTAAAAATATTTTTTAAAATATGTATTTTATGTGTTTAGGGCTCCGTCAAATATTTCGCTTTTCAAAAAGGTTTCATCGCCAAAAAAGTTTGAGAAACACTGCTCTATAATAATATGGGATCTATCCATTTAATTTACATTTTGTTATTTTCTCTAATTTTGACATATAAAGTAATATATTTTGTAATCGCAGCAAGTGTCAAAACGATCTACTTTATTCAACCAGTTGCATAAAGTAGAACATTATGCAACTGATTACGAAAAGTTGATTATGTCACCAGTTACGAAATGAAAATAAATAAATCTGCCTCTTTTTTGGTTTTTAAGTCGAAAAATCGAAAAATCGAGAAAATGAGAAATCGAGAGATCGAAAAATCGAGTAATCGAAAAATCTAAAAATCTAAAAATAAAAAATCCAAAAATCCAAAAATCCAAAAATCGAAAAAACCAAAAATTGACAAAAAGGCAATGAATAGTGACATTTCACATTTGAAAATATGACATTACGTTATACAACAAAAAAGAAAACAAAACAAGAAAAGATGTAATGGGTAAAAACGTTTTTTTTTCAAATTTCTCGCGGGTAATGTCAAAAATCAGATCGGCAACACTGCACATGTCCCTTATTATTATTACTATTGAAAAAAAAAAAAACGTCGTAGGGCCATCAAATACAACAATTTTCTGAAATATTTGGAAGTACCTACAAAACAATGATGGTGAATGATTTTTCAACTCAATTTTATAAATAATCACGTTAAAATTAGAAAAAATCTTGTATTTAAACACGTTACGAAATGCCCTTTTGTGCAACTCATTCATTTTGCGGGACCTCGCTCCGCTCGTCCCGAAAATATTTACTCGTTACACAAAATAAGGCATTTCGTAACTGGTTACATAAATAGCTATTAATTGACTTCCTAATATTTTAAATCATTGAACAATATTTTCCGTAAGTAATTAAATCATAAATAATTACCGGCATATAAGTACAAAAACATTTTTTCTCTTCGAAGAGTAGGCTTATGTCAAATAAACTTAAAATATTATAACGAACGAAAAGGTAACCCATTTCTAATAAAATTTAATTATTTATTTTATTTTGGTGTGATCGTAGAAAAAATCTTGTGTGTAATTCGAGCAAAAAGTACTTTGGCTGTTTCGATAACTTTTAGTCTCAACAGCTATTTTGTTACAATAATTTTATAAACTTTTATTTAGGGTCGATTTCACCGTTTTGTTAAACAAAGTTTAAAATACTAAACGAAGATTAAAATGACATTTTTCTATTAACAAAAACGAAGTTTAAATTACTAAATGGAGATTAAAATAACATTTTTACATTAACAATGTCATTTTAATCTTCGTTTACTAATTTAAACTTCATTTAACACAACGGTGAAATCGGCCTTTAGCTAGCTATATATTGATAAAGTGTTATTGCCCTTATCATAAATGAATCGTGCTAACAAATAAAGTCAAAAAAACATCTCACAATTTTTAATCTTTTAGTTACCTACCAAAATTAGGTACTACAATACAAATATTTAAGTCCGGCCCAGAACATCTCCCTACTCCTTCCACCCAGTTTTTCGGTTTTGGCAAAATTCGCGCAGCGACAAATGCTTCCTATGTTACCTATACCCTTTCTAACCTCTTTGCTCATAACAAAGATGATGTTATACACGTACGACAGGCCACGATGCAAGCGAGCAGTAGATGGGGCTGGGACTAGCGCGTATCGGCGTTTCACAAAAAAAATCATAAATCGGAAACCGTTACCACTAGTGAACATTTCTTTTCACCAAAAACTTTTCCACTCATTTGGGCACAATTTTTGTTAATTATAATCATAAATCTATCTTCATCCGTTTAAAAATGTTTTCGATGCAGAAATTGGCACCTCAGTTTAGGTATTGCACCTCTTTTTAAATAATCTGACAAATCCTCTATAAAAAATATTAATTTTTTCGACATACCATTAAAATTTAAAATGATTATGCTTTCGACTGGTATAAGAATTTTGAAAAAATATTGAAAAATGGTGTCACAATCGCGAGTTAAACACAAAAAAATTGGATTTTTACTACAATTCGAAATAATCGGAAAATATTTTTTTATTCTTTTCTCCAATTACGAATTTAATGGATCCCTCCGGATTTTAATCCGCAAGATCATTCCCCACATTGTACATATTTTTTTAAAAGTATATCTTCGAGTGCACAGTTCGGTATTTTAGACGTATTGCCGGCGGCGGCGGTCTCTTCCTGAAACTATTGGAATCTTGAAGATTAAAAATGTGTATCAAGAATCCGGGTCTGCATATCATTGCAGCCATAAATAAATTGCCTCCTCCAACGAATTTTTTCAATACCTCGTCTCTCGCACCGAAACCCCTCAAAAACTATGTGTCGGTGAGAGGATACCCTTAAGTGAGACAGTTGCGGACCTATCTCTATTAATGGGATATCTGCTAATGCCCACTAATAATGCATAACCGAAACAGACGTTGTTATTTTAATGCTACTTAAACAATCAAATTTTTATTTATAATAGACACCTTAAGGCGTGACGTCACAAAGTAGGGTGGCGTATAGTTACGAACTTTTCCAAACAAACTCCAAATATACGAAATCAAAACATTCTTTATCAATTATTGAGCCATTCCTTCACCACACAAGACCTCCGAGAATTCCAACTAAGAATTCACCAGGGCATAGAGTCCAGACTCCAGATTTCGACCCACCTCAAATATCATCATCATACATTATGAATCATACGTCCAGATCTCGACCGCTAAGTGATGAATTCCTGGTCTACTGAGATTGATTCATCATTCATTTGACCAGGTCCGATTTACCTATTGATGACGGCCAGGTGACCACGAAGAAGGCTTTCCCAGCACCTTCGCCGACGACCAATCGCGCCCTAGTGATTTGTCACCTGTCGTCGGCCAAGTCCTGCCTCCAGCAGGAATTGTGTTTCTAGTGGTAATGGTGGCGCGCAGACGTTGAGCAAGCGGTCCGCCTTTATTTGCGAGGTCTTCGTTCAAACTGTGCGATGCGACGTTGCCAAGTTTGCAGTACGAATTTACCTATAATGTTGGAGAATGTTGGTTCGATTTTAAATGTAATTGAAATATAAAAAAAAAATATTTTCTATTAAAATCGATTTATTTAACATACGACATTCTACAGATTTTTTACTTAAAGAGTTTATAATGACTAGCAATTATCAAAAAGAATAAAACAAAAAATACATTATATTTTAGATAACTAATTATTATATGACAATTCAAAAAAAAAAGGGAGATAAAAAAAGATGATTTGATAAAGTATTTTTATATTAAATTCCAAATATTATCCATATCTCAAAGTGGTCCGAAGTAGATTAAAGGGAGGTAAAAAGCTCAAAGTCTGTCGACCACATAAATTTATTGGGTTGCAAGCGCTTTCGACCTAAGAGGTCATCATCAGGAAAAAAAATTTTTTTTGTAAGTGAGTAGGTACAATCTGCAATAATAATTTAAGGTATAACAAAACGTTTTTTATGGAAATGCTAGGTGTCTTACCACTATGTGTCCACAGAAAAATAAGTATGTTGAATTAAAATTTAAGTAAATTGTAAAATGTAAAAATTGTAAAAAATGGCAATTTTTATATTGTTTGGATACCTACATGACTATTTTTATAACATTTATTGAACAATATTTAAACATTGTAATTATTATTCATAAAAAGTAAAAGGTAAATATTTTAAAATACTGATTTTAAGCGTAGGTAATTACATAAACTCAAAATGGGAAGGGAGCAGGCCGGTAAAATCTCATTTAAATGGAGGGGGCTCAATAAAAATGTCATGTCAACTTTCTAATTCAGAGAATGTAAGTATTGTGATAACATAAAATCAATATATAAAATATTAAATATATATACACTGAGAAACAACTTTATTTACTGATGTATTTTATACTGAGAAAAGTGACAAAATATCTAATAAAAATCATAGTGAGAGTACATTTTCAGGAACTTACTTAATAATATAACATACTCGTATAAAGAAAATAAAAATAATAAAAATTTTGGCCTTCTTTTGCGCCTACTTTAAATAAAAATTGTAGCTGTAAGAAAAAAAAACCTGAATATGCTGATAAAACCAACACAATAGTAAAACACTGCATCAAATAAGAAAATAGAGAGATAGATGACATTTTTAAAATAAAATATTTAAAACTTTGTTGGTAATTGATTTTGCTTTAGTATAATAATAATAATACTAACAGGTTGCTTTGTAATAAATAATTTAAATTCTATTTCTTTGAAACTTCATTCCATTTTAGAGAAGTTACTTTAGTGTAAAGTTTATTTGTTTAAACAGCTTATATATTTAAATTATTTATGAACGTTATTTATTAATTTATAACACATTTACTTATAAAATAATTTATGTTAATATTATTAATCTGCTCACAGTGATATCTAAACTTGAACTTTCCGCTCCAACAGCAAAACATTCCATTTATGCATATAAGCGATATTTCTTGAATGTACTCGTATAAGCTAGAACTTGCTACGGCGCCGGTTCCTTCGCCATTTTTTAGATTGATGTAATTTCGTCTGGCTTCCAGTACATTCCAAAATAATCGAGATTATCTAGAACTTCGACAGGCAGTGTCCACATGAGTATCAAGGGGGAGATTTTAGAGATTTACTTACTTCATCGAATATTCTTGGTAACGGGAAAATAGAGCCTCAAGAGGCCCAAATAAGGTAGAGAGTGATTTAGGGAATTGGAGCAGGACTGGACCTTCGAAAATGGCTTGTATCTACGGCAAAAGTTTTATATTTTTTGTGCCTTTCTTGGTAGTTTATTATTTTTGTTATTTATTAATTTGTTTTTTCAAATGGTCAATACTCTCATCTTTTATCTTCTATTGCTATTTTTTTTTTTATTAAATTTTATTATTAATTCATGTTTACAAACGAGTTATTTCCATTAAGTACTTAGCTTACCTAATTATTACTATTATAATGTAACTCCTTGTATTTGCAAGCCTTCATGAATTATTTGGTTAATTTTAGAGCTCCAGCAGGCTTTAAAAACAATATTTCTCAAATAAGAATAGGAATACCTACTTTGTCGCCTCTAGTTCATAATTCACAATGCAAACATAGTAATTTATATTATATAGACAAAAAGTTGAGTTTTTCGATAGGTATATTCTTGATTACAATTAAACAATCTGTCAGGTTAGTGTGCTTATGCCATACAATTTATTTATAGTTTATTTAGTTTTTTCTTATTTAAATAAAAAATCCTAGTAAGCAAATTTGATATGTGATTAAGAATTACCATTTTATAATAGACAAAAAATTATTAACAAGTTAACTTAAACTTGAGAAATATGAGCCTGATGACTGTTTTGGCCTGGGTAGTAAAAATGTTTTTCAGCAGTTCATTATTCAAAGTATATTAATAATTAAACTAAAAATTAAAAAGTAAATATTTTAAAAAATCAGTGCCGCTAGACTTTTTCGATTTAGGCCGTAAAAGTGTTCATTTGAAGTATATAGAAAAGTTTTACATTTCGACTATATTTTGTGTCCGAAAAACGATGTTTTTTGACATATTCAAATAAAAAAAACCGTTTTCCTTTATTGATAGCAACCAAAAAACTACAGTAGGTACTTTCCTACCTCTACAAATTATTCTGATATTGAAAATATCACATTTTTTATTTATTTATTATTATATAGCAACGTGGTGCATTTTTTGTATTTTCATTTATTAATACATTATTAGGTACCATAATGTAGGGGAATCCGGGGTAGAACGGGGTACTTAATGTTAATTTTTTTTGAGAAAATGTATCTTTAGATCCTAACAATTTTTTCTTGGAAGTCATATTTAATATTATTTTCAACGCTTGTTACAAAAATACCTTATTATTCCCTTTTCCTTATTTTGTTATTAATTTGTTTGTAAACATTTGCACAATTCCCGTTTTTTCTCACCTATGGGGCAAATCAAAAAATAATATATTAAGGATAATAATGGTTAAATGTTGCTGCATAAAGATCAAGCTTTATGGCTACAACGTATTGAGAAGAGTTAACATTATTAAACAACATTTTTAATAAATTATAGTAGTATGGTATGCCCCGTTCTGTTTCTCCCCATTCTGCCCCAGGAGCATGCGTTGCGATTGTGACTAAATAAATAACAAAAGTTTTAAACTAAATAATTTGGTTTTATGAGGAAAAGGTACCCTATGAGAGAGGCTATCTTCCTACTCCCCACAAAATTTAAGGCTAGTAAAATATAGGTCAAATATATTGCCAACGCATTTGTAGGATATAATGAGATGAATATATATGAACGTGGTACCCCGTTCTACCTCGGTACCCCGTTCAATACCCGGTTCCCCTACCTATACCAATGAAATTTACAATTGTATCTATTTTATTTTATTGGCAATATTTGCATTCCTTAAGAAAGTAAATTACCAAATATAGGTGTCCTGTTAACGTTTTTTGATAGATTGATTTACAGTGATAAATTTAAAATTGAACCAATGATTTTTGTATATTTTATACATCTACACATTTTAATACCAACCGGCAACATTGCCAAGAAGTTCCTAGACGGAGCGCTCCACACGGCGACTCCATCAATCGCACCAGAAACATCGAGCGAGAACGAGCTGCAGCGAAATCCTGCCGAACATTTACGCATTTCTGCTAGCTTTCCTGCAACGTTAGCTAATTCAGTATTACGATAACCGTTTACGGGTATAGATGCAGCGTTGCCAGTCCAGCGGTTTGCTTTGCTAAACCGCGTGGTTTCCTTGATTCAATTAAATAAATGTAACTTTAAATACATTTTTATGACACTTCATGTTTCTATAGACACTAAGCTAAAATTAATTTAACAGCAAAATTACCGTGTTCTCTCATTTAGTAGGTATTGATAAAAATAAGACATACTTAAATTGTGTAGGTAGGTATACCCTACACCTACTTTCTTTTGTCAAGGTTAACTGGTAAATTGACTGGTTCTGTTGTGGTGTCTAACTTTTTAAGTAATCAGACAATTTAATCGGTAGTAGTTTTGATTGACTCCTCCTACTTTTGTATGGTGGGGAAAGATTTTAGACTGCGAGTTGATTAATGTTGGATTTTTTTGATGGAGAGGCAGAGCAACTTGTTGATTTATAGCGAAACGACTTATTACGACATATATACGTATATAATTAGGTAGCCGGATATAATTCTGTCACTTTTGAATTTTAATAAGCTAATTATTTAATCATATTTTATTTCGCATTAAATAGAAGATTGTGATTCATTATTTATTATTTTATATGTATAGTATAAGGAGTAATCTAAAACCTCTAAATATTATAATGGTATAGGACTTATCTGACAAAAACCAAGAAAGGTACAATATTTAGCTAAATTAGTATTTGCGACTCGAGAAAATAAAGAAAAAACAAATTTCTGTATTGTTCAGGACTTACTGGGCTGTGTAACCTACGAAAGACTAGGATGCGAATAATAAGGTTAACTTTTAGTAAAATAAACTTTCAAAATTTCAAATAAAACATTACGAATTCTATTAAAAGTTGTAGTGTTAGTATACGTTTATAAAATATTCAACAGTATTAAGCTTGTTCATACCATTTAATTTTTCAAACACACAGCTCCCAGCTACCACATAACGTTGCCAAGCCTTTCGGAGATGTTGCATTAAGGGAACGTAATAACATTACTATACAACGTAAATACAACGTTCATGAGAAGTTGTTAAGGGAAATCAAAACCTCGCAAAACTTCTATTTGTTATTTACCTAGTTAACCTACCTGTTATGTTAACACAACGTAATAAAGTAATTTGTCAAAATAGTATCCACGAGAAGTACCGTAAACATCACAATTCTGAATTCGGAACGTTTATGTTTATGTCAATTATCACTTGTCAGTTTGTCTTGTCATTTGTATTGTCTTTTTTGATGGTTTATTTTTTGACTTCCAGAATTTATTTTATAAATAATTATTATTTATACATTCGAGTAGATTTGGTAAGGGTCCTCTTTAAATTAGAAAACTATTTTCTAAACCATCGTCTTTGTTTCAGATTACAATGCCTGATGTAAATTTATTATTTCATTCATTAGGTATACAAAATGGTTTAATAACAATAAAAACAAAGAATTGCAGATAAATCGTTGTAAACGAGAAGATAAACATTTAACGGAATGTCCAGTAACATTTTATACCAAATACTTATAAAAGGTAATTATACTTAATCGAACTGAAAATACATTTTAAAAACATTATATTTTAGGTTTCCTTTGACATTCTAGGAATTTTAGAAGCAAAAGTAAATACTACAGAATTGTCTAAAGAAGAATATATAACACGTAAAATTTTATAAAAAGTGAATCTATAGGTACATGGTATGTCCGCTATATCAGATTTGAAGCAGTTCATTCTCTTCAACAGGCTAGATGTGCCTGGAAATGTAACCATCAGTTTAAGTGCAAACCCAGAAGAAAGGTTGAGAGAAATCATAGATGATGCTCTCGAGTATAGTAGAATATTTTGCTAAAAAACACGAGTTATTTTTTATAAAATCTGCATATATCTACCTTGGAAATCAAGCACAAAATTTGTAAAATTCAAACAAATTTCAATACACAATATTTAAAACAACAAAGTAAGGCATATTTTTTAATTTCTATATAATTTCTATATAATTTCCTTTAATAATAGTTAAACAAGTTGTCAATTTCTTTTTTATTCATTGCATTGAGAAGTAAAATCTTTTTATGTAAAAATATAATTTATGCTCTTCTAAAAAATTGTCACATTTAGGTTACATTATAGCATTTTATAAATATCTATACAAAAAAAGTTAAAAGGATGATATATCTCTGCGTCTAGAGGTAAGAAATCAGGGAACTTAGCTATCCTCTAGTAATCTAATATAATAATATGTACCTAGTCATTGTTGTATTCGTTTATTATTATTTACCAATCTAGCTTTATCATAGTTCACCGTTTATGGTTTTAGTGAACTTTTGCAATATTGGTACCTTATTATACTATTTAGCTAATTTTGTCCAATCGTTCAGTGCTTCTTCTTCTATCCCACATGTGTAATTGTGTTTGTATTTGCTAGTTACAAAATTTTTCAGGAAGGGCAAAAAGCTGTCAGTAATTAAAATACATATGTATTCGTTTTAAATTTTGTTTTTAGTTGGTTATAGTGATTTTGTTTTGAAATAACTATGCTCTTCATTCCGAAATCCTACCAAAAATTAAAAAAAAATACTTTTAAAATTAAAATACCGAGTTTTGCATTTATGTTTTAAAAATACCCAGTTTTGCAACTCACAATTGCAAATCCCGTAAGTGCATGGTTGTCTTATTTTAGAACATTTATTTTCTTACAATTTTTTTTTTAATAAAGATACAAAAATATAAATTAATAGTTATTTATGCAACAAGTGCAAAAAGTAAGTGTTTATTGAACGCTACGTGAAACGAGGCCGTCAGGCCGAGTTGGACAGCACGCCGAGTGCAATAAACACATTGCATACAATATTTTTTCTACGTTCATGCAAAAACCAAAAAATGTTTTATAGAACTTCAGTTGTATTATCCAAATCATAGTAGCCGTGATCGTGTACCTTTGTTTGAGGCATTTATTTACGTTTGTGTTCATAATTTGTAATGACATTTTTAATAACATAAATTTATTTATTAAATGATTGAAAATAATATAAAATATGCAATTGTTTTTAAAACGTAACATAGAAAATGAAAATGGACTAAATATTTGGCGTTGATTTGAATATTTATGTTTGTCTTGATCATAAAATGCTGTAGTAAAATGACAGATGAGTGCAATAAAATTTTTATTGCACTAGTGCAATAAAGAACCAGTTTTTTCACTAAATATAGTTCAATAAAGTTTTGTTTTTTGCATGAACGTAGAAAAAACATTTTTATTAGGTGTAATAAAATACATACAAGCAAAAAAATCTTCCCTAAATAAGCAAAATATAAATGAATAAATTAAAATGTCTACGTGCCCGTGCACTTACCTAATCATGTGACTATTGGGTGCAACGCCATTGGCAAGTTACAATTACGTAGTTTTGCATTTGACAAGTGAAGGCAAATACAGAGTTTTGCATCTAGTCTTCGTTTTCTAAAGCGTTTTTAATGCAGAAATAAGAAGGTTTGCATCTTATTTTAGAAGGGAATGCTAGAGTTTGACATAAGGAATTGAATGGCGCCAAAACATTACTTTTGAAAATTTCGTCAAATACCGAGTTTTGCATTTAGGGGACTCATATAAGGTGTGTTCTTTTATTCAATAATTATTCCATCAGTGATTGAGGTCATGATGTCACTGATTAATTTCTGCTGCAAGATTTTTGCTCTGAAAATAAGAACGAACGACATCTCTCAAACGTTTGATATCGCTTCAAAAACTAAACCCGTTTTAATATAATTTAACAGTAATTTATCTCTTCTGCAGTCGTTCTATATTTAAACTCTTATATTGTAGGTTAACTTTTATCTAAATAATCGTGTTCAAACAAACAATTTGATTAGCTATCCTCACCATTCATCTATCACATACCTATCCATCGGCTTTTAAAGCCGATAGATGCGTTCTCATTGGTGATTTCTATCATATTATATTTCAGTGCTTAGCTTGTTATTTTAATTTTTAACATTAATTTTCTAGTTTATTAGATCAGATTTTGTCTAGCCTTTGTCAAGTAAAGACATATGTAATTTTAATTAATACAATTGTTTTTAAAAAAGCTGTATCAGTTTCAAAATATCTATTTGGCGCAGTCAGTAGGATTCGCGAAGTTGCGGAAAAATTGTGAAAAGTCGATTCTTACGAAAAAACAGTTATTTTTGAGACTTAAACGTTTCAACGTCGTAATCGTAAATTCTACGAACCTATCCTTCAGTGGTGACAAATTGGAGCTGATCCAGACGGCAGACAGAAGCTCAGGAGAGGAAACTGGTTCCCTAAACCATCGTGGTGAGTGCCAAGTTCCTTTTGCCTTCCTTTAATCCCTATTGAGGACCAGGGAGATAGTAGTTAAGACATTTAGAGGAAAGTATAGTTATTTACAATATATTTTATGAGCGAATCTAATCTTTTAAATCTGTTTGATAACTTTAGTTTAAATACATCAGAAAATAAAAATATTTCTAGTACAGTCGCAGAGATGACACCGACACCGGAAAAACGTACCAATAATTGGGAGCTTTTTCAATCTAAAATAGAAAATATTAGGCCATATGATGGCGATGTTAATACATTAAATAAATTTATTTCTCAATGCGAAAAATTAATGACAACATATAGTAGTTATAACGATAGGGAATTAGGTGATCATATTTTTGATTGCATACAGGGTAAATTAATAAAAAAGCCGAGTTTATGGTCGGAAATAGGGTGGAATTAACCGATTGGAATTTATTAAAAAATGCACTGAGGCAATGTTTCTCCGATAAACGTAATTTAGACTGTCTTATCCAAGAATTAACTAGGACCAAACCGTACAGGAATGAAAGTTTGATAGAATTTGGTACTCCATTGCAATTGTTGAGAAGTAGTATAGTACAGAGAATCAGTAATGATTTTAGTAAACGAAAGAATTTGTAATATGAATCAATGTGACAAAACCGCATTAAATACGTTTATTGCACAGTGCACAGGTACATTAAAAAATAATATGCACCTGAAGCAACCCGCATCTTTAGAAGACGCTATAGCCTATGTTAACGAATATGAAAATTTTGAGAGTCTTTATACGCATCCTTGCGACTCAAAATTAAATATGCAGAAAAATAACTTTCAATTTCAAAATTTTCCTAAAGCAAATAATAATAATAATAATATTATTTATCGACTAAATCCACAATTTAATTCACAATTTAATCCAAATTTTAATGCAACAAAACAACAATATTTTTCAAATCCAAACGCAAATCAATCCCAACAATCAAATTTTCCAAAACCTGTATGGTCACGTCAACCTATAAATGTTCAACCACGCCCTTAGCATCGTAGGGTAAGTCCGGGATAGATGGCCATACTAGGTGAGATGGCCATACCTCATATTTCATACATTTGATGATAAATGTCAGCGCTTGTACCATAAAACAATCAGTCTATACATCTATGCTGTGCGGTGATATCATACATTGTGTTTTTACTGTAATAAAAGGATAAAAGGAAATCAAGGTAAGTGAAGTAGTTTTGAGGTGTTGCATGATCATTTCTTGTTTCGGTTTTTCTTATAAGCTGTTTTGCTGAAATTAAATATACAAGTAAAACACACTTTGAAATTTATCCTAACCTCAAAATGGTCTCGTTACCGTACGTTGTTCTACAAATTTAGTGGGTGGCCATCTCTCCCTGACAAATCGGGTGAGATGGCCTTCCCCATTTTGGGTGAGTTGGCCATAGTAATTTGTATTATTTTTTTTGATGCCAACTAAGTATACGAGAAAACCAGGTGTGACTCGAGGTTTATGGACCCAAGAAAATCTTCTCCGTGCCATCGAAGCAGTTGAAAATGGTTCCTCAATAAGAAATGCAGCTGTAACATTTGACATTCCAAGAAAAACTTTGGAAAGACGAATAAAAACTGGCAAAACTGTCAAAGGTAACATGGGCCCCGATTGCATACTTGGCAAAGACAATGAACGTAGACTTGTTCGTCATATAAAAGACATGCAAAATCGTGGTTTTCCATTAACACGTGACGACGTTCGCTCTATAGTATATCACTTTGCAAATCAAATTGGAATCAGACACTCTTTTAATCAAACCGATGAAAAGGCTGGTTATGATTGGCTTAAGTTATTTTTATCCAGAAATGCTGATTTGTCACTGAGAAAATCGGAAGGCGTTTCACTTAATCGCGTTCATGCAATGAATCGGGATGAGGTAAAAAAATACTTCGAATTGTTAGAAAAATGCCTTGAAGAACACGAGCTATTTGACAAACCCGGCAACATTTTCAACATGGATGAGTCAGGAGTTCAGCTCAACACCCGTCCAGGAGTTGTATTAGCTGTGAAAGGTTCAAAAAACGTGTCCAATATTACATCAACAGAAAGAGGTGAAACGATTACACTTATAGCATGTTGCAATGCAGAAGGAAATTTTTTGCCACCCGCCTGCGTGATGAAGGGTAAAATAAAGAAGGATGAGTACACCGATAACATGCCTCCTGGGTCTGTTCTCTACATGTCTCAAAAATCGGCATATGTGAATAATAATATCTTTCTTGAGTGGCTAAGAGATCATTTTCTACCAAGAAAACCTGATGGTAAAATTCTCTTGATATTGGACGGCCACGCATCTCATTCAAGTTCTGTTGAAATGCTTGAATTTGCCAACCAACATGACATAATTTTGCTGTGCCTTCCGAGCCACACAACTCACTATCTCCAACCGCTTGACAGGGCTGTATTTAAGTCTGTGAAAAATCACTTCTACGCTGCCAGCCAACTTCGGATGAAAGCCCATCCTGGCCGGCGTATCACTCGCTACCAGTTCGGTGAACTTCTACAAGCATGCTGGGGAAAATCTGCGACCCCTGAAAACGCTATTGCCGGATTCAGAGCTACAGGGCTACAGGCCCCTGGAAGACGAGGCACGTCAAACAGGGCAAATTCAAACAAGTTCAAATGATAAAAACCAACGAGACATCGAAATCGAAAATACAGAACCACAAGCAAGCACTTCAAAGCAATCTGTTGAGATCGAGTCACCATTTACAAAAGTCATTTTAGAAATTTCACCTGCGCCAAAACTGACTGAAATGGTGCGAAAACGTGCAAAGAAAGTGGCCATTGTTTTAACATCACCAGAACATGTTAGTGAAATCAAATTAAAAAAAGATAAGAAACAACTAAAAGATAAAACTCCTGTACAAAAAGGTAGAAAGAGGAAAAATAAATCGCCATCGAGCAGTGACAGTGAAAAAGATGAACCGACATTTCCTAGTAGCGAATCTGAAAACGAAGAAAAAGAAGATTTTGGCGAGGATGAGTGTGTTGGCTGTGGGGAAGATTATCAATCCACAACAAAAAAAGATGACTGGATTCGGTGTGTACGATGTCAGTTTTGGCTACACGAATCCTGCACAAAATACGTAGACCTATGTCACAGGTGTGGAAAAAGATGCTTGAAAAATGTAAAATGAAGATGTGAGAAAATTTTAACACATGCAAAAGAATTTTTGTTCCGATTTAATACAGTATTTTTTGTAGACTAGATTTAGTTTGTTAAAAACCCTATGCTTTAAGCAACATTGTACTTAATAAAAATATTAGTTTCCACAATTTTCAAGGCATTATTTTATTTATATATATATATATATATATATATATATATATATATATATATATATATATATATATATATATATATATATTTGTTTTAATAAATCTACATTTCTTACTGTGGCCAACTGTCCCATACTGATGCGGCCATCTCCCCCATAGTATGTGGGAGAGATGGCCAATTGTTATTATTCTAAATTTTTCCAAATTTTCGTAACACGTTTACTTGTATACTTAATATATTTGGTTTATTTTGAAACCAAGGTATGATCCAACAATGTACCTGAACATTTTTGTCGTCATGTTATTTAAACCCGAACTACCATCAAAAATGGTTCTTCATGGCCATCTATCCCGGACTTACCCTAATTATCCAACAAAGTTTTTGGACCCCCACGAAATGTGTTTAAACCCAATTCGATTCCACAGAATCAACTTCCCAAACCCCAACCAATGTCAACCACTTCGAGAATCCCATCAATGCATAGTAAAAGAACTTTTAACCAAAATAATAGGTCTAATAATTTTTTCCAAAATAATAATCAAAAGCGTAATTTTATATCTGAAGAACTATTTGTTAGTGACTACGGTGAAAATCAAATAGAAGCACATAATTATGATAATTCATTTCTACAAAGTGAAGAAAATAATCAGCAATTTGATAATGATTGCAATACAAATTTTCAGAACCCAGCCTCGATGGAGAATCAGACTTAGTAAAATTAAATATAACTTCTAATAACCCTCTGTCATATATTGAAATTTTTAACCCACCCTTAAGAATGTTAATTGACACCGGTAGTACCAAATCCATTTTAAAACCCATTATTGCAGAAAAGTTTTACCCAAGCACGATTTATCATTCAAATGTATCTCTTTCAACGTATCTAGGTACTAAAAATATTAAATATCAAGCTGATATTCCAGCTTTCCGCGAATTTAACGATAATCATATGTTGACTTGTATTCTTTCTGATTTCCACAAATTCTTTGACAGGGTTATAGGTATTAATGACCTTATCAATGAATTTTAATATAGATTTAAATAATAAACAATTAATTAGTGATCGTGTTAGGATTTCAATAAAATTTACATTTAGACAACCACATGATATAAAATATCAAATTTCGGTTGGTCCTTTTGAACGAATATTAAAACAAATCCCGGTAACTATATATTTATTCCAGAAACTCTAACTGAATCAAATAATGGGCTCGCTTTAGTCGAAGTCATGCTTTACTCCCTAATTATAATTTAAGTAATTTATTCTTTAGAATACGAGTCTCCTTTGTACTTATTTTAAATATACATTTGTTATTTTTTTAATACTTATTATTAATCTCTCCTCCCCTTTTCAAAAATTAGGCAAATATTCCGAGCATTTGAGAAGCCTCTGACTAAAAGAGTCTAAAACTAGTTGCCAAGAATCGCTCGACTATGCTATTAAGGGATAATTTTTTATTTTTTTATTTAATTTTTTTTATTAGTTTTATTTGCCACGGGTGAATGGATGTTCCTTTTGCACTCCAGGACCCTTTGGCTGGTGACAATGCTGGCTTAATCCCTTAATAGTATATTAACAATAGTAGCTAAGGACCTATCAGTAGTTACAAATGGTCTTTAGGCTAGTCGGTTGTTACATTTGGTGACGAGCGGTGGTCCTTTAGACAGTCGATTGTTAACAAATGCGATGCATACACGCACGTACAGACATCATCGCGAAAATAGTCAAAATTGTTTCCGGGGATTCCAAAACGTAAAAATCCTTCAAAAACTCGATGTCGACAAAAATCATGATTATATAGACAGAAAAGTAAAAATATATAAGCCTATCAGCTCTAATGGCAAATTTCTCACAAAATGATCTTAATTATTATTTTAAGAACACTGAGGGATCATTTTTGCTATGGTAGCAAAAAATGTAATAACCCTTAAAAAAAACTCTATTAAAATAGGCGACAGCCAAAGTACTTTGCTACGGTTAATAAATTCACTTTTTTTGGAATTACTTTTTAGCACCTAAAAACTTATTTTTTAGTTTTTATTCATTTTAGTGGTTAGAAAGTAAAATTTTACTCAGTAAAAAGTAGTTTTTTATGGTAAAAAAGTAGGTTTTTAGTAGTTAAACAGTATTTTTCTTGCAGTTAAAAAGTATTTTGTTACCTTGAACAGGCAGTTTTAATTGTTAAAGAATTATTTTTTATCTCTTAAAAATAGATTTTATTGGTTAAAAATTAGGCTTTTAGTGGTTAAAAAATGGTTTTAAATAATTAAAAGTAGTTTTTATTGGTTAAAAATTGGGTGCTGATTAAGAAATTACTTTCTTTGTAATAAAAAAATAATTTTTTTTACCTTTAAAAGGTACTTTTAATTGTTAAAAAAATTAATTTTTTTCTTTAAAAAATTGTTTTTAGTGGCTAAAAAGTAGTGTGTAGTGGTTTAAAAGTAACTTTTTACCTTTAAAAAGTAGATTTTAATGATTATACAGTTAATTTTTACCTTTAAAAAGTATTTGTTGATGGTTAAAAGTAAATTTTGCTATTTAGGGCTGGTTTCTTCAGCTCTTAGGCCGTTTTTTTTTATAAAAAAATAAAGTTCAGGTAAAGTCGAAATACAAGAATGTTTTGCATGTATTAAATGTCAAATTTCTAGATTTACCGAAGATAATTGATCTTTATATTTGTTCATAATGAAACCAGTTCTGTAAAACTAGAAAAATTTACTTTTTAGCCGTGCATTAGAAACTATATATAATTATTAGAGCAAAATTTACCTAATATATGTATACCAAAGAGGTTAGAAAGGGTAGAGGTAACATAGGAAGCATTTGTCGCTGCGCGAATTTTGCCAAAACCGAAAAACTGGGTGGAAGGAGTAGGGGAAAAGTTCTGGGCCGGACTTAAATATTTGTATTGTAGTACCTAATTTTGGTGGGTAACTAAAAGATGAAAAATTATGAGACTTTTTTTGACTTTATTTGTTAGCACGATTCATGTATGATGAGGGCAATAACACTTTATCAATATATAACTAGCTAAGGGCCGATTCCACCGTTGTGCCAAACGAAGTTTAAATTATTAAACGAAGATTAAAATGACATTGTTAATGTAAAAATGTCATTTTAAACTCCATTTAGTAATTTAAACTTCGTTTTTGTTAATATAAAAAGGTCATTTTAATCTTCGTTTAGTATTTTAAACTTCGTTTAACAAAACGGTGAAATCTACCCTAAGTGAAAGTTAATAAAATTATTGCAACAAAATAGCTGTTGAGACAAAAAGTTATCGAAACAGCCAAAGTACTTTTTGCTCGAATTACACACAAGATTTTTTCGACGATCACACCAAAATAAAATAAATAATTAAATTTTATTAGAAATGGGTTACCTTTTCGTTCGTTATAATATTTTAAGTTTATTTGACATAGGCCTACTCTTCGAAGGGAAAAAATGTTTTGTTACTTATATGCCGGTTATTATTTATGATTTAATTATTTACGGAAAATACCGTTCAATGAATTAAAATATTAGGAAGTCAATTAATAGTTATTTATGTAACCAGTTACGAAATGCCTTATTTTGTGTAACGAGTAAATATTTGCGGAACAAGCGGAGCGAGGTCCCGCAACATGAACGACTTACACAAAACGGCATTTCGTAACGTGTTTACATACAAGATTTTTTCTAATTTTGACTTGATTATTTATAAAATTGTGTTAAAAATGATTCACCATCATTCTTCTGTAGGTACTTCCAATCAAATATTTTAGAATTATTTGTTGTATTTGATTGCTCTACTTTTTTTTTTTTTCAATAGTAATAATAAAAATAAGGGACATGTGTAGTGTTTCCGATGTAATTTTTGACATTACTCGCGAAAAATTTGCAAAAAAAAACATTTTTACCCATTATCCTTAAAGGAGTACGTCAAAATTTTACCCCCAACATTTCTGGGCAGTTCTCAATAACGGTGTTATTTTAAAAATAAAACGCAATTTACAGCTTTTCTTTTTTTGTTTTCTTTTTTGTTGTTAAACGTAATGTTATATTTTCAAATGTGAAATGTCACTATTCATTGCCTTTTTTTCGATATTTGGTTTTTTCGATTTTTCGATTTCGGATTTTTCGATCTTTTATTTTTCGATTTTTAGATTTTTCAATTACTCGATTTTCGATTTCTCGATTTCTCGATTTCTCGATTTCTCGATTTCTCGATTTCTCGATTTTCGATTTCTCGATTTCTCGATTTCTCAATTTCTCGATTTTTCGATTTCTCGATTTCACGATTTTTCAATTTTTCAACTTAAAAACAAAAAAGAGGCAGTTTTATTTATTTTCATTTCGTAACTGGTGACATATTCAACTTTTCGTAATCAGTTGCATAATGTTCTACTTTATGCAACTGGTTTTGACACTTTGCGATTACCAAATATATTACTTTATATGTCAAAATTAGAGAATATAACAGAATGTAAATTAAATGGATAGATCCCATATTAGCGAAATATTTGACTAAGCCCTAAACACATTAAACAAAATTTAAAAAAATTATTTCAAATTTTTCTTTATTTTGACTTTCAAAAGGTAAACATGATAAAAAATTGGCTTTATATTATGCTCCGATTTCACATATTCAATTTTATAATTATAATTTGACAATATTACTGCCCATCTACGTAGTCTGTTGGCTGAAAATTGAGGTACATTTAGCTGGGTTAAAAATAGTTACCAGAGGTAAGTGATCTGTAACTAGGATAAAGAAATGTCCATATAAATATTCATTAATTTTATTTAAGCCAAAAATGATTGCAAGGACCTCTCTTTTAATTTGGGAATATTTTTGTTCGGACTTTGATAAGATACGCGAAGCAGAACCTACAGATTTCTCAATATTTTTTTTCAAAAACATGCCATCATGGCCCTTATTTCCACATTTGATGCATCTACGAATAATTTAATCGGCAACTCAGGCTGAAAATGCACATTTGTTGTTAATTTATTTTTGATTTATTCACAAGATTACTTGCAAGAATTACCCCAAATCCATTTCACCCATAAAAAATAAAATAAAAAAAGTCCTAAAGCAAAATCATATCCTCCTTCCCGTTAGTGACTTAAAAAAATTACTTCCCAAAAACCGGTCCTTAAGCCAGTTCCCTCCATTTTGTGGCGATAGTACTGTTGTTTTTTATTGTGATTATTTTCTTCGCGGAGCCCTCACAAAGGTTTTGCGGAGCCCCAGGGCTCCGCGGAGCACACTTTGAGTAACACTGTTATAGAGAATTACTTAATAAATAGTTTTGAGAAAACTATTGAAATCAGTTGTGAAGTTTGAAATGAATAAATTGGCAATAAAATTGATATTTTTGTATTTGATTGTATGTTTCTCTTTTCACTTCCTAAAAAAAGATTCCCCATGAAACAAGAAATAGTAAACAGTTTATAATAATAACCTTTATTTGCTACTTATAACATGTACCAATGACCAAGTCCGATTCTGTTTATTTTCAAATCAACAAATATGGACGTCGACATAATCCTTAAAAATTAAATATCTCACCGAAATAAATGTAAGTTTCTTTTATCTTCGTCATATTTCGCAGGTTTATTATAAATAAAGCTTTTTACAACACATCTTGGCATTTTCAACGTTAATTTCCAAAATTTAAGTCACTAAAATACCAAATTAATTCTCGTTGACACATTAAATTTGGATGGACAATGCTCTGACATGTGATGTTCTCAACTGTGATTGGTGGGTGTGAATCATTTCGAAATGGGATTATGCGCAGTGTCTTATGTTCCATCTAAGGTTTGTATAATCTAAGATGTATACCTACCTATATAATTTACATAAATTTTTATTTAACCTGTGGTGGAAATACAGATCAACATAGGAAAGGAAGGGTTTCAAAAATAAAAGAGACGATTATTTTGTAATAAATATATTAGTTATATTGCTAAATATTTCAAAAATTTATTTGAAGTTTAAAAATTCAGTAGGTTATGTAATATAAAATTATTTGATAAATTAAACTTATTTGTCTTTAGACGTATAATAACGTAAGGCATATGTATCAAGAAATTTCAAATGAGCAGTTAGTAGCTTTAAATTAATCCGGTATTTATTCTTTGTGAAAAATCATAAAAGAAATTTTATTTTAAATATATTGTTTTCTGTTTATTATAATATAGAATAGAATAAGAAAATCCATGCCATTAGGATTATTAACTAAAATAGGTAGGAATATAAAAACATAACATTCTTCTATCTACCTGGTGGGCCATTCCAAACGATCCTACCTTAATATCTAGAAAAAAAATTCTATTTTATTAATACTATCTCAGAAACGCAAATTTCGAATTTTAATAAACTTGAGCACCAGTCGTGGATCCTAGAAATCCCCTCCCCTAGCTCAGTAAGTTAAGAATTTGGATAAAAATTAATGTCAGGTATTTTTGAGAAATTTTTAAATTTAGGTTTTTAAGGTCTGTAAAAGCTAAGATTATACTGTTAAATGCAACAAAAAATTAATCAGTCTCCCGAATCCTTTATAAAACTGTCAAAATTCATTAAAAAAACTTACTTTTTAGTCCCTTAACACGTACTTTTTAGTTTTTATTAATTTTAGTGGTTAGAAAGTAAAATTTTACTTACTAAAAAGTAGTTTTTTATGGTTCAAAAGTAGGTTTTTAGTGGTTAAACAGTATTTTTCTTGCAGTTAAAAAGTATTTTGTTACCTTGAACAGGCAGTTTAAATTGTTGCAAAAAATGACTCAGTCTCCCGAATCCTTTGTAAAACTGTCAAAATTCATTAAAAAAAACTTAAGTCGGAACATTTAAAACAGAAAACATTTGGGGCATGCGTATTATCAATAAATTAAATAAATAAGGTATACCTAAAATAGTATATTATGCAACGATCATGTAATGATGGTTACTAATACACGAGCATTAACCGGGATACGAAACGAGCCAAAGGCGAGTTTCGTATGGTTTATGCGAGTGTTTTAATAACCATTACATGAGAGTTGCATACGCTATTTTTTCTACACCCGATAAATAATCAAGACCTATAAATATTATATTTATATTGGTATTGAACACAATAACAGTAATTACTCGTATTTCTATAAAAAATTCTACAAAATTGTAATTAATGGTATTACTTCAGGTATTGGTATTTCCCTAGATTTTTGCGGTAAAATATTTTGTACTGTATTTTCTGCTTTCTCCGATATGTGTGGAGGAGTCTTCTATATCGCTAATATCAGACATTTTAATATTATAATTATCGAAGTTTAGCTACCTACGAAAATTTAATACGTTTTGACAACTAAAATAATTACATAGGAACCTAGGACAAACGTCAAACAGCATGCTTGATTGAAAAATTGTAGGTTTCTATTGATTAAAAATCTGTATCGTAATGAAAAATCTGTATCATAATGGGTATCATTATGAAACGGATTTTGGGCATATAAGTGCATTATTATAATACGGGTGTAGAAAAAGATAAAAGTTTGCCATCTTGTCTACTAATTCTTATTTCTCATTCTAGGTTATTTCATGTATACCTAAACGCTCTACAGATGTGAATGTTTAATTTTCCAAAAAGTGGTACAAAAAAAATAATTACAAAACATTTTTGATTTTTATTTCTTAATTTAATAAAAATATCAAAAAACACTGCCATACATGTGTTTTGTTAGAAATATCTGTTAACGTTACTAGAACAAATAATTTTAATCTTAAACATTTAACCCTTAGTGCTCAAAATAGCCTCCAAGTTCCATCAAAATAGAAAAAGGAATTTCTGATATCTTAATGAAACAACTTTGCAAGATTTTTCGCTTTATCTACTGTTTTTTTCTTAATTAACGTTAAAGTGAAAGGTGAATACATTTGAAACCGATAAATTAGTAGATATTAAATACTTTTATATAATACGTTATGTACTTACCCTTAAAAATTTCAATAAAATCTTGAAGTCCCCAATTAGTCAGCTTCTCTGTGTAATCCATTGGAAAACAAACACAACTTATGCACAATTATTGCAAAAATGGCGACAGACCTACGATTTTCCAACGTAACGTGGATGATTTTTGCTGGCGGCTATAGGGTAATTATAACTAAAATCACAAATCAATCACCGGCTTGTTCTTGTCTGTGCCTGCCGATATACCGGGAATGGACTGAACAGAGTACGCCGAATACACGAAAATTTTCTCGAGCACAGACGAAAAAGCTCTCGATCGAAATCAATCGTTATTTTCTAAAGATATTTTTTATTGGACTTAAAAAGCGAATTGTTATGATGGAAAATATACGTATTAATATTTAGAATTTCTTCTACAGAAAATAAATGTTTAGTAATTAAAAACTATTTTTAAATGCAAAAATTATTTTTGCTGGTTCTATAGACTGAAAAAAAAATATTTGTAAAGGTAACAATTTTTTTTTGTATGGCGACAAAACTACTTTAAAAAAGCATTTTATTTGGTTGCATGAATGTATTTTTTTAATTGTAGCTGAAAATTTATTTATGGTAGCAAGAAATTTCTCAACAAAAAACTTTTTAAATATAATTCTCTCAGTGAACATTTCATTGAAACCCCTCAACACTGACACGGCTCTGTCTGATTTTTAAAAAAAGCTAATCACAAAAAGTTAGCTCTCAACAATTAGCTAAGTAAAATTTTAGTACATACCTCTCGCATTTTTTCATTCTTCTTTTTAACTTTTAGAGTGATAATAGGAGTGCAAAAACCACTGACACTCTCAATTTTCGTGATTAAAACGCCCCAGCTTTCCATGTAGATCAGTACAGAAGTTGCACTTAATGAAAAGACTACTTCCATTTATTAAGAGGACAATTTTATATTAACCTAGATGACGCTTTCGAGGATTAAGTATATGAGAGTGTGGTGTCAGTTAAAAGCTGCGTTTTAATTTCGACCTAATTTACATATAAAGTTACAGGGATGTGTTACTTATACTCGCTTTATCCTCAAATGTTACAAAATGTAATTTGCAAAGTATTAAGCGAACGAAATTTTATACGTTTTCATTGTAAGTTTATTAAGTACAGTCAGAATAAATTAGAAATATATTTTATGTTACAAAATACAATTGATTGTTCGATAACTAGAATCCGTTTCACCAGAGAAGAATACACCTGAAGTTGCAGTCGTATGCGCGAACGTGTCGTCATAACCAGCGCCATATCACGGCATAAGAAACAATCGGCAGGCTCACGTGCCGCTGATCGCATACAAATATTATACTAAGAAAATTTGACCTTGGCGACGTCATTTGGGGGTCTTAGTCAGGGTCGGATTAAAGCGTATTTAATTTTTTTTTTTTTTAACTAAGTTAGTGGCACTGGATATAAACCAACAGGCCAGTCAATTGTCAGGTGAACAAATAAAAATATTATATAACAAACTTTATTATTTTACAAATTATATTAAAGTTGCTCTACCTTAATAACTAAAATAACCTGAACTTAATATGGTTTAAATATTTTGTTTATTTTTGTTTTTTTTTTTTTGTTTTTTTTTATTTTTGATTTTTTTTTATATTTTTTTTTTGTTTTTTTTTGTCTTTATTTTTTTTTTCTATTCTTAACATTTTTTTTTCGAGTCAGGTGTACAAATTTTTTTATTGGTAGCATCGCTCTACTTACATGTTTTATTTCTATTTCCTAATTACAGTTTTAATTTGAGTGTTTTGACGAAATTATAGAGTATGTTATATATACGGTCAAATGTCAGTAGATTTTTTAAATTTATAGGTAACTGAATTTTGTTGTTAATTAAGTTTTGGTATAATAAATTAATTTCTAAATCGTTTAGAATGCAATCCAAAAATATATGTTGTAAATCAGCAATCTCATCACAAATACACAAATCAGTATCTATTATACTTATTCGCTTCATATATTGAGGGTATAAAGCATGATTAGTTCTAATTCTGCTAATCGTTTGGATTAGTGGTCTATTTGACAGCTTATCAAACCACGGTTTTACCCTTATATTAGGTTGAATAGATTTATAAAAATTACCTGTTTCCTTCTCTACATATTTTGCTTGCCAATTATGATCCCTTTTATATCTGAAAAAAGTATTTAGATCGGATAGGGGTATTTTAAAATTACTTATGTAATTAAGTTTTGTTGCAGTTTTAGCCAAAAAGTCTACTTTTTCATTATTAGGTATTCCCATGTGGGCTTTGACCCAAGATATGTATATTCGTTTATCCTGATTTCTTGCCTCAAAATTTAGTTTTAAAATGTCCAAAATTATGTAATTAACTTTTGAATTAAAATTAAAATTTTGAAACTTTTGAACTAAACTTTTGCAGTCTGTAAAAATGACAAAATTTAATTCCTCTTGATTTAGACATAACGAAAAGGCTTCTTTAATTGCTAATATTTCTGCACTATAAACTGACATACAATTTGGCAAACGTTTTAAAATTTGGATCTCTTTATTGGGATAATATAAAGCGTAACCTACTTGATTATTTAATTTAGAACCATCAGTGTAAAGTGTTTCATAATGTTTCCATTTTGTATTTAATTCTTCATAAAAATTTGTCTTTATTAGTAAAGGGTTGTCAACGTCGAATTTACTATTAATATAACTATTAACTGGCATAATAAGAGACATATATGGATTGGACCACAGCGGTACGCCATTTGAAACTGGTAGATCGTTACTGACATCTGAAGTAGAAATAAAACTGTCAACTAATAATGGCAGTTTTTTCTTTTTCCAAAAGGATGAAGTTAAGCATAGAGTAGTTAATCTGCTTAATTTATTAATTACTGTATAATGTTTTGATCGATATAACAATACAAATTTATCGCTCAGAAATTTCCTTCTTAGATCCAATGGACTTTCACATGTTTCGACTTCCATAACATTTATAGGAGTGCTTGGTAAGAATCCTACGCAGAGTCTTAGGCATTTATTTTTAATTTGTTCAATTTTCTGAAGATGTGAGTTTGCTGCTGTATTATAAAAAATTGAACCATAATCTATAATTGGACGAACCAGCATTCTATAAAACATAAGACTAACATTTGGGTCAGAGCCCCAATTATGACAAGTAAAAGTTTTTATTATATTTACAGCATTTTGTGTTCTTTTCTGAACATAATGTATATGTTCCTTCCAGTTTAATTTACTGTGTATTTAAAGATTTTGTAATAAAATAAGGTATTGATAAACAGGATCGTATTAAAACAAAAAAGTAAAAATTTACATAAAATATATTTTAATTTAACTTATAAAAATAGCATACAGATTGCGCCAAATAATTAGCTTGTTTTTATTGATAATCTTAAAATTTCTATTAATATTTTTAAAGTGTAATATATTAGTAGCCTTAAATATAACTTAATAACATATATTTCTGGAAATCGGGGACAAGGAGCGTCAAATGTTATCTCGGAATTAATTAAATCTAAAAAAAATTACAAACGTCGGATTTAGTGATAAATAATTCAAAATTTTGTTGAAAAATTATTTCAATTTTTGTTATTAAACATACAAAACTATTATTTGACATTTTTAAATTGCCAAAAATATCTTCGTTTGCTTTTTTTGTATGGTTTATAATAACAATACACGGAGCTTGTATCCAAGTCTTCGTGTAGTAAGGCATATTGTGTACATACGTCGCAACTGTGAATTTTAAGACATTTTTTTATTAAAAATCCGCATATGTAATAAAATTTTCTTAAAAAATATTAATATTTTGTGCATGCAATTCATTAATATGCTTGTTTATATTTACATTTTCGACAATATTGCCACCATTATACGCGATTTTGGAAAATGGCTCATCCTTACTAGTCCTACGAATTTCATGCAGCCTCACAAGTAAAGCATCCCAACCTGTTTCGCTGTTTTCAGTTTCAGAATGTAATAAATTTAAACATTGCAATTTTTTGACCGTCCTTTGAAATTGGACCGATGTAGGGTTTACACAGTTACCATCATGGAGGAAGGATAATTAAGAGTTGCAGATTCCTCACAGAAATTTGGCAGCATGTTTATCTTCAGTGACATATGAAATAGTTTTGTGAAATTAATACTCAGTCGGTAATATAGAAAGATGTAATGCTATTTTAGTTTGAAAATTGGCGGGCTTTTGAATTTACTTCGACAAAATATAAGAATTTTACATTTTTAATAACATTTTTTTAATACGCATCTCAGGCGTATTAAAAAATGCAAATAAAAATGTAAAATTTTATGTTAAATAATTTTAGAAGTGTAAAATAAATAATACAAAATTGTAACAACTAAATATTATTTGTAGAATCTTTATTGGTTACAACAATAAACAGAATTTTTTTATAATGACTTTTTCCTTAAAATAAAAATAAATATTTTCCATTTTTTGAACTCCATACAGGAGATGTTTAAAATATAACATTTTACTTTAAATCTTAATAATATACCTACATAAGTAAATATAAATTGGCGCTAAACTTTACGTGACATTAACCAGGCACCTACCTACATCTTACTAATAGGTTTATAACTGACAAACTGACCCATAACCTAGGATTTTTTTTAAAAGTATACCATACATACCTACCTAGTAGGATCTTTAAGAAACCGAAAAAATAGTTTTTTGCTGCACAACTTTGCCCAGACATAGTAAAACACGTAAAAGTTAACAAATTAATACTGGAAAACAACTACTATATAAAAATTGTCAAAAAATATCTATAATTCTAAAAAAATAACAATAACTACATAATACACACATCACAAACAAAATAAATTTAAGACCCACGCTTTTGATTCCGAGCTGCTGCAACTTGTTTGCTTTTGTGGATATAAACGACGACAGTGAGCCACTGGCTTGATTGGGAGGATGGACCCCCAAATGGCGGTGTGCGCGTAGATGTGCGCGTAGCATTGCCGCCAAGACAAGTTAGCCTGCCGATTGTTTCTTATGCCGTGGCCATATTATAAATTTGATGTTTGACTTCAAATCAGTAGCGTAACCATTTCAAATTTAATTCTTAAATAAATATAAATATGAAAATGGTGTTATTTTCACCAGTTTTAATGCAAAAAATATTGAAATAAAAAAAAAATGCAATTTGCAAATCCTTTATAGACTCTATTGAATATGTAATATAGATAGGACTGATCACTTTTATGGGTTTTTATGGCAAAAATCATTCAAATGGTCAATAAATGTGCTAATGAATCAGCGGGTGGAAATTGGAGATAGGGGTGAAAATTCAACCCTTAGAGTTTTTTTATATCTCGGAAACGAAGCAAAATGCAGGAAAAGTTAATACGAAATCTTTTGTAAATGCAATTATAATAAAAAATAATGAAATAGCAGAATATCCATTTTTTTGCGTATAATTGCTTTCTGAGCGAGGCAAAATTCATACAGTTAATATAATTATAATAATATGATTATTTCACATCAAATTATTTATTTAATTTTTTTATGTAACAAATATAAAGAAAGAATTTAATACGCAAAAAATCATTTTTTTTTACTTTTTTTGCTTATTGAGTAGAGATAGGAGCAGGCATTGCTTCATACAATAAAAAGTGTATTAAGTTTCCTTTAAAATCTTGGGTTATAAATGTTTTTTAGATAAAAATGGACTAGCTGACATATTGAACTCTTAGAACATAATAGCCTATTACTTCAAGCCCTAAATATATCGTTTAGGTAATAAAAAAAGATTAAAAAAACACAAAATTTTAATTTAGGATTGCATGAAAAATATTGGTAACATATTGATTATTAAATGGTTTACTCAGATTACTGGCAAAAATCTTTGAAAAGTTGGAATTCAAATGCCATAATATGCAAATTTAGTATTACTTTTTAAATTTTGAAAAGCAGGAAAAATATATAAATTTTTAAAACATTTCACACCTAAAAACTTTAACGAAGTCTGCAGCAGACAATAGTAGTTAATCAAACGATAAGAGTAGGAACAGTGAATACAAAATAGCTTAGTGATAATAAATGCTTGTTGTATTTCTTATTCAATTGACTGCTAGTTGCATATGTGCGAAATATTTTACAAAATTTTATACTTTTTACCCTTACTTTAAAAATTCAAACTTGTTTAATTCCATTTATAGTTAAACAAATTGATGAAATTTTAGATGTTAGTTACGAGTTACTGGAAAAGTATATTATGAAGAAATTTAAGATTTACTGTTTATTGACCTTGGTGATATATCGATTTTAAAATCATAAATTTGAGCCATATCACAAAATTTGAAATATGTTTGCCTAGAATATAGGTAGGTATGTTGGAAAAAAATATTTCTTGTAGGCCTAAGCAATTCTATAATACTCCTACTGCTGTCACTGCTGCAATCATCCTCTGAAGTAGATTCATCAGACGATCCTGTATTTACAGTAAACACAAGATAATCTACAGCATTATTCAAAATGTGTTCTTTTTTAATCCATTCAGATTCGCATTTCTTTACATGTTCGCAAATAGAATACCATTCTTCATCAGAAACTTCAGAAAATTTCTTCCTGGCTAATTTTTCCACATCATCCAGTTTAAATGTGGTATTGTGCACTGCCACCCAGTTCTTAATGAGTGCCCAGATTTTTTCTATTGGGTTAAATTCTGGATGATGAGGTGGTAACCATAAGACTTTATGCCCATTTTCTTTCAGTAAACAGTCCAATTTATAGGAAACAGGAATACCTAACCAATTTTTTTTATTAAATTATACAAAGCGGGTTTTGTATTATTGACATCATATTCAACTTTGTGAGCCCTAAGCCATTCTAACATTTCTGATTTCTTAGAAGCTGAAGATGCAACTAAAAGAATATATTTCAAATTACTCAATTTTATCACCTCTTCAATCGGGTTTCAGGAAAGGTTTTAGTTGCACAACTGCTCTTTTACAAATAGTTGATGACATTGTTAAAGCAACTGATAAAAAATTATACACCTTGTTAATTCTTCTTGATTTCAGTCGAGCATTCGATACGATTAATCACAAATTAATATTAAGTATGTTAAAATACATAGGCTTCTCAGAAGGAGCGATATCGCTATTGAGTAATTACTTGCAAAACAGACAACAATGTGTAGTTATTGATAATAATTTGTCAGATTATATTTCAATTAAATCGGGTGTTCCACAAGGCTCCATTCTTGGACCACTGCTATTTTCCATTTACTCTACTCATCTAGTAAAATCTTTACAACACTGCAAATTTCACTTATACGCAGATGATACCCAACTCTACTACAGTTTTCCTTTTGATAGAGTGGAAATAGCACGTGAAACTATAAATGCCGACTTAGATGCTTTTATCAAAACTGCTACGGATCATTGTTTAATCATAAATTCAAGTAAATCAAACGTCATTCTTTTTGGACCAGAAAATAATAAATTAAATGTTTCGGGCGGACTTAATATTAAAATAAATAATGTGTCTTTAACTGTAGTTAACGAAGTAAAAAATCTTGAAGTATGGTTGGATACAAACTTGCGGTTTGAAAAACATGTAAACCAACTTATAAGATGTGCTTATTTTAAACTAAAAATAATTTATGGTAACAGATATTTTCTCCCATTTCACGTGAAAGTGAAGTTATGTGAATCTTTGGTTCTTTCAATATTTAATTACGCAAGTTCTGTCTATGGTCCACATCTAACTATTCAGTATAAGAAGAAAATTCAAAAAGTACAAAACTCATGTTTGAGGTTAATATACGGTATTCGCCGACAACAGAGAATTTCTTATAAATTAAGAGAAATAGAATGGTTAAATATGGAGAATAGGAGATTACTTCACACACTTAGTCTTTTTCATAGAATCATTGTAACTAAAAAACCTCCATATCTTCATAGAAAAATAACCTACCGCACCGACGTACATAACATAAATATTAGGGATAAGGGATCACTGTCAATACCCTCGTTCAATACAGAATTCTTTCGTCGATCATTCGGATACCAGATCTGCCATCATTACAATCAGTTACCTAATAACCTAATAAAATTAAATATAACCAGGTTCAAACCTTGCTTAAAACTATTTTTGTTAAATAAACAAAATTAATTACACCTCAAATACTAAAATTAAATAACTAATTAAAATTCATTTAATGTATCCTACCATTCTAGTTTTGTACTAGCTTATGCTTATTATTTATATTTGGGTTAAGTGGAAGAGCAGATTTTGTGGTGGATCCTCCTTCTCAAATCTGAACTTCGCCCTTTATTTTCAATAATAATTCTTGTATAATTGTTAAAATTATGAAAAAATTGTAAATTTATATTGGAAATAATAAAGACGATGTTATTATTATTATTATTATTATTAAGTAATACTTTTTTCACTTTTCACGTTGTGGTAAGAAGCACTATCTACAACCAGAACTGATTTCTCAGGCATATTGGGTAACAGTTGTTCCTGAACCCACTTCATAAAGTTTTAATGATTCATGTCATCATGGTAGTCTCCACTTTTAGAACTTAAAAAAAATAGAACAAATTTAATCTAGACCCACACGAAAATTTACTATTTTGTAAACAAATTACATAATAACTAAACATTCAGTACACATATGAAGTGAAGGATTGAAAGTTTTATTTGAATGTAATTTAATACAAAAAAAAAATAGCAGTGCAACATGTCATATTAAGACATTGTAAATTGTGTTGCCTAATTTGATTGCTAGAATTATCTTTTATTATATACTGTTTGAAAACCAATGAAAAATACCACAAATAATAGTATAATTTTCGAAAATTTATCTAAAAATCAGTACATGTTTTTTGTTCTAGCCCAACATTTTTATGGATGTTAACGATTCAAGTTATTCGTTTTTATACACATTCAAATTAAATCATTTTAACTACTATAGTCATTACTATTAAATAGCGTTTTTCCCTAAACAACAAATTTATCTAAATTTAATATTGTATTCTAACCAAAACAAATTTTATTCTCTTTATTAATTTGAAAATTACAGCTACGATATCGAAAAGCAAAAGTATAGAAGGAATTTTTCGACTGACAGTACTATGAAGAAAATTTGCATTTTTCCCCAATAGGATATGTGGGCGATGTAGTCCCTCTTTCCTGGATGGTTTTACAAATTTCTTCTCCAATAGGATATGGACGATTTGGTTCCGTTTCCTTGCACAGCGTCTTGAATCTGCACAAAGTATCTTCTGGAGTCACAAGTTCGTTATTGCAAATAAACCGTTAATACGGACCGGTTTCGCGATTTATGTCGAACCTTTTTACAATCCGACTGACTGCGCCAAATAAATGTGATTTAGTCCAAAAGAACTTTTTAAAAAACAAATTTCAAAGAATATAAATTTTATTACTAGTTACTATAATGAATGCTAAATTAATAATGAATTGTTTCACATAACATCAAGGAAAGGTGGAATGAACGTGAGAATGCAAGCTTGCATTTTCCTGGCATCGAGTTACGCAGGGTTCGCTGTAGTGCGACCATAACTGGGCTATTATTTGTTAATCTATCAAGTAAACCTACATGTAACTTTACTCAGAGGTAAAAAGATCGGCCCTAAATATAATAAATTTTTGTAGAAGCATGACAAGTTGTAGAAAATAAAATATAATGACAATGTCTACCTAAATAATAAAAAATATTGCTAGGCAACGAGGCGAGTTGAATCCTTCAGTAAAGCTGCTACGTGAAGTAAAGATATCCGAAGGCGATAGTATATGACGCATGTGTCGCGGTGAGGTAAGAAGAAAGGTATTTAGTACATCTGAGTCGCTACGATACTTTTCCCATTTTTTTGAAAAGTGAGGAGTTTTATAAAGTACAAATTTGGATATATAGTGTTTTATCATTATTAATCGCTACGGATTCGATAGGTTCTTTCTACTCAAAGAATACTATTGTGATACCTTTTTAGCAACTTCTGTTGTTTTCTACCTAGACGTCTTGTTGTCCTAGGTAGAAAATTATGAACAACTATGGTCCTTTAGCATATATGTATGGGCGATCTGGTCCTTTATCATGTGGACATCTGACCCTTTAGGACGTATATGTGAACAGTCCTGTGCAAAATGCTAGGTGCATGTGTGATATGTATTAAGTTTTGTATTATGTTTGATTTTATATTATGAATATGTATTATCTTTATGTAGTATGTTTGTGTTATTTGTTGTAGGATTTTTGAAAAAATTATTTATTTTCGTAAAAGTTACACTGCTGCTGTTCTTGATGCTGGAACTTCTTAGCTTCTCTTCTTCTTTCTGCGACTGGTTAGCATTGGATTGGGATCTGCAGGATCTCGGATGAGAGGCCTCTTTTATTTCTGATATAAGAGGTGTCCAGTCGGGGTCACCATTTTGGGATCTCAAATTATGAATTATTACGGTTTTAATTTGATCAGTAGAAAATAAATATATTATATACTTTTTAAATTATATGAAGATGAATGAAACTTACCCTTTTGAAAATAAAACATAGAATTAAAGTTGATAGTTTAATAGTTGAAAGTGTGATTAAAGTTTAATAGTTGAAAGTGTGATTAAAGTTTAACCTACAGAAAATGTAAACATATTCTGATAATCATCAGTTAACTTTGATCTTTCTTCTTCTTGGTAATAAGGACCTATTTCGTTTCTTAAATGACTTCGTCACAAGATTAAAACAGTACCTTGGAGGTAAACTGCACTATGTCATTCTAGTCAACTTTTCAGTAGAGCAGATTAAATATTGATTGGATACTTTTGTGCTCCGTAATTACATATCATTATATTTTTTAACAAGAAATGCAGTTAGACCCAATTAATGTCAGAATATTTATATATTATTTAATCTAACTAATAAAACTTAATTTTTTTATGCATAGTTAGTTTTTATTACATAGTATCTCTCATATACCTTCAACATATTTCTATATTCTGACAGCAAATTTTCTATGACATAGTACCATATACCATGAGAGTTAGAAACACTAAATGTGCACATGGCGTTGTTTAGCTCGTAAGTTAATGTCATGAAATTCCTAATCCGACCCTGTCGACGGAATGTTCTGGGAATGCCGCTGCGGCTCGAGAAACGGGTAGAACGGGCGAAGTGTGCCGTTGAGTCAGAGATAGAATTTTCGAGACGACCGTCTGGTGACTTCTAGTAGGAATTGGACTTAATATAAATAGCCGACTCGTCGGCGGACAGTTTAGTTTTAATATAGAACATTTTATTGAAAAGTTAAAGTGTAAGAAATAAATTAGAATTGTTGATTAGTGTCTAAATATTATATAAATTAAATAGTACGTCTGAAATAAATTGTAAATAGTGTTTTCAAACAAATAATCTAAAAATAAATTAGACTTTCGTCACATTAATATATTTTTTGGCTAACTTTTATTGTGATGTCACTAATACATGGTTTATTACACCCCTGGGCAGGTCTCGATGGGCTTAATTTACAAACTTTTTTAAAACTGCATTCTATCTACATAGTGCAGTTTATCTCCGAGGTACTGACCATATGACTCCGTTCAAATCAAATCACCTCAGAACTGCACTATACTAATAATTTTTTAATTTGGTGCTTTTTTAATAGGTCCTGTATCCAGATTTATGTTCTTAAGAAAATAAGGAAATTATTGTTATTATTAGTTTTTGTTTAAAAATATAAAGAGTTTATTAAAAAAGTTCAGTTGTGCTCTTTAACAAAAGAGAATGGAAAAACAAATATTATTTTATGCCTAACGATGATCACCAACAAAAACTTGATCCATACTTTACTTACAGATTATACCACAACATTTGTTTCATGGATAAACCTTCTTAATTAAAAGATAAATAAATATGGTGTAAGATGACGGAATATTCAGTATCCTGTTATTACCCAAAAATCAATCTCGCTGAGAATTTAGAATCTGTGATTCCGAATAATTGAATAAAGCCATAATAATTCTATGGATTTGATATTATAATAAAGTCCGCAGGTATACTGTGGCCGGGACCAAATACACAAAGGAATCTGACGTACGCTTTCGGCACACAAAGCGGAACATTTTAATTTCAATCATGATGAATCAGATACTGCACCAACATAGCACCATTACCACTACCGATTTCTGCTATCCTAAAATCAATCAGAGAACGCTCCTAATTAACTGGGCAAATTGATCGGCCTGTAACAACGGTCTTTTGATTAACTGTATCAGGGACGTACGCAACGCAAGATTGGTAAGACTCTAATGACCGAATATTTTGGTTATTATAAGCATTGTAAGGTTTATTTATTTATTTAAAGGGGTTATTTTTTTAATAGGATGCTATATGCATATGCATATACAGTGTGTCCGTAAAGTATGGAACAAATTAATTTTTAGCTAAACAGACTATTTTAAGAAATAATCCTGAAATACGTCGATTTTTGATTTTAATTTACCGTATTTTAAAATAATTATCCAATATACAGGGTGAATTACTTCCGAGTAATGACGTCACCATCATTTTTTTTAAATGGAACACCCCCATTTTGTCTCAATTTTCGGATTACTCTAGCTGAGCTTATTCCAAAAATGTATCACATGTTGATACCAATTGGTACAGGGTGGGCAAAAATACAATAGTTTTGTGTGTGATCATAAAGTAACGCGTGACATTCTTTATTAGTTAAATTAACAATATTATCAAAAATACTTATTGTCTAGCGGACAGAATATGATGAAATACATGACTTTATAAATGTTCGAACTGCAGCCCTTGCTGTATTTGACAGTAACCCAAACGGTGTACAAATTCTTGTTGAACCTTGTTTATTGTGTCTTGAGAAATTTTGTTTATTATTGTCCGAATTCTCTCTTTTAATTCTTGAATATTTGCTGGTTTCGTTTGATACACAACATTCTTCAGTTGGTCCCACATAAAATAATCCAAAGGATTGAAATCTGGTGACCTCGCTGGCCATTTGATAGGTCCACGTATTCCAATCCACGTGTTCGGAAAAATTTCATCTAGGTACCTTCTAACATCTACAGCATAATGTAGAGGTGCACCATCCTGTTGAAACCATAAACTTTCATCACAACCTCCAGGATTACGTCTGCTGGGAAACAAATTACGTAAAGTAGGTACGAGATACCTCCTTAAAAAACTCAAGGTACATTGCCCCGTTTAAATTATCTTCGATAAAGTAGGGTCCGATGATTCGATTTCTTACAATTCCAGCCCATATATTTACCTTCCCAGGTACCTTTTGCCCAGTATCTATAATTCTGACGGTTAACCTCGCCATTTAACGTGAAAGTGGCCTCATCAGAAAAAATAATGTTTTGTATCAAGAGAGGGTCTCGGTGACATTTATCCATCATTTTTTTCGCAAAATTGGATTCTTCTATCGGGATCATCTTCGTTTAATTCCTGCACAAGTTTGATTTTATAAGGATGCCATTTTTCAAGCTTTAATAGTTTGTGTACCGTTGTTTTGCTAACACCGATATCGCGACTAACTTTACGCACAGAAGTGTGCACGTCTTCTTCAAAACTAAGTATAACATCTGATGCTGTATCAGCATTTGCAGAGGGACGACCTGATTTGCGTACATTTTCAACCGTACCAGTTACTCGAAATTTCTTTTCAATCTTACTGACTGTTGAACGCGTTATAGGTCTTTCTGGATATTTATCATTAAACAAATTTCACACTTCCATCTGAGTTCGCGATCTGTCTCCATACCCAATAATCATAAGTATTTCAATAATTAAAACATTCACGATTACCAAAAATTTTGTAGTACTAAACTGTCACTGAACATCAATAAATTACTAAACAAATAATGACATTTCACAAAAAACTAGACGACTATGTTTTTTCAAAATTGATAAGAAATAATTTCTTTCATAATTGGTCTGCTAGACCACAAGTCCACCCTGTACCAATTGGAATCAACATGTGATACATTTTTGGAGTCAGCTCAGCTAGAGTAATCCGAAAATTGAGACAAAAGGGGGGTGTTCTATTTAAGCAGAACTGACCATTGGAGCACCATCTGGCTGTTTGGTGGAGATATCAGACATATGCTACATTAACTCTGAGCTATTTGTTTCTTGGTTAAAAAAAATTATTGAAGTGGTTAAGCCTACAAAGGAAAATAAAGTTCTTTTGGTATTGGATACCCATTCTAAAAATTATGATACTAAAGTTTTGGCCCGTGACAATGGTCTAATTATTTTACAATTACCAGGCCACACGACCCATCGGCTTCAACTCCTAGATGTTTTGGTTTTCAAGCCTTTAGAAACATACTATAACCAAGCCATTGAAAAGTGGTTAAGACAGCATGCTGGAATGGGAGTTACGCATTTTCATGTTGATTCTCTTCTTAATGAAGCTTATGGCAAAATTACTGCTATAGTAACTGCTACGAACAGTTTCCGCAAATGTGGGATATGGCCTATAAATAGATATGCTTTTTCAGATGCTGATTTTGCTCCTTCAGAACTATTGACTGATAAAGAAAATATTTCAATTGAGAAGATGCCAATCGAAAGTTTGAAAAAAAATTCAAATATTAGAGAGCCACCACAAATTCAAGTTTTGGTAGATGTTCACAGAGCAGCTGACGACGTTAACACTGAAAAAATCGATTCACAGGCAACTAAAAATTTAAATGTGTTAATTGTAGATATTCTTTCTTTACCTGATGTTAGTGAAGCTAAAAAACATAAAATGGGTAAGAGCGCACAGACGGCTGAAATTATTACATCCACTCCCTATAAAGAGCAACTGGAAGTAAAACAAAATATCGTAAAAGAGAAAAAGAAAAGAGGTGTCGGAACAAACATGTTGTTAAAACACGACTTTCTGACAAAAATAATTGATCTTTATCGGCAACAGTACTTTACTTACAGTACAGAATTTTAGTACTTTTTTATAGCTTCCCAAGTTTTAGATATTATGATACTATTACAGTAGGAAATCTAAGACTTTAGAAAGTACTCCCAGTTGCCAAAAATCTTAGTGCTGCACTTCTCATATGGTGACATATCTCCTCTCATGTCTTGCTTTTGTATAATTGGTGTACAGTAGGTAAGTAAGTAGGTAAGTAGGTACAGCAATTCCTGATATGTATCCTCGCTTGTCAGTAAGTAGTTTGACCATTCACAAAGTTCAAAATGAAATTCCATCCTTTAATTAACATGAGAAAATAAATTAATATTTAATAGCCAATGTTTGCTCCATTTAGTTCTTTTCTTTCGGGATTTCTTTAGTACCTAAGTATTAAGCACAAAGTAATTTAAATTAGAGAATCTTCATCCATCACTGATGTACACGACAAATAATGAAAACTCAAACTGAAATTAAAAGTGAAGTGAGAACTGATACGACGCGACGGTCAAAAAAGGACCTTTAGATACTTTTTCCTTGGCACATAATTTAAAATACGCCTCCCTCCCCCAATCCTCTAATAATTCAACCATCTTTCAACTTCATTTTCATTTTCTATAACAAAATATTTTTTCTTTTGATTGTCGGGTTGAATTTTGATACCACTTAATCATATTTTCTTGCGGGGTGTTCATACTTTTCATTAGATAGATTTAACCTATCGTCCTTAGTTAAATGTGATACCAGTAAATTATATTATTGAGAAACCCTGATACATACAAAGGCATCAATACAGCACTTTAACCAACCTCTAGCCGAAGCGGCTTTATCTCCAGCTTTTGACTTTCTCGCATGGTGTTACCCTTACTACTTGATTGGTTTTCAGAGTGACATGAGAGCAAATTTGATTTTGAGCCATGCAGCACAGCACAAGCTCGATTCATCATGGTTCATATTAACCCGTTCTGGTTCTGATTCGTGTGCCACAAGAGCATCATCAGTTTCCTTTGTGCGATAAGAAGCGATAACCGTAATACGTAATAGTTTAACCTTATTATATTACATTAGATATTAAATTCAATTATCCCGATCGATACAGTCTAAACTTACAAACAACTGATTAGAGATCGGTTTATATACGTGTTGCGCTAGAGATTGTGTGCCAAGTGGAACAGATTTAATTAAATTATAGAGGAGAACGTTACAAGCGGTTTTTTCTTTTGGTTGAAAATTATATAATATTGAAAACTCTTGTATTGTGCCATATTGGCTGTTTAAGAAAGTTCTATTTTTAAACCCGTGCATACACAATAAAAAAATTTAATTAGAGAATGTTCAATCGGTGGCGTACGATAAGTGCATGTTTTTTTATAGATTTACAGGGTGAAACACCAAAACATTTTCTACCTAGGTTTTTGTTATTGATTAAAAAAAAAAAAAAACAAAAAAACGCTTAATTTTAGTTTGGAAAGGGAAATCTTATTTAAAATTGCAGCATCTACACTTTAACCTTCGAGCAGTGGGCCGAATACACCACATAACATATCTCTATAATGCACTCACAACAAAATAAATTTAGAAATATTGCAAACAATGAATAATTTTCAGACTGTTATATGGGTAATAAGTCTGAGATTATGAGCCGAGCGTGAGAAGCGAGAGGCGAGTAACATGCGAGTTTGATAAAGACTCTTTACTGACGTGGTCCATACAAACTTTTATCGCCAATCGAAAATAATTATAATTAATAAAAAGGAAATATTATAACATCACAATTGAGGGGCATATTATCAAAGGCGGCAATCTCCACTTTGTGGCAAAATTTAGTTAGATAGGCCAAATTGTTCGTAATTTCGCACTTTGTATAAAAATGACGAATAAGAGTATCAAAAGCAGTAATATCCCCTCATAAAATACCAGAAAAACTTAGGCTAAAAATCAAATACGGCAATCTGTAACGGTTGGAACCGTTTTCGTTATTTTGACACAAACATCTCTACTCAAATGTCATTTGTCGTTTATGCCTTGCGTCAAAAGTTCGATTTCATTTTGATTTGGATCTGTCAACGAATCAGTTGATATTAAATTTTAAATTATCTAGGTCATCCGATATATTAAATCATTTTTATCTATCGTATATTCCGTCTGATTTTATAAGGTAAGCTTTAATACCGATATATTGTTGAAAATATATATTTCGTACAAAGATTTCTTAATTAAAATGTCAAATATTGTACATAACCTCAACACATGAATACCACATAGATAATACGTTATATCCCAACTAACAAAGTAGCGTTATAATTTTTAGTTTACAAGACTATTATATTTTATTGATATTATATTGCTGTTTCTGGAATGCTAATTTATTGTACTACAGTTGCAGAAATCACTATTTTGTTCTTTGAAACTAAATAGTTATATAAATTAGTTTTTACAATATTCTTACAGCAAAATTATAAAATAGTTTTCACGATAACTATGAAATTGTTACATAAACATTTATACAACTGTTCTATACAATATTTCAGCTTATAAAATAAAATTGCTTTATAGTTATTCTATATTATTGTTCTGGATAACCTTTAGAACTTTTTGGTCATACAAATATAACTGTTTCTTAACCTCATAATAACGCTTTAAAAAATAGTTATATAAATATTAGTGTGAGATAATTCCGCATCAATAGCAATTTTCTTCTGATGAAAACTCTAAAATAACTGTAATATATTGTCGAAATACACTATTACAAATCAGAAAACTGTATAGCAATTATTTTAGTTAAGAATAGTATTATCCCTTTAAAAATATTTATAAAAAAAATAAAGCAACTACATTTGGTAGTACCTACGCCATATTATTTTTGTATTTTATGTTTGTTCAACTACTTCCCATACCAATTGTATGTGAGTGTATGGTCTGAAAATGTCAGATTTAAATAGTGAAGAAATATAAAAAATAAGTGGTACCTGCTTTTCAGAGAACAGTAAAAAATATTAGTAAAACATTTTGATGGTTTGTCTAGACACTCAAAAAAAAAAACATCATTTAGCCAGATAATAATTAGGTATGTTCTGAATAATCATGCCCCAATACTAAAAGAAAGCCATATTTTTGGCGATGTCCATGTTAAATTTGCTTATTCTCGTAATATTAAAAATTATGCTTGCTCTATAAAGCTGTAGAAACAAATCTAATCATTTCAATTCCCAAATACTTAAATCGGAAACGATTTAGTAAGTTTATGTTATATTTTGTCATATAGTGCAGCAATATGAAACTATTATACAACAAACCCTGATGAACTTGTTTTGTAGAAATGAGTAATACAACTTAATTATTGTATTACAGCTGTTTTTACTACAATAATATTTTATAATTATGATTCAGTCTTAAAATAACTTTCTAATACCTCTGAATAGCCGCCATATTTAACACAAACCTAAGACAGTTTTAAAGCTAAATCTACTGTCGGTTTTACTAGTATTTAAGACAAAGCCAATGTTAATTAAAGATTTTAATCATTAGTAATATTAGCATAATCTTATTACTAAAAAAAATCAAATTGCATAAATTTAATTTTTGTTTCACACTGAAAAAGTATTAGAAATATGAATCAAACTCGAGGCGCTTAAAAATTTAGTATTGTATGTGCTATATAATTAACAGTAATTCTTGCTGCGCATCCAAAAACGACTTTATTGTAGGTCATACATTATGTCTAAACCGCGTTATAGATATCTCTTAAGTAGATACTGCCATTTTACTAATATCGCCTTGAATTTACTTTTATGACAAATATAGAATTAATTTGTTTTCACCAGATACATTTAAAAAACTAAAATGTTACTGATTTTGATATGTAACCTAACCTCAAAATTGAAAATTTATAAAACAGTTATAAAAGTTTAAAAAAACATTTGTTTAAAGTTTGTGTAAATGTGTAGTAACTGTTCGGTAACTGCATTCAACAAATCTTATAGAATTTACAAAAGAACCAAATAGTTCTGTAATACTGCGCCCATTTTGTGTTTATTACTGTTGAAAGAATGTTCCAGAAATGTTCTTAGCTAATATTCTATTTTATAAATTTTGTTCTGTAAACATTTTTTCAGCTTTTATAAAATATCAAATTGTTACTTGGGATATTATTTTGTTAGGAAGAGATATTATGCTTTACTATATTTAAATATGTTAAATAAGACTTTTCCTTTTCATATTAATTTTAGTCTCTGTGAAACTATTCACTTAATAGTTTAAATTGTTCAATTATTAGTTAAAGGCGTTTTATCTGGTTCCTGTGCAAATTTCCTATTTCCTTTCTTAATATTTTTACCTTTTCCTTGTAGCCTGGCTATATCTAGACGGTTTAGTTCAAGATATATCTAAAACTGTTTATGGGATTTCTATCAAGAAGTTTATTTCAAGTTATATCAAGAGGTTTAGTTCGAGTTACATCTAAAGAAGTTTATGAGATTTAAGTTTATGAAGATTTATACCTAAGAGTTTGGTACTATTCGAAGAATTTCGTTCAAGTCCCTTTGAAGAAGGCCTAGAATACCATACAAATCATCCCTTCTTATATTTTACCTCCTGTTATAACAGATAAATCTTTTTTTTAATAAATCATCTAAATTTAAATACGTAAATCTCTGTGAATTAGAATTTGTTACTGCCTTATCTAAAACTTGGTTTAAATGTAATATCTTAATGGTTAGTTATTTTCTATATTTTTATCACTAATCTATAATCAAGTATAATAAGTTTTAAATATAGTGATGCCCAACTTCTTTTTCAAGGTGTAATACGAGTTATTTAATAACCTGACCCACTCCCAAAATCATTTGGGCTTAAAACACTATAAAAAATATATAAAATAACAAGTATCACATTACAAAAATTTAACAATTTAACAAAATCATTTGAGTTTAAAACACTATAAAAAATAGATAAAATAACAACTATCACATCACAAATATCCAGTACCGGTATAGTATCAAAATCGGAAATCTCCGATTCAGCCAATTAGACGGCTCGTAGAGGCCATGTGATGTTTCTTCACAACGACTTCCGATACTGATGTGTGTTCCTTCGGAATGGGACGTTTCGACACAGCCGTTTCGACGCGAGGATATTTCGACGCTAGCCGATTCGACGCCGGGCCATTTCGACGCCAAATGTAATTTTTTTTAAGTAGTTAATAAATCATTCAAAAAAATATTTGAAATGTCTACTTTTTTGCAAATCTATTCTTTGTATAAAATTGGGTAATTTACTTGTTCCTCAAATATTCGCAGTAATCATTGATATATAGCTGCAGTAAATATGTAACCATTAGCTGGCTTATGTTCTCATATCTATAAAAGGCATAAACAATTAATCTCTGAAAATTAGGTACCTAAAAAGATTTTTAATGAATTACCTAAATATTAATATTAATACATAATGTTATATTAAGTAGCTCATTATCCCATTTTAGGTACCTGATCTTAGTTAGATTAAACAATTAACTAATTTTTGATCCTAAATGTCGATAATTCATTTCCATTACAATATATATACAGGGTGTTTCTAAATTTATGCGACAAAATTCAGGAGGTGATTCCTCGTATGAAATTAAGATGAGTCTTTCCTATAACAAAATTTCCTCAGCCCACCCCTTTCCGAGATATCACCCTTAAGAGGTGGTAACTAAAATTGAGTTTTTATTTTTTTCTAAAATTTCAGTAAAGTTATAAACTGGAAATTTCGTAATTTTCGTGCACTCGCAAAGGACTAACCTTGGGTATTTTTTCAATATTATGAATCGTATTAAATTTTACATCTTTACTGTTATCCACTCAATTTATTTAAAAAAATTATAAATTAATGTGTTTATTTTTTTCTCTGAAGCTATTGGTTTTGGGAAAAAAATTTAAAAATAATTTTTTTTTTAAATGAAACAAGAATGTCAAGTTATAATTTTATTTCATAAAACTATCTCGAAAAAAAATTTTGATATGAAATAAAGTAAGGGTTGTTAATTTTACCCCCTTATAATGTAACAGGAATAATGAAAAAATACCCGTAGTTAGTCCTTTGCGGGTGCACGAAAATTACAAAATTTTAAGTTTCAAGCTCTACTGAAATTTTAGAAAAAAAATAAATACTCAATTTTAGTCACCTCCTTTTAATGGTGATATCTCGGAAAGGCGTGGGCTGAGGAAATTTTGTTATAGGAAAGACCCATCTTAATTTCATACGAGCAAGCACCTCCTAAATTTTGTCGCATGCATTTACAGATTTTGAAGGACTCAAAACATTGGTTTGTTGATGGAACATTTAAACCAACTGCCTCAATTTTTTACGTACATAATGGGGCATGTTCAAAAATTTTGAAATTTTTTTTATGAATAATAGAGTTGAAAATAAAATTACATTTTTTTTATTTTTTTTTTATCTATTCATTTGCCGGAGTTATGAATTTTTTTAAAATTTATGACGTCACCGGGAATAGACCAATAGGAGCTAGCGCACAACGTTGCCGGCTCGAAGGTTTACGAGAAGTGATGTACGTTCGTTTGTGTACTCCTTCTTACTTTTAGACTTCTAAAACATCGTTAAACAAATATCTTTTAAATATATAATATCAAATGTTTTTTTAAAGTATTATTTCTGTTTAAACTTTTACCATATTTAAGGTTTCATTGTTTTAAAAGTCACTTAATAATTCAGAAAATGGCAAAATGGCAGCACTGTGTATGGCATCTGTCATCATAGTGTCTCCATCAAGAATTTATTTGGAATTTGATTGTTTAATTTTGTACTTTTTATAAATATTATGACTACGAAAAAGTGTTTTGTTCCAGAATGTGATAATGATTCACATTCATCTTCAAAAATATTTATTAGTGTTCCTAGAAATTTGGAAAGAAGAAAATCAACCTTCTACTAGCGATGTTTCTCGTGAACTTTTTAATAAAAATACACCGGATTATCAAGATGTAGCAGCAATTTCTGCTAATTGTCCCCTTCAGGAAATTGAAAATAAGGATACTATAAATTCTTAGGTGTATAACCTAAAAACCCTTCTGGAAGAAAATGCAGAATCTCCTGAAAGTTTTGAAGATACCGAATTTATTCATCATTTTGTGGAAGAACTAGTGATAAAGAAATAATGGAAAAATGTGGGTATTTAAACAAACTGGTTCCTGGATCCCATATAATGGCAGATAGGGGTTTCAGAATAATCAGCTACTTGAAAACATGGGATACACTTTAGTAAAGCCACACCTAGTGTCTCACAGAATGAAAAAACTTCTCAAGAAGATGTACAATTAAGTAAAAGAATAGCATCTCTAAGAATACATGTGGAAAGAGTTATAAGAAGGGTTAGTTAATTTAACATGTTAAAACCACATTCGTGTGTGAATTTTAAGCAAGTACATTTACTTAGTAATATCTGCATAATTGCTTGTTAACTTACAAGAACCTATTTTGTAAGAGTAAATATTAATTTAATAAACTTTTTTGTTTGTTTTTTAATTTAATTTACCTAATTATCACATTTCAGGGATTATAATGAGTTTTTAAACAGCCAATGTAATTTTTGATAAAAATTTAACTTTTCGAGCAAATTGAAGAGGAATGAGTACCTGTATATGCATAGATTTTTTTGGGACTGAAACTACCAAAACAAAGGCACCTATTTACAGCAGTTTAAAATGAAACATTTTAACAAAAACGCCTATGTCACAGTGATAAATATTAAAAACCAAGTTCAGTTGAATGTGGTAGCAAAGTCTATATATTCCAATAAATCGGGTAACTACATGTGGTATCACTGGTGATAAATTTAAAAATATCACAGTTCTTGCCACCTTTTTCAAAAAACCAGAAAGTGTGCCTTCTTATGAAAATGACAACAGTGATAAATGTGAAAAAAAAATTTCATGTTGCTATTCGTTATTACGATAGTAAAACATGTTTGCAGTTCCGTTTATTTTTTATGAAAATCTAAGTAAAAACAACCAATGTCAAAGGGTTTTAATTTTTTTTCTGTCAAACCAAATATATCACAAAATTAAAAATTGATCATAGGTCAAGCTAAAGTAATACCTTTATTAATAGTAGCTTTAAAAAAGGAGAAAGAATAATATTGACTTAAGTTATTATTATTAACATTGGTGATTTTTAATAAAAACTTCAATTATTGTTTACAAACAAAAATATAAAAATCTGTGAAAATTTTATTTATTAACCTTTTAATAAAAAATGAGAAAAATGAAGTAAAAAACAATTTATTTACAAATAAAAAATATATACAAATCCTAAGAATATAAAAGTACTGATTTATTTTCCTGTAGTGGATGAAGAGGTTTCTTTAACAATCTAGCCAAGTGTACATCATTATCAATAACACTGAGTAGATGTTACAGATGGTTCCTCACTTCTTCTATGAAGCCACATGTTTACAACCTCCTGAAAAAAATAAAAGGGTTAGATATGCAGTTACAAAATAACTATATAACCAGCTACAAAATGCCTTATTTTATGTAACAAGACGAGCACTTTACTAGCTCTGAACGAATCCAGTAAAGAACCTCTGATTTTCAAAACTTAAAAAAAACAAGCTCACCACATTTTCACATTTTTGAAATATTATAGAGCTTTTCGAAAAAACTGCTATTTTTAAAAGTACCATTTTTGTTTAAACAGCTATGTCTCATTTTAGGCTATTGAGTATTATAAAATAAAAAATTACGGGATGCTTTGTTAGCTTCAAACGAATCCAGCAGAGCACCCCAGTTTTTTTTTAAACCACACCACATTTTTTGGCTCCTACAATATTATAAAATATTCGAAATTTGACATTTTTAAAAAAAATTCGCAATTCCCTGACTTCAAAGTTTTTTTTCTGAAAACAAATATACTTACCACATTTTTAGGATTTTAAAACAGCCTAAACATGTGTCATAAGTAGTTGTTTTTATATATTAAAAAACTAAAGTATCCTGCTGACTTTGTTCCAACAAAGCACCCTGTATTATTTAAAAATAGCAATTTTTTTAGTAAAGTTTTACAATATTTCAAGAGTCTAAAAATGGGGTGTGGTTTTTAGAAAAAAGCTTTAAAAAACCGAATTGCTCTGCTGGCTTCTTTCGAAGGTTAGCAAGCACCATGTATTTTTTAAAAATATAATATTTCAAGTGCATAAATATATGGTGTTGCTGTTTTTACAGAAAAAACTTTATAAAACAGAGGTGCTTTGCTGACTTCGTTCGAAGCTATCAGAGCATTTTAAGTTTTGCATAAAACGAGGAGCATAAAATTTTTGAAAAGGGTATAAAAATAGCCTAAAAATATGGCATGTTTTAACTCAAAATTTCATAGGTGCTCTGCAGCATTCTTTGGTATCATAATTATTACTAGGTTCACTAACAAAATCTATTTCTAGATTATTTTAACACTTGCTGCGATTACAAAAAATGTCTCTTTATGTCAAAATTAGAAAAAAAATATTTATAAGAATAAAGGGCCTTATACACTGTTTATTATATGTGATATAAAAACAAAAAAGCATAATAAATACTACAAACCTTGAGATTCAACATATCCTAAGCATTGTGCACTAAAAAACAGCCACATCATAAGGTTTTTGCTGTACTTTATGTTTAGGTGTAATTTGTCTCCTTCTCTCATGGAAAAAGTAAATATCTCCATATTCTTGCTTGGCAGATCTAAAAATAAAACCTGAGATAAATATGTTTTACTATAAAGTGTACTGCTTCATATAAACTGTAACTACCTACCATTAAAACAATTTATAAATAAAGTTTTACCTTTCTTTTGGAAACTGAGTATTGTTAAAAAATGCAGTAATCATCTCGGTAATCATATGTTCGTTTACAATGGGAAAAATACTTGATTCAACTTTTATAAATACAGCTGATAAATTCATATTCTTCTTCCTTTATATATCCTATATCCCACAGGATAATTTACCCAGATAAATGCAGATTAATAATAAAATTAAACCAAAACAAAAAACTAAGGTTAGTTGTTAGGTGCTGTCAATTTTTAAATGTCACTTAGATGTGCGTTCACTTCGACATTCTGTATGTAGGTTTGTTCGTTGGCTTGGTTTTGTAAAACAAAAAAAACTTCGACACAAGCTGATTGGTCTATTCCCGATGACGTATAATTTCAAATTTTAAATTTCAATTGGGCTTAATTTAAAAACTTTTAGCTTTTTTAACGAACTGATTATTTAGAATAACTTGTATAGCGACTAACTATTACAATATAGTTTATAAAACAGCATATCTCACATGTGAACATGGCCCATTATAGCTAAATAGTTTGGGGGAGTTCATCCTGTTCTTTATGCTCTCCTGCCCAACAAACGGTAAATTACATATGCCCAAATGATTGGTATGATGGGACATTTTTTTAACCAAGAAACAGATAGCTCAGAGTTAATGTAGCATATGTCTGATATCTCCACCAAACAGCCAGGTGGTGCTCCAATGGTCAGTTCTGCTGACATACGTTTTCTCTTAAATATAATCAATGGTGCGACAAATTGACCTGAGGCACTTGCACAAACAACCATCGTAGTGTTTTGCCACCTCTTTCTCTGCTGGCAATAGTACCAACTTGATGTTTGCCCTTTTTGGCTAAAAATTTTTGATTACTTTTTTGGACTGTCGAGTACACTCGTGTACATTATATATTTTTGTGGCATCTAATTTATTTTCATCGATTATTTTTTCAAGTTTATTAAGAAAAATCTGTAACATTTTTTTTGTTAAATCCTCTTCAACGTACTAATGATGTTGATTATCGTTGCCTTAATGAAAGGTTAGGGTGGCATTTCATAAAATTGTAGTACCACTTCTTCCCAGCCATACCCAATCTTTTACTAAAATTATGTTTTATGGAATTTTTTTATGCCAATTGAAATACTGCTCTTTTGGTGAATACTTCCTCTAAAACAAGAATATGTTTTTCCAGGCTTGCTTTCACCTTAACAGAGAAAACAGTAGACCTACCTAATATTTTTTAACTGCTTAAAGCCCTTGTATTCGTTGCTGCTAGATGTCTCTTGAAAGTACAGTCTGTTTGCTATACTTACGCGGGTTTCGGATTCAAAATTTTATGAGTATTTTCAGGTAAGTACCCGAAAGTTTGACCTGTTCTTTGGGGAAATTTTAACTGGTTAATTGAAATGAAAAATAATGTACAACTTTTTAATTAAATAATAATGGAGAATCTTTTGTATAATTGAGAGCAGAATTAAACTTCATTAATGGAGTCTAATGTGGCCATTATAAACCTTATAATAATTTTATATTACACTTCACACAGAAAATATGGTCTATGTATAATAAGAGGGTTATTTAGCTCAAATAAAATATTTTCTAACACAAAAATTTGTTCCATGTAGAGAATTTCAAATTAAAAATAAATGAGTTGAACTTGCAAACAAAAATGAAAATCAGTCATTATCATCCAAAATATCATAATCGTCATCATCATCACTGTCATCACCATTAATTGTTATTATGATTGGACTTATTTCGTTTATTTTATTTTCGCGAGTCAACCAATCTTCTATTAGTATCTCGCACTTGGATATACAGTTCCGCCACACTTCTGGAGTTGCAATTGAAAGTACTTTTCGTCAAGTTTCCCAAACTCAATCGTCACTATAACCATTAGGCCCAATATAGTTGTCATAATATTGTTTTGCTATTTCCCATATATATTCGATGGAAATAAACTGGCAATGATACGGTGGCAGACGTAAAACTTGATGACCGTAACTTTCAATATTCTGATCCACAACAAAGGTTTTTGATTTTGCGTGTATATTTGCCAAGCGTAATAATTCTGATTTTAATATATATTGAGGAAATGGTATATGTTCCTTTGTCAACCATTCTTT